>CM057451.1:601430000-602630000 GCA_016271365.2 Neoceratodus forsteri
TGGTCCATTCCACTGGGGTGTCAAACAGACGAGGCATACTGATGAGTCCTGGTAGGGCCGAAAACACGTGTCTATGTCTTCTGTTAGCACCCTTTGCAAACTGTGAGAGGCCTTCGCATCATGCAATTCTGCTTAAAGTTAGACCAGCATAACATTCTGTGGTGATTTGCATATGCAGCCCATGGTGCTTTGCATTGTGGGGGCATGTGTGATTTTGTATTTTCTTGAAACTTGGCTTCCCAGCCAAATGCCCTTTGGGTAACCTTGCCTCAGTGTTTATGCACAGAGGTTCTTTGTCTTTAAATGTTTTTTATTTTAATGGGTTCACCACAATATATCCCAGGCACACTGCCTTAGGGTAGCTGGTCCATTCCACTGGGGTGTCAAACAGACGAGGCATACTGATGAGTCCTGGTAGGACTAAACACGGTCTATGTCTTCGTTAGCACCTTGCAAACTGTGTGAGAGGCCTTTTCGGCACCATGCAATTCTGCTTAAAGTTAGACCAGCATAACATTCTGTGGTGATTTGCATATGCAGCCCATGGTGCTTTGCATTGTGGGGGCATGTGTGATTTTGTATTTTCTTGAAACTTGGCTTCCCAGCCAAATGCCCTTTGGGGTAACCCTTGCCTCAGTGTTTATGCACAGAGGTTCTTTGTCTAATATAATGAGGCCCCCTTCAAAGCAAATTAATGAGAGGGGGGAGGTGGAGGGGGAAGGTTGCCCTAAAGGGATGCTGGCCGACATGGGAAAAAGGCAGCCCAGGATTATAGAAGTTAAAGGACTCAGCTGAGCGGGATAAGGCTTTACCTGAAACAATCACACACTGTTTTCAGGTCTCTATAGAGCAGCCCCCTAAATATAAAATGGCTGAGCAGCAGGGAGATTTTAAGTAATTTTTGCATGCTATTCCAAAGCGCTGGTAAAAAGGAGCTAATGGCAGATTAGCCAAGACATGTCCTCATTCGTGGTAGCTTAAGGAGGACAAAGGAGGAATTCCTTAGTCCATTGGCACCCTTTGGACACTCAAACAGGTCATAGACATAGGGTGGCAGTTTGCTGGGCAAAGCCTGGAATAGCCACATGAGGGCATTTATTTGCCTCCTCGTAGAGAGTGACGGCCAATTTAATGCTTGGTATAATGAGCAGTGATGAGTCTGCAAGGGCAAGTCTAGAACAAACCTCAATCCGCAATGATAGAGTGTATTCAGCTTTTGGAGTGCATACTGGGGGCAATGGCTGTATAGGAAGTTGATGTAGTCAATCAGGGGAAGAAAGGGTGTTTGAACCAGCCGCTTTCTAGCTTACAGGGTGAGTAGGCGTCTTATGCGGTAGAAAATACCTAGGCACTGCCTTAGCTTTTTTGTTAACTTGCTTAGATGTACACCGAAGGTGAGTTTTTATCCAACCAGACTCCCAGGTATTTAAATTTATCCACTAGCTCTAGTGGTTCATTAAAGAGGGAAATCATCTATGGGGTCCCAGGTATCCCCATATTGTGGGATGGAGAGATAATCATAGCTTTTTTGGGGGGTGGGGTTTAACAAGAGCTTTAGATTCAGCAGGTCGTGCTGGAGGATGATAAAATTCTGCTGTAGCTCCTTGTACACCATGTCCAAGGAGGGGTTGATCTTGTAGAGAACTGTGTCATCTGCGAAGAGATGAATGTTTCCAGCAACCAGGCCAGAGTCGATGCAGTTGAGGTAAAGGACGAAGAGGATAGGTCCCAAATGGAACCTTACGGAACACCTCGGGCAGTAATTTTAGTGGGGAGAATTCCCCTTGAGCTTTAATTTGCTGTTTACGATTTGTGAGGTAGCAGCAGAACCACTTTACTGCAGCAGAGGTTAATCAATCAATCAATCAAATCTTTATTTATCCAGGCGATCACCATTGAGCAAGCTAATTTACAAGGTGGACCTGCTGTACGCAGGGACAATTGTACAGTTACATATAAATATACATAATACAAAAGGAACAAAATGTTTACAGTACTCATGGGAGCAGAATATTTACATTCCAAGGCACATGTACAAGAAAGATATACATAACACAACCCGAACATGATATATATATACAATTCCCACAGGAGCAGGATGTGTATGGATGTCATATACAAACCATAGAAGAAAAAACAAGATTATTTATATTCCTGTCCAGCAGGAACACATTACAGGCCTGGATGGAAATTCTTAAGCTATGGAGGTGCGCATAGCAGTGTCTAAGGCTGAGGTTAATGTGGCAAAAGGAGGGTGGTGAATAAGAGAGATGCAGAAGGTGCTAAGGGCAAGTGGAGCAGAGGAGGGGGGGAGTAATAGTGCCAAAGGCTGATTTGGATAAGCAGCTGGGACTATTGTTGATGAAGAGAGGAACAATAGCCAAGCCACTAGGAGCGATAGAAGCAATTACAGATTTCAGCAAACGTTTTATCATAGAGGGTCTTAAAGAAGGCAGGACTGACAGGGGAGTTAAGTCTCAATGATTTTTGTATCCTATTCCAGAGAGTAGGTAGGGCATAGCTTATGGCGTCCCTTCCATAGAAACATAGAAGTTGACAGCAGATAAGGACCACAAGGCCCATCCAGTCTGCCGATTTCTTTTTCTGCCTTATAAATGTGCCATCAGCCTTTGCTCTGTCAGTGGCCTATCTATTCATACTCATCTGTATTGCTCTCCTATGCCTATCCCATGCCTGTTTGAAGCCCTGCACTGTATTCATAGCCACCACTTCCTGAGGTAGGCTGTTCCATCCATCCACCACCCTTTCTGTGAAAAAGATTTTCCTCACATTCCCCCTCCCCTTAATCGGCCTCCCTCTAATCTCATGCTGTATCCTCTTGTCCTGCTATTTTTCTTATATTTAAACATGTTAGACTCCATCACCTTGTTAGTGCCCTTAAGGTGTTTGAATGTTTCGATCATGTCACCTCTCTCCCTCCTTTGCTTAATGGTATACATGTTGAGCTCTGTTAATCTGTCCTCATAAGTCTTCTGATGCAGGCCCTGCACCATTTTGGTTGCCCTTCTCTGGACTGCCTCAATTTGGTTAATGTCCTTGTGAAGGTGTGGCCACCAGTACTGCACGCAGTACTCCAGATGGGGCCTAACCAGTGTCTTGTAAAGAGGGATTATTACCTCCCTCTTACGACTTGTGATACCCCTGACATCCACCCTAGCCTTACCTACTGCTTTAGAGGTCTACTTGGATGATTTCAAGTCATCGGTAATGATGATGCCCAAGTCTCTTTCTTCCTTTGTGACTGCCAGCAACTCCCCTCCCAGCCTATAGGTGGCATCAGGGTTTCTCTTCCCTATGTGCATGATCTTGCACTTCTTTGCATTAAATCCCAATTGCCACTCTTCTGACCATTTTGCTAATTTGTCCAGAAATCTTCTCATTCTGCCCACCCCATCTGGATTATCTACTCTGTTGCAGATCTTGGTGTCATTTGCAAATGGACAAGCCTTACCCTCTAGTCCATCTGCAATGTCACTAATGAAGATATTGAAGAGGACTGGCCCCAGGACTGATCCATGAGGTACCCCACTTGTGACTTGCATCTCTTCTGACTGTATACCATTTACCACCACTTTCTGTTTTCTGCCCGTCAACCAGTTTGAGATCCAGTGGACCAACTTCTGACCCGCCCCGAGCCTACCCAGCTTATTTATCAATCTTCTATGTGGAAAAGTGTCAAAAGCTTAGCTGAAGTCAAGGTAGGCGACATCAACTGCTCCCCCTTGGTCCACCACTCTGGTTACCCAGTCAAAGAAATCTATGAGATTAGTTTGACAGGACCTTCCTTTTGTAAACCCATGCTGTCTTGGAGCCTGTGCCCCTATGGATTCCAGGTGTTGCACTATCCTTTCCTTAAGGAGTGCCTCCATAATCTTGCCCACTACTGAGGTAAGACTGACTGGTCTGTAGTTCCCTGCCTCCTCCCTGCTACCACTCTTGTGGAGCGGGATCACATGAGCCCTTCTCCAGTCTTCTGGGACCTCACCTGTGCTCATAGACTCACTAAACAGTTCTGCTAATGGCTCTGCTAGTTCCACCCTTAGCTCCTTAAGTACCCTGGGATGTATGCCATCAGGTCCCATTGCCTTGTCCACCCTGAGCTTAGCGAGCTCTTGTAGGACCCTTTCTTTTGTGGAGGGAGTAGTGCTCACCTCCCTCTCCCCTGTGTCCATGGTGCTGAGCTGTGGGCTCTGACCTACTTTATCTTCAGTAAATACTGAGCAAAAGTATCTATTTAGGATAGATGCTTTTACAGGATCCTCCTCCTCACATGCCCCCCTTTTCTCCTTTGAGCTTAGCAATACCCCCTCTGGACTTTCTCCTTTCACTAATATATCTATAGAAAGTCTTGTCACCTTCTTTTACTGTTCGTGCTAGTGTTTCCTTAGTTTGGGACTTTGTCTGCCTTACTGCCTTCCCTGCTTCCCTTAGGGCAGTTTGGTATGCCTCCTTATCTTCATCCCGCTGTGTTCCCTTATATTTCCTGAAGGCCAGCCTTTTGGCTCTGACCTTTTCTGCTACTGTATTTGAGAACCAAAGTGGTTTCCTTCTTCTTTTACACTTCCTTTTCTGTCTAACACAATGGGATGTAGCTTCAAGTATTGCATCCTTAATGCTTACCCACTTTGCCTGTACCCCTTCACCTGTGTTTCTTTTTGCCAGGGCTAGCTTAACTCTGTTGGCCATCTTATCAAAGCCAGCACCTCTGAAGTCCCATATCTTTGCCTTGGAATGGGATGATTTAGATGTAGTGGCCAAATTGAACCATACCATATGATAGTCACTTGCCCCCAGGTGACCTTCTACCTGGAGATCTGTGATCCATTCCCTGTTAGTCAGTACTAGACCTAGGATGGTCCTGTCTCTTGTGGGTTGTTGTACCAGTTGTTTGAGGCCCTCCTCCTGCAGGGAATCCACCATGTGTTTAGTTCTGGCAGATGTTCCTGCTGGTATTGACCAATCTGTATCCAGCATGTTGAAGTCTCCCATTATCAGAACCTCACCTTTAGCTGTCATGTTTTGTGTATCTTCTAACAGTAATGTGTCTATGTCCTCCCCCTGGTCAGGGAGCCTTCCAAAGTGAGTGTTGACCCTTGGGACTTTCAAAGAAACCTGCGAGTGACTTCTTAAGGCATAGTTCCTAATCAAACTAAGGGAGAGACAGTCAACAACGTATTGTGGGAGTTTGTTGGTAAGGGCTCGGAGCATCCATAGGGTTGCATTTCTATATCATCTGTATTGAAGGGAGGGCCACCCTATGGCTGCATATAAAGAGCAGTGATGTGTGGAGGATGGGAGGCCAGTTATAAATCTCAGTGCTCTATGATATAATACATCCAGTTTTGCAAGATATGAGGCAGGGCAATGGCCATAAATGAAGTCGGCGTAGTCAATTAATGAAAGGAACATAGATTGAACAAGCTGTCTTTTTGCGACTGTGGTCAAGAGGCATTTATTTTGGAAAAAAAGACCAAGTCTTTGCCTCAGTTTTTTCAGCAGTTCTTCTGTGTGTTCCACAAAAGAGAGTTTGTTGTCTAGCCAAATACTCAGGTATTTGAATTTAGGCACAAATTCAAGATTTTCTCCTAATAAAGTCGAGATTGATGGTAATGGACTAGTGACAGCAGAGTAAGCCCCTGGGCCTTATGGTGAGAAAAGAATGGCCTTGTTTTTTTTTTTTGCATTTAGTAGGAACTTTTTGCTAAGGAGCTGGTGCTGCAGAGTATTAAAGTCAGTTTGTAACTCAGCGCAGGCAGCTTCAGGAGATTCCCAGCTTAAGTAGAGCACCGTGTCATCAGCAAACAAGTAGATACTGGCATTCTTGATGCCTATGTCCAAACTGTTGATATAGATGGTAAACAGTAATGGGCCCAGTATGGCACTCTGAGGGACACTTCTTTTTTATCGGTATAAGTGGAGAAAGCTTTCCATCAGTCTTAATTTGTTGCTGTCTATCAGAGAGGTAGTCTTGGAACCATCCCAGTGAGGTTGAGCCAATGCCTATAGTTTTTAAGGTGGAGAGGAGCAGGCAGTGGTCGACGGTGTCGAAAGCCTTGCTGAGGTCCAGAAACATGGCACAAAAACATTTTTTGTTGTCTAGGTCCTGTTGCCAGTCATTAGTAACTTTTGCCAACGCTGTGATTGTACTATGCTTTGCTCTAAAGCCAGACTGCATTGGGTTGAGTAATCTAGCATTGCCTAAGAAACATCTCAGCTGCGTATCCACAATTTTTTCCAGAAGTTTGGAAAGTATGGGTAGAAGGGGAGATTGGTCTATAGTTATTTAGGTCACAGGTGTCCCCTGCTTTAAACAGGAGAATGACTTGAGCAGTTTTCCATACCTTGGGGATGGAGCCTTGTGCTAAGGACAGGTTGAATAGGTGTGTTATAGGTGTAGCAAGAATGTGCTATGCTATTTTCAAGAAATATGGGTCGAAGGAGTTGGCTCCAGCACTTTTTTTAGTATCTAGTCATAGAAGAAGGTCTTCAACTTCTTTTATGGTGGTAGGTGAAAAGGAGAAGACCATGTTATTGCTACTTGGTTCTGGAGGCTGGGTGTTGATCTGAGGAAGAAGGCTACTTACAGGTGCGTTATCAAACGCCAGGCCTGCAGTGGCAAAATGATTGTTGAAGGCCTGCAGTATCTCTAATTTATCATTAATGATAATATTATCCGTGGTAATTTTGGAAAGAAGCGCACTTCCTGGAGAGTGGCCAGATAGTTCTTTTATGGTGGACCAGAACTTGGTAGGGCAGTTTTATGCAGAGAGTAGCTCAGTTTGATAAAAATTGGCGTTGGCATCTCTGACCAACTTAGTACAGGCTTTTCTAGCTGCCCTGAAGAGACACCAGTCTACGTCAGCACGAGATTTACAAGCCTTTTTCCAGAGGTTATCTCTTTTGAGTAAGGCAGCCTTCAGATCAGCTGAAAACCAGCGACAGGTTCTGGCTTTTATTCATGCTTTAACCAGGGAACCATGGCTGTTTAGGGTGCTGGATATGATTTCATGGAGAACTTCATAGGCATCACTCACTGATTTAGCCAGGTAGAAACTCTGCCATAGCAAAGTGTTTTTTAGATCATTGAAGTACGCAAGAGGATCGAAGTTCCATCTGGATCTTTTAGTGGAAAACTTTGATGTAGATAGAGGTTTGGTAACAGTTCTTATACCACCAATAAAGCAGTGGTCACTAACGTCCGCTGAGAGGATACCAGCATGGGAAAAGGAATGGGATCTGTTAACAAGGAGAACATCTAAGAGGGTGCTTCTCATTGGATTTTTTTTGTTGATGCGAGTTGGCTCAGTAATAAGTTGAGTGAGCCCATGAGAGTCACAGAATTGTTTCAGGGGTAACGAGACCTTAGTCAGCCAATCATAGTTTAGGTCACCTAGTATAATTGTTTCCATTGGGGTAGTATCCAGGTGGGATGACAGATGTGTCAGAAGTTGCAGTCCTGCCGCTGGAGGTCTATAGCAGCCTATAATGCAGAACACCACTGATGGGGAAAGCTCGACTTTAAGAGACAGGCATTCAAATCCATAGGTTTTTAACATAAATGGCTACTCCTCCACCCCTGGTCTACCTGTCAGTTCTGAAGAGGAGGTAGTTAGGGATGCTGACCTCTCTGTCTGGGGGGGACACCCGGAGCCAGGTTTCCGAGAGCATGAGTATGTCTGGTGCAGTATGAATAATCCAAGCCTGGACTGAATCGAGCTTCTTTAAAAAGCTACACAAGTTAGAATGCAAGAAGCTGATTCCTTTCAAAGTTGCGAGTTCAGATGGAGATGAGAGCACTTTCGTAGGGCCAGGGTCAAGTTCGACGTCACCAGGGCATAGAAGTAGAAGGAGCACAATTTTTCTCAGGGCAGTAAGGAGAAGTTTAAAGGCACAAGTCTTTCTACGTCTGGTATAGGTTTGAGTACAGGGGTCTAAGGACTGAATCATCTTATTGTGCTGCCCTACGGATGCATATCCTAAGATCCATGCAGAATAACACCAAGCCATGAATAGTTTGAATGGATAGGGTACAGGGCCACATAGAGGATATTGGTTAGCAGTTCCATTTTGAGGAGATTCCACAAACTGAAAGGGGATCAAAGGCATACAGTGGCAGCATAATTTGTTCATAGTGTTGGTATATGTGGAGACTAGCAGTGTAGGGCATGCATCTTTGTTGGAATCAATTCTGTCAGATTGCCTAACCACATAGGGTATTATACAAAGGCTGGCGAGTAAGCCTAGCCAAACAAGGCCTCTCATGGTTACATAGAAACATTGAATTTGACGGCAGATAAGGACGGCTTGGCCCACCCAGTCTGTCCATTTCCCTACCTGATGGATAAGCTACAGACTCTAGTTAATCAACAGCTTACTTCCTCCTGCCCCCCACTAGAATTGCCTTATGCCTGTCCCATGCATTCTTGAATTCTCCCACTGTTCCTGACTCCACAACCTCCTCAGGAAGGCTGTTCCATGCATCCACAACTCTCTCTGTGAAAAAATACTTTCTAACATTACCTCTGAGCCGTCCCCCCTCTATCTTCAAATTGTGCCCCCTTGTTCTTGCACACCTCTTGTTTTGAAAGATGCTACCCTCTTGGACTTTGTTGATTCCCTTGAGATACTTGAAAGTTTCTATCATGTCCCCCCTCTCCCTCCTTTCCTCAAGGGTATACATATTAAACTGCTTTAGTTTCTCCTCGTATGTCTTCTGGTGCAGACCTTGCACCATTTTGGTTGCCCTCCTCTGAACAGCCTCCACTCTGTCTATGTCTTTGCAGAGATGGGGTCTCCAGAATTGCACACAGTACTCCAGATGGGGTCTCACTAACTGTCTGTAGAGAGGGATAACAACTTCCTGTTTTCTACTGTTGATGCCTCTCCCTATGCATCCCAGTATCCCCCCAGCCCTTCTTACTGCCTTCTCACATTGCTTGCCCATCTTTAGGTCATCTGATATAATTACTCCTAGGTCTCTTTCGATGTTTGCTGTTGTTATTAACTCACCCCCCATTGTGTACTCTTCCCCTGGGTTTTTGTTTCCCAGATGTATTACCTTGCACTTCTTTGCATTGAATCTGAGCTGCCCCGGATTTGACCATTCCTCCAGCCTTGTCAAGTCCCTTTTCATTCTTTCCACCCCACCTTGTGTATCAACCCTGTTGCAGGTCTTTGTGTCATCTGCAAAGAGGCATACCTTTCCTTCCAGGTGCTCTCCAATGTCTCTTATAAAGATATTAAAGCGGAACAGTCCTAGTACCGAACCCTGCGGTACCCCGCTAGTTACCCTCCTTTCTTCACTGTGGACTCCGTTTACTATTACCTTTTGAGTCTTGTTGTCCAGCCAGTTTATTTATCCAGGCTACCACCTTGGGACCCACTCCAAGGCTGGCTAACTTGTGTATTAATCTTTTGTGTGAGACTGTGTTGAATGCCTTGCTAAAATCTAGGTAGGCCATATCCACAGCCCCTCCCTGGTCTACTACTTTGGTCACCCAGTCAAAGAAATCTATTAGGTTCGTCTGACATGACCTTCCTGCTGTGAAACCACGCTGCCTTGGTTCCTGTGCCCCACTGGCCTCTAGGTACTCAACAATTCTTTCCTTCAGAAGTGATTCCATCATTTTCCCTACCATTGAAGTCAAACTAACTGGTATGTAGTTTCCTGCCTCTGCCCTGCTCCCACTTTTGTGAAGTGGAATTACATTTGCCCTCCTCCAGTCCTCAGGTACCACTCCATCCTCCCATGATTTGTTAAAGAGAGTAGTCAGTGGTGTTACTAGTTCGACCTTTAGTTCTTTTAGTATTCTTGGGTGAATCCCATCAGGCCCCATTGCTTTGTCCATCCTCAGTTTCAAGAGTTCTTTCAAAACCCTTTCTTCTGTGAATGGACTGGTATTGACCCCCTATTCAGAGTTTCCCCCTTGTTTGGTTTAGGCACCTCCCCCTCCTCATCTATTGTGAATACTGAGCAGAAATATTCGTTCAACATCCCTGCTTTTTCACTGTCACCCTCTGCCCACGTTCCCTCCCCTTTATTAAGTCTCTGTATCCCTCCCTTGGTCTTTCTTCGCTCCCTAATGTACCTATAAAAAGTTTTATCCACTTCTTAACAGAGTTGGCTATCTTTTCCTCAGTTTGTGCCTTTGCTATTCTGACTGCCTTCCCTGCCTCCTTCTGCTTTAACTGATAAAGTTCTCTGTCCTGCTCCTTCTGTGTTTCCTTATATTTCTGAATGCTATCCTTTTCTCCTTAACAATTCCTGCCACCTCTTTTGAGAACCATAGTGGTTTTTTCCTTCATTTTGTTTTATTGATTTGCTTCACACAAAGGCTTGTTGCCTCTGCGACGGCTGTTCTGACTATTCTCCATTGTTCCTTCACCCCTCCTTCTTACACATTTGCTAGTGCTTTTCTAAGGCACTCTCTCATTTTCCCTTTATGCCCTTTATGTAAGGGGCATACTGCAATAGCTTCTGCTAGCCAAGTTATATAGGTACCAGGGGTCATTGCTCCATATGCGACTATTTGGGGATGTTTAAAAAAAACAGAGTTATGCAAGATAAATGTATACCACCCTGGTGGTATAGCCATCTAGTGTATTTACTTTGTCAGGCAAGGTTTACTTAGTATGGACTTTTTGTATTGAACAAGAAAAGGGGGGAAGATTACCTGTAGTATGATGGGTTACATACCACTCCACTAGAGGCGGTATTATACAAATGTTTAGCAGAAAAGACTATCCGGAGTAGGGTAGGGCCTATAAAAGTTAAGGGTGGGGCAAGAAGGGCTATATAATAACACTCAGGGAGGAATGGGTGGGTGGTAAAAATATGACTTGCTGCAGTAATAATGGTGCTAGAGCATCCGGGAAGTGGACTTGGGTGTCGGCTGAGGAAGCTACCACCGCCCGGTGGCTGGTTGTCCTGCAGCGGCTGTTCTGCGAGCCCTGGAGGGTTCCCGGCTAGAGAGGAGACAGAAGGGAGGGACTATTGGTACTGGTCTCTGGCAGAGGCCATGCAATCCAATGAAAAGGCAGAATTTACAAGACAAAGGAGCGATTTCCATGGCACCACGAGGTCTAGCTAGTGTCTGCACTCCATCAAAAGAAAGGCTGTGAACACTTAAATTACAAGGCTCTAAACAATCAGGCAAAGAGTTTAAACATTTTTCAAAGGCTTGCAAAAGGTTCAAACAATTTGAAATAATTCTTTTCGCCCTGTGTTTAGGAGAAAACAGCTCTTTTTTGCCTGTGTTTTGAATTTCAAGAATGTTAGACCAATGCTACTCAGGGAATCAAGAAGTATGGAATGATCAACCATATCAAATGCTTTGCTTGAGGTCAAGGAAGAGTGCATGGATGTGCTGTTTACTGTCCAGTGCTTTTAGCCAGTTATTTAACACTTTGGCAAAAGCAGACATGGTACTGTGCTCGGGTCTGAAACCTGATTGAACTGGATTGAGGATTTTCTCACAATCCAGGTACTCCCGTAATTGAGAGTTTACAATTTTTTCAAGTAGCTTGGATAAAACAGGAAGCAACAAAATAGGCCTATAGCTGTTCAAGTCAGTGAGGTCTTCTGACTTGAACAGGGGGATAATGTGCACAGTTTTCCAACTAGGCCGCAATTCCCCTTGGGATAATGAGCTGTTAAAGAGATGGGCAATTGGTGCTGCCAGATAATAAGAACCTGCTTTTAAGAAGAAGGGTTCAAGTGAATCAGCACCAGCACTCTTTTCGGTGTCCAGCGAAAGGAGCAGATACTCCATCTGTTTGTAGGGGGGGTGCTAAACTCCTTACTGGGCAAATATAGGAAATCTGAGCAGATGGGAAATCAGCAAATGACACAAAATATGACCATGTTTAACTCCTTTTTCTGGGATCCTTACAAATACAAGACTCCTCTCCCCCCAGCCCGTTCAGCCCAGCCCTTCCAAACCTCCCACCCACCATTAATTGCCACCTCCACTTTCTATTTCAAAGCACTCTCCACTGCTAACATGGTCAAACTTATTAAGCAGAATAACCAAAAACCCAGCATTAGCTCCTCAAACTAGTCATTAATGACATTTCTATCCCCCTCACCACTATCTTTAATTTTGTGCTCTGTACTGGCACCTTCCCAGAACCATTTAAAATCATCTCCATCAGGCCACTACATGAAGGAGATTCTGAACAAGAAATCAGTTACTATAGACCCATCTCCCATCTAACCCCTTCAAAATCATGGAGAAAATAATCTATCCACAAATCACTAAGCACTTAAATAAACATGACATCCTCATGGGGGCTCAACATGGTTTCAGGGCAAAACAGTACACTGAAACCACCCAAGTGAGATTCACCAGTGACATTTTTAAGGCCATGGATGATGGACTATACACTGGCTCCATTTTCATGGACTTAACCAAGGCCTTTACTTAGTGGACTACAGCCTGCTCCTAGCTACCCTGTCACAAATGAACTTCTCAACAAACACAGTAAAGTGGATTAGAAGTTCCCTCCATCCAAGATACTACAAAGCAGTTATTGATGACCAATCCTCTCTTAACTACCTCATTAAATATGGCATCACAAGGGGCAATCCTGGGGCCTCCCCTATTTTTATTAACAATATCCTCTCAGTATGTTCACATACTAAAATCTTCCTCTACGTGGACAATGCTGCCCTATATTGTAATGACAGTAACCCTACCACCCTACTCTCCAAACTCCAGAAGGATTTCTACAGTTTCCACACCTGGTTTGCCTTCCATAGAATGGTCTTAAACTAAAAAAAAAAAAATATTATGATTTTTTTCCAGGCACACAGAAACCCTCAAACTTCGACTTCACAATTATTGACAATGATGGCATTGCAATAGAATGGGCCCATGAATTTAAATGCCTCAGTCTAACACTCAATGAGTACCTCTCTTTCAGACCACACATAACCCAGTTAAATAGCAAAATACACAAATGTTTTGGGCTCCTTTAATTTCTCATCCCTGAGACTAGAACCTGGCTTGCTTCCAGCTTATTACTCCTCCCTCTGCTTGACTACGAGTCCCTTATTTTTTCACCCTCAACATAGACTTTGACAACAGATAAGGACCGCTTGTCCCACCCAGTCTGACCATTTCTCTACCTATTGGATAAGCTGCAGATCCTAGTTAACTAACAGCCTACTTCCTCCTACTCTCCACTATAATTGCCTTATGTCTGTCCCGTGCATTCTTGAATCCCCCCCTCTGTTTTTGACCCTATGACCTCCTCGGAAAGGTCATCCCATGTGTCCACCACCCTCTCTGTGAAAAAATACTTCCTCACGTTGCCCCTGATCATCCCCCCTCTATCCTCAAACTGTGTCCCCTTGTTCTTGCACATCTCTTTTTCTGAAAGATGTTGCCCTCTTGGCCTTTGTTGATTCCCTTGAGGTACTTGAAGGTTTCTATCATGTCCCCCCCTTTTCTTGTGGGTATACACATTAAAATTCTTTTGTCTCTCTTGCTATGGTTTCTAGTGCAGACCCTGCACCATTTTAGTTGCCCTCCTCTGGACTGCCTCAATCCTGTCTATGTCCTTGCAGAGACGGGGTCTCCAGAACTGCATGCAGTACTCCAGATGGGGTCTCACCAACTGTCTGTACAGAGGGATGACAACTTCTTGTTCTCTACTGGTGGTGCATCTCCCTATGCATCCTAGTATCCCCCCAGCCCTCCTTATTGCCTTCTCACACTGCCTGCCTACCTTTAGGTCATCTGAAATGACTACCCCCAGATCCCTTTCCATTTTTGTTTTTATTAGTACACCCCATTGTGTATTCTTCCACTGGGTTTTTGTTTCCCATGTGCATTACTTTGCACTCCTTTAATCTAAGCTACCAAACTCCTCTTACAATAATATAATCAGATTCATTACCAGGCTCCCCATCATACCCACGGCTGTACTCTTTATTAATCCATCAAATTGTTCTTGATAGAAGACAGGTTTGCCTGGAAGACGCATATGTTCATGTATAAAATTCTTAGCAACCTCCTCCCTCTGAGTGTATCTTCTCTTTTCATAAGATCTGGTCCCACTTGTTCTACTAGGAGCATTTCCTCCTCCTCCCTCTTTAGGGTCCAGTTTTTCAACACCTATCTGGGACATAGATCACTCTCTTTTTAAGGGCCCCAAACTTTGTAACACCCTACCTTGCCTACCTTCCTTGTGATGTGCCCCTTAATTGATTCCTTTAAAGTTAAGCTGAAAAAGCACTTGGTCAATAAACCCCCTTGCAACTGTTTCTAGCCACACCTTTCCAGGGTATGTAATCTACCACTCCCCTTCCCTATGTTTAACTCACCTCCTTTACTTTAATCTCTCTGCTTCTGATCTTTCACCCCATCCCCACTGTTTAACTCACATCCCTCACTTTAATCTTTCCTTTTTTGTTGATATCTTCCTGTCTTTCACGTCCTCCCCTTCCTGTCAGGTTCTGTTATTCTGTACATATGCACAGAAAGGTTCTTACTTACTTGGTGTCGTTCATAGGCATACAATTTCCTAATGTTTGTTTTGGCATGATCTCTGTGCATTTAACATGCTACTGCATGTATTTACGTAACTAGTGTTCATCTGTAAAAATTAAATTTTTTCTGTAATCATGTATATACCCATCTAAGCTATAAGTGCTATAAGTGTATTTCTGTAAAATTGTATTCTCTGTAATTTTGTATATATTCACCAATGTTTTTGTTATAACTGGATGCTTGTGAAAATGGTCATCTTGCCCACATGCCTTTCCAGTATAAAATAAAAAATAAAATTCACAATATGAAATGTTTGTTACTTGAAGTGCAGTGTGCCATTTCAAGAACCTTTGCTGTTTTTTCTGTATTTTATCATCTCCTTAAGAAACCTTGCCAATGCAATGGCTTGATCCTCTTCAAAAGGGTGCAATAACATATATAATCCATCTTCCAAGTTAGGTGCATATGGAAGAATACATTTTTTCTAAATACGTTTCCCTCCATTTTGTATAAAAAGAACAATTAAGTACAATGCGTTGAAGTGTTTCCGCATGTCCTTTGTTGCCTGGGCAGATATTGTCAGAAGGGGGTTTTCCCTTTCTATTGAATCTGGACTTTCTCCAGTCAGTGGGTAGGAGCTCCAACCTAGCCATTGCCAGCAATCTTTTGTTTTCAGGCAAAATGGGCAGTTAGGTATGCTTCTAAATAATGCTGCTTTTTAATTAGAGCATACCATTGAGCAATTATAAGTTTTCTTATCAAGATCATATTATCTTGCATGGATTTTTGGAATAATCGTTGTTTTAATCTTTTCTGATAAGATTGTGAGAATATTATTTTATTTAAATGAAGAGACCACAGATCTTCATATTTAATCATATGTAATGTATTTATGAGAAGCTGAGTCCATGGGGAGGTTTGGCCCTGCTGGAACCAATAGTTTTTTTTCTGAAAGTGCCCAAGTTGATGGCAAGGCAGCATTGTCATTAATTATTCTAAGCCAATAAGAATAGCAGTCTAAGTGAGGCCATTGACTTGATGAGAATCCTTCCCAGTTCCACTTGCACTGCACAATTGGGGGATGAGATTGGAAATTTTAGTAAGGCTTTATAATAACTATTACATGGGACGTCAATATCTTCTGCACTTGGTGTCCCCAGACTTCTGTGCCATAAAGGCTAATGGGACTTCATTTCATTTCACCTCCATGGAGAGCAGCGAAAACTGACCAACCACCATAATTAATATTAAATTTAAGTAAACCTCTGGCACTAAGTTCTTTCTTTATCTGGTTATTAACATGATGGGCCCAGTTCCCTGCATGATGAAAAGTGGTACCTAGCTAGGTATATTGTTTAACTTGTTCAATTTTTTTCTTTATACAAGTAACAAAAGTAATTTTTACTTGACCCAAAAACTAATAGTTTTGTTTTAGATAGGTTTATCTTAAGTTTTAGACTGGTGCATAAACTTTCAACCTTATCCAACTTGTTCTGTAATCCAATTTAAGCAAGCAATAATGGAGTCCGATTAACATGTATAGATCCTGACAGTACAGTTCTCCTGTGTCGTTACATGTGTATATATGTTGATACAGTACTATATGTTGTTGAAAAGGACAGGACTTTAAAGATTTAATTAACCATTTTCTATTTTTTTATTTTATATCAATATGAAACATTATATTTGTTTTATATCAATTCAGTATATGGTTACTGTAATATTATCTTATCAGTAGGTCGACATAGCTGACTCCAAGCTTTCCGCTTTGATTAAAAAAAATAAATCTTTAGGCTTAATGGTTCAAAGTTTTCACATTTTATAGAAATTTTCTTTTGAAAGGTCTAACTTTGGAACTCTTGGGGCTAAAAATTATTTCTTTAGAAAGACGATTCAATACCCCCCTGGACAAAGGGTGCATACTGCATCACTGGAGGATGGCCCACGTGGTACCCATCCATAAAAGTGGACCAAAGGATGAGCCAGGCAATTACAGGCTAGTAAGCTTAACTTCCATCATAGGGAAGCTGATGGAGACAATACTTAAGGAAAGGCTGGAGATCTTTATGGAAGACAGTGGGCTTCAGGACAATCACCAGTATGGGTTTGTTTCTGGAAAATCCTGCCAGATGAACCTAGTTGAGTATTATGACTGGGTCACGAGGGAATTGGACAAGCGTCATGCAGTGGATGTCATATACTTGGACTTCAGTAAGGCCTTTGATTTGGTGCTGCATGGCAGGTTGGGAGGGAGACTGAGATACGTGGTGGTGGGGACTAAGATGGTTAAATGGATTGAGAATTGGCTGCAGGGGAGGCAGCAGAGGGTAGTGGTGGCGGGGTAACTCTCATCTCCAAGGGCTGTAATGACCAGGGTGCCACAGGGATTGGTACTGAGGCCTGTGCTGTTTGGAATATTCATAGTGGACATCTCGTATGACGTCAGGAAAAATATCGGTCTATTTGCTGACGATACCAAATAGGGGGTGGTGGTGGATGATATACCAGGTTGGAAGGGGCTGCAGGATGACCTGACCAAACTGGTGGAGTGGTCAGAAGCGTGGCAGTTGGGGTTCTATGCGAAAAAGTGCAAAGTCTTGCACTTTGGAGAAAAGAACCCAGAGAGGGGTTACCAGCTGGGAGTGGTGCATCTAGGTTCCACCGAGGAGGAGAAGGATCTAGGGATGGTTGTAACGGGGAAGACAAATAATACAGAGCATTGTAAGAGGGTGGCAGAAAAAGCCAACTGGATGCTGGGTTGTATCATGAGAGGGATCTCCTCCAGGAGCAGGGAGGTGATCCTGCCTTTCTACAGGGCACTGGTCAGGCCACACCTGGAGTACTGTGCGCAATTCTGGTGGCCATATCTGAAGAAGGATATGATATTACTGGAAGGGATATAATGCAGGGTAACACGGATGATCCAAAATCGTTTGAAAAGGGGATGGGACAAGGTGAGATGAAGGGTAATTGGGAAGTGGGGTTGGGCAGATGCAAGTAGAGTGTGCTTGCCACACACTTGAGCAGACTTGATAGAACAGGTGACCTAGTTCTGTTGGAAAATTCATATCTTCGTAATGCTGTTTCTATGTTTCAGTAATAGTCTATATGTGTCTCAATATTATCCAAACCTGCTTTTTCAATACATTAGCAAAACATGTTTTTAGTCTTAACACAGCCCAAAAAATGGCAAATGCATTGTTAATACTATTTTTTGTAATGATAGGCTGTATCAATACTTCTGTTTGTATCGGTACATAACATTACATGGCAGTTTTTAGCAAAAATTTAAAGAAAACAATATTTTTAATATTTTTCTGAATTTTGGTATTTCAGAGAAACAGAAGCATAGACAGCGACAGCAGAAAAAGACCCATAAATCCCTAGGATTTCTATTAGCTGTTTGTTTCCAACTTACTTTTCATTCATCTTATGACCTCAATTGCATTGAGAACATTTCAGTCCCTCGCCGAAACAATGCCAAATCTTCCTCACTTTTACAGGTTTTGCCTATAGAAGTGTCAGAAGATAGTAATGAGTCTTTCTGCTACTGTATAAAGTCTAAAAATACTCCTGAAGCACTCCAGCAGCTGGGATTAAAACAAAATAGAAATAGTCCTTGATATTTTAACCACGTGATCATAGAACACCATAACACATGGAACTGAATCTCTGGGGTCTATTAAAAATGAAACTTTATTGAAAATTTCATTTGAAAAATGAAACTTATTTGAATGGGTTATAATCCAAAAAAGTAATCTTACGTGTGATAAAAACATAATGAGAAGCATACAATTATGTGGTTCCTTTGAAAAATTAGGAAAAAAATGTTAGTAACAAGCTTTATTAATGTTAGGTATTTACTCTGATGGGTTCCAAATGTTTACACCCCACTAGAGGTTGTGTGAGCTTCAACAAGTTAATTCAGCTCCCAATGATTAAGTCCACCCAGCTGCAGAAATGAGTAGAAGCAGGACACCACTGGAAATTATATACTGAGGGCCCAATTTTTAAAGACTCCTTAGAGGGATGCAAGTCGTGTCCCCCTTAGGGATGCAGCAAACTCCAGGTGTGCAGGGACCCTGGGCCCAATTTTACAAAATGCAGGGTCCCTGCACCAACCACCTGGATTTGCCACTAGTGTCAAGCTGTACCAAACATTTGGTGCATCAGAGGACATTGCCGCAGGGATCCACCCCCCCCCGTACAGTGCAACTCTAGAGGAGCAGGGATAGTGTGTGTGTGTGTGTGTGTGTGTGTATGTATGTGTGTGTATGTGTGTGTGTGTGTGTGTTGGGTGGGACAGCATGTCAGGAGGGGGCCAGAGGCATGAGGGGCATGGGAGGTGGCAGTCGGAGTGTCAGAGGAATAGCCAGGCAAAAGCTACTGTGATGTTGCATTGGTGGGTCGTGTGTTCGGTGTACTGCAAAACATTGATATATACAGTACATTGATGAATATCCCTGGCAGTCCAATGTTCACCCTCCACCAATTTCACTCATGACCACATTGCAGTCTATGCCATGCTGGCATAGCAGACTTCTCCCCCAATGTCACTCAGCACAACATTGCGGCCTATTCCCAGGTGGTGTAGTGGACCCCTTCCCTAGTCGCCAATCTTACCCCAAGCAAAAATGTGAAAATCATCCCTGGTGGTGTATTGGATCCCCTAACCCATTAGATATTGCCCAACCACCCCACTTCCCCCTGTCCCTACCCCAATCCTGTGACTGGCACACCCCTCTGCTCACTACCATGGCCAGTCGCAGAATGCACTATGAAGGAGCATGTACAATACATGTTCCTTCATAGAGCATTCTGCAGTTGACCATGGTTGTGAGTGGAGGACTGTGCCAGTCACAGGATCGCAGTGGGGGTGGGGGGGGTGGTTGGGCAATGTCTGATGGGGTGGGGGTCCACTAGACCACCAGGGATGCATTTTAGTTTGGGTCAAAATCGGTGATCAGGAGAGGTGGGGGGCACTATAGGACTGGGGCACTTCTCACATTCAACTCAGGGGACAGCAGGGATCAGTGGGGGGGGTCCACCACACTATCGGTGATTACAAGTACACATCGGGGATTGAGGGGTCCACTAGACTACCAGGGCAGATATTACAGCATGGGATCCAGTATATACCAATACTGTTAGTTCCACAAACTGCAATGTCACCCCTGTGGGCACCACATCACTGCAAATGGTGCCCAGCTGTGCCCTGATACTCCAACTGACACCTCCATTGCCTTTAGTGTGTCTCTACTGCCCCCTGACCTACTGCATCCCACTGTCGCAACCCAATTAGACCGCCTCTTGGCTGGTATAAGTGGTGGCCCATCCTGTATCCATGGTGGAGCTTGCAAAATCCAGAAAAAGAGGATGTTGCAGCCCCACCATGACGCAAGCCCCCTTGTGACCTGGCACACTAGTTTGTTTGCAGAAACCCTGGTGTAAGGGGGCTTTGGCACAGCAGTGTGTAGTTCAGATGTAGGCTGCTTTAGAAAATCACAATTGATGCAAGTGGTGCCGCAAGTCACCACTTGTGTCACACTCTTTGGCTGCAAGTCCCTGGCGTCCTTCCAAATCATTTAAAATTTGGGCCCTGAATCTCAACTGGGGTATCCTGGGTAAACATTTTTTTTAATATACTGATTGTCCTTGTTCTTCTCTTCATAAAGTCTCCCCCACCCAAAAAAAAATAAACTATAAAAGGCAAAACAGTTAGTACTTCTATGGAATCTTAAGCTGTAAAAAATTCAAGTTAGTTTCAGAACAGGGTGAATTCATTTTTGCAATAAATAGTTGAAAAATTTGGAAGTACCAAAACTTGCATACTGATTACAACTTGTAAATCTGCAGGTGTTGAAATCAGTGTTACTCTGAACCACTGACACTTACCAGTTTGATTGGCGATGTCTCCATCAGAACATGGGACACAGTGGAAGCAACAGATTGGTTGTCCCTGCTGGGGGGCTTTCCTGTAGCCCATCTGACAACTGTCACTACACACTGAGTGTGGCACCTAGAGAAAGGCAAGGATGAGGTACTGATCATTGGGGCATCACATCCAAGGTGTCACATGACATTCATCTAGGAGAATGGGGAGTGCAACATGGGATAACCCATACACACTTATCTTTTTCAGCTGACAATAAGTGTGTTTACATATAAGTGATACTATGCAATGTGACACAATGCTACACTAGAGTTTACATGTAGCTGATAGCTGACACAGAGAACAGTTTATAGAAATTTTTTTAAAACTAGCTTCTTCTCTCACAGTATGTATGTTAATATTGATACACATTTGTTTAAGTGGAATCACATTTATAGTGTATGGTAGACTGTTATAATGTACAATGGAATGTTGTTATCCTCAAAAATCTATCTTTTTACAGGTTTGTTATATTATCGATGTGACATGGCGATGTTGTTAACCCATCAATGGTATAACAACCTAAAATGATCTGGGCATGCATGCTACTAGAAGGCCCCTCTCCGTATTTGTTAATCCTGGGGGTAGTACCTCAAAAAAAGTCAATCCTGGTTCAGTGCAGGGTCTAGTGATCCCCAATCATTTGTAAATCTCTGCATCTGCCATCCTAAGAAGTCTAAATTTCATCATGCTTAAAGTGCCCAAATTCAACTCTCGCTATGGTAGATCTGCCATCAGCTATGTGTTATCTACCTTATGGAACACGATGCAGAAGACACTGAAAGTGAACAGACACATTTTAATTACATCCTTCAAATATCTGTATTCTAGGCTTATCAAAGAAAAATGTAATTGTTTCCGCCAACAGTAGAGTAGTCCTAATCTTATCCATCTCCCTCCCCAGCTAGCCGACTCATCTGTGGAAGCTATCCACCGTTCCCAAGAGTCGTCACCTTCACACCCCATACACCTCTCCTTCCATCCACTTCCCCTTAATCCCTTATTATACATCACCACCCTAATACCCCCTGTTATACACTACCCCAGTACTGGCCTCCTTCCTTCTTCATAGGCCCACTGTTAACCTTCCTCACCACACCGCCTTCTCCTCCTTCCTCCTCCCCACTATCCATGTACACCCCTTCCCTCTCCTCTTCTCCGCACTCCTGACTACTACCGCTGTTAAGACCTTAATTTGTCTATCTCCTCTATCACCTGTCCCCTCTTGTATATACCCCTACATACCAGTCCTTGCAGAGACAACTTAGCAGCTGACCAGACATCACATCTTCCTCCTTCCCAAACCCCCGGAAAATCCCCTGATATCTTACACTTCAAATCATACCCATAAATTCTTCTTCTACCAATCAAACGAGCTGGATACTCCACAATCTATGTACATATGAAAAAAAAATTGGTCTTAATTGCTTATTGACTTATCCTCTTCTTGTATTGTACTTTACCAATGTACTATTACACCTGAAATTAGTGTATAGTCTGATTAGGATGTCTCCTCAAAATATGTGTACATTGAATTATATTATGTTCTTATGTAAATTAAACCTTGACCTTACCAGGTCCATCTTGCAAATGAGCTGTGCTCAATGATGCTCGCCTGGATAAATAAAGATTTGATTGATTGATTGATTGTATAAGCCACCACAACGCAGACATCCTGCCACTCTTCCCTCCACTCTGAGATTGAGAAACAAGGTCAGAGTGGAGGGAGAAGTGATGGGGGTGCCAGCAGCAGAACGTCAACACAGCGAGGATGGGAGAGAGAGAGAGAGAGAGAGTGAGAGAGTAGGCAGCCAAAAGCTTCATTAAATCAAGGAGGTAATTTAATAGACTGCACTGATTTGAATTATTCATTTTTGGGCCTGTGTAAGCAACTAGTTTTGATTCTCTGTTTTTGGGGTTGAATTTTCTTAGTTTAAACTTTTATTTGCCAGAAAGGAACTCTAGCTGGGAGATATTTGCAGTCATTTGTGACTAGACCTGTTACTTAACCTCTGTGAAATAGGTGTCTGAATGGAAGGAAGGCACTACCCAGGTTGGAGGGTCATAGTTGTAGTTGATTGTTTCTGGAGGGCACAGGTTTGCTCCCAACCGCCCTACACCTCACCCCACCCGCCCAAGTGCATAACTTCCTTTATAGTAGATGTTCTGACATCAGCTCCCCAAAACTGCTAACAACATACACCTGTTCATATCCTTAAAGGCACAGCACACTGAATAGGGGATAAAGACAGGCTTGCACACACTAAAACAAGAACAAAAAAAAAACAAAAAAAAGGAAAACATTTGAAACAGGAAGGGAGACAGACATGTGGGGAGTGGTGTAATGCACTGGCTGTGGAGCAGCAGTCTTCTGGGAGACATTCTGGAGACTGCATTGCTGCCCTATTTGCAGGCACCTCTCTGGTCTGAGGGACAAGGTTGCTTATCTCCATGCTGACCTGGCAAGGATTTGGGAAACGTTCTCCCCACCCAGGGACCACCCAGGCCACCACCACTACCTCAGAGGTTGCCAAGAAAGAGGAGTGGTTGGACCATGGTGGACTCAGGGAGGGTGAGGGTGGTGGAATAGAGGTGCATCCCTCTAGTTGTACCTCTCCACTATTCATTCACCACATTGGCAGAGCATGGTTCCTCTATGGAGGCACCCACAGTGGAGACCAAGGAGGATGCTAGGAACCTCTACAATGGAGACCCACAGGAGCATTGCACAGGACCACACAGGGGAAGGAAACAGCTCCTGGTGGGGGACTCAGTTGTTAGGGGAGTAGAACTGGGGGAGGGAGGGGAAAGGGAGGTAAGGGACCTGCCCAGCACCATGGCTTGGAGGGACAGAAAATGAATCCTCAGGAATGTGGGAGCAGCTGCAAGGAGGAGTGAGCTGGATGTTATTATCTACCTAGGGACAAGTGACCTGGCTGATAATGGAATCAGAGCAGTAAAACAGGAGTTTGTGGAGTTGGAGAGGGGCCTTAGACAAGTAGCACACACGGTAACTTTCTCAGAAGTGTTACCTGTCTATGGTATGGTTGAGGATAGGATACTCTGCACTATGGGATTCAGCAACTGGTTGAAAAACTGGTACAGAGCTCAGAGATTTGGCTTCATTGGGGACTGGGGCTCCACCTGGAGGGATGCAGGTCTACTCTGGTGCGATGGTCTCCATCTCTCCAAGATGGATACCAGGATCCTAGGTGATAGGTTTAAATGCTTCATTGGCAGGCATTTAAACTATCCAAGGGGGGGGGCACTGAAAAGGAGATGGAAAATCCTAGCCCCCCCAAAAAAATCAGGGTAGTTAGTGAGGTAAACACCAAGACAGAGCAGTCGACAGGGAGAAGGGCAGGGGTAAATGGAGAAAAAGACAAAGGCAGTAAGTACAGAGATGGGGCAAAAAGAAACAAGGCCATACAAAAATGGAGAGTAATGAATACCAATGCCCATAGTCTAGGTAAAAAGCTCCCCAAAATGGTGGCCTTGGAAGAGGGATGCCTGGATGTCATGGCAGTCACAGAAATATGGTACACAAAGAACCATGACTGGGATGTCAACATACCAGGGTACACAATCTACAGGAGGGACAGGAAGGGAAGAAGAGGAGGAGAAGTAGCTCTCTATGTAAGGGAAGGGATCAAAGCAACAGAAATAAAGGGTAAACAAGTAGGAGAAGAGGCACTATGGGTCACCCTGGAGACCGAAAATGGCACCACAATCTGCACAGGGTTTGTATACAGACCCCCATCTCAGGGGGAGGAAATGGACAAGGAAATGATAGAAAGCATCCTTATGATGACAGGGAAAGGGGAGATATTGCCAATGGGGCACCTGAATGTGCCAGATGTTAACTGGAACACCTTTGCTGCAGCCACATCCAAAAGCAGGGCCATTCTCGATGCCCTGCAGGGGGCATGCCTCAGACAGCTAGTTTTGGAACCCACTCAGGAGTGAGCAATCTTAGACCTGGTACTCTCAAATGGGGACAGAGAGGGGATCTCTGATCTAGATAGGTATAGCCTAGAGGTTAGAGGAACAAAGGGTGAACAAGCTTGGTACATCCAGCAGACCAGACCTGAGTTTGATCCTCACAACCTCCACTTGCATACTGTGTGACTCTGAGCAAATCACTTAACCACCCAGTGCTCCCAGGTCACCCCTGAAAATAGGCATTTGTGCCTAGTGGGCCTTACCTGGTTACCAAAGATTAAAATAAAAAAATGAAAAATAAAATAAATAGAAGTGGGTAGCCATCTGGGAACAAGTGACCACCAAACAGTGTGGCTGACAATCAATTTAGCTGTAGAGTCAAGCCATACAAAAGGGAAGGTACTGCACTTCCAGAGGGCTGATTTTGTCAAAATGGGAGAGTGCCTCAGAAAAGCGCTAGCAAACAGACAAGAAGGTGGAGTAGAGCAACAATGGGGAAACATCAAAAAAATAGGCAAGAAGGTGGGGTGGAGCATCAGTAGGGAAACACCAAAACTGTCATCACAGAGGCAACAAGCCTTTGTGTGAAGTAAACAAACAAATCAAAATGAAAGAAAAAAACACTATGGTTCTCAAAAGAAGTGGCAGGGAAGGTTAGGGAGAAAAAGATAGCATTCATGAAGTATAAGGAAACACAGAAGGAGCAGGACAGAAAACTGTACCAGTTAAAGCAGAAGGAAGCAGGGAAGGCAGTCAGAATAGCAAAGGCCCAAACTGAGGAAAAGCTAGCCAACTCAGTTAAGAAGGGGGATAAAACCTTTTATAGGTATATTAAGGAGCAAAGAAAGACCAAGGCAGGGATACTGAGGCTGAATAAAGAGGAAAGTGGTTGGGCAGAGAGCGACAGTGAAAAAGCAGGGATACTGAACTAATACTTCTGCTCAGTATTCACAATGAAGAGCAGGGGTTGATACCTAATCCAGTCAATAGAAGCACTCTAGATATGAGGGTTAATATTAATCATTTCACAGAAGAAAGGATTCTGAAAGAACTCCTAAAACTGAAGGTGGATAAAGCAATAGGGCCTGATGGGATTCACCCAAGAATTCTAAAAGAAATAAGGGAAGAACTAGTAACACCATTGACTACCTTTTTTAATAAATCATGGGAGGATGGTGAGGTACCTGAGGACTGGAGGAGGGCAGATGTGATTCTCCTTCAAAAAAGTGAGAGCAAGACAGAGGCAGGAAACTACAGACCTGTCAGTTTGACCTCAGTGGTAGGGAAAGTGATGGAATCACTTTTGAAGGGAAGAATTGTTGAGTACCTAGAGGCCAATGTGGCACAGGACCCAAGGCAGCATGGATTCACAGCAGGAAGGTCATATCAGACAAATCTAATTGATTTCTTTGATTGGGTAACCAAAGTAGTAGACCAAGGAGGGGCTGTGGACATGGTCTAACTCGACTTTAGCAAGGCATTTGACACAGTCCCGCACAAAAGATTAATAAACAAATTAGCCAGCCTGGGAGTGGGTCCCAGGGTGGTAGACTGGGTAAAACACTGGCTGGACAACAGGACACAGAGGGTAATAATAAATGGAGTTCACAGTGAAGAAAGGGGGGTTACTAGTGGAGTACCTCATGGTTCAGTATTGGGGCTGGTCCTTTTTAACGTCATTATAAGTAACATTGCAGAGGGACTGGAAGGAAAAGTATTTCTCTTTGCAAATGACACAAAGATCTGTAACAGGGTTGATATGCAAGGTGGGGTGGAAAGGATGAAAAGGAACTTGGCAAGGTTGGAGGAATGGTCAAATGTATGGCAGCTTAGATTCAGCACAAAGAAGTGCAAAGTAATGCACCTGGGAAATAAAAACCTAGGGGAAGAGTACACAATGGGGGGTGAGATACTGACAACAACAAAAACGGAAAGGGACTTTGGGGTAGTCATATCAGATGACCTAAAGGTGGGCCAGCAATGAGAGAAGACAGTAAGGAGGGCTGGGCGGATACTGGGATGCATTGGGAGAGGCATCACCAGTAGAGAACAAGAAGTTGTTGTTCCTCTGTACAGACAGTTGGTAAGACCACATCTGGAGTACTGTGTACAGTTCTGGAGACCCCATCTCCACAAAGACATAGACAGGGTGGAGGCTGTCCAGAGGAGGGCAACCAAAATGGTGCAGGGTCTGCACCAGAAGACATATGAAGAAAGACTAAAGGAGCTTAAGATGTATAGCCTAAAGGAAAGGAGGGGGGGCATGATAGAAACTTCAAATACATCAAGGGAATCAACAAAGTCCAAGAGGGAAGCATCTTTCAGAAAAAGAGATGTGCATGAACAAGAGGGGCCCAATTTGAAGATAGAGGGGGGTCGGCTCCGAGGTAATGTAAGGAAGTATTTCTTCACAGAGAGGGTTGTAGATGCATGGAACAGCCTTGCTGAGGAGGTCGTTGAGTCAAAAATAGTGGGGGAATTCAAGAATGGTTGGGACAGAGATAAGGCAATTCTAGTGGGGTGTAGGAGGAAGTAGGCTGTTGGTTAACTAGGATCTGCAGCTTATCCATTAGGTAGGGAAATGGGCAGACTAGGTGGGCCAAGCAGTCCTTATCTGCCATCAGGTTCTATGTTTCTACGTTTCCATGTTAATCTGCAGGAAAACACTTATACATTGTCCTGAAGTTATATGGAAAATGCCAAAATAAATCCATCTCAAAGCACTGGACTTTCTGTATTTTATATTTTATCTAACATGTTAAGAAACAGCAGCAGTGAGAGGGTGCACAGCGCCCTGCACTTCAATCAAAGTAAGGGCATATTTGTTTTAATAATACTGCAGGTGCCTGTAGATGCAAAATGGCCAGCTGTTAAGTAACTGTTGGCCATACATTGCTTCAGGTCCCGAAAACTCATCCTAAACTACTCAAAAACCAAATCAATGCTGTTTCATGGTACTCACAACAAACACAAACTCCAACAACTGCTAATCTACAATAGTGGTGGCACTGTGCCGGAAGAGGTAGACCAGTTCAAATACCTGGGAGTGACCCTTGACTCCACTCTTTACTACTCCACGCATATAAATGACCTAACTAAAGCTGTGAATACTTGAATAGGCCTGCTATATAGGCATAGGCACTGACAGATGAAGCATTAAAACTTGCCATCTAGAGCCCAATCAGCTCTTTGACTTGACTATGGCCTCATAGTTTATGTACTAGATACTGACGCTGCCCTCCTTCGTATACCCATAGCCTTAAACATGGCCTGCCGGCTCCTCACCACAGCCTCTAGACTCACACACATGTGATCTCTATGAACAGGCTAACTGGCTACAACTTTAAGGCAGAATTAAGTATCAGACCTGCTTACTTGCTAAGAAGACAGTGCTAGGCCTCCTTCCACCTGAAATTCAGTCTATACTTTTCCCTCACTGTGCCATCCACCTTACCAGGAGTTCTGGAGCAATAATCTTTGCAGTTCCCCGCTGCTAGACCACTCAAGGGCAGCGCTCCAACAAAGTTAAGGCCTCTAAATGGTTCAACACACTCCCAGTGGATATCACCAATGCACCAAATCTCAGCTACTTTAAGCACAAACTACAACAGCACTTGGTGGCCAGTGCCTACTCTGACTGCTACACTTAAATTCCCTGCTTGCCTTCCTGGCCTTTCCATTACTTATGCACTCTCACCACACCCCACTCCCTCCTTATTAACTCCTTCCAATATCTCACGTCAGCCATCTCAGCCTTCTCCCTTGCCCCCCCCCAGATTTCACTCCTCTTTCTTTCCATTCCCTCTCACATCCTTGTCCCTCCCCTCACCTATTACCCCCTGCACCTCCTAGCTTTTATATTCTCTCCCTCCTTTTTCCCTTAGCCTTTCTTAACTCCCTTCTAGTTCTCATTTCTCTCTCCTTTCTCCTCCTTGCCCATACTAACTCTTCTCTCCTTCCCCTGCCCATCCTGTTACCCCCACTTACATCTCCCATCCCTTCTCCCCTCCCTCCATCACCACCTACTCCTCTCTTTCACCACCTACCTTATCCCTCCAATCCCCCGCCGGTTCTTGCCTGTCCTCTACCTTATCCTCTCACCAACTACCTCTGACCCTCTCATGCACTTGTTAGATCACCTGACAAAGCCTTTGGCAGCTCATGCATTCTGTAATGTTTTACCTGTTACTAATTCTTTTGTCTTATCTTGACAAAGCCACTGGCAGCTCATGTACTGTAATTGTATTAACTGTTATCTACCTGCCTGTTATTGTCTATTCTTGTCCATTGTCGAAGACGTGGAACCTTTGTAAAAGAGCACTGTTTACTCAAAGGCTGTATCCGAAATTGTCATAAATAAATAAATAAAATAAATACACTATACAAGACAATGTATGGTCATCAGTTAACAACCTCGTTGAATTTTCAACTCGAGATTACTATGGCAACTGTAAACCTCTCAAGCTTCACTCTCGAGGTTTACTCCATTGCAATGGTAACTTCTCGAAGTGAATACAGCATGGTTGTTAACTGATGACCATACATTATCTTCTATATTGTGTATGAAATTCACTTAGTGGAATAGCTTTGTTATGCTGCAGTAGTGACGTCAGGATGTTGTGCTGCACTAGCTATGTCACTACTGCAGAACAACAAGATGGAACACCACCGTGTGCATGTCTCTCTGACCCTGTGGCTCTGATTGCCAACTGAGACAAAATGAAAGGCATCTGATATCATTGGAAGCTGCTTTTTTCCTTTTCTTTAATTTTCAGTAATGGTAATCTTGGTGTGATGAACAGTTGGGCTGCGGCAGTGAGAACAGAAAGTTTGAGGAAGTGCGGCTGCCACGGTGAGAAAAAGTGGGTCCTTGAACTGAGCTTCAAGAAATAATTGGAAAAGTAAGAGTGGGAGCTCAGCAGGCTCTTTTAAGAGTAAGCATACACTACGAAAGACTGTGTATGGTCACCGATACACAGACAAGCCTGTGTTGCCTTGGCAACCAGTAGACCTCTCGAGCTGCACTCTTGAGGTCTCTGGTTGCAATGTCAACCTCTCGAGTCATATATAGGCTTGTTGTGTATGGGTGACCATACAAAATCCTCTATAATGAGGACATTTCATGATGGTTTTCTTCACTGTTTAATTGCAATAGCCTATAAAAGGAAATAACATGCCAGCTGGCCCAGTAGCACAGAGGACTGAGGAACTGTTGTGCCTTATCTATCACCACAGCAGCGATCAGAGTTTTAGGAATTAGATTGGGTTACTTGGGGTTGGTGGAGGGGGGAGGGCTGGGTGAGGATCGAGTGGCTGTCTGGCAGCTCTCCTCTCCTGGTGGTGAGTTGTGCCAGTTCTTGGCTACCACCAGGAGGAGGTCTGGATGTAATATCAATACACTCTTTCAAGAGCCAGCCTCAGTATGGGGTTCTCGAGTTCACACATGAACCTCAATCTCCCAGGTGATATTGGAATGTACTCTTTTCACAGCCTGCCTCAGTACTGGGTTCTAGAGTTCACACATGATCCACAATCGCTCAGGTACTATCACCTGACATGAGACCAGCTAAATTCAATGCTGCTTGATTGGATCATCTGCATTTTTTTAACATGATAGCCTGCCACAACTCATTTGTTTTTGCAGATTTCCTATTACCTCTAAATCTGTTGCTTATTAAATTCACATCTTTGCTTTTTCAAACAGATGACACTGATTTCTTGAAAAATACTCTTTCTAATGAAAGTGTTTCAGTTTGGAAATCAGAGCCTGATGACTGAGATTTCCATTCTTTTAATCCAAAACTCCTAATCAGATACATCAAAATGTCCTTTATTGCCCACAGACTCCTCCACCTCATTTATTTCTTTCATTTTTATGTTGGCACGCTTGCACAGCCAACATCTTGTGGTAGTGCAGCTTTGGAGGCGTGGTCACTGTTGGGCGAATGCAGGGCACGAACCAGTAGGTGCATCCCTCATTCCCCAGTCAGCCTGCATGCCGGCGCCACACCATTCATACATAATGTGGTGAGCACATCTAAGAAAAGGTCCACTGCAATCCGAGCAATGCTCATCAGACGCAGCGGACCTTCCCTTGACGTGCTCGCTGACATTATGAGCATGGCGGCACAGTGGTCGCCAAACTGCTAACTTCAGGGGTGCCAAATCCCCCTGCCAGTTTACCACACCCCTCTGTATGTGCTGACGGGGGATGCACCCATTGTTAAATGCCATGGGGGGTGCCCAATCCCCCTCGGCTCGGCCCATCCCACTTTCTTTGTGTGCTGACGGGGGTTCCCAATCTCTATTGGCATAAATTCCTCCCCTTCTCCCTCCCCTTGTGTTGTGTGACAAGGAGGGTGCCCAATCCCCTGACAGCTACAGACCCCTCCAAACAGTTAGGTGGCATGCTGGGAACCCACCCCAGCTTGCCAAATCCCCTACAAGAAAAAAACTGCCTCGCGATGTTCTATTTATTTTTTTTACCTGCAAAACGTAAATGGTCCCCGCTGTTCTGTCTAACCCTTTATGTGAATCCACTTTATTAACCCTCACTCTCCTTCTCTCCCTCAGCCGAGAAACTGTCACCCAGGCTCTCAGCTCCTAAGCCGCGGGATTCCCGGCTACCGGGCGGTTGGCGCCCCTCTAGCCGATGCTTGAGACCGCAGACACGGACCAAGGCCCTACAGGTCGGCAACTGCACGACTTTTTAGACCGCCCCTCCCCACCTCTGCTGATTATTAAATACAGTAGCTCCTGCCAAAAATTAGTCCATGTCCCTGGCGCAGTGCCCCACCAATAGAGACTTAGCTCGTGATCTCCCTCTTCTCTATCCAGCCCTACGGGATCCAACTCTCAGGGCCTCGCCTTACTAAAGCATAGGCTCTCCTTGGCTGTGCCTTCACCACTAAATATCTTTAATGCTATCAAATTTGGGTCGACCTGGATCGGAGAAGCTACTGATAAGCTGCATTAATCCAGCAACCCCACTGGCCCTGGGCTAATTGAGTGGCTCCTTTTTGGAGGTACCATCATGTCGGGACCTATGTGCTCCTTTACTGCCTCTTCTGCTGATACCAGCTGCCCAGCATTGGACACCTGAACTACCATCATGTTTGGTCTACAACGCACCTTGTGCTGTATACCACATGGCAACTTATCCTTTAATTGCCTCGTGATTCCAAGCACCAATACCTCGAACCCTGCTCTTGGACCACACATACCAGTAGTACTTATAACACTCCCCCACCACAAGGTCCACCTCCCCCACGCAGACTTCTATCTCCTCCCGCCTATGTGATAGGGTACTAGCTCTTGTTACAACAGATCAGCTCTTCTATGGTGGCTACTTTCCAGTCCCTAAAACATCAGATCTACTAGACGGAGAAAGGCAGGAATTACAAGCTTATAATTAGCGCTCTTAGAAAATCCTACTTATCCTCCTGCTTTGTTCAGGCAACGTAGAACTCAACCCTACTCAGAGGCTATTGCTTTGCCAGCAGAACTAGCAAATTTAAAAGGAATAAGCTTCTTGCATATTAGCATTATGTAGCCTCCTTAAAAGATAACCTTAATACAAACCTGTAAATCATATACTTCTCCTGACATACTTGTGATTTCAAACTTGGCTTAGACCCAGCACCACTGATAGAGAGTAAACATACCCAACTATGCCTTGTTCAGAGCTGATAGGCATGCCAGAGGAGGAGGAGTAGCTATCTATGTTAAAGACAAATTTTCTGCCTCCTGCTTATCCTCGGCATCTGTCGCCAGCGAATTCGAATGCCTAATTCTCAAAGTGGAAATTACACAGACTACTGCACTCTGCATAATAGGATGCTACAGACCACCGTCTGCTGGCCTACAGCTTGTGTCATATCTAAGTGACAAGATGGGACAGGGGCTGCCAGAAACTATTATTTTAGGAGACCTCAACTTTGACTGGCTCTCTAACACAGCTGCCCTGCATCCTTCTGTGATGAACATGGGCTGGCCTAACTTATTACTGAACCAACCGCCCAAGCGTGAAGAACCCCAGTAAAAGTACACTTTTGGATGTGCTAATGGTGAGCAAACCTCATCCTCTTCTCCCACGCTGATGTCTTCTTCTCAGATGCCAGTGACCATTGTTTTATTGCGGAGTAAGATCCACCAACAACCCAGCACCCATCAGCAGTTCTCTATGAAGAGATCCAGCAACTTCAATGAACATGACTACCTAAAGAGCTTAAGTACTCCCTGAGTGGCAAGATTTCTACCTGGCCAAAACGATTACGTCAGCTTACAATATCATCCACAACATTCTATCAAGGGCCCTTAATAAGTATGCTCCCCTTATTAAAGTTCGAACTAGGACCAAAACCTGTAAATGGTTCACCCCTCAGATCAAGTCCTTGCTTCTAGAAAGAGATAAGCTCTGGAAAAAAGCACGCAGACTGAACACTGCAGAGGATTGGAACCAGTTCAGGAGACTATGAAATTTATGTACCAAAACAATCAGAGAATCGAAGACCACCTTCTTCAATCCGAACTCGACTCTGCCACAAAGAGCCCAATCAAGCTCTGGAACACAATCAGTGATCTACTAGCCAGCCCTCCCAGAAATTCACTCCAGACCAAGATTACCTCTGGCAACTTGACTATAACCGAAAAGATGGATATACTTGATGCATTCAATAACCACTTTGCTACTGGAGGCATGGCATTTGATAACTCCCTGCAAACATGCTTCGCTCCCAGACTGCCAGCCAACTGCCTGAAACTCCGATAGCTTAGCACTTCTTTCTCACTTCCAACCTGCCACACTGAAAGAGGTAGAGGACCTCTTGCTTCAGTTGGATACTAGAAAAAGTGCTGGGGGCCGATTCAAGCTTGACCCTTACTTCCTAAAATTGCCTACCACGTACTAGCGATACCCATCACCCACCTTTTTAACTATCCCTGTCTCAGGGCACCTTACTACCTATATGGAAGAGCACATGTCATACCACTGTTCAAATCAGGTGACCGTGGCGATCTCAATAACTACAGGCCAATTTCCCTCCTTCGGTCCTGTCCAAGCTCCTAGAAAATTGTAAATGCACAGCTGGAGGTCTCACCTTGAGTCTGAGGAACTGCTAAATCCTATGCAGTCAGTTCAGAGCTAAACATAGCACTATCTCAGCCCTCGCAAAAGTTACTAACGACTGGCAGCGTAATCTTGAGAGCAAAAACTTTATTTGTGCTGTTTTCCTTGATCTAAGCAAGGCTTTCAACTTTGTCGACCATAGTCTGCTCCTCTCCACCCTTCAAACCATAGGTGTGGACCCCTCTCTCTGCATTGGTTCACTGACTATCTTACAGGGCGCCTTCAACAATTTAAAGCCACGAAGGCCTGTCCCCTTAAAAACTCTGCAAAGAGGGTACCTCAAGGTTCTATATTAGGCGCTTACTTTTGCAATCTACATTAATAACATGCGACTACTGTATAAAAGCCAACATCCATCTGTTTGCAGATGATACAGTTCTCATCGTGAGTAGCCCAACACCTGAAGCTGCCTGCAATACAGTCAGAATTCAACCTTTGCAAAGCCAACTCCTCCAAAAAGCTACTCCTTAATGCCAAAAACTAAAGCGATGGTCCTCTCTCCTTTTATCCGTACAGCTAACCCTGTGTCCAGTGGGACAGTTCCCCAAATTACCACAGTTCTAGGGTGAAAAACTAGAATTTGTTACAAAATTCAAGTATCTGGGAGTTTGGATAGACCAAAGACTCTCCTTCATTGAACATATCAGGACTTGCTAAAGCGACTTGGCAAAGGCTTGACTGTTTTTAGAATCAGCCAATTTCTCACCAGAGATGCCAAGAAACAACTGGTCCAATCCATTTTCCTATCATTGGTTGATTACGCTGACTTCCTCTACAGCCAATGCCCCAACTCTTACATGGCTAAACTGGACACACTCTACCATCGAGCACTGAGGTTTATAGCTGGACTCCCTTCGACACACATCACTGCACCCTATATGCGGCAGTGGGATGGACATCACTAAAGTTCAGGCGCCACAGAAGCGCTGCTCTCTGGACCTATAGAGCCATCTCTAATAAGCTGCCTTACTATATCTCCTGCTGTCTTCCACTGGGTATAATTGGAAAATCAGCGTTGAAGTTACTCAGCTATTACACTTAAAGTACCCAAAGCAAAATCCGCTTCGGCAGGGGCAGCCATAAAGCAGTGCTACCTACCTTATGGAGCGATCTACAAAAACCCTCAAATTAAGCACTCTAATCAGTATAAATGCTTTCAAGATGCTTTATTTCGTAAAATCAGAGAGTATGTAACTGCTTCACCCACTCAGACCCAGTACTGGTATATAGCCATGCCTAGACCCAATTTTAAGTACTGACCCCCCAGCTTGCTCCTCACCAGCCTAATTGTTCTCTCTCTTATCCTCCTGTCTTATCAACACTAGGCCCATCCATCCCCTTATTCTTCCTTTCCCAACCTCGGATGGAGCTCACTACCCTGGGTTGTGACATCCTACCATGCCCGTGCTTATGCATTCAATCCCGGGCTCACACTACTCCTTTCTCCATCCACCTTCTCTACATCCAGCTTTACCAACTCCTTTCTGTGCACCGTGCCCTCCTAGCCTTTCTCCCCCTACTTCCCTCCCTCTCTTCCCCCTACCTTCACCTCTACCTGGTGTATAGTTTTATTTTTATTTTTTTCTTCCGTTACTTCCTCCTGCAACCTTAGATAACCTGCTTTATCTTCCTATAGGCACTTCTATGTATGTAAATACCGTGTAATCTGTACAATATCTGTATAATTCTATGTACATATGAACTTCTTTTTCTTCCTCTCTGTAAAGAGTATTATCTGTATTGCCTTGTAAATACCTGTGTTGACCTGTATATACAATTGTTCACGCTCCACCCAGGTCCATCTTGCAAATGAGCTTCTGCTCAACGATGAATGCCTGGTTAAATAAAGACTTGATTGATTGATTGATTGATTGATCGTAGTCTCCCTGCCCCACCCGCACCCACCCTCTGTGCACCCTGCCTCCCCACACACACCCTCACCCCATACTTACCTCTGGAATCTAGCGCGATGATCTTCGATGGATCAGGAACACATCTGCACTCTTCAAAGCGACCGCGAACTGAGGAAATGCCAGTAAGCTGTATAATGGAATAAAGCAGGTTTTTTCAACTTTGATGCATATCTCAGGCATTTTTGGGAATTCTGGCCACACATTTTCAACATGGGGTTTTTGGGACCCCTCCTCATGAATTTTTGCACTGTCATGGCATTATTCGGTCCCAAAAGGTGATTTTCCAGTCACTGCGTGGAATTACCTTTCAGGACCGAGTAACAAAATGACAGTGTCACTGTTCATAAGGGGGGCTCTCAGAAAGCCTATGTTGCAAATTTGGTGGGAAAAATCCAAAAAATGACTGTTTTATGAGCGTGCATTGCACAGTTGCTACACACGCTCATAAATTAGTGAATTTGCAATATTTTCATGCCAAATTCTCAGCATTGGCATTTTACCACACCTTCTTGTGAACCACACAGCTGTCATTTTTCACATCCTGGCTGAAATGTGTTTTCACACTTCCGGCGCAGAATATTGCGGTCGCAGTGGGAAATCAGTGCTCGGGACACATTACAAAAATGACAGTGACACTTCATGAGCAGAGGTCCTAAAATGCCTGTGTTGAACATTTGGTGACAATACTCCATAAAATGACTGTGTTACGAGCGTGCATTGTGCTGTTTGCACTCACGCTCATAAGTTTGCAAACTTATATTTTCACTCCTGATTTTCAACAGTGCCATTGTTCTGCACCTCCTAATGAACAGTACAGCTGTCATTTTTCACATCCTGACCAAAATCTGTTTTCATGGTGCTGGTGCAGAATAGCGCGGTCATTGTGGAAAGTCCATGTTCGAGACACATTATGAAAATGACAGTGACACTGTTCTTTAGCAGATGTCCTAAAATGCCTATGTTGAAAATTAGGGGATGGAAGTCAATAAAATGAGTGTTTTATGAGCATGCATTGCACAGTTTGCACGCACGCTCGTGACTTCGTGAATTTGTAATAGTTTCACTCCAGCTGTACCTCATTGGCATTTTTCCATGCCTCCTTATGAACAGTACAGCTGGCTGAAATGTGTTTTCTCATGTCCGGAGTAGAACTGCATGGTCGCTGTGTGAAATCAGTTTTCAGGACTATTAGAGGAAATGACGGTGACACTATTTATGAGCAGAGGTCCTAAAATGCCTATGTTGAAAATTTGGTGCCGGAAGTCCATAAAATGATTGTGTTGCAAGCGTGCATTGTTCAGTTTCCCCGCACCCTTGTAACTTAGTAAATCTGCAATATTTTTATGCCACATTTTCACCACTGGCATTTGTGCACACCTCCTTATCAACAGTCCAGCTGCCATTTTTCACAGCCTGCCCAAAATGTGTTTCCACAGCTGTGGCGCACAATGGCATGCTCAACTGTGGAAAATCACCTTTTGGGACACATTAACAAAATCACAGCACTATGCGTCTATAGCTCTGCCACTGCCAATGCCAGCACAAAAACATTCAGCATTGACAAATGCTTGTTTTAAAATATTCATTGTTAATGCTACAAATTTTGATGACTGGGCCCTATCTGCTGGCAGTTGTTGTTTCATGAATATGGCTTCTCTGTCTTTTAGCACCTCATTATTTTCAAAGGTCCTAGTCTGTGCTTATTTTGGGTTCCATGTGATAATGGCGATTGTGGAAAGGCGATCGACGTTTGGGAGACTGTACACCACTGAAAATCAATTTTGGTGATGTACACTTGCGGCACACAGCAAAAGGACGCTGCAGATTTAGATTTTTTTTTTATGCGGGGAGGCTGTGCCTCCCCCTGCACTATCCTACTAAAGAATTCTCAACTCCAAGGAGGTGCATGGGGGGTGCAAAAGAAAAAAAAAGAAAATCCCGGACCGGCACAAAAAATGGGTGCATCCAGAACTGAACCCAGCACCCTCCCAGTCCTAGTCTACCACCAACCCACCATGCCACACAGTCAGCTCAGCAGCCCACCACTGCTCTGCATCCCACAAACCTTCCCTTCCCTTCTGCCTGTCACACAGCGTGGTTCCTCCCAACCCCCCATGTGCATGTATATATAGAGATATCCTGTCTCTATATTTCCTGAACCCCCTATCTGGTTGCCATCCCTGCCCTGGAGCCCTGTGCATCATCGCCGTGATTGAGACATCCTTTTTGAATGCGCTCATGCCTTCATCACAGGTACCCTATTTTGCCATCCTCATCTAAGAATTCAATCTCATAACTATGTTTTGGACATATTTAAGCCTGATTATGTATATCACAAAAGAAACAAACCATAATGTGTAGGTTACACTTGCAAAAAAAAAGTTTAATTGAGTCTTGCAGATGGTTAGGGAGCATTGTGAACACTGGGGGCTAATGTGACCTGAGGGACTTTTGAATATGGGGTGCAAAGTTGTCCAGAGGGCATTCTGAATATCAAGTTGCAATTTTGAATTATGTGTGTTAAGCTGGTTGGAGAATTATTTTTTTTTTTAGTTGTTTAACCAGGAGTAGCACACTAAGCTGAAAGCTTTTTTACAGGCGTGACTTGGGAGCATAGGGAAGTTAAGTGACTTGCTCAGGGTCACACGGTATGTAAGTGGAACCCGTGGGATTCAAATCCAGGTGTGGTCTGCTGGATGTCACCAGATTTGCTGCTCAGAGCCTTAAACCACTGTGCAATACTGCCTCCCATTGTTTCAGTGATGGGTGATAAACTGGACAGTGGGCATTTATTTATTTAGTTTTTGCTGACTAGGTAAGTGCACTGGGCAAACAAATACTGATTTGCAGCACAACCCAGGAGATCACATACAAAAATGCAGAATATAATAAATATAATAGTGTAACAAAATTTAGGTAAAAACGTGACAGCACACATTAAAGCATAAGTAGACAAGAGTGGGACTAAAATACAGTGTAGACAGTGAGTGGCTAGGAAAAATATAGCAATATGTCCACATGGTGCATGGGGAGATACACAGTGAGATTTACATAAATGCACAATAACTCAGTGTCATAATAGGTAACAATACATGACCAGACAGTACAAAATCATGAGCAGGAGCACTTTCTCACCCTAAAAAGGTGCTTTTGGATATTGGGTGCTAAGAAGACCAAAGGGAAATTTGAATATTGAGTAATAGGTTGGGCAGAGAGCATTTTGAATTATTGATATTAAGCGAGCAAGGGACCCGATATTCAAAATAGCACAAAGTGAAGCACAAATGTTGGTGCTGTGCCTTGCACTTCCCCAGGAGCCTGTGGATGCCATATTCAGACAAATAGCAAACCAACACTATTCAATGGACTTTAGGGCCATATTGGCACAGTGGCAAGTCATGTAGCCCTGCCCAGATATTGATCCTGATATGTGCCATCAGAGTGGATAGTGCTGGCTAGATTTTTGCAATATTCAAAGGGTCTCTTGCAAATGAGCTCATTGGGCATGCAAGGCACTAAGAGGTCATTTGCATGGCCATTATGGGCTCATTTGCATGGGCTGTGGGGCAGGTTTTGGCACTGCCCCCTCCGCCTGGTCCTAGAGGTGTAGCTACCCTGGTGCCTAGAAGTCCCCCCAATCACCAGCCTGTACAAAATGTATAACTTCCTTGGTACCTAGTGGTCCCCCCAATCAATGATCGCCTGCCCTTTGTAGATGATTTGATCCTCCCTGGTGCTAGTGGTCCCCCCACCCAATGATCACATGCCTCTTGTAGAAAATGTAATCCTCTCTGGTGCTAGTGGTCTGTCCACCCACCGATCATCTGCCCACTGTAGAAAACATAATCCTCCCTGGTGCTAGTGGTCCCCCCAACCAGCAATAGCTAGCCCATAGGACAAATTAAAACCTCTATGGTGACCAGAGGTCCCCTGGCACCAATCCATTGTACCTTCCATCTCAAGACCATACTCCCTGACATCTAGCACCTCCCTGCAGCCCCAAACCCCCTTGTTATTGTACCTGAATCTACAGTGCTGTGGATGCGCATATGGCAACTGGCACAGCCCTCTTCGCACCTCCTCAGCAAGCCACCCTATGTCCAGACCGAGAGAGTGCATCTTATTTATAGGACAGGATCCATCATCCTGTCTTATAAATAAGATGCATACTCCCTGCCTGGACACATGGCAGCCAGCTGAGGAGGTGTGAGGAGGGTTGCACCGGTCACCATGTGTGCACTCGTGGCACTGCGGATATATGTATGGTAATGAGGGGGTTGTTCGGTGGCATGGGGCCATTGGATGCCAGGGATTACAGTTTTGAGATGGGCAGTACCATGGATCAGTGTTGGGGAGATGACTGGATGCCAGAGAGATTTTAGTTTGTCCTAGGGGGATGGTGATCGGTGGTTAAGGGGAACACTAGCACCACAGGAGAATTACATTTTCTACAATAGACAGGTGATCGATGGTTGGGGGAACCAACAGGCACCTGGGATGTTCTATATTTTGTATGGGCTAGTGCTCAGGGTGGGTGCAATGCACCACAGGGGGTGAGTGTGCTTCCCCAGAGGCCAACTGGCTGTGTGGCTGCATTACCTCTGGCAGCCAAAATGGTCGCCAGAAGGAAGTTTGGGTTGAGTTCAGCAGTATTTGCACCATGCATAAGGACTGCGCTGGACCCTTTTGTGTGGCATGAAGTCACTGAATATGGGGTAGTGTGGCTATTCATGCTCATGTCCATCCCCTTGCCCACCTGCACACATTATGTTTTGTGCAGTGCTAACCCTCTTTACCCATGCAAAAGCCCCTTTTGAATATGGGGATCTGGCACAAACAGCAGTTTGTGTGGGCAAAACCTATTAGTGCCCATGCAAACATTTAAATATCAAGCCCCAGATGTCCTTTTGAATACTGGGGTATGAGAGGTCCCAAGATAATTTTGAAAACTTGGTAATAATCTGGTTAGCTGGAATTTTGAAAATTTGGTACTAAGCTGACTAAATGTCATTTTGAATATTACATTATGAGAAGACCAGGGGGAACTGTGAATATTAGGTGCTAAGTTGAGCAGAGGACATTTTTAATATTGAGTGATAATACTGGCCAGAGGGCATTCTTAATATTAGCTGCTAAAATGATGGGGGGAGTTTTCAATGTGGAATTATAAACTGGCTAGGGAACATTTTGAATATTGGGTAATGACTTCTGGTGACATCACCTACCGGGATGAAAGGCTAGAGATATAGCTCCATCCCACGCCTGTTTTTTTTTTTATTCTCCCGTTTGCTTTCTAACTTTTTTTTTTTCTGGCTTCCACAGTGTGAGTGAGGTTACCTGATTGTATGGGCAAGACAAAGAAGTCAAAAGGTGAAGAAACTGTTGGCACTCTCAGCCCTTGTCTATCCTCGGTCCACCAGGCTGGTGAAATGGTGTCCCCACTTCTGTCGGCCTCCTCCTTCCTGAACTGAGCTCAGCCCTGCACTTTCTACTGTGGCTTTGCTTGAAGAGCTCCGGGTGTTTCAGGTGGAAAGTCAGGCGATGCATGAAGAGCATAAAGTGGTGATTTCAACTTTGGACACTAAGCTTCAGGAACTGGAAAAGCAGCAATCTGACACTGATTCCCGGTTGATAGGCTGGAACAAGTCTTACTAAAAGCTCTGCAAGAAAATCAGCAGTTAGTGGAGAAGTATGAAGATTTGGAAAGCCACTCCTGCCCCAACAATATTCATCTATATGGTCTCCCGGAGGGCGAGGAGGAGTGTGGCGTTCTTTTTACTTCCCTACAGGGATTTCTCCCCACTGTTTTAGATGTGGAAGATTTATGTCCCTTACCTATTGATAGGGCACGTCTGGCTCTTCCTCCTCGACTGGCAAGTCCTACACAGAGACCCCACTTTATAGTCTTTCACCTTTATAATTATGCTGTAAAACAGACTTTGCTAACTACAGCATGGTGTAAGGGGAAAATCTTGTTTAAAGGGTACTGGTGGTACTTTAACAATGATTATTCTCCCAAGATGGCCTTTCAGAGGTGAGCCTATCTACCCATCTTTAGCATTATGAAACAACACAAGCTGATGTTTTCCACCTCTTATCCGGCCAGGCTCCAGGTGCATTTTCAGGATGGGCTGAAAGTCTTTGAGGACCCAGACTCAGTGCTCCAGGAATTGTGGGCTCGACATTTTTCCATGCCTGATGACCAAATGGAGTACTCAGAAGTTTGGTAGAAGAGAGATCTGCAGAGTGATTCATGGGCTAAGGTTTCACCATCCAGCAAGAAGCGTAGATCTGATCAAGCTTTAGGTGAAGTCAAGGCTATGCTACAATCTTTACAGAGGGAAGAACTAGTTTGATGGATTCAGTTCATGGACTACTGTAGGCAGTATTCTAATTTGTTTTAGAGATCTGAATTCAGATGATAATACTGGGTAAGTTCTACTTGGTGGATGTTGGCACTTCTGCAGTCTACTTTTCCCCTGAGAATATTTTAAGATATTTGCTTTCTGTTACAAGAGTTGTTCTGGGTTGTTTGAAACACCTCTAGTGAGGAAGAGTGCCATTGGATTGCTAATTGGTTGAACTGTTTATGGTACTAAGTTTGGGTTATGGATTTGTTTTGTTTGTTTACTCTATTCACTTTATTTACTGGTTCTACTACTGTTTTAATGATAGTATTAGGATATGCTGAAAAGTTTGATACCTTTTATTGGACCAAGATATGTCTTGTACAAAGATGGAACCATGCACAAGCTATCGAGGCCTCACAGGTCTCTTCTTCAGGTGAATAACAAAACTGAGCAACATGAGCAGTATTTATATACACTGAGAATCAATATATAAATAATACAGGATGGGTAGCATGACAAGAAGTGTGAAGCATAGAAGTGAAGAAAGGAGCACATAACAATAAGGCCCCAAGATAACAGTCTGTGTAAGTTGCAAAGTAATAAAAATAGGATGCGTGAGAAGAATTAAGAGGAGGGGTCAATTAATAGGAACAGGTCATGTGAAGATGAAAGGATGCTAGAAAGAGGTAATAAGAAAGTGAATACAAAAATCCCTTTCTACACAATAATATTGCAAGTTCTCCACTAGATGGTGATGTTTACTAAATTATGGAATTCATACATAGAGCCTGACTTACAGCTCTCACATTTTGTTTATTGTTTTTTCACTAAATGTATAGTCATTTCTCTCTAGAGCAACTAGAGTATGTTACGAACCCTTTGCTTTTTTATAATATATTTGGACTTAGCTGGTAATGTTACTTATTGTTTTGAGTTTTTAGTCTGGGGTGGGATTCCATTGAAGTTAAGGGGTTGGGAAAGGGAAGGGATGTTATGTTTTGGGGCTGGAATTGATTAATGTTTGTTTATTTCCCTCCTAAGGTTAGAGAGTTGTGTGTATCTGATGTTTGACCAGAAGTGGCAATCTTCAGTAAGTGGTTAACTTGGAATGGTATTAATGATAAATGCTTCTGACCTGACAGACCATTGGGTGGGCCCTTCAGTGGTTCATTTTGAATTGTCACCCCTTCCCTCTGGTTCAGACTCTGGTTCAGAAATTTGAGGGGGCATATGTCCCTACTCCTGTTTTTTTTCTCATTTCTTTTATCTCTTGCCTTTTCACCTTGAGGATTTAATCTGTCCGGTGTTTGGGTGGAGGCCCAGGTGTAGTTACTCAGAAGCCTCACATTTAGAGTGTGGTGTGACAAGTGGCTTCTCATCAGTACTGCTGCTACAGCATCCACACTGTGGACATCCTAATGAGGGGGCTTGTTCCCTCTGGGGGGGATGGGTTGTTCCCATAGATTTTCTCTGCCATCTTTAACATACCTTTGTACTATTAGGGCACTGGCCCCTATGTGGTCTTAGAGGCTACTGTTTTTGTTAATTCTGGTTCTTTTTAGTGGTCAGGGAGGGATGTATACCATTGCCACAGTGACAGAAATACCTCAAAGACCATGACAGTGACAAAATCGGCAGTTCTCTGTAATGGTCTGCGGTATTGCCAACATTGCTTTCTCTGGATATTTCACCCCCTCCTCGAAACAACTCCAATTTGGAGTTGATAATCTATAAAGTGGGGGGTGGGCAGAGACCCTCACATGGGGGGGTGCTGGTGGTGAAGCCCCTGCAAAAAACACTTGCTTCCCCTGATGGCACAATGGCAACTGTCAGCATTGTGCCATCGCTGTAATGCCAATCGACAAAATTACTGTTGATCTGGCTTGGTGGAACTGGAAGGGGGGAGACTTGGAGACTATTGTTTGTTCATTTTTTGGGGGGCCAGGGTTCTTTTTGTGGTGAAATTCTGGCCTGGGCTGGTGACTGTCTGTGTACTGTTTTTCTTTCCTTTCTTAAGATACTGAATGGGATCTTTGACTGTTTGTTGAAAGTCAAAGGTATACATAGCATAGTAAAGTGAGCCAGGACCTTGCAGGAACTTAGACATTTCAGGTATAATTTAGGTCTCCTTCAGGGGACTAGAGTGTCACATTCAGCATAGTAAACTCTGCCTTTCATGGATGGGAACAGTTTATGCAGCAGCCCATACATCATCCAAAAAGGCCAGAGTTGCCATACTGCTTCTGAGGAGACTCCAGTTTCATTTTACAAAATTACAAATAGATCTGGGGGGGAGGTATGTGGTGGTTACTGGTACTAAGGGTGACCAGTGCATTTTGTTTTGGTTTATGCCCCAACACCCCCCTTCAGGAAATATTTTCATCAATTTTTTGCCTATCTGGCCTAATTACTGGATGGTCAATAGATCTGCGCTGGAAACTGGAATTGTGTGGAATATCTTAATCTGGACAGAACTCCAATCCCCCAGAAGGGAGATGGTGCCTGTTCTAGAGTATTGAAGACTTTGGTTTCCAAGGGGGGGATGGGTAGATCCCTGGCATTAGCAATTTCTTGGTTCCAGGGATTACAACTTTTACTCTTCAGCCAGTCTGGTGGCACTGAGGGTTAAGACACTAGTTGCCTTACCTTGTGCTATGCTGGCAACCTGGGTTTGGGAATGAGCCCAGGACACTGGGAGTCAGCAGGGGTGGGAAAGGATTGAGCATCCGGAGGACAGCTCTCCTTTCCCAGGGAGTAGTAGGGATATGCATCGCTCTTGCACGTCCTCTGGCGACAGTTGAGGGAATCCACAATGCGCAGCAGCCGTATGGCAAGGGTGGAGCTTGGTGGATGCTGGACATCATTGCATGTCCAAGCTCCACCGCGTGGGGTGGGGGATGGGGTGAGGAGAAACACCAAGGAAAAAAACCTTGCTTGCCAAGGAGGCAATGAGGAACCCAGGGACCTCCCTCACATCCCCAATTCCGGGCAGGCCACACCGGAGATCCATGCCTGACTTCACGAGAGGGACAGACCCTCTAATTTCAGATAGATGCCACCAAGGGAGAGTGGGCCATGCCATAGTTGGTGATCCGGGTTGCTGGGAAGTCCCTTGAGTGAAGGGAGATCCAGAGATGGCTTGCAAATGGAGGGGAGTAGAAGGGCCAGAATCAAGAGGGTATCTCTGAGAGATGTCACAATAAGCTGACACATAAATAGAGTAAAAAAAAATTAAAACAACTTTTTCTGTCCAGTTACGAATTCTTATGCTCACCTAGATTGGTTCTATACCCTGAAGAAATGGGTATCTACATTTAAGGCAATGCATATTCACACCATTTCGCTCTCTGATCATGCTTTGTTATTTGGTAGGATACAGTTGGGGTCTATATGGTGGGTAGATTTATGGTGTCTGAATGCTGATCTGCTCCATAACCAGCTTTTTGTTTCTTCACTTAGGGAAGCAATTTGACTGCACTTAGCTGAAAATGAGGGGATGGGTACCTCTCTGAGATATGTGTGGGATGGCCTTAAAGCGGTGATTTGAGGGCATATGATTTTGTATACTTCTTTTAAGAATAAAGAGTACTGGAGACATTACAGCCATTTAGAAGCTCAACTATCCCAACTGGAGGCAGACCCAGGATTCTTCACTTTTACTGCAACTCCAGAAAGTTAGGGAAGCACTTAGTCAATTAGTTTTGCATAGGATGGAAAATTCTCTGCTTTACGAGTCATAAATACTATGAAGGGAAATGTTATATATATATATATATATATATTTTTTTATTTCATCTTGGATTGAGTCACCTTTGAACTAAAAGCTCCTTTACAGAGGTTCCATGTCATAAGGTGTACAATAATACAGTAGTAACATAGAGAGCAGGACAAATTGTTACAAAATACAGCAAATTATATACACTAAAACATACTTGGAATAACATACAATACACTGAGAATGGTGGTTCATTGTCTAATAAGGGCAGTAAACTTTTAGCTATGAGGCTACAGAAGCAAGAGGCAGGGAGGTATGTCCTCCGCATTATTTCTGTCCCCTTTTTTGATACCTATGTTGAGCCAAAACAGATCATTCAAGATTTTTATGAGAATTATGTTCGTCTTTATACCAAGGAGAGGGGACCGTGTCATGACACTTGAGAGGATAGCTTTTTAAGTGGGATCCACCTTCCCACTCTTTTCCAGGCCCAATGAGAGTCTGGAAATGCCTTTTAAGGAGGCTGAGTTAATGGCAGTAATAAAGACATTGTAATCAGGTAGGGCTCCAAGCCCAGATGGGTTTATTCCTGACTTTTACAACATTTTTGTGCCTAAGGTAGTTCCATTGTTAACTCAAAAGGGAAAGTCCAGTACAGCCAACCTCAGTAAAAACACAAAAAATGGAAGGTTTCAGGGAGTAGCTCTCTCCCATTTAAAGGCACGTGACATCAAAGACAAATTCGTAAAAAGGGAGCCCACTCACCCAAAATGATAGTTAGCATCATTATTTATTAAATATGTACAGTATTTTTCAAATTTTCTCAGCAAAAGTGATAACAGTGTCACAATTCATATGTGTTAGACATTCTGTCCTTCATCAGGGAACTACACTGTATCAAACTTTGTCCTTATTCATCTTATATTAAGTTTGTGAAGGCTTATATCAAACCTACTGACTTTCAAAGTTATTCAATAAGTTAAGTGCCCCAAAAAAATGTCCTTTCTGTTATGATATCTTTTAGAATGCACAGTCCTTTTGTAGGTAAGTTTCCTGAGTTTCCTTTGGGCACCACCACAACCTCCTGCTTTCTCTGTAATGGAAAGGAAATTTTTTGGGCAGTACATTTGTTGAATGACTTTGAAAGCCAATAGGTTTGATATAAGTCTTCATAAACTTGTGGAAGAATATAAGATAAAAAAGGACACAATTTGATACAGTGTTTTTCACTGATGAAGGACAGAATGTCCAAAATGTAGGAATTGTGACACTATCACTTTTGATGAGAACATTTGAAAAAATATATTGAATAAACAGTGATGTTAATTATCATTTTGGGTGAATGGGCTCCCTTTTCACCAATTTGTCTTTGGAATTCCATTGTTAACAAAGCTTTGTAATTCCGCTCCTGAACCTGGAGCTTTACCTGATACTTGGGGCAAGGCTACCATTATGGTTTTACTAAAACCTGGGAAGTAGCCTACTAGATGTGCAAATGAGTAAAAATGTCCAGAGCCACTCACAGACTGTGGTGCTCACAACAAACAATGAACCAAGAAAAGCCACAAATTGTGTCACACACACACAGCAGGAAATGAGGCATCCAAAGTTTCAGGTACTAAAAATCCTTTATTTCAGAAGTTCAACAATGCCAGGATCTTCGCCACATCAACCCAGAAAAATTCAATGTTTCACGCAGGTTCACTGCGCTTTGTCAAGAGATGCATCACTAATACATAGAATCATTTAAATTGTGACAACCACTTAAAAACAAGTGCAACCAATACATATGTGAATTAACTCACAGAACCCACGAATCTCCAAACTACAAAAACTGTTCCAATAAAGTTCAGTAATTCAATGCATTTAAATGCCATATAATAATGGCCATAAATATCATAAATAATGGCTTGTTTTATCAAAAATGTTTTTATAAAGACACTTTGGCCCGGATATTCAAACTGCGCCATTCTGAGGCGCAAGCCCTTGCGCTGCTCAAAATAGTTGCGCAGGGGTGTGGCCGGGGCGATATTCAAAGGAGTTGCACTATTGAGCAACTCCTTTGAATATCACCCCCCAGCCACAGCCACTGTGCATGGCGCAGTGGAACTTGCACCACCGCAAGTTGTCAGAGTTGAGCATTAAATTTGCGGTGGCGCAAGTACCATTGCGCCATGCGCCAAATTCCGATATTCAAAGGTGACATGCAAATGGGGCCATAATTCATACAAGGCGCAGAGGGGCCATTTGCATCTGACAATTCCATAGCCCCATTTGCATGCCATTAGCGTAGCAGTGCGCCGATCCCGAGGACTTCGCCTGGCCGCCCTGCCAGGCAGCAGCCGTCGAGGACCGGCGCATCCTGCAACTCGATCGCGGGCACAATGTGAAACAACCCCCGCCCACACATCTCCCAATGCCCGATCACGGGCAGAGCGTATCATAGACCCCCTGCCCAAACAGCTCCCAATGCCTGATCGCGGGCAGGCGTATCATGAACCCCCACCAAACAGCTCCCAATGCCCGATCGCGGGCAGAGCGATATCATGAACCCCCCAAACAGCTCCCAATGCCCGATCGCGGGCAGAATGTAAAAGACCCCCAACCCGAATATCTCCCTGGTGGTCCAGTGGACGTAATGCCTGATCGCGGGCAGAATGTCCAGTGACAACCCCCTCAAACATCTCCCTGGTGTCTAGTGTCCCCACCCCACCCACAGACCCCCACCCGCTCCCCGGCGGCGGCGGGCAGCATCCACCCGCCTGCCGCCCCGCCGCCCGCCGACTGACTGTCGGTAGGGCTGCATGCCCATTGGTGCAGAGCTAGAGCCGCGCAGGCGGCTGGATGCTGCCACGCCGCCGCCGGGGAGCGGTGGTGGGGGCTCGTGGGGTGGGGTGGGGGGGACATTGTACACCATTGGTAGATGTTTGGGGGTTATCTGGACATTCTGCCCGCGATCGGGCATTACGGTCCACTGGACCACCAGGGAGATATTCGGGTTGGGGGGTCTTTACATTCCTGCCCGCGATCGGGCATTGGGAGCTGTTTGGGCGGGAGGTTGTTTTTTACGCCTGCCCGCGATCGGGCATTGGAGCCGTTTGGTGGGGGTTCATGATACGCTCCTGCCCGCTGATCGGGCATTGGGAGATGTTTGGGGGGTTGTTTTACGCTCTGCCCGCTGATCGGGCTGCGGGGGGGCAGGGATCGAGTTAAATAGCCACGGTGGCAGGCTGCTGTGTTGCGCCTGCAATACAGCAGCTCACCTGTGGGTGGCCCTCAACTTGATCGCTTTTGGCTCAAAGTTGTGCAGGCGCAGGTTGGGGTTTGCGCATGCACAACTCTGCACAACCCGACTGAATATCGGGTTGTGCAGTTTATGCATGGTTCCTCCCCCTCCTGTTGAGCATGCATTCATTTGCATTGCGCTGTTGCTCAACCTGTTTTCAGTGGCGCAACTGCCTCCTGCTGAATATTGCAGAATGGCGCAATGTAGGACTTGTGCATGCGCAACCCTGTTGCACATGGCGCAACCCTTTTGAATATCTGGGCCTTTGAATCAAATTTCTGTTTGTGCTCATAAAGCAGACATATTCAAAAAAAGCATAATAAATAACAATATGTATCATATCACTTTTTATAGGATTACACTTAAAACAGACATAATCACAGATGTGGTGATAATTCCACTTTATCATTAAGATCTGGAAATGTGGAGGCCTATAGCTTCAAAATCCAATAGTTTCTCTGCAGGATAATTTATTAATCAATTCACCTCCCCTCAGGCTAAGTTTGACACTTTCAATGCCTGTAAACTGCCAAATGTGCTGTGTTTTATTAGAGGCATTGTGGATATGTAGCACGGTTGCGTATTCCAAATTATTACTAATAATAGCCCGTATGTGCTCTCCAACCCTCTCTTTATTTATTTTATTTATTTATTTGATATATCGGTTTACAACCTTTGAGCCAGAGGCTCATTTGCAAAAGTACCTCGTCACATGTAAGACAGATGGAAACATAGACTAGGTATGACAACAATTACGTTAAACATGAGATACATGGTGTAACAGTGGTTACATTAAGCATGTGTTACAGACATTTGTCACAGACAATATTTACAAGATTTGGAAGTATGTATTTTCTGACATTATTTATAACCTTTAGATGATGATATTTACAGCATAACAGCAGTGAGGCATTATAAGCTTGAGAAGGCATCTAAACATAGTAGTCAGACCTAATCATGGGTTTGGTGTTAAAGATGGAGGTTGCAGTCCATAATGGACTTTGTCAGAGAATATTGGGTCAGAGTGGGTAAGAGAGTGAAAGAATTAGAAGCAGTTGCAGGAGCGGATATTGAAGAGGTGGTTGCGAAGAGTGGTTTTGAAATGGGCGATCTTGGGTGCACTAGTGATGGTGCTTGGGAGTGCATTAAACCATGTGGGTGCCCTATGGTGGAAAGATCTCTAGGCAAGGGAGGTTTTTAACCTGGGCACAACCAGAGGAGCTTTCTCTGAATTGCGGGTGAAGATAGTGGGGGTTGCAGGCTGAAGAGAGGCGGTGACCCCGGGGGGGGGGGGAAGAGTCCAAGCAGTATTTTCTTGGAGAGTAAACAGGTCTGGTAGTGGAGCCTTTCATCAAGGTTGAGAATATTGGCAGAGGTATAGAGCGAGCAGGTGTGAGTGAGCCTGTGTGCACCTGTAAGGAGCCTGCAGGCCTTGTTTAGTGTGGCCTGGATTATCTGGAGTGTAGTGGTATTTGCTGCACCATATACAGGGAGCCCATAGTCCACTAGGGACAGTATCGATGAGGTGATGGCAAGCCTAAGGGCGTGGGGGGGAAGGCATTCCCTGTGTCGGTAAAGGAGTCCAATCCGGGTGTTTGTTGCAGCAGCAAGGGTGTTTATGTGGTCGTGGAAGGCAAGGGCCGAGTCGAGGGTAAGTCCAAGATATTTGTAGTTGGATACCTGCTCAAAGGGGTGCTGGGTGCTGGGGAGGATGCTGAGTGGTGCGTTCTTAGCTCTGCTTTGGCAGTGAGAGAAGATCATTGACTTTGTCTTTTTTAAGTTGAGGACCAGTCTATGGTCCTTAAACCAGGTTTCGGCCTGGGAGAAGGCAAGTTGGAGGGAGTCCTGTAGGGGTGTGGGTTTATGATGCGAGGTGAAGAGCACTGCATCATCTGCATATAGTAAGATTTTTGTGGAGCAGGCCTTTGGTAAGGAGTTTAGGTAGAGGGAGAAAAGAAGTGGTCCCAGGATAGAGCCCTGGGGCACCCCGGAGCGGACGGGTAGTGTGTCGGATAGAGTTCCGTTAATTTTGATGCATTGGGGCCAGGCGGAAAGGTAACTGAAGCACCAGGCCAGGGGGTCTGTGGAGAAACCAAGTTGATGGAGTGAGTTGAGAAGGAGAGGGTGGCAGACTGTGTTGAAGGCCTTGGATAGGTCTATGAACACAGCTCCTGCAATGTTACCGGTGTCTAGGGAGGAGTGCAGGAAGTTGGTGAATTCTAGGAGGGCTGAGGTGGTGCTATGGCCAGAGCAGAAGCCATGTTGCTCTGGGCATAGGATGTTATACTTGGCTAGGTATTCAGTAAGTTGGGCGGCCACCACTTTTTCTAGTGCTTTAGAAGGGGGACAGAATGGAGATGGGTCGATAGTTATTAGGGGAGGCTTTGTCACCACTTTTATGGATGGGGGTAACAACAGCTGTTTTCCAGGCACTAGGGAATTGCCCTAGGCATAGGGATTTATTGAGCAGGTCTGTTAGGGGGACTAGGACCACGTCGAGGACTAGTCGAAGGAGCCTGGCATCTAGGGGATCATTTATAGAGTTATTGCTGTTTAGTGCTTTTTGTAGGTAAGGATGAGCTTCGTGGGGGGGATATTGTGCGCAGGAGGAAACAGGGATGCTGCAGGGTTGGAGGCGGGATTGGGGCACGGGGTCAAAGAAACTGCTAGGGAGAACAGTGCTGAGATCTGAGTAGGTGGTGTTTAGACAGTTTGCTATGGTGAGTGTGTCTGTGGAGGCAGTGCCATTTATGATGAGCTGGGAGGGAGGTGGGGAGTGAGATTTCCCATTGAGTTCTTTGATGTTATTCCAGAAGGTCTTTGCAGACCCCCACGTGGTTGTGAGAGTGGATTGATAGTGGTCTGCTTTGGACTTACGGATGGCTCGAGTGCATTTATTGCGAGTGGCGTTATAGGAATGTATGTCCGCCAACCTGCCGGATTCTATGGCTTTGTGCCAGAGATTATCCCTGTCTCTCAACATTTGGAGTAGGGAGGGGGTTATCCATGGGGCATGTTGCCTTTTGGTACGGTTTGGTGAGTGGAGCATAGAGGTCACAGGCCTTGGTGAAGGTTTGTGTAAACAGGGTGAGTGCAATGTCAACGTTGGGGGCTGTATTAATGGGGGACCAATCTATCTGGGTTAGCAGCTGTTTAAGTTGTTTTAACCCTCCTGGGCGGAGACGCCTTCTGAAGGTTGTTTGGGCTATGGGTTTGGGTGTGGAGGAGGTCCATTGGAATAGGATGGGTGAGTGGTCACTTAAGGAGTCGGGAAGTACTTGTATATCCTGAATTTTGTGGGGGCGGTTAGAGATAAGGATGTCCAGGAGGGTGCAGGTACCAGTAGATGTGTGGAGTCTAGTGGGTTGGATAACTAATTGGACCATGTCAATGGCTAAGAATGAGTCCTTAGTTGGTGCTGCAGAGGGGCCAAGCCAGTTGATGTTGAGGTCCCCTACTAGTGTCCGTTCTGCATTGTGTGGTAGGGTAGATAGGTATTCGATGAGGGATGTGATGGCAGTCTTTTGGTTCTTAGGGGGTACGTAGGTGACTGTGAGGTATAGTGGGGCTCTGGAGGGGTCAGGGGTGATTTTTAGGGTGAGGGCTTGTGCTCCGTTTGTGAGTTTGGGGGGTGAGAGCACGTGACCAATAATGTTGTTGGCGAATGCACAACTACCCCCACGCTTTCCTATCCTGTCTTCCCAATGTAGGGTGTATCCGAGGAGTGAGACAGAGGTGTCGGGAGTAGATTTGGAGATCCAGGTCTCCACTAGGGCAATGATGTCTGGTTGGTGAAGGGTTGCCCAACATTGAAGCGCTGCAGTTTTCTTTGGCAGGCTGCGTATAATTAGCGAGGCAATGCGGAGTCCAGAGGATCTGGCAGGTGGAGTGTTGGAGGCGGGGCCAGGATTAGGTTGGATATTACCAGAGTGGAGTAGAAGGATGACTAAGGCTCTAATCATAGGGCGGCATGTTGTTAGAGTTTTGGGGGAACGTTTAGAGGGAGGGGAGGATGTAGTGGGGCAGGGGATGGGCAGGGTTTGGAGGGATTGGTGGATGCAGAAGGGCTGGCGCCAGGGGGGGCCTGGTGGGTGCTGGGGTAGGGGCTGCCAGTGGGAGGTGGATGCAGGGGTCCAGTGTGTGTGATGACAAGGTAGTGGGGGATGGCCAGATCTGGAGAGCTGCAAAGGTGCAATCCACAAGGGGCATAGGGTGAGGTGTGACAGGTGGGAAGTGAAACCTGGGGCGGTAATGAGGATGAGGCACAAAAGGTGGAATTGAGCATGCATGGTGCCTAGACAGCTTTGGGGGAAGAACAAAGAGGTTGTGGGGGGAGCCAGAAAAAGCTGTAGGGGCTTTGAGATATGCCACGAAACAGTGGTTTAAAAAGATAGCCAGATATGATGGCTGAGTGGCAGTGCTGTTGACTTTGGCAGCAAGGGTGCAGGGTTCAAAGCCTGCAGTAGCACCCAGAATATATTTTAGCAGACTATGGGGGTTAGGGGCTTTTAGAGTCTTAAAACCTATAGCAAATAATAGGCTGATGTAATAGCTGAGTGGTGGAGCCGCTGAGTAAGACAGCAAGAGTGCAGGCTTCAATACTTGCAGTGGCACCAAGAGAAAAATGGTGAAATACTGGTAGAGCTATAGACTATGACAGCAAGGGTACTGGGTTTGAGAGCAGCGGTGGGATAAAGAATAGGTAGTTTTGTCTCTAAGAAGGGAGAAGGAAGGGTTAAAATTTGAAATTAGAGGCAGATGTTGGCCTGGTTCATTGGCTTAGTGGGTGGGCTACAGACTTTGAAGTTAAGAGGAACAAGGTTTGAGGCTTGCAAGGGGCCTAGTAGTGGGACAAAGCAAATGAGGGAGAAGAGAAAACAGCAGAAAAAATTAGGAGAGAACTGCAGAGACTCCTAGTGGACAGGGATTGCAATAGTTGCTAGTGGAGAGTGGATGGAGTGGTGCTAGAGTGGATAGTGCAGCAACCCCTAGTGGTTGGAGTGTATAAGCTGCAAATGGAAAAGTGGACACTTTGTAAAATGATGGGTAGGTCATGTCATGTGACTGGCCAGCAGCAATAAATGGAGCAACACCCCTGGGTGGGAAGAGTCACTCCACAAGCAGGCTGGAGGGAAGGATGCTTTATCTCTTAACAATCCCCAAGTTCAGGCTCCTCAGCTAGGCAGTGTTGTGAGGGGAGAGGGCTGCTTCAGGGCCTCTTAAAGGCTCTCAGCAGTTTTCTTTTTGTGTGTGACACAAATGACACAATATTTGCCCTGTTTCGCTCTTAAATTATGATTTTAACATTTTTACCAATGCTGTTGGGCTGAGATTACAAAAGTTGATACCTTTACTTATTCACTCAGACAAGACCATGCTTATCCTAAGGTTGTTGAATGATTTGTAAGCTTCTCAGACATGGTCACAAGATATCTTTGGAGCTATGGTGACGATTGATGCCAAGAGGCATTTGATTGCCTCAATTGGACGTTTTTGGCAGGCACTCCATCTAAATTTTAATGTGGTCAAAAAGTTTGTGACTTGCTTCAGAATATGTATGATAAACTGCAACCCTGTATTCATGTAAATGGTTTGCTCTATCCCAGGTTTCGGATCGAGCATGGCACCAGACAGGGATGCCCTCTCTCACCCTTCCTGTTTGCCCTCAGCCTGGAGCCTTTGGCAGCATTGATTAGAACTCAGAGCAGTATTGGGGTATACATTTTGTGGGGGAGGAGTTGATAGTGTCCTTGTATGTGGATGATACTTTATTATACTCATCAGACCCTTCTCACACCCTCCTCATAGTTAGGGATCTGTTGTTCAGGTACAGGCAGTCTTCTGGGTTTAAGATTAATGAGTCAAAAACTGAGATTATGTTTCTGGGTTCCTCATCAAAAGCCCCAACCCCACCACCACCCCAATTGGTTATGGCTTTAAACTGGTTACTGCAGGATTAAAATATTTAGGAATTTAGATACCACAGGACATCAACAAACTGTTTAGTAATAATTATCTTAAGCTTTCGACAGATGTTCAAAAGAACTGTATTCGTTGAAAGGAACTCCCTTTGTCGGTGGGTGGTAGGGTGGAAACAGTTTATATGAATATTCTTCCTCATTTTTTTTTTCTTATTTCAGCACTCCCTTTACCTTCTTATGCTGCATGCAAGAGAGATCAGCATTAATTTAGTCTTCTTGTAGTTAAGAAGAAGTTTCCGTGACTTAAACCAGTCCTCCAGGTGGAAGAAGATGGACTTTAACTCCTTTTGCAGGTGATCTGGCTGGGTGCTGCTACTTAGAATAACTGTATCGTCCACATACAGGATGATATTGCTCAAGCACGCTTCCGGGAGACTATTCAGAAATAAATTGAAAAGGGGTGGGCCCAAAATGGAGCCTTGAGGAACCCCAAGCCCAATTTCCCTGGCAGTCGAGGTTGCTGAGCCTACTTTGACGCTCTGAGATCTGCAGGACAGGTAGTCTTTGAACCAGTGTACAGCTTCAGAGGCAATCCCCAGGGACAGCAGCTGCTCTAGCAGGTTTGAGTGATTGACAGTATCAATGGTCTTAGTGAGATCTATAGAAATAGATCCCACAAACCTTCCACCATCCAGAGCATTGTGTATGTAACTGTAGAATTCGACAAGTGCAGAAGTCGTGCTGTGGCTCTTACAAAAACCATGCTGTTGTGAACACAGGAGGTTGTAGTTCTGAAGATATTCTGAGACTTGATCAGCCACAATTCTCTCTAGCACTTTTGAGAGGGGGAGAGAGTTGAAACTGGTCTGTAATTGGCAGTGAACGTGCAAGCACCACTTTTTGGAACTGGGGTCACCAGTGTGAGTTTCCATACAGTTGGGAACTTTGCCAAGGTTAGCAATTCATTGAATAAATTGGTAATGGGTGCTATAAGTTCTCTGAGAGTAATAGCCACTAGCGTCATATCGATATTGTCACTGCCTAGCCTTGTTTTACCTAGTATCTTAAGGACATGATTTCTGACCACCCTGATGGTTGTGCATTTGAAGTAGAAATTTGGGCGGTTGGGAACGTTCTGAGAAGTAAGCTGTGCCGGGTCAGTGGAATTGAGATAGTCTGGGGGGAGGACACAGCTAAAGTCAGTGAAGGTTGAGTTAAAGGATTCCGCAATGGTAAGAGAATCCAGGGTTAGGTGCCATTGATATTCAGCATTGAGGGGTGTTTTCTATCCTCTTTGCCAAGAAGGTCCTTGATATTTTCCCAGAACGTTTTCCCGTTACCCCAGTTCTGATTCAGTTGTTCCTTATGGTAGTTTTCCTTAGCTGGTCTGGTTAGGTTTGTGCATCTATTTCTAGCAGCCCTGTACTTCTGAAAGTCAGCAGGATTGCCTGTGTTCCTGGCAATACACCAAAAATTGTCCTGTACCCTCATCTGATCGAGGAAGACCCAAGTGATCCACCATTTTGCAGATCCTCTGACCTTTCTTTCCTCACCGGGGCATAGATAACACAAATGTCATTGAGCTTGTCTGAAAATAAATTTATGACCTGATCTAGATCCAGGAGCTCATCTATGGGTGTCCAATCTAACTGTGAGAGGGCGGTTTTAAAGGCATCTATGAAGCCTCTCTTGATGACTCAGCTTTGTATGGTGATTGGCGGTTCTTTTTGGTCCTTAAACACCCACTTACAAGATACTGGGGAATGATCACTAAGGCTGTCGGATAGCACCTCAATGTTTTTGATTCTGGAGGGACTGCTAGTCAGGATCCAGTCCTGGAGAGTGTTTTTCCCACTCCTAATGTTCAGCCTAGTGTACTCACTAACCATTTGTGTAAGGTATACACTAGCTACCTGGTCTTTTAGTGTGTCAATTTCACTACTGAGCCAGTTAATGTTGAAGTCACCAGTAACGATGACCTCAGTGTTCCTCTTTAATTTTGAGATCACATTCATAACTGAGCCTAGCCCCTGCTTTGCCTTACTGGGAGGCAAATAGGCAGTGGAGATGGTGAGTGACTTTTTTGTCAACCTATAAGGAGGTTAACTGCTAGAAGCTAGAAGGACACCAGAGATGGGCAACATGCTCCCCTGGATTAGATCTCTAACAAAGATGAGGCAACCCCCACCCATTTTCCCTGAACTATCCAGTCTGAAGGTTCCATAGCTTTGTAGCATGATACAATTGTCCTTAATTTTTGGGGTAGCCACGTCTTAGTCAGACAGATGATATCAGGGTTATGCAGCTGTGTCCAAGCTTGGAACTATGCTAGTTTTGGAAGAAGACTGCAGATGTTCATAGCTGCAGTTTTTAGGCCACAGCCCTTCTTTCTGTTGAGGGATCTCAGCTGTGGTGGCCCGGGGTTTTGGTGCACATCACCAGAGAGATGTAGTAGCAAGAGGAGAGTAATTCTTGCAGCAAAATGAAGGAGCTAGATTGTTCTGTCCCTTTGTTATTTGGATTTTGAAGTAGAGGCATGGCACCTTCTCCTGTCTGGGAAAGCTGTCAGTTGAGCCAAGACCAGAACACTACTGCTTACGTGGAACAGTATTTTATAAGTAGGAGGGGAAGTTAGGTGTATAGCAGAGTGTGCAAGGGTTAGTATTCCACATTGCCATACACTGGGTGTGGGACCAGCTGTGTTATGCTCAGGGTCATTGAGAAAGACTGGGTGGAGAAGCTGCCACACATTGGGAAGGAGGGAAAGTAGCAATAACAATGCAACAGTTGGTGCCCACTTCATAATTGCTACTGAGAGTATTTTATCATGATGACCAGCAGACAGTGGTGAGAATCCTAAATGACAGCGGCTAGTGGCAAGGACCATGTTCAGAAATTATAGTTAGATGATGTCTAGAGTGCCAAGAAGAACAGCAAGAGAAAAAATACAGTATCTAATGGGATATCAGGAAATGGTAAGGGGGAGGAGCAAAGATGTGTTTAACAGAGGCTGGGATTGGAATGGGCAGGCAAGACAAAAAATATGAGGGAAGAGAGCTAGTGTTGAAGCTGACTGGCTTACAGCTGAAAATTGAAAACTCCACTTAGTTTAGCCCATTAAAGAACTCAGTTGATCAACACAACCTTGTCCCTAAACCAAGTGAACTACAAACAATTTGTGTAGCACTCAGTCTACCTTCAAAGAATTGTCCCTTGCAAAAGTACACTATTAATTACCTGCCTAGAGTTGTTTAAAACTCAGTAGGCAGTGGTGCTAATCACAGCCATTTTGAAAATGGCACCAGGAGTCCCAGTTAAGCTGCAGGAAGCAGCAGCCAACAGGGAGCCAGGAACCGCACTGTTCCAGCCAATCAGATCTGCTGCTTTCAAGCTGGAGCATCATACCTGAATTGGAGGGTCTGTACGGTGGCTTCCTGAGGATTCATATGGCTGGCTTCAGTCCGGGCAGGGTCCGGAGCCGAGGGAAGCCCGCTCAGGGCTCAGAGGCAGCTGTTCATAAGGAGACAGGGACAGAAAAGAGAGGCCAGCTCTATTTAGAACCTGCCTCTTCAGGGTCTGATTCAATTGAGTGGAGTAGCTGAGTAGAAACAAAAGCTCAGGGTGGGTAGTGTGAGAAAAATGAGTGGAAGAGAGAAGGTTGGGAAGTGAGGTCCAATGCGGAAAGTAAGGCAAGTTAATGGCAGGGGTGCTTGTCTGGGGTTGGCGCCAGTGCCATGAGTTAGAAAAAAGGAAGGATTAGGAGAGAAAGGCTAGACAGAGATGAGTGGGGGAATTAACTGCTGGGCAATCAAGTTAGAATGTGTATGCCAGGGGTATGTAAAGAGAGCAAGGGGAGGGGGCACTAAGAATTAGCAGAGGAGCTTGAAGTAAGACAGATTAGTTGGAAGCAGTGCTAATCACGCACCCTTGCTGTGTGGACACTTAAAATACTATTTCTGAGCAAGTGTCAGAACATGCAAACATTTCAGCAGGGCTAGACTTAAAGCAGTCCATGATTATAGCTAAACAGTGCTAATTATCAAGGCAGGTAACAAGCTTGAGTAAAACCTATACAGCCTAACAATGGTAGATGCAGGCTGGTAGCTTAGTAAAACTTCCACAAAATTAACAACAGTAGCAAAATATAAGGGAAGAGAATTAGGGGAGGAGCTGACTGGCTTACGGCCAAAAAGCAAAAACTCCACTCAGTTTAGCCCAGTAAAGGACTCAGTCAGTGCCCTCCACCTTGTCTCTAAACCAAGTGACCTACAAACAATTTTTGTAGCACTCATTCTACCTCCACAGAATAGTCCCTTGCAGAAGCGCACTATTAATTAGCTGCCTAGAGTTGTTTAAAACTCAGTAGGCAGTGGAGCTAATCACAGCCATTTGAAAATGGTGCCGGGAGTCCCTATTAAGCTGCAGGAAGTAGCAGCCAGTAGGGAGCCAAGAGCTGCACTGTTCCAGCAAATCAGATCCATGGCTTTCAAGTTGGAGTGTCATACCTAAATTGGAGGGTCTGGACAGCGGCCTGCTGAGGGTGCATGCAGTTGACTTCAGTCCGGAACGGGAATGGAGCCAAGAGAAGCCCACTCAGGGCGTGGAGGCAGGCTGTTCCTAATGAGAGAGGGAGAGTGAAGAGAGAGGTCAGCTCTATTTAGAACCAGCCACTTCAGGGACAGATTCAGTCGAGGTGAGTGGCTGAGTAGAAACAAAAGTTCAGGGGCCGGTAGTGTGAGAAAGTAACCAAATGTCAAAAGACTCCTCAGAGGCTTACCGAAACTATAGTTTCTCTAGCTTGATTGCAGAGACAAAGCCTGATCTTCAACCTAACCCTATTCTCCTTGTTAGAGGCAGCATCTATTACCCTCTATATGCCAGGAGGAAGCTGCCACGGAGATGTGCTTTCACCCTAACCTGCCACTGCGCAAGGCTCCGGTTCCTAGCCATGATCATTATTCTGTTATCTGGGGATGTTAAACTAAATCCAGTTTCCCCTACCTGTTTCCCTTCCCCAACTGAGTTATCCGGCATGTCCAAGAAAGGGTTATTAATTGCCCATATCAATATCAGATGTCTTACCTGTCACCATGCGGAACTCGAGGCCTGGGTGAAACTCTACAATCCTGATGTAATCTGCCTCACAGAAACTTGGCTAAAACCCAGTATACCCAATGATGTATGCTCCTTGCCTAACTATTCCCTGTTCCGGCGGGATAGATCCTCATCCAAGCGTGGAGGTGGAGTTGCCCTGTTCTTCAAAAACCACCTCAACATCGCTGTTGTCCCGGCATCTACCTCTCCCGCAGTGTGCAAATTCATACAGGCAACTATTGTATTGGGGGAAAAGAAGCTTCATATTATCTGTGCCTATAATCCCCATGCAGGGGGCATAATAGGTCTTCAAGAACTCCTTGACATCACCTCCCAGACTATAAATAATAATGAGGCTATCATCCTAGGTGATCTTAACCTCAGTTGGTTAGGGTCAGCTCAAATCTCCTTGCAATCACTCACGCTTAGTTATAATTTTCACCAGTTGATCTCTGAAGCAACTAGAGCCACGTCATCCCATCAAACGGGTACACTCCTAGACTGGGTAATGATTAACCACATGGAACATGTGTCAAAAGCAGGAATCCTTGCGGATGCACTAACAGACCACTCACCCACTTTTTGTATCCTATCTATGGTTGCGCCTCCATCTGCTCCATCAAGACTAATCACATTTACAAATCTAGCTCATACTGACCAGGATGCATTTCTCTATGATGTCTCCAATATCAACTGGACAGGTATCTATCAAACAAAGGATGTGGAGGTTGCTCTACAGATATTCATAAATGAATATCTTGCCTTTCAATGTAAACATGCCCCCAAGATTACTAGGAGGGTCAGAGGAAAACAGATAAGGTGGCAACATAAAGACCTCCTTGCTAATCTGCACTGGTGGGACAAGCTCTGGATTCGCTACTAACAAACTGGCCTACAGTCAGACCTTATTGTCTATCATGAAATAAGGAACAGATGTCAGAGACAAGTTAGAGCTGCTAAAGCAAGTACTGCAAGGACCTTCTACAAGGCTCAGCCAGCAACCCAAAGAAATTCTGGGCCCAAGTCAAAACATTTCTGGGTACCTCACAGTCAGTCACTCCTGATGAAATTATCATAAATGGGGCACATTGTAATGACCCTAGGACCATCTCAAACAGTATTAACAATCTTTTCTCTGATCTGTCACACTATACCTCGGCTTTACAACCTAGTGGATGGCACTCCAATCTACCTACCATGCTACCATCAGACAATCATACTGCCCTATCGTATAGTACTCCTCTAGCTCCACCATTCTATTTCAAGGCTATTTCAAGAGTGGAAGTTCTGAAATTACTGAGATCCATATCTGCCAGTACCAGTTCTGGTTCTGACTCATTGGAACCTTGTCTTCTTTAGCTGGCTGCTCCACTCATTGCCTCTCCGATTGCCAGAATCTACACTTTATCCCTTGTCCATAGCACTGTGCCGGACCTATGGAAATCTGCAAGAGTAATGCCTGTCTTTAAAAATGGTGACCCAAAGGACATGGCCAATTACAGATCTATTGCAATTCTCTCTGTCCTTAGCAAGATCCTAGAGAAAATAGTTGCATCATAGACCATTGAGTACCTTACACACTACAATCTCCTCTTGGACACCCAGCATGGTTTCAGAAAAGGACATAGCACCACCATGGCTCTTCTTCAACTAACTACTGATATTCTGTCCAACATGGATTCTGGAAAACTCACAGGTGCCATCTTCATTGACCTCACTAAGGCTTTCGACCTTGTAGACCATCACCTGCTTCTCTCCACTCTCCATAAATTCCATTTCTCTACCCCAGTTGTGGACTGGTTCTGTAGCTACCTGTCAAAGGGGTCGCAAGCTGTCAAATTTAACTCCTCCCTGTCAACCATTGGGGTCCCCCAGGGCTCTATCCTTGGGCCCCTTCTGTTCTCAATTTTTATCAACAATGCAGCTGAGGTCCTGGAATCCTGCTAGGCTATTCTCTACGCTGATGACCTGATCATCTATGCTAGTTCTGCTAGTATTGCCTGCATAAACACATCACTTACCTCAGACTTCAATAAGACTGGCTACTTAGACCATAAGCTTGTACTAAATGAAAAGAAAATGAAAGCCATGCTCCTAGGTTCCGCACCAAAGATTAAGGCCTGTTCTAGTGTGCTGGAGGTTCTTTATCCAGGAGGAATTCCACTTGAAAATGTTACTTCCTTCAAGTACCTTGCAATCCTGCTGGACCAATCACTGAATTTTAATCTTCACATTTAGTCCTCGTGCAAAGCTGTAAACTCGAAACTGGGAGTAGCTTACAAAACAAGCTACATGCTTACACGCTCGGCAAAATTAGCAATTGCCCGAGGTATTCTGCTCCCAACTCTTACTTATGGTGCCTCTATTCTTACCTCTGCCCATAAAACCTCCCTACTAAAATGGGACGTAATTTATAACAATATATGCCAATTTGCCTCTTCGTCGCCTCGACTCAAACATCACTGCCTTCTTTATAAGGATCTGAATTGGCTCTCGCTCTCTGCCAGTAGACAATACTATCTTGGATCACTAATGGACTTGATCATCCAGGATAAAAACCCATCCCAGTTGGCGACACTGCTGACATTGCTGGTCCCTCAACCATCCTCCCATAACCTGCGATCAGCTGACAGATCCTTGCTCTATGTTCCAAGATGTCGGATGACTAAAGGCGCAGGGGCCTTCCAATTCTCTGCTCCCAGGCTATGGAATGCTCTTCCACTCAACCTCCAGCTGTCTCAGTCTCACTTTAGATTTAAAAGTGAATATCGTCATTATTGATCCTTAGCTGATGCTTGTACATGCTTCGACCCAACCTGAAGCTCCTGAGACTTACCAATAATGTCACCCCTGCTCTAATCCAGCTCCAAGACTGGATCCTCTTCCCTTCTCAGTATTTTTCCTTCTCTTTGTAAATAACTTCTTGACTACTAGCTCCCTTCCTTCTCGAACCTTGTTGCTTACCATCTACTGTTGTTTTGCCGATTACCACCCCTGACCTTCCTTCTGTCATTCTTTCTTGTTATGTTTGAACATACCTCACTTTTCTCTCTATATAACCTTACTCCCTTATTAACCCTTTCACTCCACAGGTCGGGTCTGTGGTTTTTGCATTTATTATGTATCTTACTGCCATTATTTGTATAATGCTTGCCATTATTTTTTGTTGTTTCTACTCATTGTATGTTTGTAGCACTGCTGTACTGTTCCTCTATTTGTATTACTGTACCGATGTTGCTGTTATTCCACTGTTCTCTTTTTGTTGTACTCTCCCAGGTCGTGCCTGAAAATAGTCATTTTATGGGTAGTGCACCTACCCGGTTAATAAAAACTAAATAAATAAATAAAAAATAAAAGGGGAGTGGAGAAGAGAAGGCTGGGGAGTAAGATCTAGGGGGGAAGGTAAGGCAAGTTAATGGCGGGGGAGCGTGTCTGGGGTTGGCACCAGCGCCATGAGTTAGAACAAAGGAAGGATTAGTAGAAAAGGCTAGACAGAGAGGAGTGGGGGAGGAAAATTAACTGGTGGGTGACCGATTAAGGAAGTGTAAGCTAGGGGGTATGTAAAGAAAGCAATCGTCGGGGGGGAGATGAGAGTTAGCAGAGGAGCTTGAAGTAAGACAGATTAGTCAGAAGCAGTGTTACTCTAGTACCCTTGCTGTGTGGACACTTTAACATACTATTCCTGAGCAAGAATAAGAACATGCAAGCATTTCAGCAGGGCTGGAATTAAAACAGTCAGTGATTATAGCTAAACAGTGCTAATTATTAAGACAGGTAACAAGCTTGAGTAAAACCTATACAAGTTAACAACGGTAAATGCAGGCTGGTAGCCTAGTAAAACCTACACAAAATTACAAACTGTAGCAAAATATGAGGGAAGAGAGTTAGTGGAGGAGCCCACTGGCTTATGGCCAAAAATCGAAAACTGCATTCAGTTTAACCCAGTAAAAGACTCAGTCAATCCCCACCACCTTGTCCCTAAACAAAGTGAACTACAAACAATTTGTGTAGCACTCAGACTACCTGCACAGACCTGTCCCTTGCAAAAGCGCACTATTGATTAGCTGCCTAGAGTTGATTAAAGCCGAGGAGGCAGTGGAGCTAATCACAGCCATTTGAAAATGGTGCCAGGAGTCCTCGTGAAGCTGCAGGAAGCAACAGCTAATAAGGAGCCGTAAGCTGCTCTGTTCCAGCCAATTGGATCCATGGCTTTGAAGCAGAGTGCCATACCTGAATTGGGGGGTTTGGATGGCAGCTTGCTGAGGGTGTGCATGATTGGCTTCAGTCCAGGCCGGGTGCGGAGCTGAGGGAAGCCCGCTCAGGTCTTGGAGGCTGTTCTTGTATCGGAGGGTTTGAATATTAGGTGTTAAACAGGACAGAGGGCATTTTTACTATTGCAAATGAAGCTAGCCAGGGGGCACCTTGAATATTCAGGGACAATATAAACATGGGACATTTTCAATATGGGGTGATAAACTGGCCAGGATGCATTTTGAATATTTTGTGATTATCTGACTGGATGGCATTTTGAACATTAGCTTGTAAGATAGTTAAGAACATTTTGAAAACTGAGTGGTACGATGGCCAGGGCTATTTTAAATTTTGGGTGCTAAACTGCCCAGATGACAGTTTGAATATTGGGTGATAAAGTAATCAAGGGATATTTAAAAGTTTGGGTGATAAGCTGGCTAGAGAGCATTTTGAATATCTTGGACTTAAATGACCATGGGGCATTTTAAACATTAAGTATTAAGTTGCAAAGAAAGTAGTTTGAATATTAAGTGCTAAGATGACAGAGGACTATTGAATGTTGGGTGCTCATATGACCCAAGGGTGTTCTGAATTTTGGCTGCTAAGATTGCTAGGAAGTATTTTGAATAATGAGCGCTAAGCTCGTGTGAGGATATTTTGAATGCTGGGAAATTAGATTACCAGGTTGCATTTTGAATATTTTTTGCTAATATGGCCAGTCAACATTTTGGCTATTGGGTGCTACGATGGCTGATGGAGGACTTCAGTGCCTGGATCAATGATGAACTTTCACATTTTGGGAAGGACTTCCTCCAGATGACATCTCTGGGCCTCACACAAGCAGCTGCTTCTGTGACCCACTGCCATGGCCATGCCTTAGACTCAGTATTCTCACTTGGGCTTGTGATCACTGATCTCAAGATTGAGCCAATCTCTTGATCATATCACTGCATGGTAGATTTCTTGTTCTGGGCCCCCCCCCCCCTTGTCCCTGCCCTGTTGGGATGGTCCACTACCTCCCACTGAGGGGTTTATCCACAGAGGGACTTTTGGAAAGTTAATTTTTCTGGTGTGAGTGCTGCATGTGTGACAAGGTTGGTGAGGTGGTGGCAGCTTATAATAATGCTATCGCCAAGGCATTTGACAGCATTGCACCAATCCATCCCAATCCATATATGACCCAGGTCTTCTCACTTGAGATTCCTGTGGTTTAATGGAGCTCTCAGGGAGATGAAGACCATGGGTCAGAAGTTGGAGCATTGCTGGAGAAGGACTGGGGCTTTGGACGACAGACTGGCTTTGAGAATTCACTATGGTGATTTGAATATCAAAGGGCAATTAGCCATAAGAATGCAGAGTTCCTGTCCAAAGAGATTGCTGCAGGAAGGAACAGACCAGTTCTGTTCTTTTGGACTATAGATAGGCAACCTCACCAGTCCTGTCTACAGTCGAAAAGATCATTTTCAATTGCACAGTGTGAAGAGTTTCTTCAGTTCTTTTCTGAGGCACAGGGTCATAATGTCGCAAAACATTATGCCGCATGCATATACCACTCTGCCAATACAGAACGATATATGTCATGCGGCATAAGTGTTTTTTTTTGGGGGGGCACCACACTACAGGGGGCTGCCCCCCCCCAAACCCCCCGCAACTAAAATAACTAACTCCGGGAGGTGGGGGGGTGCCAGAAATATCACACAAAGTGTGACAAAAAAGAAAATCTTCATGCTTCTGGAACCAGAAATCAAACCTGGTCCCAAACACATTGCCTGGTTCCCTTGCTGCCAGTAGCTCACTCCATTGAGCCACAGCAGCTATTCAGTGGAACTCTGTCCAAGCAGAGGTCTTATCCTCTACCTGGGACAATGAGAGGATGCAGTATCGCACACAGACCGATTTGTGGTATTGCACCCCATCATTATATTATACTGTGCTGTTGCAGTTTCGAGGAAATGTAATATGCTATTAAGCGAATGACATTTTGACCTGCTTGGCTTTTCTGACAGGGTGCCCTCCATTAGAACTGTGATATCTCCAGTGGAATTTGATCTGTCCCACAGTATAGAGCCTGGTAGTGACAGAAGCACTCTGAAGGTCTGGGATGAGTTTCGGCCAGTGGGCATGGCTGAGGTCATCGAGGTGATTTTGAAGCTGCGACCCACTTTTTGTATACTGGACCCAGACCAGACACATCTCCTAGTGGGATGTGTTGAGTCCATCAGTCCATTATTTGCTAAGATTGTCCAGTGCTCACTTTTAGGTGGGTTCCTCCCTAACCCCTTGAAGAAGGTGTTGGTGAGGCCACTTCTGAAGAAATCATCATCGAACCCTGACATCTTAGTAAGATGTCAGAGTTGAATGGTGATTTCTTTAGAAGTGACTCCATGGACCATTCAACATGGATGGACAGCTCCTACACAGCTGCTGTCAACACCCTGCAGACTCGCTACAGCAACTGAAGAGCAGGGCTGCCCTGATCGGCCCTCTCACTCCTGCTCCTCGGACCATTCACCTCGGACGGATGGCTCTTATATAGCCGCTGCACACTCCCTGCAGACCTACTACAGCAACCGAAGAGGTATGGCTCCCTGAAACTACCAATTGGATTGCAATGCCTTCTCCAGCATCTCCTGATTAGCTGTTTTCTAACCTTTTGAGCTTCTCTGCCTCTGCACTTTCTGGCACTCGCTTTACTAGAACTGTAATGTTTCATTGTGTACAAAGCTGAAACTTAGCCTAAAACTGTGTAATTACGTTAATGCTGCTCTCCAATTTAGCCTAAAACTGTGTTGTTAATTGGTCAAGTTAAGTTAATACTGCTCAGTTAAAGACAAAAACTACTACCTTAGTCTGGCAGCCCCTGGCACCCCTATCTTTTGTCCTGCAAATTTTTAATTCATCCTACCCCCGCTGTTCCTAGCTAGTTAATCTAGTTAATTCTTCTTGTGCTTTTTGAGACTCTAACTGTTTCTGTCTCTCTGCCCTGCCCCCTGAACACTTCTTAACCCCCTGTTGTTTTCCCTTTTGTAGCAGGGCTGCTCTGACTGGATCTCCCACTCCCGCTCCCCAGACCATTCACCTCACATGGACGGCTCCTACACAGCTGGCGCCCGCGCCCTGTAGACCCACTACAGCAAGTACCCTGTCCGCCCTCCCTATCTGGGCACTTTCTTATATACTCTGTTTCTGTCACATGACCTTTTTTAAGTCCCCATTTTCTCCTTTGCTCCTTATATGGCTTGACCACTAGAGGCCAGAACCATACTAACAGAACCTCCACTTGGCAAACCTTTCCTTTATGCAGCAGCCTCCTATCTAACACTTCCCATTGCTGAATCTCACCACGATCTTCCCAAAATTAATCGGTTATCCCTCAGCCTGATAATAATATTTTTACATCCCCTATATACGCATCCTAAAGCTGACCCAGCCTACTCCACACCCAGTTCCATATCTGATTGTCTCTTGAGATTAAAACATACCACCTCCTCTTCCCACATTCAAGACTGGCACCACTACACCAACTGCCCCTGTGCCACACTGACCCTCAATTCTGATTTTGTAGCTAACCTCCGTCGACTAACCTCAGCCATTTCCAAGCCCCACATCTCCCACAACTTCATTAAACATAAATATCCCAAACTCCACTATCTCATTATTGCCTTACTGCTATTGACAGCTGGAGACATAAAGCCTAACCCAGGTCCCAATGCAGCTAACGCACTAGGGTACCTCCTCCTCTGCTGCCAACAACTCATACACCCCCCTTGCCCCCCCAAAAGGCCTGAAAATTATTCATCTAAATACCTACAGCCTGGTGTCTAAATTAGCCTCACTGCAGACCACGGTAACGGCATATGTCCCTGATGTAGTTATTATCTCTGAAACATGGCTAAAAGAAGGAATTCACAATCAAGCAGTCACTATCCCTGGCTACTCACTAGCACGCCAAGACAGAGTCAGTAGGAGTGGAGGTGTGGCCATTTACATCTCCTCCAGTATTCAGTTTACCATCGTCCTGTCCATATCGCTATCATCCTCTTATGAAGCTATCATCTTAAACATCTCAATCCTCTTCAGAGTACCAATCTTCATTGCTAGTGCTTACTGTCAGCTGGGACTCCCACCAAAAACTGCCATTGACCTCATCACTAAGTTAGCTTCCGACACTCAATCTGGTGAGTTGTACCTGCTGGGTGACCTAAACCTAAATTGGCTGCTACCAACCGAAGCCAAAGCACTCTCTGAGATAGCCACACTCAACCTCACCCAACTAATCCAGGAACCTACTCGCCTTAATTATAAAATCAAAAAACATTGGCTCCTAGACCTGGCCCTCACATCCCATCCACACAGGGTAATTCAATCTGGCCTACTCCTAGACGCCATTAGTGACCACCACATGATCTGTCTGGTACGTAAGCTCCATAGGCCCAAGTACCCAACACAAAATCCTCTTTAGGTGCTCCTTTACCTCCCTGAACATGGAATCTCTTATCCATGATCTTACAAACACCGACTGGTCGCACATCCCCTCATCGCCTTTGATTGACACAGCCTTTTAAATTTTTCAAAGATAAATTCCTATATAACTGGAACCATCACACCCCAATACGACAGACTAGAGTTCAAGGAAATCATCTACCTTGGGTAACCCCAGAACTACTCGTATGCCAAAAGACACGTGACCTGGTCTGACATACGTATAAGGCCTCTCACAGCCCCAGTGACTACCAACACTGTTGTACGCTCCGAAATGCATGCACTAAGGCAATACGTCTTGCTAAATCTGAGCATTTATGCTCCAATTTCCAGGCAAACACTAATAAACCTTCTAAATTCTGGAAAGCAGTGGGTGCTCTTTTCTTCTCCATGTCTAAACCACCTACCCCAATTCTTAAGTATAATGATACACTACTCGCTGACCCCAAGGATGTTGCTGATTGCTTTAATGCATATTTCACCTCATGTGCATTTAGTTCCTCTATCCTCTCTACCCTCCTCCCTGCTCAGTACTCCCCCTACCATTACTGTTAACTCCCAACAACTGCCACCATCCTCTATCACTTTCTTCTTCTCCTTAGTTGCCCCTAAAGTTGTCCTGAACACTCTCCCAACCATCAACCCCTCCAAAGGTGGATCTCCAGATGGGTTAGACACTAAACTCCTTTTCCTCTCAGCCCCAGCCATATCACGTCCTCTGTCTGCTTTACTAAACCTTTCTTTTAAGACAGCATCTGTCCCATCTGCATGGATACATGCAGTGGTGCTTCCCCTCCTCAAGGACGGTGACCTCTACTCCCCAGGTAACTACTGCCCCATCTTACTCCCTACACTAGCCAAACTCCAGGAACACTTGGCCCTCTCCCAGATTTCCAACTTTCTTTCTAATAACTCCTTTTTCACTCCTTTCCAGTGTGGTTTTAGGAAAAATCACTACACCACTACCTCCCTACTAAGGCTAACTGACTCCCTCTCCACTCGAATGGACAGTGGTCAGATAATGTTGGCCATCTTTATTGACCTGGCTAAAGCCTTTGACACTGTATCCCACACCCTACTTCTGAGTAGCCTCTCTGCAGCAGGATTCTCCCCAACTGCCCCAATTGGTTCAACTCCTATCTGTCTGGCAGGTCGCAATCAGTTCTCATCGCTGATCAACTATCCCCACCCCAACCAATCTGCACTGGAGTCCTACAGGGCTCTGTCCTTGGTCTGATTCTATTCTCTGTCTTCCTAAATGACGTTCCCATGGTTTGCACATCAACCTCCATACATATGTATGTGGATGATACAGTTCTCTTTGCAACTGGCAAATCCATCTCTGATGTCACCACCAGACTCCAGCTTTACTTTAGCAATGTCCAGCTCTGGCTCAGCTCACATCAGCTCTTTCTAAATGCCAAAAAAACAGTCTCCATGACCTTTGCAACAAGGCAGAGACTATCGAGGCTTCCTATCTTGCCCTCCTTCCACACCTCTGATGGGACAATACTCGAGGACACCTCCTCGTTTTGCTACCTTGGGGTATGGCTTGACTAACACCTCAACTTCTCAGTACACATTGATGCCATTCTGAAAAAGCTGCACCCTAAACTTGGCACCCTCTACTGAAACCGCAGCTACATCCCCCTTGCAGAAAGGCATGAGATTGTACAGAGGATGATCCTCCGTTTATTTGGCTATTGCGACATAGTCTATAGTGCTGCCCCCAGTCCTCCCTAGCCAGACTGGACACCCTCTTTAACACATTCTGTTACTTTGCCACTGACTCTCCTCCCCTAACTCACCACTGAGATCTCTGTCGCTCACTATCATTTCACTCCATCACAAACAGATGCACCCTACACTGTGCCAAATTCACATTTAAACTCTGGCTGGATTCTCTCCCTCCTTATCTATCCTCTTCCCTTGCTACTCCCCCTCCTCCCGCCTACTCACTGAGGTCTGGCAATCCAAGAACTTTTGAAAATCCCCTGCCGCTTAACAACTATCAGACAAAATTCTTTCTCCCATTACCTTCCTAACCTATGGAACTCACTGTCTCCTCAGATTCGTAACTCCTTCTCCACCTTTTCCTTCAGCTTAGCTGTTCTAACTTTCCACTAACTTTCTAACTAACTTTCCACCAACTATGACTGCTTTACTCCAACATAATCGGATATCTGGGCCTCCTTGCGAGCCTGCCCAGTCTGCTAAATAGCTCTCCTCCCTTGGATCCTTTATCTTGACTCTGGCCTGATTCCTAATTAAATTCAACTTTTGCGCGTTAAAATCTGATGTTTTGCACTAATTTGGAGGTTAATATTTCCTTAAGTTCAACCTCTGTTGTATGGCATTATTGCTTCATGTTATGTTACTGCACTATTCTTATTAGGTTATCACTGATGCCTGTATTCTTATAAGGGGGTGTAAAGGATGTGAAGGCACAAGGCAAGGTTGGAGGAATGGTCAGAAGTATGGCAGCTTAGATTCAATGCAAAGATGTGCAAAGTAATGCACCTGGGAAACAAAAACCCAGGGGAAGAGTACACAGTGTGTGTGTGTGGTGGTGGTGGTGGGGGGGGGTAGTAACAACAACAAAAATGGAAAGGAACCTTGGAGTACTCATATCATATGACCAAACGCTTAGCAAGCAATGTGAGAAGGCAGTAGGGATGGGTGGGTGGAAACTGTGATGTATAGGGAGAAGCATCACCAGCAGAAAACAGGATGTTGTTACCCCTCTGTACAGACAGTTGGTGAGGCCCCTTCTTGAGTACTGCATGCAATTCTGGAGACCCCATCTCCACAAGGACATAGACAGGATGTAGGCAGTCCAGAGGAGGGCAACTAAAATGGTGAAGGGTCTGCAACAGAAGCCATACCAAGAGAGACTAAAGGAGCTTAATATGTATACCCTTGAGGAAAGGAGGGATGGGGGGGACATGACTGAAATGTTTAGTCCAGGAGGGTACCATCTTTCAGAAAAAGAGATGTGCAAGAACAAGGGAACATAATTTATAGATTGAGGGGGGGACGACTCAGGGACAATGTGAGGAAGTATTTTTTCACAGATAGGGTGGTGGACACATGGAACAGCCTTCCTGAGGAGGTCGTGGGGTCAAAAACAGTGGGGGAATTCAAGAATGCATGGGACAGACATAAGGCAATTCTTGTGGGGGGGGGGGGGTAGGAAGAAGTGGGCTGTTGGTGAACTAGGATCTGCAGCTTTTCCAATAGATAGGAAAATAGGCAGACTAGGTGGGTCAAGCGGTCCTTATCTGCCATCAAAGTCTATGTTTCTATGCTTCTATTTTTCTATTGTACCCACTGTGAACTGTACTCATGTTGACAATGTCATATTACTATTCCAATGCCGTTGTACTATTCCACCTTAAGCACTTCTGTCTGTTCAAAAAACTCTGTAACCGCCTGTATGTATCTGTGTACAACTTGTTTTGTGACCTCCCGCTGTTCACCTCCCCTCAGGACGTTCTGTGAGATGAGAATTTTGTTGCTCAGCGTACTTTCCTGGTGAAACATTTCAATAAATAAATACTTAGCAAATTAAGGACCTGTCTCCAATTCTCAATTCTAGAGGAAGGTAGTGGAGAAAGTGGTGGCTTTGCAGCTCGAGGCCCACCTGATGGCCTTTGATGTCTACGAGCCACTCTAGTCCAAATTTAGGAGAAAGCATGTCACAGAAACAGCATTGGTTAAGGTGCAGAATGATCTCTTCAGGTTGAAAGATAGAGGGGAATGGACAATTCTCATTCTCCTGGATCTCTCCTCAGCCTTAGACACCATAGACCACATGGTGCTGCTTGTTTGCCTGAGACAGCTCTGTGGACTCACTGGAAAAGTTATCAGCTGGTTTGAGTCATTTTTGACAGGCAGGAAGCAACGAGTAGTGATGGGGAATTTCTCCACTGGCGCAAAGCCCCTGACCTGTGGAGTGCCTCAAGGTTTGATCTTGTTGGCCATGTTGTTTGCAGTGTACATGCTGCCCCTGGGTGTCATCATTAGGCATTTCAGTCTGGGTTTTCACTGCTATGCTGATGATACCCAGTTGTATATGTCTGTTGCCACTGAAACATCGAATGCTGTGGACATGTTAAATAATTGCCTGTCTGAGATACAGGACTGGATGTCCTCTAACTGGCTGAGGCTTAACTTGGATAAGACGGAGGTAATAGTGATTGAGCCAGGTCATTGACAAGTTATGGTCACCACTGATGCGGGAACTGGATTGTTCCTGGGTTCTACTGTATTGGTAGCAGCCAATACGGTGTGAAATCAGTGCAACATCTTTTAAGACAGTGTGACACCTGAAGCTCAGGTGTCTGCTGTCGACCATTTTTTTTTAATTTTTTTTTTACAATTCTTTTTCTAGCTCCGCTTTGGTCCCAGGGAACTCTCTCGGGCATCCACTTACCCTCAGCTCAACCTCTGGGCCTGAAACTCCTCTTCTCCTGGCACCAGCCTGGCTATTCCCTCAGCTCTGAGCCCCTTCGAGCTGGGGCTGCCCAATCCACCCAGGGCACTCTATCTAGAATTTGGGCCATGCTGAGCTTTGCCTAGGAGTTTGAGTGAGTCCAGCCAGTGTAGTGTGGCTGATAGGGTGGTGCCGTCGCCTATCCCTAGGAGCAGGGATTTTCTTGGTTACGTCCCCTCTCTCCTCCCCCCTGGCAGAGCCCGGACATGCAATGATGCCAGGCACATCTGCTTTGGCTCTGCATCCCTCTTTGCCATGCTCTAGGTATTGCAGTGCCCTGACTGCCACCTGGAGCAGCTTCAGTGCCAGGCAGATACCTGGATCCCCCCGAGAGAGGAGAGCAGTCCTCTGGACGCTCAAACCTCTCTCTCCCCTGCTGACCTCAGCAGCCCAGGCTCGCTCCCGAACCCGGGTCGCCAGCATGGCACGAGGTGTGGCATCCAGTGCCTCAAACCTCAGCACCACCAGGCCGGTGACCAGAGTGTTTTTTGTCATTTAGGGAATGTTGCCTGGATAAATCCCTTAATCCCACCTGATGACCAATCCTCACTGGTGTGTGCTTTTGTTACATCGAGGCTCAATTACTGTAATGCTCTGTACTTCAGGATCAGTGGAGGCAACTTCTGCTGACTGCAGCTGGTGCAGAGTGCAGCAGTCAGGTTGTTGATGGGCCTTTCAGATCTGGGCATATAACACCAGTTTTGTGCAAACTGCACTGGCTGCCAGTCAGGTGGAGGATTGCCTTTAAGGTGGCCTTGCTCATCTATAAGGCTCTATATTGCTCAGGTCCAGGCCATCTGTCTGACCTCCTGACACCTGTCTGCCTGGTTCACTCACTACATTCTTCCACGGAGGGCTTCCTTGTGATCCCTAGGGCACAATTAAAGACATCTGGAGATTGTGCTCTTGCAGTGGCTGGACCAACATTATGGAATTCACTCCTGCAATCATTAAAAGAGGACCCTACCATGGAAATGTTTAAGTGGGCCTTAAGGCACATCTTTTTAACCAGGTATTTAATGTTTTCTCTAATTTTTAACTTGAAGTAGTAGGAATTTTAATATTATTTATGGTCATTATTTATTATAAGTTTTTAAAAAAATGTACAGACCCTGAAATATATTTGTTGTATTGATTGTATTCTATGTAAAGATCCCAGAGTGTCTGGGACTGGGCACTAACAAAATAAAATCTGACCTTACTTAACATAGAAACATAGAAGTTGAAGGCAGATAAGGACCGCAAGGCCCATTTTTTTCTACCTTATGAATATGCAATAGGCCTTTACTTTGCAAAGACCTATTTATTCATACTCATCTGTATTGCTCTCTTATGCCTATCCCATGCCTATTTGAAGCCTTGCACTGTATTCATATCCATCACTTCCTGAGGTAGGCCGTTCCATGCATCTACCACCCTTTCTGTGAAAATGAACTTCCTCACATTGCCCCTTAATCAGCCTCCCTCTAATCTCATGCTATGTCCTCTTGTCCTGCTGTTTTTCTTCTATTGAAACACGTTAAACTCTTTCACCTTGTTAATGCCCTTAAGATGTTTGAATGTTTTGATTATATCACCTCTCTCCCTCCTTTGCTCTAGGGTATACATATTGAACTCCGTTAATCTGTCCTCATATGTTTTCTGATGCAGTACCTGCACCATTTTGGTTGCCCTTCTCTGGACTGCTTCCATTTTGTTAATGTCCTTGTGAAGGTGTGGCCTCCAGTATTGCACACAGTACTCCAGATGGGGCCTAACCAGTGTCTTTTAAAGATGGATTATTACCTCCCTCTTATGACTTGTGATATCCCTACTAATACACTCCAACATCCCCCTAGCCTTACCTACTGATTTAGTGGTCTGCTTGGATGATTTCAGGTTATCTGTGATGATGATGCCCAAGTCTATTTCTTCCCTTGTGATTGTCAGCATCTCCCTTCCCAACGTATAGGTGGATTCAGGGTTTCTCTTCCCTATGTGAATGATCTTGCACTTCTTTGCGTTAAACCCCAGTTACCACTCTTCCAGCCATTTTGCCAGTTTATCCAGATCTCGTCTCATTCTGCCCACCCCATCTGGATCATCTACTCTGTTGCAGATCTTGATATCATCTGCAAACAGACAAACCTTACCCTCCCAGTCTATCTGCAATGTCACTGATGAAGATATTGAAGAGGACTGTCCCCAGGACTGATCCCTGTGACACCCCACTTGTGACTTGCATCTCTTCTGACTATATACAGTTTACCACCACTCTCTGTGTTCTACCCGTCAACCAGTTTTCCACCCAATTGACCAATTTCTGACCCACCCCAAGCCTACCCAGCTTATTAATCAATCTTCTATGATGAACAGTATTAAAAGCTTTGCTGAAGTCATGGTAGGCGACATCAACTGCAGCCTCTTGGTCCACCACTCTGGTTACCCAGTCAAAGAAGTCTATAAGATTAGTTTGATGGGACCTTCCTGTTATAAACCCATGCTGTCTTGGATCCTGTGATCTCATGGATTCCAGGGGTTGCACTATCCTTTTCTTCAGGAGTGCCTCCATAATCTTGCCCACTTCTATGGTAAGACTGACTGGTCTGTAGTTCCCTGCCTCCTCCCTGCTACCACTCTTGTGGAGCGGGATCACATGAGCCCTCCTTCAGTCTTCTGGGACCTCTCCTCTTCTCAGAGACTCACTTAACAATTCTGCTAATGGCTCAGCTAGTTCCACCCTTAGCTCTTTTAGTACCCTGGGATGTATGCCATCAGGTCCCATTGCCTTGTCCACCCTGAGCTTAGCGAGCTCTTGTAGGGCCCTTTCTTTTGTTAAGGGACTTGTGCATACTTCCCTCCCCCTGTGTCCATGGTGCTGAGCTGTGGGCCCTGGCCTACCTTCTCCTCAATAAATGCTGAGCAGAAGTATCTATTTAGGATAGATGTTTTTCCTTGGTCCTCCTCCACATACACCCCCTTTCCCCTTTGATCTTAGCAATACCCTCTCTGGACTTTCTCCTTTCACTAATGTATCTATCGAAAGTCTTGTCCCCTTCTTTTACTGTTTGTGCTAGTGTTTCCTCTGTTTATGCCTTTGCCTGCCTTACTGCCTTCCCTGCTTCCCCCAAGGAAGTTTGGTATGCCTCCATATCTTAATCCCACTGTGTTCCCTTATATTTCCTGAAGGCCAGCCTTTTGGCACTGACATTTTCTGCTACTGTTTTTGAGAACCAAAGTGGTCTCTTCCTTCTTTTGCTCTTGCTTTTCTCCCTAACACAATGGGATGTTGCTTCAAGTATTGCATCCTTGACATTATTAATAATGTGTGCTAAGCTTGCCTGGGGAATTTTGTTTTTATTGAATGAATAAAGACAAAGGAAACTGTTTTACAGATACTTTCATGAACATAAATATTCAGTGTGCACTGTACCTATCATGATCAGAATTTCTGATGCTTATATTCATAGACCAGTTCATTAAGTTTATAAATAGAACAAAAACATTATTTATATGTTCAACTATATGACAATACTCTGTTATTCCTAGATTCAAAGAGGGCCCAAAAGCATTTATACAGGTAAGACATTAATCCATTGACTAGGAGCAGAGGGGATATATTTAAGACTCGCTCAAATACAGGAGTGCATTTATATAGTTAAACAATAATTATTTAATCAGTGTTTGAGATTCTGGAGGTTTAATAGGGTGTCAATAGGTGATCATATTTAATCAAAATGTCTTATCTTATGCAAAGACTGATAATGCACCTGGAGTTTAACCATATGGAAACAAAGGGGTGCATTATCCTTCCATTTCTGAAGCAAAAGTTTATAAGCTGTGATTATGCCAATTGTGACCAAGCATCTTGTTCTATATGTCATGACAAGAAGTGTGCATCCATTCCCCAACTTCATCCAATTGATTTTTTTTAAGGAGTTTGTTAACTGCTTGTGGCAATATGTCTAGAATAACTTGCTGCCATGAATTTAGTTTAGGGCATAAAATCAAGATATGCTCCATAGTGTCCACTGTGTTATTACACCCTGGGCACATGTTTGTGCATGAGGCATTCATAATAGTTAACCAGTGAGGCATGTAGTAGATATGGTGAACTAAAGTTGTTGAAGTTTGGAAGATTTAAGTCACCATGATTTACTGTTAATAATTTTAAGCCAAAGGGAATTTGGGATATTCTGGTTCAACTTCTCTTCCCATTTATTTTTAAGTGGAATCAAATTTGAGTTGAAGTTATGTAAAATAAGATTATAAATCTGTGAAATAAATTGATTTTCATATGTGGTGGAAAATAATTGCTCCATGAAGTGTTGCCGGGGATTATTGGTTTTATTTAGATTTTTATTTATATATTTTCTTATCGTTAAATACCCATAGAATTGAGCATTACTTTGTCCATATCTTGCTTTTAAGGTTTCATAATCCAAAACATTGTCTGCATCCATATATTGTTAAATCTCTGTCAAGCCCTTGCAATACCATATTTAAAATGTTGGGTCAGATACTGAAAGTATAACATTAGTGTTTAAATATGTATGGGAATGTGTAATGCAAGTATCCTGTTTTAAGGGGTTGTTAACCAATTGCTTCCAAATTTTGACCATTGTATAAGTACATATTGGAATATTTTTCAATTTATTCTAATAAGTTCCATTGTATAGAGTATATTTAATATCAGGATATGGGATTCTTGACGTTTCAATTTCTACAGATGGGTCTGAATGGCATTTGTTGAGCCATATATAAATAACTGCAAAGTTAGCTGCATAATAGTAGCATTTAAAATTAGGAAATGTGAGGCCTCCTTCTGTAATCAGTACAATATATTACATTTCTGATGTTTCAGTCTGGGTCTTTTACATTTCCATAATTATTTTTTATTATTATTGTTTTCATATGGTTAAAAAACTTAGGGCAGGATTCACAAAACTCCGAGAAATACCTGCAGCGCAAGTCGGTTGCGACTTGCGGATCTGCAGGTTACCCGCAGTGGCTGGTATTCACAAAGATGGAGCTGGATTATGACTGACTCTACGATCTACTGCTGCCTGTGGGTGATGTCATCAAGGAGATGGCTGCAGCTCTGGGAATAGGCTATGGCTGCTAGAAGCAGCTGTAACTCTCTCTGCAGCCACTGCGGCTATGAATCTGAACTGCCACAGCTTCGAGCGATTCCAGTCCGCAGCAGCAGTTGCAGAAAGAAACTTTGACAAAAAGGCTTCGTGAATCCTGCCCTTAATCTTTTAGCAAAATTTGTTGATTTTGGAATAAGAACAAACATTTGGGAAGGGTAGTAATTTTGATTACATTAATTTGGCCTATCATGGTGAGTGGTAATGGTTGCCAGCGGCTTAGCATATCTTTAGTTTCATGAAAAATGGGGTCAGAATTTAATGCTTGTGTGTTGTTAAGTTCTTTGTCTATGAGAATTCCAAGATATTTAATTTCAGAGATTATTTGAATAGCTAAGTTGAGTCAGGATTTAAATGGATCAGAGTGGTTAATGGTTTCCATGATTTCAATTTTTGATCAATTTACTTTGTACCCAGAGATAGCACCAAACTGGTTCAAAATATCAAGTATTGGATTGAGACACTGATTCATGCTTAAAGCATAAATCAAAATGTCATCCACATACAGACTAATGCAATGTTTTACATTTTCGATCCTTGGACAGTGAATTAATGTGGATTCTCTTACCGTTACAACCAAAGGTTCTATGGTTAGAGCAAAAATTAAGGGGGATATGTCTGTGGGAATTATTAATATTGTGTGGTAAGTTGGTCAGAGGACATTTTGAAGATTGGTTGCCAAAACAATCAGGGGTCTTTTTCAGTATTGAATGATACACTGGGCATGTCATTTCAAATATTGGGTGATAAGATGACAATGGGAAATTCTGAACATGAGCCGCTAAGCTTGCCAGACAACGTTTTGAATACAGAGTGCACAGATGATCAGACGACACTTTGCATATTGAGTGCTAAGGTGATCATGGGGCATTTTGAACCCTGGGTGCTAAGACAGCCAGAGGATATTTTTAACATTGTTTGCTAAGCTTGCCAGAAAACATTCTGATCAACAGGTGATAAAAATCATATCAAATCAAGATTTATTTATAATGCGCTTTTCAAAATATCAAAGCGCAAATACAAAACAAATGTAGCAACACATAACAATAATAAATACAAATATAAAGCATTTTTAATTTGAATATTCTATGATAAGATGTTCAGAGGGTATTTTGAAAAGTGAGTGCCTTGCTTGCCATCCAGTATTTAAATAGTCAGTACAACGATGACTACAGTGCATTTTTATTTTAAGACAAAATCTGTCCAGATGCTATGTTGATTTTTGTGTTACTCACTGTCTTCAGGACAGCTGTGTCTGTCAACTCCCCACTTGACCTGCTTTTTCCCTTCACCCCAGTTAATGCCCCCTCCCTGGGATTGATCTCACTTCTCATAATGTTCTTTGCACAGAGCATTCCACTCCTTTGTTGATTGCATCTATGAATATTTAGTGCATATAGGTTCATGGGAGGAATATGAGTTCAGTAGGCTGGACAGCCCTTTATTGAACGCCCCCACCCATGAGTGTCAAGGGTAGAACTCATGTTTTTTTCACCCATGTATTCATCTAATTTACTCTTGAAGGCAGTTATTGTATGTTCTGGCTTTTGATAATGTGTTATGGTAGTCTGTTCCACATTGTTACAACCCTTTGTGTAAACAATTTACCTTATTTTGTTATTTGGTTCACTTCCCCTTTGATTTTAAAACTATTGCTCCTAGTTGTTTTTGTACCTTCTTGTCTCTCTAATCCCACAGTTTCCCTTATATAATCAGTACGTACAGCTTTATATATTAAACAAAGATCTCCTCTGACTTGTCTGTATTTTGTGGGTCTATGTGATAATGGCGAACGCCTAAAGACGATCACCATTATCGCTCAGTCAGGAGTGCCGAACATTTTTGTCACTCTGACAACCCCAGCGCACCAGCACAATGGCACCAGGACATATTTTTACTGCCTTCTAAGGGAAGGGATGCCCCCCAACACCCCCCCTCATGGGAGGCTTTGCCCCCGCACCCCCTACTTAAGGATTCTCAGCTCCAGGGGGTGCATGTCAAGGGGTAAAGCAGTAAAAAGAAAAAGGTTCAGGCCAGGTGCAATAAAAATCACACCAGCACCCAGACCCGAACCAGGTACCTCAGCCATCCCAACCACTAGCCAATACCCAATGCCATGATGCAGCTTGACCAGCAACCACAAAACCACCCCCTACAGCCTTTCCACCCCCTCCCAACCCACGCTCGCTGTGCTTGCTTCCACCCCCCGTGCGCATGTACATATAGTGACATCCTGTTGCCTAGTTTGCCCACCCCCCATCCAGTCACCCTACCTTTTCATCACCATGAGTGGATTGCACCGGGAATGTGTCGCTGTAATGGACTGCACCCTTCCTCATGCGCCACTTCATGGGTTACCATATTTTGCTGAAAATAAGTTTAATTTCCCCAATCTCTTTCCATAACTCAAATTTTGTAATGATTTAATTTTTGGGTGACCTTCCTTTGCACTCCCGCTGTTAATTTTTGGCCTCTTCTAGTATGTGACATACTGAACTGGGAGCAATACTCCAAGTGTGGACACACCACACTTGTATAAAGTGGGACTATCACCTCTGGCTATCTACTTTTTTATGTTGGTCAGTAAGGAGCCCACAATTTTGTAAAATTTTTTGACCTTAACCAAATTGTTTATCAAAAGAGAGATTAGCCGTTATTACTGTATCAGGGTCTTTTTCCTTAGTTGTTATTTGGAGTGTAGTATTGTTTAGTTTATAATTTATAACTGGATTGTTCTTCACTAAGTGCATGACCTTACATTTTTGTATGTTAAACCTCATGTTGTGGGTCATGGCCCATTCTGCCAGCTTGTCTAGTTGTTTTTGCAGTTGTTTCTTGTCTGTAGTTGTAGTCACAAGTCCACCTAGTTCAACATCATCAGTGTATTTACATGTCCATGCTCTTCCTGTAACTTTCATAGTGGCTACCATTATGTTAAATATGGTGCCTAGCCATGCTTGCACTACTTTGGATTGCACTTTACTTGCACTGTATTTCTTAATTCCAGTTGTTAGTGCTTTACTGTATCCTTACCCTCACCCCTGGGTCACACCTAGAAATGAGCCTTGGCTCAGAGTGCCTTTCCCGGTTGCCAGATTTTAAATAAATACATACTGTTTATTGGGTGATACGAATGACCAAGGGCATTTTGAATATTGGGTGATATGAATGACCAGAGGCCATTTTAAATACTGGGTGCAAAGATGGCAAGCGGACATTTTAAGAATTGTGTGCTAAGTATTTCCTTACCAGATTCCCTGAATTCCACATGATGGAGCTTTCATTGATTGTAAGGTCCCAGCCAGCGGGGTATCTGGAGTCAAAGCGGCCCACCTCAACATATTTAAAAGTCCCCTCATGAGTTGCTTGCCAGTTCAGAATGTCATACAAGGCAGGTGGATCACCATTCGTATCAAAGAAGATCTCCTCTCCAATGTTGTTCCTAAAGTGGACTGTTCTTATGTAGTGGAGAAGCTATGAACACAACCACATTAGGATAAGGAGAAGCTATGAACACAACAACATTAGTATCATTTTATTTCTTTTTAAATGGACTTTTTTCCACTACAACATTTTTCTAGACAAGTCCATAGATATCTAAGAAATTCTAGAGAAAAAGAGTTCCATGCCATCCAGTCAGTGCAGCAGCAACCCAAGGACAACAGGTTGAAGAACAATTATTGGATGCCAAAGATGGACATGGTGATAGGACTGTACATTCAAAAGGCCACTGTGCTCTTCTGTGGAGGCAGGGCCACAGACTGTGCTGTTATACATCCATCTGGGTGACCACAGTTGCTGGTGCAGTTGGAACAGCTTGAGAAGGGGAAGCTGACTGGGTCCAGTCACATGCATGCATTTGCATGCTTGCCATATAACCCTTGTCACTGGTGTCCCATGATGTTGTGGAGAAATCAATGGAGGAAAAGCTAAGGATGTGTAGGTGATGACTGTAGTAGTAGTAGTATTAGGAATAGCTTTATTGTTCAATCATATATAGATCATTGCAATTATACATAAAGAGAAATTTCATAAATATATCCTATGTAAACATATACAAACACTTTTGCTCAAAAGACACACAGGTAAAAATTCAGTCAGCTGCCATATACACAGAGGGCTGGATATTCAAACTGCGCCATTCTGAGGTGCAAGCCCTTGCGGCTACACAAAATAGTGCGCAGGGGAGTGTGTGGGTGATATTCAAAGGTTGCACTGTTGAGCAACCCTTTGAATATCACCCCCCAGCCACAGCCACTGTGCATGGCGCAGTGGAACTTGCGCCACCGCAAGTTGTCAGAGTGGAGCATTCAACTTGCGGTGGCGCAAGTACCATTGCGCCATGCGCAAGACCACGATATTCAAAAGGTGAGATGCAAATGGGGCCATAATTCATGCCAGGTGCAGGGGGGGCCATTTGCATCTGATTATGGCCCCATTTGCATGTCATTAGCATGTAGGTGCGCCGATCCCCGAGGTCTTGCGCCTGGCGCCCTGCGAGGCAGCAGCCATTGGGGATCGACCCCCCTGCAGCCCGATCGCGGGAAGCAATGTGGCTCCCCCCATCTCCCGTACATATCCCTGGTGGTCCAGTGAACCATAATGCCCAATCGTGGGCGGTATGTGTGATAAAACCACCCCTGAAGAATAGCCCTGGTGTCTAGTGTCCCCACCCACCACCCATGAAGCCCCACCACCCGCTCTCCCCGGCGGCTGGCGGGTGGCAGCATCCACCCTCCTGCCACCCGCCGCCCGCCCGACTGACTGCCGGTAGGGCTGCACTCCATTGGTGCAGAGCAAGAGCCAATGGGTGTGCAGCCCTACCATACATGACAGTCCAGATTTGTAAATGATGTTCATTCACAATCTGAGCAGACATGTACGGTATGGGCTGCACACCCATGGCTCTTGCTCTGCAGCAATCGGCATGCAGCCTACCAGGCAGATCAGTCGGCGAGTGGTCGGAGTGGCAGGCTGAAGTGGATGCTACCCTGCGCCGGCAGCCAGGCGAGTAGTGGAAATTCGTGGTGGTAAGGAGGAAATGGTAACCACTAAACACCAAGGATATATATTGAGGGAGTTTATCATACATACCGCCTGACCGGGCATTAAAGTCCACTGGACCACCAGAATAACTGCGAAAACTCACATTGATACCGCGATACAACTGGTAGGGTACACTTGCCCATGATTGGGCTGCGGGAAGCACAGGGACTGGGTTGGGGGCCAACCACGGTAGCAGCTGCTGTGTTGCACCCTGCAATACAGCAGCTCACCTGTGAGTGGCCCTCTCACTTGACCTTTTTTGGCTCAAAGTTGTGCAGGCACAGGTTAGGGTTGCGCCCGCCACAACTCTGCACAGCCAGCTGAATATCGGGCTGTGCAGTTTATACATGGTTCCTCCCCCTGCAGTTCAGCATGCATTCATTTGCATTGCGCTGTTGCTCAGCATGTTTTCTGTGGCGCAACTGCCTCCTGCTGAATATCGCAGAATGGAGCAAGTTTGGACTTGCGCAGGTGCAACCCTATTGCGCATGGTGCAACCCTTTTGAATATCTGGCCCAGAATGTAAAATGTGCAAATATATAAAAATATCAGAAATTACTACCATATTAATTATACTTTTATCCCATGCACTTATCTTAATATAGTTCTGGTTTTCATTTTCCTAATTTTTGGAATAGTGAATAAGAATGTTGCCATTCTCCCCACAATATATTCAACTCCAGTCATTAATAAGATGTTAATCACAGTGCATTCATCACAGCTCTTTAATGAGGTTAGCATAACGCCCAACCATTTCTTTCTTATGCTATCATACCATAAGCACCTAAGTAGAACATGAATCAAATCTTTCTTCTCATTTCCAGCACAAAAGCAAAATACATGTATTGGATCATGTAGTTCTTTTTTTTTTAATCTGGCGTATAATGTACTTGATTCAAAAAAATTCAACTCTGTATTTAAGTTTTTCTCATCTGCAGTTCCTCTAAAATATCCAAGTGATATCTACATTTAAGTTTGGCATCATTTTCACTGGACCAAATTGCAAATATTGATTTACTTAATCTTTCCAAAGCCTTCCTTTTACACTTTTCTAATAAAAGCTTCTTGATATGTCCTTTATTCTGATATCACAATATTTTCTTGTGCAAAGGCAATAAAATGCTTCAAGCCCAGTGTTGCTAAGATACTGTCTACCTTCCCTAGCAAAGGGGACTTCCAATAACAACTATTCTGCCAAAAATAATTTTCATCAAGGCATTTCCTGGCCAATCTATCTTTTGGTAATATGCCCACTCTTCTACCCAATAGTTACTCAGTTGACAAATTTGGCAACCCAAGTTCTGCTCTAACAAAAGGGGAAGGGATTGTCTTAGGAAACCCAAAACTGATCTAAGAAGCTGAATAATTGTTTTTTTCTAAAAGGGCAATATATTTATGATCCCACAACTCCACCCCATACAAATTTTGTGCATTATACTTAGCTTCCAAGGCCCTTACAAGAGGTCTAATAGAGAAGCCAACATAACGAACATCAAATCTTCTTAGTGCTAAAGTTGTGTTAGTCACCTTCTTTATTAACATATCATAATGAGCCTTCCATAAAGAGTATTTTGAGAAGGTAAGTCATAAATAAGGATAATCATTTGTTGTCTGCATCTGTTCTGAGTTAATAAGCCATTTGGCATTGTTCTTATCACTTCCAAAAATCATAATTTTTGATTTTTCCATCTTTATCTTCAGGGACATAATATCAGCAAATGTTTGTAATATTATTCAACTTTTCTGAAGACCAGATTGTGACAATGATAAAATTACCACATTGTCTGTATAAGCAAGAACCGGACAGCAATCAGAACCTATTTTTGGTGAATTTGAATAAGAGAAATCTTAGTTCAGAAGTAACTTGTTAATATAAAATGCAAATAATGTTGGAGTGAGGATGCATCCTTGCCTAACCCCATATTTATAATGCATTTTGGGGAAATATTCTCTGCTAAATCTATTCTAACTTGGGTCCACATATTAGAATATAACAATCTTATTGCAGTAATCAATGAAATACCCCAATCTGTCATCACTTCCCATAATGTATTCTTGTTTATTGTGTCAAATGAGTTGGAAAAGTCTATAAATGCCACATACATTTTTTGATGTCTCAATTTAACATACTTTTTGCACAGAACAAAAAAAAAATAATGAATAAATAAATTAATGTTGTGAAACAAAAGCAATTATCCATCTTTGAAAATTGTTGGTAGAGACCTGCCTACAAGGATGAGAGTGCTCCTAGATTTTCTATTTCTATCAGTAATCTAGACAACAGAATTCTAGCAAATATTTTCCATATTATGTTGATCAGGGAAATGGCTCTATAATTTCCAGGTTCCTGTTTGTCCCTATTTTTATATATGGGGACAATGACTTCTCCCCTCCAGGATTCTGGACTATAATTTTATATTATGCATTTATTAAAAAAAAGTTGCCAGGATAATTGCCCAGATAAAACCCTTCCATTTAAATAATTCTCCAGGTATCATGTTTGGTTCTGGAGCCTTATTAGATTATAATTTTTAAATTGCCTCCACTACCTCAGTTTGTGTAATTGGCTGTAAGTTAGTTAAAATCATACCAGAGTCCAATGTCTCCCAATATCTCTTTTCTACTTGAGCATTACCTTCAAGAAATAATTTACCCTAACTTCAGGTGACACATAATTTTCAGTTTCCCCTATTTTACCTTTACAGTCAGTAGCAATTAAAGACCACAAGCTTTTACTGTCCTTATCTTCACTTGTTCAAATCATCTGGTCCCACTGAGATCTATAACAAGCTTTCTTTTTATTGATTATTAAAATCTTATATTCTTTTTTTAACTCCCTTTAAATTGTCCTTGGTGCACACTGTTGTGTTATTCCTATGGTGTTGTATGTCTTTCCTCAATTTCTTCTTAAACAAGTTACAGTCATTATCATGCCCATTCTGCATTAATTTGATTTCTTCTATATTTGCCTTCCTTGTATAATTTTGGTAGTATAATTTTAAATAATTCTTCTAAAAACTAAAAAAAAACATAGAGTTCATGTTATCTACCACTGAAAGTGTAGTGTTTAAAAAACTCTCCCATTATATCCCTGATCTGTATTTTCAAGGGTTCTGTCCATATCACTCTTTTTTTATACCTAATTTCAAACACTCGTGGGACTGTTACCTTGCACACTTAATGTTTTGAATGAATTTATTTCTGTATAAAAAAGAACTGGAAAGTCATCCTTCTTGGTTCTCACTGGTATTTGCATCTGGTTCCAGAATTCTATTCGTCTCCACCAACATGCTAAATCCAACACAGTGGTATCTTTGGTTGATAAAAATATAACAGTACCCTCTTTATCCCCTGAAATTCTCCCATTCAAGGGGTACATACCATTTTTCTTAATTACATCAATTAGCCATTGACCATTTAGACTGACATTAGAATCCTTGGTTGAACGTGTATATTGTTCAGCATTTGGAAACATCCAGTGCATAATTGTACTATCTGCTAATCAATCATAGGAGCCTACTCTGGCATTAAAATCACACATTAACAAAACAAAATCATCAGGATAATCCAAATAAATATTACAAATTACTGTTTCTAAAGTTGTCCAAACATCTTTTTCATAGAAGTGTGATTTAGCAGGTGGGACATAGCATGAGATTACCACTATTTTCATTGCCTTTGTAACAAGCCTTATCGCTATGTGGACTCATCTTGGCTTATTTGTTCCATATCACTTAAAATGCCAATATTAATATACATTATCAACCTACTTGCCTTACCAAGTTTACAGATCTTTACACTGGGGCACTGAAATACTATATAGCTAGTAATATCAATGTAGTCCATTTTGTTGTGTCAAGTTTCTTGTAAATGTGAAACAGTGTATTTGTTATGAATGTTAACCATTCTGAATAATTCTTTTTATTTCTATCCAGCTATATTCCATGTTAAGAAAGTAATTCCATGATTTTCTTTATTAATTATGAAACCTTCTACTTCATGAGTACCCTGCCTCGACGTTCCACATATGGTAGGTCTTGGTAGTGACATTGGCTTCTTAAGTCAATCCATCTCCTCTAAAACTTGATATCTTTTAGAAAGTGGCAGAATATCCTGGGTGGTCTGTGCAAAGTTTACCTGTATCTGTCTATCTCTTTTTCTAACCTTTTCCCTACCAATGGGACTCATACTCTGAGTCTGCGGTTGTCTCAATATCTCATGCATATTTACCACGTGCAATCTCAATTGGTCTAATTTACTGTTCACATTCAGTATTCTATCTGCAATTTGTTCATTTTCACATAATATATCTACCTATCACCTCTCAGACTCTCATGCCTATACGTGTCTATTATACCCATTCTTACCAATTAAATATTTAACATGTTACTAAAGAAGTTACATATGGATCCTGTCAATTTTCTTTGTGTCTCACTACAAATTTTCAGGAATTCAAACATAGTATTAATGGATCCTCACCCACTCTTTCCTCATTCACAGCAGCTGAGAAATATGATTTATCCACAAGCTCTGAGTAAATTCAATTTTTCTAAGTGACAACTATTATGCCATGTGTAGTTTGTCACTCTCCTATGAACGCAGTATATCAGCACACATTCAGCATAACTAGAGCTGCCTGATCTAATAACTTCAGAGAAATCTTGTTCTTCCACTTGGAGTTCCATGCTTTCTCTAAATAACTTAATAATGTTAGTTCTTGTATAGCACCAGTTTCATGCTTATCCTTCTTAAAGCCATACAAATTGAGATAAAAATCATTACTTAAATTTGACTCATTGTCTTTCGAGTTTTGATACTATCTGCTGGCACATGGTTCATATCACATTGCAATAGTATCTCACCCTTTTGTATATTTCCCATTATTTCATTACAACCTTCATTTCTTTGTTTCCTCATATAATTCTCAGTATTCCGTTTTAAGTGTGAAGGTTCTATGGCAAATACAGTGAGCTCTCCAATGCTCTCCTCAATCAGCACCTGTTTTTTCACAGAGCTGTAGAGCAGGTATGCAAACCTGTTGGTTGCACAGTAATATGATTTCCACAGTTTCCCTCACTAAACACTCATCCATCACCTTATGTTTGTAGGTGATGACTGTCACTTTTGTGCCCTTTAGGAATGAATGTTTATCACACTGTGCAGTATTAGCCTGTCATGAATGGCAACATGCCCCCCCAACATTCCCTACCAAGGGGAGCTAATGGGTTGGGTACATACTGTATCAAAGAAGGGCAGGGCAGAGATAGGATGCAGCAGTCTGAGTGCAGAAAATACCCTTGTACAGGATGATAAACAGTATATAACAAAACAGAGAGTATTTTACAGTATGCAACTTCATGGAACAATTACAAAAAATTTCAGAGAGTTCCTTACAGAATCCTTCTGCTCCCATTACTGAAATTATTTCTGTACATTTCCCTACAATCTTAACATTGTTTGAAATGCTCATGCTGTGGTATTGAAACCTGGGTCTCAGGTTCAGTGGTCTATCCAGCAAACCAAACAACCTGTACAGAACAGTTTCATAAACATAAATTCAAGATTAGATAGTGGCAATCCTGATTGTTTCACTGAGAGCCAATCACTTGAATTATTTTTTTAGAATATGATGACTGGGACAGGCACACTGACCCAAGGCTCATTTCAACAGGTATTAAAGGGGAAGGGTAACAGTAGATGGGACAAAAACAAAAATTGGTACAACTGATTAAAAGAACACTGGAAACATGCACTCATGAGCAAGTTGAAAGGTGCATAGACCCAAAAACCTAGAAGGCACTACACAAGAACACCAAAGCCTTGCACTCGGAGGTCCATGCTACTGAAATGTCACAAAAATCAAACTGTAAAAACAGAATGAAACAATGTCTGAGTACAATTAATTAAACAAGTAAAATGATGTGATGGTATAAATATTACAAACTAATGCATGAATGCATAATAAAAAGCAGCAAGGATATCAATTACAAACACTGCAAAACAAGCATTCCTAGATAGAATTTCGAAAACATTTATATCACAACATTATGAAATGCATGTTCTCTGTAACTAATAGAGTTGGAAAACTTAAACTCGTGCTGGTAACTCTTTTCATGCTGATTTCACTGCTCTGTAAACTAAACCAGAGCCCCACTAAATGTCCTTTTCTGTTACCAGATCTTCTTTACATCTGAACAATTTATTCCTGTGGTCAGTTGTAACATTTTTGCTCCCCCTGTCCTGAAGTCCCTGCCATTTTTCAGCCCTACCCCCTTCCCCACCCAGACTTGATCATGAGTCCCTGAGTCTCGAACCGGTATTGACATGAAATCCCTCCTTCTCCGATCCTGATCACCCTAACACAGAAAAAGTTAATCATGACATACAGTATAGCCAGCAGAGGAAAAAGGTGAGAAGTCTATAGGAACCACTGTAGATTACCTTCTGCAGAAGCAATGTGAGTCTCATCACCTCATTGGTATGCATGAGATCACTACACATTGTCTCTTTCTTTCTCACTCTTCCACCCTTCCTCTTCCCATACCAGAGCTTCTTTACATCCAAATACATGTCTTCTGCAGTGAGGTAAAAAACTAGTGTTCCCTTGGTCTCAAAGTCCCTAGAATCTAGTGACCTCCCCTCTATCTCTGGCCATACTCCCCCCTCAATGAAAAACAAATCAACCTACTGTCAAACATCAAGGCCCTCTCAATGGTACGCCCTGTGACCAGTTTCATACTGAGCCCACTGCTGCCCTGGGGCTGTGGAGCATGTCAATTGAATCTGATGGTACCGTGGATCTCTTTTGTCCCATTCACGAAATGAGGCTCCAGTTACTTTTTGAGTCTAGTGGCACCCCTATAGCAGAATGAAGCAAATAAGTGTCCAACCAATCAAGCAATCCACAAAAGAAGGAAATGCACTAGATGTTCAACTTTAACTTAGAAACAAAAATCACAGAATCGTAAGAATATACCGAACAGCAGTTTTTTTTAGGTTGTATTTTGAGGTTACTTAATGCAGGTTCTGCAGCTCCCTGTCAGCAATGTTAGCTACAGATTGCTTCACTTGACTCACCATCATGAAGACAGAAGAGGCCTCCTGGTGCAGTGCTTGTTGTCATAGATACAGAATTGTTTGCTGGAAGTGCAGTAGCTGCTGAAGCTGAGAATGATTGGAACATATGAGTCTGAGGGTAATCACAGAAACTTACTCTACTTCCCAAAATATTACTTATCCTTTCCAATGTTGTTTCTTTACTCAAGCAGATTTTTGGGCAGCATTGCTTGACAAATTACAGTAGTCCAAAACACGTTTGGCAGGCATTATGTGACTGTTTGTATTATTATGGATCGTCTTTTGAATAAATAGCAGTGTCAGTGGCTCAGTAGGTAGCACACTCGCCTCTGAGGCTGAGAGATCAGAGGGCTGTGGGTTCAGTTCCCACATCTGGCACTTGGGTTAATATCCCAATACTGACACTGTAGTGCAGCATGAGAGGGGTGCTGCACTCCTGAGGTGCTGTCTTTCAGATGAGACGTTAAACCGAGGTCCCATCTGCCTGGATTGGTGGTAGTTCAGGTGGATGTTAAAGATCCCATGGCACTTATCAAAAGAGTAGGGGAATTTCCCCGGTGTCCTGGCCAAATTTCCCTCATTCACTAAAAATACCACCAACAGATTAATCTGGTTCAGTTTCAGTTGCTTACCATCTGTATCCCCCTCCCACCCAGTCACCCCTGAAAAAGGGACTTCTAGGCCCAGTGGGCTTACCGGGTCAACAAAATTCAACAAATAAGAAAACAGTGAAGTTCACTATTCCTGGTTGTTGGTGTCCTGTTTTACAAGGTGGTGAGTGCCAGAATCTGCTTGAGTGAAGTGTATACATCCTTAGTGAGCATTACTAGCCCAGTGCACACCTTTTTTTTGTTTTGATGTCCTTTCCAATTTTGTAGTACTTTTAGCTTTTATGACAAGTTTAGCTAAATACATTGCCATTTTCCCTCTCTCCGCTGATGTATGGCTCTGTTGCAGCTTTGTGCCCCAATAAATCTTTGAACTGCTGGAAAAGTGGCATCAGTTGTTCCCATATCAAACTTTAGTTCTTTTTTTTTAAGTTGTTTAACAAGGAATAGCACACTAAGCTGAAAGCTTTTATACAGGAGCAACCTGGGAGCACAGGGAAGTTAAGTGACTTGCTTAGGGTCACACAGTATGCAAGTGGAAGCTGTGGGATTCAAATCCAGGTCTGGTCTTCTGGATGTTACCAGATTTGCAGCTCAGAGCCTTAAACCACTTCGCTATACTGCATCCCTTACTGTTACCATTTGCATTTCCGTTGCCGTTACCGTTTACATTACTGTTTTCATTAGCGTTTGTGTTTCAGTTGCCATTACTGTTTGCTTTACCATTTGTGTTACCATTTCTGTTTTCATTAATGTTTGCGCTTGCATTTCTCTTACTGTTTGAGTTACCATTTACGTTTGTCACCATGTGCATTACCATTTGCATTTGTATTTGCATTACCATTACTGCATCACAAAAAATCACATAGTTGTTCCACAGCAACAAAAGCGGTCCTAACTCTCACCCCATTCTCTTATACTGCACCACTTCAGCTTGTTTATACATGGGATGGGGTGAGATTTAGGACAGATGATCCCAATGCACACCCCGATGCCTGTTGCTGGGGGTTGGGGTGGGATTCAAGGGGGTGGAAACCCTAACATCGAATTTCCTCCTTTTGTCGCTGTGGAACAACCCTAACTGATGCATTAAATGGATCTTTTTGCCATGAATATATATCTATGTGTGTGTATATATGTATATATATATATATATATATATATATATATATAAAATAAATATATATTAGTGGCATGGTAGTGCCACTATAGATAGGGTTGAGTACCCCACTTAAGGTTAAAGTGTGTAATTTGGCAGCTTAATAACTCTGCTACCATATAATGGATTTGCCTGAAATTTAGCATGCATGGAGCAGTACCACAGATCTCTGAATCTGCCAAGTTTTGTAATGGTTAGATATAGGGTTGCAGAGCTACAGCACTGTAGAATGCAGTGTTTATGCTTTTTTGTGCATTCTTTGCTCACGCCTACAGGTAGCACAGTCTGAGCGACTGGTCTGAAGCCTTCAGGGAACATGCAGCCATGGTACCCAATGTGCCTTACAAAGAATTTGTGAAAAAATATTGAACGGTTCAAAAGTTATTCAAAAAACAAGTTTCCCATTGTAGTCAATCGGAAAAGTTAACAAAAAGTTCGACAGTGTCACAAATGCAGTTTTTAGTGTCGCAAATGGGGCCTGATGGGATTCATCCCAGAATTCTAAAAAGAACTAAGGGTAGAACTAGTGACACCACTGACTACCCTCTTTAACAAATCATGGGAGGATGGGGTGGTACCCGAGGACTGGAGCAGGGCAGATGTGATTCCCCTTCACAAAAGTGGGAGCAAGGCAGAAGCAGGAAACTACAGACCTGTTAGTTTAACCTCAGTGATAGGGAAAATGATGGAATCACTTCTAAAGGAAAGAACTGTTGAGTATCTAGAGGCCAGAGGGGCACAGGACCCTAGGCAGCATGGATTCACAGCGGGAAGGTCATGCCAGACAAATCTGATAGATTTCTTTGACTGGGTGACCAAAGTAGTAGATCAGGGAGGGGCTGTGGACATGGCCTACCTAGACTTTAGCAAGGCATTTGACACAGTCCCACACAAAAGATTAATATATAAGTTAGCCAGCCTGGGAGTGGGTCCCAAGATGACAGCCTGGGTAAAGAATTGGATGGAGAAAGGACACAGAGAGTAATAGTAAATGGAGTCCACTCAGAAGAAAGGAGGGTTACTAGTGAGGTACCGCAGGGTTCAGTATTAGGACCAGTCCTCTTCAATGTCTTTATAGCTACATTGCAGAAGGGCTGGAAGGAAAAGTATGTCTCTTTGCAGATGACACTAAGATCTGCAACAGAGTTGATGCACAGGGTGGGTGGAAAGGATGAGAAGGGACTTGGCAAGGTTAGAGGAATGGTCAAATATATGGCAGCTTAGATTCAATGCTAAGAAGTGCAAGGTAATGCACCTGGGAAACAAAACCCAGGGAAGAGTACACAATGGGGGTGAGATACTAACAACAACAAAATGGAAAGGGACCTGGGGGTAGTCATATCAGATGACCTAAAGGTGGGCAAGCAATGTGAGAAGGCAGCAAGGAGGGTTGGGGGATACTGGGATGCATAGGAGAGGCATCACCAGTAGAAAACAGGAAGTTATTATCCCTCTGTACAGACAGCTGGTGAGACCCCATCTGAGTACTGTGTGCAGTTCTGGAGACCCAATCTCCGTAAAGACATAGACAGGATGGAAGCTGTCCAGAGGAGGGCAACTAAAATGGTGCATGGTCTGCACCGGAGGACATATGAAGAGAGACTTAAGGAGCTTAATATGTATAGCCTCGAGGAAAGGAGAGAGAGGGGGGACATGATAGAAACTTTCAAGTACCTCAAGGGAATCAACAAAGTGCAAGAGGGTAGCATCTTTCAAAAAAAGAGGTGTGCAAGAACAAGAGGGCACAATTTGAAGATAGAGGGGGGCGCTCAGAGGTAATTTAAGGAAGTATTTTTTCACAGAGAGGGTTGTGGATGCATGGAATGGCCTTCCGGAGGAGGTTGTGGAGTCAAAATCAGTGGTGGAATTCAAGCATGCATGGGATAGTCATAAGGCAATTCTGGGGGGTGGGGGTAGGAAGAAGTAGGCTGCTGGTTATCTAGGATCTGCAGCTTATCCAGTAGGTAGGGAAATGGGCAGACTGGGTGGGCCAAGCGGTCCTTATCTGCCGTCAAATTCTATGTTTCTATGTTTCTAAATGACCTTTGTAGTGTTGCAAATCTGACATCTTGTTTTAAGTTGGTAGTCACAGAAATATTTTGCATTTAAATTTGGGACTTTCTATGGACACAGTTTTTGCTGCGTACACCTAGTCAAGCCCTGAGGATGCTAGCCATGTCTTTTTTGGGGGTTAAACACCCCAGAAATAAATTTTTGAAATTTTTGTAAACAGTAGTGTCACAAAGTAGTGTCACACATTCAACATTTTCATGCTTTTTCTTTGCGAAAGTGTCACAAATCATGACACTACTTTGCGATACTATGCCCAAAAGAATAGAAAATCTTTGCCACCCTGCTGCAAAAGAACAGTTTGGTCTTTTGGGATGACATTTGGAGGGAAGAAAACCAAGATCCCGCAGATGTGCCTTTTGGTGGTTTGGTGACAAAATATTAGAGGGCTGCAAAGTTACAGCACTCCAAAATTGACAATTTTTCCCATAGGCTAACATTACGGCGTCTGCCGCACCTTTCAGGCCCGTATCTCGGAAATGCTTTGAGATACAGACTTTTGTCGGCAAAATTCTTAGCATCCCACTAGAGGGCTAAGTGCAAAACTAACCATTTATGTTAGCCTTCTCGTCTATGCCACCGTGTGCATTACCCTTTGCGTTTGCGCTTGCGTTTGCGTTACTGTTAACATTTGTGTTTCCATTACTGGTTTTATTTGCATTTCATTTTGTGTCACCATGTGCATTACCATTTGCATTTGCGTACGCACTTCTGTTTGCGTTTCTGTTTCATTTTGTGTTTCCTTTGATGTCACAGTTGGTGTTACTGTCAGTGTTTGCATTTCCAATTACATTACTGGGAACATGCGTGTAATGATTTGCATTTGCATATGCACTTGCATTTCTGTTTTCATTAACATTTGTGCTTGCATTTCTATTACTGTTTGTGTTATCGTTAATGTTTGCATCACCATATGCGTTACCGTTTGTGCTTGCATTACAGTTACTTCACTATTTATAGTGCACATTCTCAAAAAGAAGGGAAATTCATGGCAAACAACTCCATTTAATGCATCAGTTAGGGATGTTCCACAGCGACAAAAGCGAGGAAGTCGATTATTATACATTTCTCAGTAATCAAATCCCCCCCTTCCTCACCAACAGCATCGGGTGTGCTGGGGTCATCAGTCTCCAACTTTCACCCCATTCTCCTATACTGCACCACCTCAGCTTGTTTACATATGTGATGGGGTGAGAGTTAGGACTGACAACCCCAATGCACACCCTAATGCCTCTTGCTGGGGACGGGGAGGGTTTGGGGTGCAAGGGGTGGCAACCCTAACACCGGATTTCCTTGCTTTTGTTGCTGTGGAACAGCCCTAACTGATGCATTAAACAGAGTTTTTTGCCATGAATATATATATATACATTGCATGATGAACAGGAGTGTGATATGTGAAATAGCTTCACTCGTGAACAGTGAACCTCTGGATACTCACAAGTGCCGAAGGCACGAGTGAGAGTATCCAGAGATCACTGTTCATGAGTGAAGATAATTCACATATCACTCGATCTGCACGTCATGTGTGCAATTTATACAATAAGCATTTCTAAAGTGGTTCTGTGTTGCTTTCAAACCGTGTGCAAGATAGAAAATTTCTTCCACATTCATTGGTTTTGTTTTCTTCTGTGAGGAGAATTTATTTATTCTTCCAGTATAGCTCAACTGTATCAAAGTATGTTTGTTGCTTTAAGTCTGCATGGTTTGATGTATTTGGCAGTTAGTTCTCTTTTTTTTTCTAGTACGAATTTTAGAGATCTTCTCAGCATGTGAGTGTCTGTAAGACTGAATGCAGTAAACCTGTTGTTGTGGCTTCAGGTACTTGAAAGACAGGTGAATTTCATTTGTTTTAATCAGCTGAAACAATTGAACTGAGGGAGAGTTAATAGGCTTGTCTGTGACATCACCACAGTGAGAATAAGTGCTGGTGAAGCAAGCACAGTATGTATAAACTGCATTTATCTCACTGTGGTAGTAATACATGCTTTTATCTGTGAAAAATGTAGCTCACTCCTATTATATGTGTGTGTGTATATATATATATATATATATATATGTATATTCTTTGCAAAAACATTGTGAATGTGCTAGTTAGGTTTAAAGCAACAGAGTAGGAAAATGTGCCATTAGAATCTCCAACCCTAACATCCCAACCCCACCCACAGTATAGCAACAGCAAAAAACATTATAGTTTGACCTCTCCTACATCTCTGCTAATCAGGCATTGGGTGTGCCTTGGGGTTGTTAGCCCAAATGCTCACCCCATTCAATCATGAAAGAAGCTGAGATGTGTAGAGTATATGAGAATGGGGGTGAGAATTAGAGCTGACAACCCCAAGGCATACCCAATGCCTGATTAGAAAAGACAAAGGAGATGTGAAACTGTAATGGTGTTTGTGGTTACTGCCTGGTGGGTGGGGGTTGGGTGTTAAGGTTGTAAACCTTAATAGCATATTTCCCTACTTTTGTCACTTTAACCCTTACTAGTGCAGTAATGTTTTTGCAAAGAATTTACTTACTTTTTAAGATAGTATAATTGTATCCTCATTTGCTTGTGGGAGTGCAGGGCCCTCTGGGCACTATACTCCCAACCCTCCTTAGTGTGCTTGCATTTGCACCATAATGGAATTGGAATTATTAGCCTTCTTTTTGCATCACCCCATGAAGCCAGTAAAGAAAATTTTGAAATCCCTGACAAAATGTGATTCTGTGCCACTGCAATGCAATTGCACACCATAGATGCAAAAACACAGTTTGGCCAGGGTTTGAAAAATGACAACTGTCACATTAATGAAGTTTTGCAAAAAGATGGTTATGTTAAACATTTTGAGTCAAATAATTTAAAATTGAGAAAGTTACGAGGGAGCATTGCAACATTTCAACAAATGTGCATAACTCTGCCACTGTTGCATATTTTGACCCCAAAGTGTATTTATTTAGTTTTATTGACTGAGCATGTGCACTAGACAAATTCTACCTATTTTCAGGCTTAACCCAGTGGTTGGGAATAGAGATGAATGCCAACTGACCTTGAACCAGATTAACCTGTTTGTGGTATTTTAAGTGAATGGCGGGAAATTTAGCCAGGGCACCACGGAAATTCTTCTATTCTTCCATGAGTGGGTGCTGTCTGTCAGTGTAGGAGAATGGAGGTCTCCAGTCCAGGATAAAACTCGAGAGGTGGCAGAAAGTGTTTCTGCACAACAGTATGGTGTACCAGAAACCTTATGTGTGAGTACTGAGGATTTGGATACTGAAGACGAAATGGTTTCAGCCAAAATAATCGCGACGACAAGGGACCTACCTATGGAGAATATGAATACAGACTTGGACAGTACAGTAACTGCTAGTAACTTTGCTGAAGACAAGCTCAAACTGCAAAGAGACCTGGATTATAAAAAGCAGCAATTGCTAGATATGATGGCAGAAGTGGAAAAGGAATTTAACATTCACAAGCAGCAACTGGAGGAGGAGAGGAAATGAAAATGTTCAGCTGTGAGCCTGCAGGCAGCATCTCCCATTGTTTGGTCTTCAGCACCTCCCCTCTTCCCCCTCTCTAATTGAACAGCTGTAGCCTGACCAGGTACCCAATGATTTTTCCAGTGATAATTCTAAAGGAATCGCTGGGGAGGATGGGGGAAGCAACTCCCTGATCAGGATGCAATCAGCCTGATAATAATGATGGGAACAAAAACCATACACTCAGCTATGCTAGTCTTTTTTGGAAGCCTGCTGAGGTGACTAAAAGAAAATTGGTTGCACGGATTCATTTAAAATGGGGAATAAGTAAGATGCTGGATAGATTGTTTGTGGGGTAAACTTTATTGATTGACTTAGTGCATTTTACTCCTGCAGAGGTATATGCATTCATCCATGCTCCTGGGGACAGTAACTATGATGTTAGTTTTTGTTCTGTAGCATTATTGGATAAATTCTGGTAGTTATATTATACTCTCAAGGATACACCAGAGTGGCAATGATTTTATGCTATTCCAGTATCAAAACCCTCTGTCAAGTGTCACGAATTTATTTCGGATTGAGGATGTGAGGGTCAATGATATTATATTTTGGCTGGGGAATCCTAGCACTATCATGGATGATAATGGGTTTTGAGCTGGGGGCTGGACTTTCAGAGTACAATTTAAACATATGGATGAGGGTATCAGACATCTTCCAACATCCTTTTTTGGGGGCAGACCCCATGGTATATTGTTTTACCAGAGACAACCGAAAAGTTGTTACAAGTGTGGTTCGTTATCACATCTCAACTCAGACTGTACTCAGATTAGATGTTTCCAGTGTGAGGAGTTGGGGCACACAGCAAACCTGTGCACTGTTCTGCCTGTATGTAATCTTTGTGAGGATGATGAACATTCATTCTGATCATGTCCTTGGGCTTCTCATAACTCTGAGGACTCATTAGAGCAAGAATTTTATTAGCACAGAGCTAAGAGAGCTTATCGCATGAAGAGGTCTTCTCCTCCCCCCATCCCCCAAGAGCAGAGAACCAGGACACAGCAGAACAAATGAAGCCCCCTCTCGAACAGAACATTTCCACCCCCCACGGAGGAACCTACTTTGGAGGTAGCATCTCAGGCCGAAGCACCTGTGCAGAAGAACATTATGGCCCCACCACCACCCCCATCTACACAGTCACAAGCTTTACCAGTCTTGGATCACTCAAATATGATTACACAGGAGTATCAAGTGGTGACTAAAATCCCAAAATGCTCTTGTCGAAAATGTTCCAGTTAGTAATACTGTACTTATGAGGTACTATAGAACTGTAGTGACCAAAAGGAGGAAGCAGATTTGAATACTTCCCTCTCATTCCTCTTTAAATAAACTTCCTAAGGACAGCCTGGTGCCATCAATACCCCAGAAGTCTGTGGGAAAGCAAGCAAGGGTTACTAGAGCAAGTCGGAAAAAACAAGGCCTTTCTTAAACATAATCTTGGACTACCTTTGAGGCTAGCAAGCCTGAACATAAATAGCATCGAGTCAGAGATCGAAGTCAGAGATCAAAAGGACACTACTTTTTCTATTTTACAGCAACTGATGTGTGACATTATTTTATTATAGGACAACAGGTTATAGACCATTGGGGATGCTGGGAAAGTTAAAAATGTTCGGTATTTGGGAGATTCTTATTGGTCCAATGGAGAGGGCCTTTGCAAAGGGTTGGGGACTTGCTTTTCTACTTCAGGTTTTACTGTACAAAAACTGGTGAATATTTGGCTTGGGAAAGCTTTGATTTTGGATGAGAGGTTTGAGGGGCTCACTTATAGAGTGATTAACATCTATGCCTAACAAATGAAGTGCACTAACAAACAGGTTTTATTTGGTGGGGATTTCAACATAAATTCACTGGAATCAGATACTAGGGCAAGCAAAGTGAAAACGTATAGTGATACTGCCTTCTTGTGTAATCTAATCAAACAAACTGAGTTAAAAGATGCACAGGCCGTTTTGTCTCATAAGCACAAGCACTCTTTTTTCAAAGGCAACCTTTCGACGTGGATAGATTTTTGGCTGGTCTGTAACATTTCTCCTGTCTCTTTATCTGAAACAATTCCTGTGGAAACATCAGACCATGTACTCATAGGTATATACATATTCACTGCACCCCCTCAGGTTGGGAGGTTGGTGAGTCTGGCATATGGATGCACGCCTGTTGGAGGACCCCACTGTAGTTCAGGACTTACTGATAATATTAATGGATAGGGGGGTAGTAGATTTTTATGTTTGCTTGCGCGCATGTGCAAGAAACATTTTGTCACAGCTTAGGAGAGAAGCAAGGTTTTGGAGGTGTGGCACTGTGGGGGCCAATGCCCCCATTGCCTTTTGAGGCTTGGCCTGCTTTTCCCAATCCAGCAGCATGCTGCTGCTGACACTAGTTCAGCCAGCATGCCACCACCTTTAAAGGAATCCGCCGCTGCAATGAGGGAGCGACCCATCATTGCAGAGCAGTCCCTTGTCATCAGCATGCTGACTCAGTTCACTCCCTGTTGGCATACTGTAACCCCCCCTCCCGCATTTGTTGTGTACTGAGGGGGTGCCCAATCCCCCTCGGCACCATGCACCTCCCCCAACAGTGTTTCTTTGCCAACGGGGGGGGTCCAATCCCCATCACCTTCAGATCCTCCCTTCCCAGTTCAATTTGCCAACAGGGCAGCCTACTCCCTGTCAGCATAATCTCCCCCCCCAATTTGTTGTGTGCCGAGAGGGGTGCCCAGTCCCCATCAGCTCCCTCCCAGTATGTGCCAATGGGGGTGCCCAATTCCCCTGTCGGCTACAGTGCCCCCCCAAAAAAACACTCAGGTGGCATGCTGGGAGCCCACCCCAGCATGCCAAATGTCCCTGTAAAAAGAAAACCGTCCTGCAATTTTTTAATTTTTTTTACCTGAAAAACAAAAAACGGTCCCTTGTTGAGTTTGCTGCCCCCCCCAAACTGCACCCACACTGCCTCCCACACCCCCCTTACCCCATACTTACCTCCAGAGCCCAGTACAATGATCTTTGGTGGTCCAGGAACACATCTGCACTCTGCAAAGTCGACCGTGAACTGAAGAAATGCTGGTAAGCTGTATAATGGCATAAATAGGGTTTCTTCAACTTTGGTGCATATCTCGGGCATTTCTGGGAATTTTGGCATCAAATTTTCAACATGTGGTTTTTGGGACTCCTCCTCATTAATTCAGCCACTGTCATGGTGTTATTTGGTCCCAAAAGGTGATTTTGTGGGTAACTGCTTGGAATCACTTTTCGGGACTGATTAACAAAATTACAGAGCCACTGCTCATGAGGTGGGCTCTCAAAAAGCCTATGTTGCAAATTTGGTGGAAAAAATTTAAAAAATGACTGTTTTATGAGCGTGCATTGCACAGTTTCCATGCACGCTCATAACTTTGCGAATTTGTAATATATTCACTCCAGATTTTCAACCTCGACATTTTTCACACCTCCTTATGAACAGTATAGCTGTCATTTTACACATCCTGGCTGAAGTGTGTTTTTGCACTTCTGGCGCAGGATGGCGTGGTCACTGTGGGAAATCAGTTTTTGGGACAGATTAAGAAAATGACAGTGACACTGTTCATGAGCAGAGATCCTAAAATGTCTATGTTGAAAATTTGGTGATGAAAGTCCATAAAATGACTTTGTTACATTCATGCGTTGCGCAGTTTCCACACACCCTTGTAACTTTGCGAATTTGTAATATTTTCACACCAGATTTTCAACACTGGCATTTTTTCACACTTCCTTATGAACAGTATAGCTGTCATTTTTCACATCCTGGCCAAAATGTGTTATTGCACTTCTGGTGCAGGATAGTGCGGTCGCTGTGGGAAATCAGTGTTCAGTACACATTAAGGAAATCATTGTGACACTGTTCATGAGCAGATGACCTAAAATGCCTATGTTGAAAATTTGGTGACAAAAGTGCACAAAATGACTGTGTTACAAGCGTGCCTTGCGCAGTTTCCATGGATGCTTGGAAGTGCGTAAATTTGTAATGTTTTCACTCCAGATTTTCAACATTGGCATCTTGCCACACCTCCTTACGAACAGTACAGCTGTCATTTTTCATATCCTGCCCAAAATATGCATTTGCACATCTGGCGCACAATGGCGCAGTCGCTGTGGGAAATGAATGTTTCAGACAGATTAAGAAAATCATAGTGACACTGTTTATGAGCAAAGGTCACAAAATGCCTAAGTTGAAAATTTGTTGAAATAATTCCACTGAATGACTGCGATACATGCATGTGTTGCGCAGTTTCCATGTATACTCACAACTTTAAGCATTTTTAATATTTTCCTGCAGATTTTCAACATTGCCATCTCTTCACACCTCCTTATGGATGGTACTGCTGTCATTCTTCATATCCTGCCTGATCTATGTTTTCACACATCTGGTGCAGAATGGCACAGTCACTGTGGGAACCCGAAGTTCGGGACACATTAGCAAAATCACACTGCCACTGTTCATGAGAAGAGGTCCCAAATGCTTTCATGAGTTGGGGGTCACAAAAAGGCCATGTTGAAAATGTGTAGTGCAAATACCAACACACGCCCAGGGCATTAGGGTTTCTAACCATAACATACCACCCTGTACAGACTGACAGGCATCAGCGGTGTAACTTTGGATCACCAGCTGTAATGCTCATGCCATCCCAACACCACCCTGAACCAGTGACAGGCATCGAGGTGTGCCTTTGACTCTTCAACCTCTGACTTCACCCCATTCTCCCGTACTGCACCCATTTCAGCATATGTCCTTATGAAATGGGGGACTGTGAAGCCAAACACCCCAAGGCACACCTCAACACTTGTCAGTGTCTACAGAATAGGGTGAGGTGAAATGCCATGAGCATTATGGGCAAAGGCCCACAGGCACACCCCAATGCTTGTCCATCTGTACAGGGTGAAGGTGAGATTGGCGTGAGTTCAATTCTTCACTGCTACTCCTATTCTGCATCTGTCTAACTCCTGCACATACAATGCTACTATATGCAAGCAAACATTAGGCATTGACAAATGCTTGTTTTATATAGTTCTTCCTTGGACTGGTGGGCTGATACAAAAAGGTTAATTACTTCATACTTACAAACTGTGGCTACACAGAACAGTGTTAACCAGGAGAAAAGGTATCTTCAGTTAAGATGTACATTTCATAATTTAATATTTGAGCAGGTGGAATACGGTCGAGATAAAAGCAAACAGATTACTACTGTCAAACAAGAAATGTCTGAACTTTGATAGAGTAGGCAGAAGTCCCAAGACCTGGGAAAATGATTCAGAACCCAAGGATCAAAACACCAGACAACCCCATTAGATGATTGCTATGTAGGGTGCATAAGCACCAGATGGTGGGAATCAAGGATTTGGTAGGCAACCTACTTACAGAGAATGGGGATACATTCACAGAAATGGGAAGACTTATCACAGTACAGCAGGAACACATGGCATCCAGCCTTGCTTATTTTGGGCAGGTTTTTGAGTCTGGCAGTGGACTCTGGAACAGTCTACTAGACCTTTGGCCCCATTAACTTTGCTGTACCTCACCGAGGTTATTCAGTCATTTAAGAAAGGGACAGCTCATGGGTCTCGGACTCCCAAGCTAACTATACATGCAATTATTGCAATTGATTCCACAGGAGTTGCTTACTACTTTTCAGGCCTTCCTGACTGAAATGAGGCTAAAGGAGCAAATGTTTGAAGGTTTATTATTTTTTTTGTACAAAAAAGGGGACAAAAGAGATCTGCAAAATTGGAGGCAAATCACTTTATTGAATGCGGACTTTGAAATTTCTGATAAAATTCTTAGTACTAGACTTTCTAAGGTCCTACAGTCATTGATTCCCTCATCACAGGTTTGTGCAGTACTGGGGCATAGAATCACAGATGCTTTGTTCATGCTTAGGGCCATTATGCAACAAGAGATTCAGGGCAGTGCTGAAGGTTTTGCGATTAATGTGGATCAGTCAAAGGCTTTTGATAATGTGTGTCATGCCTTTTTGTGGAATGTTTAAATGTATATAGGTTTCCAAAACAGTTTATCAAGTTATGTTACAAGGATGCTTTTGTGCATCCCTATGAGAACAAATGGATAGGGTGTCCATGTAAGATTAGGAAAGGGGTTCATCGGGGGTGTCCATTGAGCCTGTTATTGTATATTTTAACAATAGAGCCATTGGTTATAATTTTGGTTTCCTCTCCAAATATTCTAGGTGTGCAACATAAATCAGGTTTCACCATCAAATGCATAGCCTATGCTGATTATCTTATTTTGACAGTTGCAAATGCAGAGTCAGGGAGACGGGCCTATAACTTGGTCAAGTCCTTATCTGCTATTTCAGGAGGAATAATAAATGTTGATAAAAACCAATGCATCACTGTGAGAGTAACTTCTGGGACCCCGGATTCGGTGTGGAGGGAGGGGCGTTAGTTTTACTCTCGAACCTTGCAAACATCTAGGTATTGTTTTTTGGTTAGGGAGACATGCCACATTTTAATTGGGCATACCAAATTGGGAAGGGGCAGCAGGTGGTTTCTAGATGGAATAGGTGGCACATGAAGAAGATGATGAGGAGTTATCTTATTAAAACCTTTCTGGTACCTCTGTTTATCTTTGCCAGTTATATGTTTCCAGTTCCCAAGCAGTTGGAAATTACATTATATTATTGTTTTTTTTTTTTTCATGTCTTTGGGGCACTTCCACCTGAACCCCATTAAAAGGAGTTACTTGACAAGAAGGAAGGGGCGAGGGTGTGCTGAACACAGTATTTTTTTATTGGAGTATTTTCTTTTCTGCTGATTTGATACCCATGGTGTGGAAATGTATGGCCCCATGGGTGGCTTGGGTGTTTTCCTCTTTGGAGGAGGTTATGCTGGATTTGCAACATTTGGAATTTATTTATTTATTGAATTTTGGTGACTGGGTAGGCCCACTGGGCCCCGGAGGTCCCTTTTTCAGGGGCAACCCAGGAGTTACAAGGACAATAGGATATACTGTACATCTGTAGTACAATGAGTAGGTCATAACATGTGCAGGTCATCTTGTAGCAATAACATATTACATAACAGGTTACAGAGATTAGCAACTATAAACATTGATAGGGAAAGCCAGAGCATCTCACAAGGGTTATGGTTACCCGCAATGAGCATTTGTTAAGTGGAGATCCCAGTTAGGAAAGGTTTGGGCTCCCAGCTTTGGGTAGGACAAGGTATGTACTCAAGCAGGAGGGATGAGGGGAGGTGTCAGGTCACATAGCATTGACATAGACATAAAAACAAGAGGACTTTGAAATTGAACCCTCTATGGACAGATTGTTTTGACTATTTAAAGAAATGGAATGTTACTCCGTCTCTGTTATTAACTACCCCTCAGAAACTTTTATACAAATTAGTAATGAGTAATTATTGTGTGGAACAGCCTTTTCTGCATTTGTCAGCAGTAGAATGAAAAGCTATAGGGGAACATTTAGAGGAACCCAGAATACCTATAAAGATGTGGGATGTGGTTAGGCAGGGGGTTCATGATAGAATAAATGAGAAGGGCAACCAAAAACATAAAGAGTTGACAGAACGTTACTGTCCTAGGGAGCTCTTAAACTTCTTGAATCTACACAGGTGGATAGGTATCAGTGGCATACCTGGTGGGATGGTTTCAGAAGACTCAGATGAGGTATTCTTACAGGGTATTGGTAAAATGAATCATTATTGCATCTATTAGTAGATAGTATACTAGGTGCATTGACTGCTGAGTTGGATCTTGTTTTTTTACCCTTATATTGCATTGGTTTCTTTTATTTTTTCTGTTTAGGAACAGTATTGAATTGTTTATTTCTCCCATTTGGTGTTTATTTTCTATTCTGAAATGACAAGATATTATGGCTCTTGAGTAATAAGTTGATGGGGAGGAGAGGGGAAGGGTTTGTTTTAAAAACATTTATTTGAAGGATATCGTGTTCTTTTTTTATTCATTATGACACAAATGTATAAGATTTTGTGTTATTGACACGGTGCCACTCAGAAGTGGGTTTGCATTTATTTCTGCTTAATTTATTATTAAGTTTTCTTTTTCCTTTATTTTGATTTTCATGTAGAAGACTCGGGAGTTATATAGAAACATAGACGTTGATTGCAAATAAGGACCACAAGGCCCATCCAGTCTGCCCATTTCTTTTTCTACCTTATAAATGTGCCATTGGCCTTTGCTCTGTCAGTGGCCTATCTATTCATACTCATCTGTATTGCTCCCTTATGCCTATCCCATGCCTGTTTAAAGCCCTGCACTGTATTCATAACCACCACTTCCTGAGGTAGGCCATTCCATGCATCCACCACCCTTTCTGTGAAAAAGAATTTCCTCATATTCCCCCTTAATTGGCCTCCCTCTAATATCATGCTGTGTCCTCTTGTCCTGCTATTTTTCTTATATTTAAACACGTTAGATTCTTTCACCTTGTTAATGCCCTTAAAGTGTTTGAACATTTTGATCATATCACCTCTCTCCCTCCTTTGCTCAAGACTATACATACTGAGCTCTGTTAATCTGTCCTCATATGTCTTCTGATGCAGTCCCTGCACCATTTTGGTTGCCCTTCTCTGGACTGCCTCAATTTGGTTAATGTCCTTGTGATGGTGTGTCCTCCAGTACTGCACACAGTACTCCAGATGGGGCCTAACCAGTGTCTTGTGAAGAGAGATTATTACCTCCCTCTTACGACTTGTGATACCCTTACTAATACACCCTAACATCCCCCTAGCCTTCCTCACTGCTTTAGAGGTCTGCTTGGATGATTTCAGGTCATCAGTGATGATGATGCCCAAGTCTCTTTCTTCCTTTGTGACTGCCAGCAACTCCTCTCCCAGCCTATAGGTGGATTCAGGGTTTATCTTCCCTATGTGCATGATCTTGCACTTCTTTGCATTAAATCCCAGTTGCCAATCTTCTGACCATTTTGCTAGTTTATCCAGATCTCTTCTCATTCTGCCCACCCCATCTGGATCATCTACTCTGTTGCAGATCTTGGTGTCATCTGCAAACAGACAAGCCTTAACCTCTAGTCCATCTGCAATGTCACTAATGAAGATATTGAAGAGCACTGGCCCCGGGACTGATCCCTGAGGTACACCACTTGTGACTTGCATCTGTTCTGACTGTATACCATTTACCACCACTCTCTGTTTTCTGCTCATCAACCAGTTTGCCACCCAGTTGAGCAACTTCTGACCCACCTCGAGCCTATCCAGCTTATTTAGCAATCTTCTATGTGGAACAGTGTCAAAAGCTTTGCTGAAGTCAAGGTAGGCGACATCAACTGCTCCCCCTTGGCCCACCACTCTGGTTACCCAGTCAAAGAAATCTATGAGATTAGTTTGACAGGACCTTCCTTTTGTTAACCCATGCTGTCTTGGATCCTGTGCCCCTATGGATTCCAGGTGTTGCATTATCCTTTCCTTAAGGAGTGCCTCCATAATCTTGCCCACTACTGAGGTAAGACTGACTGGTCTATGGTTCCTTGCCTCCTCCCTGCTACCACTCATTTAGAAAATGAGCTAAGAAATCTCCAAGCTCTGATTGGCTGATAGCTCTGGCAAGGTGGGCATCTATCAGACAATAGATGCCCACCAAATAAAAAGTCCCAGTCCAAACCTGCCTCATGCGTAACCAAGTATCATTGTTCCCAGCCTGCTTCATCATTGGCTGAAGCACTGGGCACGTCATTTCAAATTGCCACCATTTTTTTCCACTGCTTAGCGAGCAAGTGAGCTCCCCCCTCCTCCCACACACAGACACAACTCACCTCACTCCTTAGACAAGACAACAGCATGCCATGACCAAAACAAACGTGTACCTGTTTCCTAGTTTTAACACAGTCTCTCCTTTTCTTTTTGGCTTGTAATAAAAAACCCCGCTGACATCATTTACTCGTCTCGCCTGTCGGCAAACACGGAACCAGCCCCATACTCAAATCCTATAAATGGGACAAATTTGATATGCCTGCTAAATGAAACTACCTTTTCCCCTCATGCAGTTTCTCTTCCGACTCTAGCATTCCTGTGACCGTCCAGTCTCGCTACCGACTTCCTGTCATACCACACTTCTGAACTGTATCCCTAGCACCATTAGTACCGCTCACAATGTTTTGTTTTTCTTGTGAAGGACATTACTCCAGGAACCATGGCAGATGTTTCAACCCCCACCCCGTGCTTGCCTGTGCTCCGCTCCTGTACAATCTTCATCCATAACAGACAGATCACACCTACAGCAGTAATGCCCATAATTTCACTTAAAAACAACAGAGTACTTCCTTTTTCTTTCAGCTATCATCTGTGTCCTCCAATGGCCTAAATACACAATCCCCTTTTCACTCCAACTAAGCAGCTCGAACAGGCTGTTGCATCTCATGCACCTCCGATTTTAAAATGAAACAAAGCAGCTGCTTAACTTCGAAGTGCCGGTGGTTAAACATAAAAAAACAACAACAATTAATGTGCTGTCATCTCACACTGTACTGCTAGTTCTTCAGATTTAAGGGAGCACAGCCACGCACCTAGCAGCCACATCTATCCACAGGAGCCACTGTAGGAAAAAAAAAAAACAATTGTAGGAAGGACAAAGAATGCTGCAAAAAAAATGATGACAACAAATTGATAGTGTGAAACTTTATCTCGTTTTCCACATGAAGAGGGGGTAAATAAAAGAGAATGGCTCTGTTGGGGGGGGGAAACAGGAGATGGAACAGCATAGTAATGGAGGGACTATTTTATCCCCCCAAAATATTTTTCTACTGTTTATATTTGTTTTAAATTAATTTCCTGTCTTATTTTATTAGGTAATTTAAATTTACACAGAAGCCCATTTTCTAAGTGCAATAATACCCTCCAGGATGGGTGGTATGGGCAATATCGGACCTTTCAGGGGCTATAAGGCCCTCCACCTGAGGCGTCGGGTCTCATTACGCCCCTGGGCAGTCCGGTATTGCCCAATACTGCCCACCCTGTCAGGTATTATTGCTTGCATGGAGCAGGATCACATGAGCCCTTCTCCAGTCTTCTGGGACCTCTCCTGTGCTCAGAGACTCACTAAACAGTTCTGCTAATGGCTCTGCTAGTTCCACCCTTAGCTTCTTAAGTACCCTGGGATGTATGCCATCAGGTCCCATTGCCTTGTCCACCCTGACCTTAGCAAGCTCTTGTAGAACCCTCCCATTTGTGAAGGGAGTAGTGCTCACCTCCCTCCTCCTTGTGTCCATCGTGCTGAGCTGTGGGCCCTGCCCTACCATCTCTTCAGTAAATACTGAGCAAAAGTATCTATTTAGGATAGATGCTTTTACAGGGTCCTCCTCCTCACATGCCCCCTTTTCTCCTTTGAGCTTAGCAATACCCCCTCTGGACTTTCTCCTTTCACTAATGTATCTATAGAAAGTCTTGTCACCTTCTTTTACTTTTTTTTCATTCATTGGATTTGTTTTGCCTTTGTTTTTTTTCATAAGGGACTACCATTTTTCCCCTTCCTAGTATGTATTGGAGGAGGGGGGTAGGATCAGTATGTATTATTACTTATTTTATGTTACCCTTCAATTTACTTTTGATTGCTTTTCATTATTTCAATGTATTACATAAATGATTTTTGAGATGTAGGTATGGGGAAACGGTATGACTTAATACGTATTTGATTTATTCTGTTTTTTTTTCTTTTTTTCTGACTTGACAAATTATTTTAATATGATATTAACATGTTTATTTTATGTTCTGTGGATTATGCTGTGCTGTTGAAGTTTTAATAACAAAAAAATTCCCTTACTCTTTTCAAGAATTGCCATATGATCTTTAACATCCACCTGGGACCTCAGTTTAACATCTCATCTGAAAGACAGCACCTCAGTTTAATGTCTCATCTGAAAAACAGCACCTCCCTCATGCCGCACTACAGTGTCAATATTGGGATTTAACCAAAGTGCCTGGTGTGGGAATAGAACCCACAGCCTTCTGATCTCAGAGGCGAGTGCGCTACCTGCTGAGCCACTGAAACTGACAAAATTGTAACATAGCCTTCTTATGAATCATCCTGATGTAACATAGAACTGATCTAAAATTAGAACTAAGTACATGGTGCAAGTGTAATAGTTAAATTAATCCAGATGACTCAAATATTTCCAATGCTTCTAGTTGTATGTATTACGTTATATTTTCAGATGGCAATTGCACTCATTGAATTGTATAATGGATGCTTGTTTACTGTAAGTGTCTTTGGTAACTTTGCTGCAACAAATCACTTACAGGACTATCTTGCAAATAGGACCTTGGTCCTAACAAAGTGAAAGTTCCATCTATTACCTGTCTAAAAATAAAGATGTTTTACTACTACTACTTACTGATGAAAAAGAGTTATGAACATTTTTAAATCCTGCCTGAAAGTTGATTTCTCCAAGTGACCACAAAAGCTCTTTTCTGGCCAGATATGCATAATTCCATTGACATTGTTCATGAGAAGGGGTCCCAAAAAGGCCAGGAAGAAAATTTGAGCTCAAAATATGCAAACAATGGCAAAATTGTGCCACAAAGTTGAAAAGCCCATTGAAATATATTGAAGCTCATTTACCTTACTTTCTCAAAAAGCAGTCGGCATTTCCAGCAGCAAGGCATGTCTTCGATCAGAGAGTGGATCTTCACCCTGGGACCTGTTCAGGTGAGGGAGGATGTGTGGGAGGTGTGAGGTGGTGGGTGCTCAGTGGGAGATCAGGTGGGGGGGTTGGATTGCCAAGGGACCATTTCCCTTCTTACAGGCTAAAACAAAGACTTTGTGGGACCATTTTCTTTATTACAGGGAGGATGGAATTAGAGGTGGGGGTGCCACCAGAAACCAGGTATGAAATAAAGGGTACAGGGATGGTGATTGGTGGGTGGGGGCCACCACAAAACATGAGGGAGAAAAAACTATGGGGATGGTGACCAGTGGGTGGGGGGGGGGTGCCACTAGACACCAGGGGAATAATAAAAACTAGAGGATAAGGATCAGTGTGTGGGGCACCACTAGACACCAGTGAAATAAGTAAGCAAATAGACATGAGGCGGTGTGCATTAGACATTTCTAATGCACAGCCAGGGGCATAGTGAGGCATGAGGCTGCTGGCCAAGTGCCTTGAGCATCTGGCCATGCATTAGAAATGTCTAATGCACACCCCTGGAGTGCCTTATTGCACCTATAAAATGGGTTCCTGTATTTTACATTAGTGAACAAATTAAAATCTATATGTTCAAATATTAAAAAACCTAAAACTGCTACTTAGTTTTTAACAAAACAGTTATTTTGCTTGCATGTGTAGTTAGGCTTTTCTGTCCTTCACAGGCTTCCATACTTGTAGTTCATCTCACATCTGTAGTTTTGTTTAGGCTTTGATACATGTCCTGTGGCAGAGAGGTAACAACATGATCATTACCCCCCTCCTCCACCAACTGATAGATTTAGTAAAGGTACATTCAGGAATGACAAAGGCTTGTTTTTCTATTTGAGCCCCTGGGGATGTTGAAAAATGAGATGGCAGAACAAACAACTAATGGTGTTTTTTAAGTGGATAAGAGAGAGTGAGCAGGTAGAGAAAGTGAGCAGGCAGAGCAAAGAACACTGAGTTAGGAGGCAGTATAGCTCAGTGGGTTAAAGCTCTGAGTTGCAGATCTGGAGACCCTGGGTTTATTTATTTATTTATTTTAGTTTTTGTTGACTGGTTAAGTGGACTAGGTAAATTCTGTCTATTTTCAGGCATGACCCAGGGGGAGGGGGATACAGATGAATGTTAACTGACCTTGAACCAGATTAAGCTGTTGGTGGTATTTTTAGTGAAAGGGGGAAATTTGGCCAGGGCACTGGAGAAATTCCCCTACTCTCCTGAGGAGGACCCTTTGTCATCCTGGTCTCTGGCCAAGATGGCGGCTCCCATGGATCCTGGTGGAGGTGAGATGATCCCTGGAGCTGAGGAGCTGGACTCCTCCTCAGTTCCTTGTGTGTATGGGGCTTCTTCCATCTCTGAGATGATGGATGTGGGTATTGCTACTGAGAGACCTGCATATGACCTGTCTATGCCTAAAACCACCAGCGTTATAGCTCCTGCTGAGCACCGCTTGATTATTTCTCCAGCTTGTGTGGCTTCCTCTGAGGCACCAGTTATTTCAGCAGACTCGCTGCTGAGAGTGGACTTCCCGAGCTGTCAACAGTTCCAATCACAAAGTGCATATGTGCGGGTGCTTCTCACTGAAGAAGAGCGCCGCGAACATCAAAGCCGATTCTTGGATCTAAAGACAGGAGTATTACCTATTGGAGTTCCACTTTCTCCAAAAGCTGTAAGTTTGTCTAATGTTTGCATGATGGAGTGTGGCGCTGGGTCTGCTGCAACCCCGGACCTGGTGATTGGTGAGATACCAGCCTCCACGAACATGGATGGTTCCCGTATGACATCCCGGGGAACTACTAGTAAGACTTTAGTTGTTTCTGCTGCTCAAGATTTGTCTTTGTGCAAAATGGAGTGGGCTCTGGGGTAGACACTGGTTCTAGAATAGACACTCCTCAGAGGCTGTCTGATCCTGTGACTGGTGATGCACTGATGGCTCCTGTTCCTCTGAGTATTGACTTATCTGGGGAAGGCTCTAATTTTGACCATAACATGTTGGTTACGGGGCATACTGTTGCAGAGGCCTTACAGGCTGCTCGGTAGGTTAGATCTGGCCTGAATCAGCCTTGGGTGTCCCCTCAATGACCGGGGACTGCTCTTTCTGACCCTATGAAACTTCCCTCCTCTTTAGAGCTGTCTGACTCTCCGGTTCTTTTTCCACAGCAACAAGATTCTACTGTGGTTTCTCCTTTACTCAGTGCTTCTGAGAAGCTGCATGCCCCTGAAAATCCTATTGCCCTGAACCCGGTGTCTGATGTCCCAGGGCCTGGCCTGGACTGTCCTGCCACCCCCTCCCACGTCCTTCTAGGAGTACTGCAGGAGCCGATCCTGACTGTGGTCAGAACTCGTCCCACAGAACATATGCAGGACTGTTTCATGCTCCTCCTGAGCCTGCTAAATGACGAAACACAGTACAGTTAAAATATAAAGGAGGCTTGGAGCTGCACTCCAATAGAGTATATGTGGGCCATTCACTTTTGAAGGACAGAATGGGTTTTTCTGCCCAGGACATTTATGCCTTAATTCATACCTCAGGAGATCCAAAATTTGATGTCAGCTTTAAAACTGCTGAGAGTTTGGAGCTCTTCTGGGAACGTCATCAAGGTGTTCGCAGTAACCCTGAATGTAAGATCTTTGCTGCTATTCCTTTAACCAAGCATGCTTACAGGACAGTGACTGTGTTATTTAAAAATGAAGGAGTGGTGATATCAGATATTTTATTCTGGTTGAGGGCAAAATGTTCTGTTTTGGGTATTCCAGACCCTATCATTGACTCTGAGGACATTTGGACTGGGGGGGTAAAGGAGTCGGGTCAAACTGCCTCAGATTCGAGGTATTATACAACACCTACATAGTTGCTTCTACCTGGGGAGGGACCGAAGCTTTATTTTTTATGTTGGACAGCCTCGATCCTGTTTCAGGTGTGGGGCTCATACTCATCTGAGCAATGCATGCTATAAAATGAAATGTTCCCTTTGTGGAGGGATCAGCCACGTGGCATTCACCTGCTAAACTCCTGTTATCTGTAATCTTTGTGAAGACACCACCCACACTTTCAGAGACTGTCCCTGGGCTTCACATACTATGGGGGGGATGACTCTGCAGAAAATATAGAAGTGGAACCACAAAGGCTTGCAGGAGACGATTACCCTATAGATGTGTCCCACTCCCAGCCCCCCCTCACCATCTGTAAAAGTTACTGCTGTTGATTCTTCCCCTACAGGGCATGTGCCCTCACCCTCCATTATCCCAGTCAAACTAATATCACAGCAGGTGGTTCCCCAGGTGCCACAGCCCCAGAGGTGGTTGCAGATCTGGTATTGCCCATTTCTCCTGAGAATATAGAGTCTCACCTTGGATCTGTTGAAGTACCGGGGCCTTCTAGGCAAGATCCCACTATGCCGCCTCCCCACTCCACAGATTGAGAATTTCAAAAAAATAGGCAGATGACACGCAGTGTATCCCAAAAACTGGGCAAAGATGCTATGGATGGGGGTGAGGCTGGTCTCCCCATGTCCAATAGATTCCTTCTTCTTGTTAAAAGGAAAGAGTGGGATGAGGAGGATGACTACTCGAATTCCTCTTCACTGATTTCTTCACAGACAGAACATGTGACTGATTCTGAATTTCCCTCTGTAGATACCGAAGTGGTGGGGTAAGAAGAAAAAGAAGTCCAAAAGATTAGGGACTAAAAATTCAAAATCTCTGGTTTCCACTATGGCAGATGTCTCTAACACCTGAACATGGAGTGGCACTTTTCCTTGGGACCTTTAAACGTCAATAGTATAAAAAACCATAAAAGAAGACTTACTACTTTCTCTATCATTTCCGGTCACCAACTTGATATTTGTTTACTTCAGGACACCCGGTTACATACCACTAGGGAGACCTACTGGGCATCAAATGACTGGTTTGGGGTACTTCTTTTTGGTTCTTGGGGGAGAAATCATGCTCAGGGCTGGGGTTTTTAATCCTGAACCCTGACCTATGTGTTTCCCGTATTATTGATTTGGTTCTTGGATGGGCGTGCATTCTTGGCTGGGGGCACATGAATTGCATATTATAAATGTCTATCATTTTCAGACAAAATTCCAACGGGTTACGTTATTACAGAAAATTCTACCTTTTTTGTATACCACAAGATCTGTTTTTTTAGGAGGTGATTTCAATTGTATATTATCTTTATCTGACAAAACAGGTAGAACACAAAACTTATATTCTGATTCTAATTTTTTGCACAAAATGTATACACAGGCCAGGCTTAGGGATTGTGTTGCTGTTTTTCCTAGTTTAACGGAGCATACTTACTCTAGGGGTCACTTGTCTACAAGAATTGACTTCTGGTTTGCCTTCCATTGGGTCCCTGTGCAAACTTTTTCAGTTTCTCCAGTTGAGACCTCTGACCACAGATTCATTACAGTGTTTGTTGGAACCCCTGTAAATAAACCTGGCCCAAATCCAGTCTGGAGGTTGAAATCGGCTCCTTTTTTAGACGCAGACACCTGGGCTTTCTTTCATAATGAGCTGGAGGCCAGGTTTTCTGTTTTTGACTTATATGACAATTCTCTTTTATGGTGGCAGGACTCGAAACGAGATTTGAAAATTTTATGTAGCTCATTAGCGAAACAGGCAGCTAATACTAAATATCTAACCTACCTGCAGTTCAGAGATAGGCTACAGAGGCTACTTTCTCGGGCTGTGGAGACTGGAGAAGACCTCACAGAGGACATTACTATGATTAAAACTGAGATGTGTACTTTTCAGTATGATAGGGCCCATTCTCTGTATTTAGAACAGAAGTTTGGCACACAGGGAAAAGCACAAGGTGTTAACCCATATGACTGTTGTGCACAAAGGGCGGAATCTAAATATATGGAAGCCTTGAGGACTGATACAGGTCGGATTGTAAACTCTGGTGATGATATTGAGGGAGTGGTTCATCGGTTTGTGTAAACTTCCTTTTGTGACAATTCTCCTCCTACAGCTGGGGTAGATGAGTTTCTTAGTACATTACAGATACCTGATATTTTGGAAGCAGATAGATCCCTACTAACTTCTCCCATTTCACGAAAAGAAGTTGAGGAGGTTATTGGTGGATTACCATCTGGTTCTTCTCCTGGTCCAGATGGCTTACCAGGGGAATTCTATAGGAAAGCAATAGGCCTCTTGAGCCCATATTTGGTGAAAGTTTATAATGACATTTTATCTGGTTTGATTCCTTTTCCTAAGGCTTGGGCAAATAGTATTTTGATTTTTCTCTATGAAAAAGGGGACAGATTGGATCTTAGAAATTGGAGGCCCATTAGTTTGTTAAATGTTGACTGGAAAATTCTGTGTAAAATACTGTGCAAACATCTATCCTGGGTGGCTCAGGAAGTAATTTCACCTGGTCAGATTTGTGCCATTCCCCAATGGGGTATGGGAGATATTACTAAATTACTGAGGGACGCTTTTGATGGGTCAAGTAGTTCTGGGTATTTAATCTCCCTTGATCAAGCTAAGGCTTTTGACGAGGTTCCCCATGCCTATTTGTTTCGGGATTAAAACATTTTGGCATTCCAGTTGAGTTTATAAACTGGCTTCAAGTTATTTACAGACATGCCTCATCTCGGCCCTTGGTGAATGACAGACTGGGGAGGTCTGTTCTGATTCAGCGGGGAGTCCGGCAAGGCAGTCCTCTGAGTCCACTTCTTTATGCTTTTTCTTTGGATCCTTTATTGAGAACGTTAAATACGGAACCAGGGATTTTACCATTTCAGGGTTCTGGGGATGGTTTATTTCCAATTGCTTTTGCTTATGTGGATGACACTACTATACTAGTAGCTGATCAAGTATCTGGAAAGTGGGCTATGAAGGTTGTAGACTCCTTCTCTGTTATCTCTAGTTCAAGGATTAACAGACAAAAGAGTAAGGCTGTGGGAATCCGTAGTTTAGGAGTAGCTCCACAAGCTATAGGGGGTGTTGGTTTATCTATATTACTGATTCAAATTTTGGGGTACTGGTTTGGAGCTCCTGATCTGGCCTGTTACAATTGGGAAACTGCTTTGGCCCAAGCAGAGGAGAAAGTTATAAGATGGAAAGGCTTTCCTATGACAAAAAAAAAAAGTGTTTATGTATAAAACTTTTCTTTTGCCTATTTTTTTGAATGTTAGTTATTTGTATCCATTGCCTGTCAGATTAGAGGTAAAGATGTATGGTGTGGCTTTTCAGTTATTATGGGGGAGTCGGCTTAATCCCATAAAGCGAAATAGTACCTATTGGCCTGTGTGTGATGATGGTTTGAACATGGTCAATCCTGTGATTTTTCTTTTTACTATATTTCTTAATGCAAATTTTCTTCCCATTTTACTGTTTAGTCAACTACCTTGGGTTCCCTTGTTAAAAAATAGATGCTTTTATTTTTGGCAGAAGTGGGAAACCCAGCAATGGGGGGTATTTCGGAACATCCCATAGGGTTTCTCTCCCTATCTTTTGGAAACTTGTAAGAAATTGAAACTTAGGCATATCTCAACCTTTGACCTTTTGCACACTACTAGGAAATTGGAGTACCGTAAACTGTTACAGGAGATCTGTTTTAAAGAACCCTGTCCGGTTTTACCAGACACTATAGTCCTAGATGATGTCCTTCACCAAGTGACGGAAACCAGACTCCCTCCTAAAGTATGGGATTCTGTATGGCTTAGCTGCCATTCCAGACTAAATGTCAGAGGAAATCATTTTCATAAAAATGTTCAGGACAGATCTTCTCTGAGGGAGGGTTGTGGTTTAGAGGTGGAAACAATGTTACATCTTTTTTTACAATGCCCATATATTGCTGGTTTATGGCCTGTGTTGGCCTGTTCATGGAATATCCCTCATTTAAGGTCTATGAATTATAATACTTTGGTGTACAGACAGTATGATAGTATTCTTTGGAGTAAATTTCAACTAGGGACAACTCGTGTGATTTTGGCTACTATTAAATGGGTAATTTGACAAATTAGAGGTCAATTTGTGCTGCAACAAAAACAATTATCCTTGTTGGGTTTACAAAATAAAATTGAATTTGAAATCACAATGTTATTTAAAAAAGAAAGACTTATTTTTCTAGCTCCCTGATACAGGATTGGTGGAAAGGTTGGGGTTTTCTCCCCATTTTACAGGTTTTGGTTGATCAGTAGATTCCTGCTGGGTGCTTCATGAACTATTTTTGAGTTTTCCCATTATGTACTGGGATGGGAACTGTTGGGATAGCTGTTTTTGCTTCTAGTTATTATAGGATTTCTGAATGGGGTCTTCTGTTTTTGGAATTCTGGGTCTGATTCAGGTGGTTAGGGGTTTTGCAGGGAATGTGTAGCTTTTTGTTTTATGGATCTTGTCTTTCTGTATTATTTTTGTTTTTTCTGATTCTTTTGTTATATTTTCCCTTGTTTTGTTTATGTAGTTTTCTCCAATAAAAAATTCCCCTACTCTTTTCGAGAAGTGCCATGGGATCTTTAACATCCATCTGAACTACCACCAGAACAGGCAGATGGGACCTCGGTTTAACGTCTCATCCGAAAGATGATACCTCAGGAGTGCAGCACCCCACTCATGCTGCACTACAGTGTCAGTATTGGGATATTAACCCAAGTGCCTGATGAGGGGATAGAACCCATAGCCTTCTGATCTTCTATTTAAATCCAACAGCCACCTAGGTGCATACTGTGTGATCCTAAGCAAGTTTCTTAACTTCCTTGTGCATCCAGGTCGCATCTGCAAACAAGCTTCAGCTTAGTGTGCTACTCCTGGTTAAACAGTGGTACCCTCCCCCTTCCCAAGTCAAACAGTGAAAAAGAGAGCTTCTCTACCAAATAACCCAGGTCACTGTCATTTAGTACTGCTTATAATACTGTCATGTAGTGGAGAAACTGTGAGATTTATTGTGACTAGATAAGAGACAGCCAGTAGAATAAAGCAAGCATGTCAGAGAGCGAAAGGCAAACAGCGAGTGGGCAGGGACTGTAATGAGAGAGTGAGGAATGTGCTTTTTTGTTACTATTTGGGCTGTGTAAATGAGCCAGCTAGGGTTAGGATAAACTGGTGTCTCAAGAACACTGTTAAGATGTATGGGAAGAGCGAGAGCTGCCAGCTGCAGCTGCCCCCAACCCACCCTCATAAAACATGTGGCTCTTGGTGCAGACATCAAGCTTGACTGGTAGACTCAGCAAGCTAGTGCTTTTTATAGTGAGTAGTTGAAAAACGTTCAATTGAAAGGTAGAGGTTTTTTTTTTTGTCTAATTAAAGGAAGAGTGTAGTTTGGAGAGCATTCTGGTGAGGCAGATGTAGTGGAGGAGGGGTAAGCCAATGAGTGGCGACTGTGAGGGGTGGGTCAAAATGAGATAAGATTTTCCATACTTATATTAACTATATGGCAGTTCAAATAATTTCCTTACATAATCATTATTATTTTTTTCAGTCTTAATACATTTACATCAGGAGTGTGAAAATGCTTAGCAGTGGCTATCTGTCTGACAGATCTTCTGGCTGTTCAGACTAATAAACAATAGCAGCTCTTAAAATTCAAAGAAAACTGAAAGTTCTAAAACGCAAATTGATTTTCTTTTTATGCTGCATCCAAGTTGTTGGTTGTCATTTTTACCTGTGCATTAGACAGATCTAATGCACAGGTAACAGTCTATCAGGTTGTAGGATTTTCCCTTTCCAATTTTATAATAAAAACTAAAGGGAAGGCAATGGGTGGCACCACTACAAACAAGGGAAAGCATCAGAGGTATGGGATGGTGATCTGTGGGTGGGGGGCACCACTAGACACCAGGGAAATAATAAAAAGTACAGGACAGGGATTGGTGGGTGTGGGGTGCCACTAAACACCAGGGAAATAATAAACACTATGCGGATGGCTATCAGTGGTTGGGGGGGGTGCCACTCGAAATAAGGAGGCACTTTTTCATCGATAGGGTGGTGGTTAAATGGAATGAATTACCAGAAGAGGTGCTATCCTTAAAGAGAGTGGACAGCTTTAAGAGGGGTTAGGACAATGTAAAGTGGAGGGTCGCAATTAAAAGCAGAAAGATTGGTGGAGAGGAGTCTTATTGGGGAGGGGGGACTCCTAATGGGGAGAGGGGATGGACCCCTCAGTAGTTACTGAGAGATCTGCATTACAAGCAGACAAGATATACCTTTTTGCCTTTTTCTGCTGGCATTTTTTGTATGTTCTTACTATAAGGTGCACTTGACAGGCACCCCCATCCCACATCATGTTGTCCACTGGATATCCTGATATAAAATCCCCCAGCTTACCACAACAGGGTGGAAAATAAACTCAACAGTGCTGCATGAAAAACAGGTCAGGCCTTGGGCTGTCACTCTGTAAGCTGTAGCCTGCGGGTGGAGAGTGGACAACCTCCCAGCATCCACACATCCACCACAAAGGACAGCTCCACATTGGGGCCCTAGGCTACTCCATCTCCCCCCCCCAAAAAATTTTGCTTTGAGGAAGGCTCCAGTTTGAGGGGTGCCAGGTCAGGACCAGTGCCAGTCCACTGCTGAAGGATGCTTCAAGTGATAGGCCCATACCCAAGCAGAGCTAATCTAGCGAGTCATCAGATTGCTGCCTGAGTATCCAGGGATAAAGCCACAAAAGGAAGATATAGGGAAGGCTATAATAGAGACGCACCCCTCTGCTGATTTATGAGTACTGCTACAGAAGGTTATGGTACAAATCTTTTAATGAGCAGCAGAATCTCTATTTGAGCTTTAATACAGGTGAGAGGTCTAGGACCAGGTGCTGAGGGTCACAAGGCAGACATCAGGACAAATTGGGAATCATGGAGGGAGGTGGGAACAGTAAGAACCTCAAATTAGCAAGTGATACCTGCAGAATCTGCTTGTGGTGATTGAATTACCCATGTCATATGCAGCAATGGTAAATGTAGAGGGTTGATGATTTAGCTTAAGTTCCTGAAGGATTTACTACAGGGCGATTACTCCTTGCTGCCATCTTTGAGCTTGTCATGAGGTGGACCTCCAAAGTTTCTAAATAAGCTTGGCTGTAAGGGTCGACTGTGGTGCGGCATACTGTGGAAGGCATACTTTGATGCATCTCACCTTTAAGTCCTGGAGAGCATCAATCCCAGTGTCGAAGGTCTTTGTGCCTTCAGTATGGTAGTAGTCATCTTTGAGGGGTATGGTGTGTGAAACAATGTTTGCTGCTAATGCAGGACCTTCATAATTGGGATGTAAGCCATCAGGTGAGCCATCAAAGCAGGATGTTAGTCATTATCGATGAACAGGTGTATGCCCTCAAAACAGACCTCATTTGCTTTCCAGGCCATCTCCTTTACAAAAAAGAAATACATTTTTTGGATTGCTTTCAGCTTAGTTCTGTCTTAATGTTGTTTTTCTGTTTTTTTTGCGGATTAATCTTGTCTTTCTTTCTGAAAAGGATTTTTTCCCTGAACCGCTGAAGATATATTTAGTATTTAAAAATACCTCTAAACTTGTTTCAAAAAAGTAAGATCAAACATGGCTTGAAAATAGATTCCTTTTTTCAGTTCAAATGCATTTTAGGCCTATCTAGCTGATTTACATATTTAACACCATCCCTGCAGTAATTCCTGCAAAATGTCACAACTTGTGAGGATTGGAGGTCCTCAACCAGTTGGTAAGCATTCTTACCTAAATTTTAACCAAAGATTGTGTGTGTTATTGCTGTTCTACTTATTACTATTACTGAAAAGAATATTTTATCTTTTTATTTTTTTATACTTGTAAGCCAATCAGCATAAATGCTCGTTGAAGTAATCCATACAGATAGTCCCCTATAACATAATTCAGTATTATTTGTCAAATATGGATAAGTAAAATAATACAACTGAAAAAGGTGTTTTTGAAGAAATCCTGTAATATAACACTAGAAATCCCATAACAGCATAATTCAAGTCATGTAATAGTATCTTTCAGAGCTCATAGGACTATTGTTCTGAGCTCTGAACAGTAGTATTAGGAGAGTAACCTAGCATTGCAAGCTGACAAATTTGTTGTGCTGAGCGGAAGATGGTCTCTGCTCTAACTTGTGTGCAACATTAAACATTGCTGCTGCTAAGAAACTGCCAAACTCCCTCAATTACGGCTCTCTTAAAGTGATTTTTCAAGCTGTAGGTATGGGCTTTTGGCCATTATAACCCATTACAACAGTGCAAGTCCTAATATATGAAAAATAATTTTCTATTATGCCTGTTGGGAAGGGATTGTAAATCAGGTGAGCTTGGAAGGGATCATAAATCAAGTAGCTCAGTGGGTAGCTGATCCCTTCTAGTTCCTGGTTTGCCCCAACAGGCAGACATTTTATGATGTCCAACCAGGAGGAGTGCAGGGACCTGCCCTATTGAACACTATGTGTCTCAGTTTCAAATCTTTTTTTTAAATGATAAAGCAACCACTGGTACATCTGAAAGGCACTGCAACAAATTGGTCCTTTTAATAGTTAAGTGTTTGCTTTCATATCTACCAGATATAGTTCTGTCACTTAAAAAACAAACTTTTTTTTTAAAATCAAGCCACATAGATTTCAAAGGGTCACGTCACCATGCTCTCCCTGGTTTTACGCCATAAATGTCTGAGCATGCGGGCGTTGCTGACAGATGGGGAAGTATAAGGGATCAGCTGGTGTTGAGCTTGGCCTGATTTGTGATCCAATTCTCTCATGAGAAACAGAAAATTATCTTTCATGGATCATAGGGCTTACACTTCTGTAAGGTAATGTGTTTGAAAACTCAATACAACATGAGGTAAATTTTCCTTTGAATGAAGTAGTAATAACTGAAGACAGAATCTAATTTGTAAAATTTTCTGAGAATGTGAGTACCATAAAAAAAAGAAATTGCATTGATGCCTGGTTTACAGCTTCAGTAAATGGTGATCCCGATTCTCAAAGCTCTTGGAATGGTGCAAGGGGTTTGAACCAGAGGGAATGGCACAAAGTGCCCCTTGCACCAAAAGATACATTGGGAGTGATTCTCAAATGCAGCCTGCATTAGCTGCAGGCTGTGAGCATCAAAAGGGGCTTGCACCATCCTTGTGGCACAAAATGGGCTGTGGCAAGATGCTAGAGGACATGTGGAAGCTGCAAGCTGCTATATCCTCTAATTAGGTATTCTCTAAATCTTCCCAGAGGACAAACTTCTAAGTGCCCTTTGATCAGTCAGGCTGGTCTAAGGGTACTTACAACATCATCCTCTGGGAGAGTTTGGCCACTGGCGCCACTCTCAGAGCCCTCCCTCAACGTGTGCTGCCATCCTACCCAATCCCCTTTTAGTGATATTAATCACAGCCCTGGTAGTCTAGCAGCCCCCCACCTCGATGTACCCGTAAATAAAAATATTAAAATCATTCCTGGGTGGTCTAGTAGACCCCTTCCCTATCTCTGATGTGCTCTTATATTGGAATATTGAAAACCTAATTCCCTGATGGTCTAGTGGACTCCCAACCCCAACCGTGGCAGGTAGTGCCCACCACCCTGCTCCCCCCATCCCAAAACAACTCCTCAGCTGTCATTGATGAAACAGCTGTAGCAGGAAAGTGGTGGTAACGACAGAGTAATAACTTCCAGTGTTCCCAATCCTGCACAACCATCTTATCTCTTTACTCGCTGCCCATTCTTTCCATAGCGGCTCCAGGCTCCTGTTCTCCCTCCCACTGCTCCAGACTGCAAACACAAACCATTTATTCAATCTCTGGACTCCTCGCTGTGGACCACAAGTAATTCCGCCTACCACGTGGCATGAGTTTCAAATGTTCCATTACCGAGCCTCCGAGCATGGCACCATCAAGTGCCTCATGCCTTACAAAGCACCTGGGTGTGCTCTTATCAGGTCATAACCCACACCTCATCATGTCTTGCTGGCTTATATAATAGGGATTTAGTGATATGCCACTAAGTAAATAGTTGTATTCTTACCACATACTGATATCAGGAAGCTGATGTGTACACAGTGAGAAAACACACCAGATAAATATACTGTATATACATCAGCAAAAATATCATTACTCTCCCTACATCAACTACTCTAGCAGTCAAATGCTATGGAAGAAAACCAGAAATGGGGAAAAAACACAGATAGCACAAAAACTCTACAAGTTAACTGAAGAAAACTTAAAAGTCCCTATTGTATAAAACGGATACGTGATGGTAAAGGGCTTGATATGTGCAACATCACAACTCAAGGTAAGTGAGCTTAGAAAAATCACTTCTGGCTCCTTCCTGAGCTCACTTGCTACTCATTGAGATATTACATAGATCAAACCCCTTACCATCACATGGACCCTTAATATATACACACATATTGAAAAGGAATGGCCCAGGGCACCCCGCTTATTACTCCCTTCTCCATGGAATTTATCACCTACTTATGGCATCAACCAGTTTTCCACCCACCTAGTTATTTTCTGTCCCACCCCTAAGCTTTCTAGTTTATTTACCAGCCCTCTATGAGGGATAGTGTTGAAGGCCTTTTTGAAGTTCGGATAGGCCACATCCACAGCACTCCCAGGTCAATCACCTTCTTCACCCAATCAAAAAAAATTCTATTAAGTCAGAAGGCCAGCCAGGGGAGAAGGATTGTGTGTCTGAGGACTGCTGTCCTTCTCCATGGGGGGTAGTGTGTTTGGCACAGGGAGGCTGGGTGTACTATGCACGCTGACGCCAAAGTGTTCAGTAGGGAGGGGTGGATGCTGGTCCTCATTGCATGTCCCTGCCCCCATACACCGGGGAAACAATGCCGCCGGTCACCTCAAATGAAGCCTGCTCTCAGCTTCCATCACTCCCAGATTGGCCCATCGACCTATCCCAATGTTGCGGTACCTTAGGTGTCAGTGCCATGACCCTGCCCTGGGAGGGTAAACCAGGGGATATCGGTGAGGTGCGACTGATTTGGAAGCAGAAGCTGGGGGTCCATGACTGGGCTGAGGAACTGGGTGTAGAAAAAGCATACTAAATGAAAAAAGAAATTTCTATTAAGTTCGTCTGGCATGACCTCCCATTTGTGAAGCCATGCTGCCTTTCGTCCCACTGTCCACTGTCTGCAAGGTAGTTGGCCACCCTTTTCTTTACTGACACAAATGAACAATGACAAGAGCTAGATAAATGTTTGTTTTACTATTTCTAGTAAGTCTCATCAATCTCCATTTTTATGTTGGCGCTCTTGCGCAGCCAACATCTTTGTGAGTAGCGCAGCTTTGGAGGCGCAGTCACTGTTGGGCGAATGCAGGGCATGCACCAGTAGGTGTGTCCCTCATTCCCCAATCAGCCTGCATGCCGGCGCCATACCATGCATACATAATGTGGTGAGCACATCTAAGAAAAGGTCCGTTGCAATCCGAGCAAAGCTCGTCAGATGCAACGGACCTTCAAACATGTTCGCCTCCATTGTGCATGTGGCGGCCGTAACTACCGACTTTAGAGTGCCCAATCCCCTGCGGCTCCGTGCCCCAATGTATGTGCCGACAGTATGAGCCTACTTCAAATCGGCATAAAAGTCTACTCCCATTTGTTATATGCTGGGGGTGACCAACCCCTCGGCTCTCTCCACCCGCGCTTTCCTTGTGTGCCGACTAGAAATTCTAACCGCTGGCATAAATTAACCCTCCTTGTGTTGTGTGCTTGATGAGGTGCCCAATCCCCCATCGGCTACAGCAACCCCCACCCCCACACAGTTAGGTGGCACGCTGGGAGCCCACCCCAGCATGCCAAATACCCTGTAAAAAGAAAACTGTACTGGGATGTTGTTTTTTTTTCTTTCACCCTGTAACACAAAAATGGTCCCTCGTAGTCTCCCTACTCACCACCTGCACCCAACCACTGTGCACCCTGCCTTACCACACCCTCCCTCACCCCATACTTACCACTGAAAGTCCAGCATAACGATCTTCGGTAGACCGGGAACACGTCTGCACTCTTCAAAGCCGACCGTGAACTGAGGAAATAGAAACATAGAAACATAGACTTTGACAGCAGATAAGAACCGCTAGGCCCATCTAGTCTGCCCATTTCCCTACCTACAGGATAGGCCGCAGATCCTAGTTAACCAACAGCCTATTTCTTCCTACCCCCCACAAGAATTGCCTTATGTCTGCCTCATGCATTCTTGAATTCTCCCACAGTTTTAGACCCCACAACCTCCTCAGGAAGGCTGTTCCATGCATCCACTACCCTCTCTGTGAAATAATACTTCCTCACATTGCCCCTGAACCGCCCTCCTTCTATCTTTAAATTGTGTCCCCTTGTTCTTGCAAGTCTCTTTTGTGAAAGATGCTACCCTCTTGTACTTTGTTGATTCCACTGAGGTACTTAAAAGTTTCTATCATGTCCCCTCTCCCTTCTTTCCTCAAGGGTATACATATTAAGCTCCTTTAGTCTCTCCTTATACGGCTTCTCTTGCAGACCCTGCACCATTTTAGTTGCCCTCCTCTGGACTGCCTCTATCCTGTCTATGTCCTTGTGGAGATGGGGTCTCCAGAACTGGACACAGTACTCCAGATGGGGTCTCACCAACTGTCTGTACAAAGGGATAACAACTTCCTGTATTCTGCTGATGATGCCTCTCCCTATACAACCCAGTATACCCCCAGCCCTCCCTACTGCCTTCTCACATTGCTTACTAACCTTAAGGTCATCTGATATGATTACCCCCAGGTCCCTTTCCTTTTTTGTTGTTGTTACTACCTCCCCACCCATTGTGTATTCTTCCCTTGGGTTCTTGTTTCCCAGGCACCAAAATTTCAACATGGGGTTTTTGGGACCCCTCCTCGTGAATTCTGTCACTGTTATGATGATAATCGGTCCCAAAAGGTGATTTTGCAGTCACTGTGTGGAATCACCTTTGGGACCAATTAATGCAAGGACAGTGGCAGTGTTCATGAGGTGGGCTCTCAAAAAGCCTATGTTGCAAATCTGGTGGAAGAAATCCAAAAAATGGCTGTTTTACGAGCGTGCATGCGCAGTTGCTATGCACGCTTTAACTTCGTGAATTTGCAATATTTTCATGCCAGATTTTCAAAATTGTCATTTTTCTACACCTCCTTGTGAACAGTACAGCTGTCATTTTTCACATCCTGGCCAAAATATGTTTCCGCACTTCCAACTCACAATAGCATGGTCGCTGTGGGAAATCAGTGTTTTGGGCAGATTATGAAAAATGACAGTGACACTGTTCATGAGCACAGGTCCTAAAATAACTATGTTGAAAATTTGGTGATGATACTCCTTAAAATGACTGTGTTACGAGTGTGCATTGCGCAGTCGCTACGCACGCTCATACCTTCATGAATTCGCAATATTTTCACACCAGATTTTCAACATTGTCATTTTTCTACACCTTCTTGTGCACAGTACAGCTGTCATTTTTCACATCCTGGCCGAAATGTGTTTCCGCACTTCCAGCGCACAATAGCACGGTCACTGTGGGAAATCGGTGTTTGGGGCAGATTACAAAAATGACAGTGACACTGTTCATGAGCTCGTGAAATGCCTATGCTGAAGATTTGGTGATGATACTCCATAAAATGACTGTGTTATGAGCGTGCATTGCGCAGTTTGCACGTACGTTCGTAACGTGGATTTGTAATATTTTCACTGTAGATTTTCACCATTGGCATTTTTCCACACCTCTTGATGAACAGTACATCTGTCATTTTACATATCTTGCCCGAAATGTGTTTTTGCACATCCGGAGCAGAATAGCACAGTCGCTGTGCGAAATCACTTTTTGGGACAGTTTGAGGAAATGACAGTCGCACTGTACATGAGCAGAGGTGCTAAAATGCCTGTGTTGAAAATGTGGTCCCAAAAGTCCAAAAAATGACTGTGTTACCAAGTGTGCATTGTGCATTTCCCATGCACCCTTGTAACTTCACAAATTTTCAATATTTACATGCCACATCTTCAACACTGCCATTTTTTTACACCTCCTTATGAACAGTACAGCTGTCATTTTTCACATCCTGCCCAAAATGTGTTTCCACACTGCACTACCAAAGCCAATGCCAGTGCAACAAAATTCAGCATTGACAAATGCTTGTTAATGTCAGCATTTATACCCATTAAACTATTATAATGAACATTACTTTTAAAAAATATCGTTTTTTATTTGTGCTTTATGGCTCCTCTGTGGAGCTCACGGGTTGCTCTGGTCCTCCCTCGGAGAGACTCGTACTCCGACACGGAACACGTTGGGTCATCATGGACCCTGTTGGCTCTAAGATGTTTTCCACCTGTTTTTTCCCCGGCACCTGAGCTGTACAATGAATGAGGCAGCTGCCCCCACCTCCGCAGAAGCAGCCAGACACCCTGAATGGGTGTCCTCCCCACATCTCGGTGACACGCCTGCGACAACACCCAGCCACTGCCAGGTGTCAGTCCACAGCATGCCGCACTCTCCCCCCTCACCAATGAAGGTGAGCTGTCTATGGATGCTCAGTCCTTCCTCCTCCTGCAGTCCCTGAGTGACCTGAGTCCATTTCCGAACCGGGGTTCCCAGCATTGCGTGTGGTGTGGTGTCCAGTGCCTTAACCCTCAGCACCACCGGGCTGGCATAATGAGCATTTCCTACCATTAACAAATGCCACATTGGTGGCAAATACATTAATGGCCATTAAACAACAACTATGTGCCAATAGACTTCATGGACAATCCATTACATGGGCGAGTAGAGATGGCCTACTTAGTGGGCTGCAGTAATGAGGGCTACTATGTATTTTGTGTAGCTGATATGCAGATGGTGTGGGGGTGGATTCTTGTCATGTGTGTTGCTGGGTGATAGGTAGAAGGGAGGAACAGAATGCTATGGGGAGACTGAACAAGACATGCCATTCAGGAGAATGATGCCCCGACACTCTCAGGCCCATGCTACTGTCCACAATGGTTTGCACCAAAGAGTCATTCAGAGGGAGTGGAATCCCAAAGGGCTTGCCACCAAAAGGGTAAGACATGACAGGGTGAACATTATGCTAAGATACCTAACTGCCAAGGGTGTAGTGAGGCCCAGTGCTGCAAATAGATGGTCTTACTGCCCCTGGAACGGTGTCTGTCTCAGCATAATGCCCACCCAGGAGTATCTTATACTTAGAAAATAGGTAATATGTTGTTTTGTTTTAAAAAATTAAAAGAATAAAAAAATGTTTAAAAAGTAAATACAAAAAAGTTTTGATTTTAAAAATTAAATAGTTCCTGCACTATCTGTCACTAGGAAGAGCTGTGAATTTGTGTTTTGCTGTTACCCAGTCCCCAGTGCCTTCTCTCAGGACTGGGAGGGACTGACGCACCATCTGTATAGTTTTATTTATTTTCCTTTCTTTTTTTAAACATCTTTTCCGCTCATTGCAACTTTTGGATGTTTTCTGTTGACAATTTCTGGTCCTCTCTGCCTGCTATGAAGACCAGGAGAGACTGTATACATGGTTTGACTTTTTATTTTCAATCAATCAATCAATCAATCAAAATCTTTATTTATTCAGGCGGACATCATTGAGCGATGCTCATTTACAAGATGGACCTGATAGGTCAAGATCAAAATAAAGTACAGTAGCATACATAAACAAATACAGAGAAAAAGACAAAGACTTTAATATAAATAAACAGGTACAGTAATAAAAAAACGTATATACAAGCAAGTTAGCTAAAGGTTTTGGACCACAAAACAAAATAAGTCAGACAGGTTTGACTCAAATGACTGTAAGGTATTGGGATTGTAAAACTGGTCAGGTGTGTTTTAATTGGATAGATACTTAAACAAATAGATATGGGGGGATAAAAAAGGGAATGGCAAGGGAATGTAGGGGATATTGTAGTTAAGTTTAGAAAAAGCATATAAACGGAGATAGAAAGAAAAAAAGGGGGGTAAAGGGTAAGAAGGGACTAGGCTTAGTGAAAGCAGTTGTATATCTTAGGAAAGAGACTTATGAAGAGCTTTTTAAAGGATGCTATAGGGATGAAGGTGTTCAATTTTAGGGTCTTCTGCAGAGAATTCCAGGTAGATGCTAAAAAGTAGCTGATTGCAGATCTCCCATGCCGGTACAGACTTTAGGTATCTTCAAGGTGATAAGGCTATTGCTTCTAGGGCATATGATCTAGGTGTAGCCAGCGTAAAGCAATCGGAAATATAAGGTGGAAGTTTGTTTGACAGAACTTTGTAAATCCATAAAGCAGCATTTTTATTCCTCCTAAGGTGTAAGGATGTCCAGCCAACAGCATTATAGAGAGAGCAGTGATGAGTGTTGAAAGGAAGATCTGTGATGAATCTTAGAGCTCTGTGGTACAAGGTATCCAACTTACTTAAATAGTACATAGTACAGTGGCCATATAGGAAATCTGCATAATCGATGAGAGAAAGAAATGAAGCCTGTATTAGTCTCTGTTTAGACTCTCTAGTTAGATAATGTTTGATTCTGAAGAATAGGTCGAGCCTCTGTCTGAGTTTTTTCAGGAGCTCCTCAACATGTTGAGTGTAATCAAGTCTGTTATCAATCCATACCCCTAAATATTTGAATTTATCCACATAATCAAGATTTTCTCCAGGGATGGTGGATAGTTGGGGAAGAGTGTTTGATGAGAGAGTGGTAGAATATATATTGGTGGAGAAGAACATAGCCTTTGTCTTCTTGGCATTTAATAGTAGTTTCTTTTCAAGTAGTTGATGTTGCAGCAGGGAGAATTCTGATTGTAATAACTCACAGGCCTTTGATGGTGAGGGATTACTGACATACAAGACAGTATCATCAGCAAAAAGGTGAACATTGGCAACAGCGAGGTTGGAGTCAATGTTGTTGATGTAGATAGCAAAAAGGATAGGGCCCAGGATGGATGCTTCATACTCCCTTAGAAGTAGTTTTGAGGAGGATAGGACACCTTCATTTTTCACCTGCTGTATTCTATCAGTGAGGTAACATCTGAACCACCCAAGAGAGGTTGAATCCAGGCCTAAGGAGTGCAGTGAGGAAATTAGCAGCTCATGATCCACTGTATCAAAGGCTTTACTTAGGTCTAGAAATACAGCACAGATGCTGCTTTTTTTGTCTAACTCAGTTTGCCAATCATTTGTTACTTTTGCTAATGCAGAAATGGTACTGTGTCTGGTCCTAAACCCAGATTGAACAGGGTTAAGGAGATTATCAGCATCGAGGCAGTCTCTTAGTTGGATACTCACTAGTTTTTCTAACATTTTAGACAACACCAGTAGGATGGATATAGGTCTATAATTGTTGAGATCCATGGGGTCCCCTGATTTGAGGAGGGGAAACACTTGTGCTGTCTTCCACAATGTAGGAACAGAACCAGTGGATAAGGACAGATTAAAAAGGTGAGTTAGGGGAACTGCAATGGCATGTAGAGCAATTTTTAGAAAGTAGGGGTCCAGAGAGTCTGCACTGCACTTTTCTTGGTGTCTAGGTGTGCAGTAGGTCTTCCACTTGTTTTAATAAAATTGGCTTGAAGGAGAATGAAGAAGCAGCCTTCTGACCATCGATAGACTGGAATTTAAGTTGTGACCGTAATAGATTTGCTGGGGAGGAGTCAAAGCTAGGCCAACCGTAGTGAAATGATTATTGAATGCATCTAAAATTTCACGCTTGTCAGTGATAACAACATTGTTAAGGTGCACTTGGGATGGCAAGGAAGTGCTGGAATCCTGCCCTAGGATCCCCTTGATGGTGCCCCAGAATCTGGCTGGGTTAAGGTAGGAGGCATCAAGCTCGGCTGTATAGAAGGCAGCCTTGGCTTCTCTCACTTTTTTGGTGCAGCTGTTTCTGGCTTTTCTGAACTGAAGCCAGTCAAATGGATCCTTGGTCTTTCTAACCCTTTTCCAGAGTTTATCTCTAGCAAGCAATGCAGATTTAAGATCGGCAGAAAACCAGCGGCAGGATTTGCTTTTTATTCTAACGCTAGTGAAAGGTGCATGAGTATTGAGGGCGCCTATGATAATGTCATTTAGCACCTTGAGTGCTGTTTCCACAGAAGCTGTGTGGTAGAATTCTTGCCAGCGTACAGAATGATATAGATCATGGAGATATCCTTCGATGTTAAGGTTCTTTTTAGACCTTCTTGTGAGGAATTTCGCAGGGTTGGATGGCTTGACTGATGATCTTATCCTGCAATAAGACAGTGATCACTTATATCACTGAATAGCACTCCAGCATGTGAAAACAGGTGCGGTTTGTTTACCAACATAATGTCAAGTAGGGTGCTGTTACTTTTGTTTTTTGAGTTAATTCTTGTCGGTTCATTTATTAATTGAGTGAATCCATATGTGTCACAAAAAGATACTAGAGGTGCAGATGCATTGGAGAGCCAGTTTAAGTTCAGGTCACCTAAAATGATGGTGTCCTCAGGGCCCAGTTTAATTATATTTCCCAAATGGGTTAGGAGTCGAAGGCCGGCAGAGGGAGGCCTGTAGCAGCCAACCAAATGAAAAGCTGTCATATTGGGGAGAGCTATCTTAAGGGATAAACATTCGAATTCTTTGGGCACTGATGTTACACTAAGGCAAGATGCAGAAATATTTGATTTAACATAGATAGCCACTCCACCGCCCCTTGTCAGGCGGTCTGATCTGAACAGCTGGTAGTTGGGTAGATTTATTTCCCTGCCCTGTGTAGCAGGTTTAAGCCATGTCTCAGAAATTACCAGAAAGTCTGGCAAGGTGTGGGCGACCCAGGCCTGGATTAATGAGATCTTTTTTAGGAGGCTGCATGCATTGATGTGAAGGAAGCTTAAACCTTTAATGGAGGCTAGGTCTGATGGGGAGGTAAAGCCTTCTGAGGGTCCTGGATTGATTTCAACATTGCCAGCGCAGATCAGCAAGAAGAATAGTTTAATAAGAGCTTCAAGTGATAGCAGGACGGACCAAAAAGATGGTTTTCTCTTCTTGCTCGGGGTCCAGTCTTTAGAGACGGTCCAGGATGGGTTAAGGCTTAATAACCTTTCACAGAGTACCAGCTTGATGGACAGGTACAAGGGGGCACTATACAGCCAAGATCTGAGCATGGGGCATAAGAGATACATGATTGGTTGTGACCCTTTTTGAGGGCTACCCCATGGATTACAATGAAGCAACGGTAGTGCATAGTTGAGGAATTGATAGGCATCCACTGGAGGTGAGACAGGGAGGTCACCCTGGCAAGCCGCATTATTCAAAAGGGCATGGACTGGAAAGGTATCATCCTCAAGATATATAATAGGTATAATTTTTATTTTATTATTAGCTTTAATGAGTTTGTCCCTTGTTGCAACTCTCAGTCTTTCTTTATCAGTTTTCCCAGTCTTCGTTGCCTGCGCTGAAGACAGGGACTATGTGAGTAAAAAAAAAAGTATTTCCTGGTCCTCCCTGCCTGCTGTAAAGATCAGGAGTTAGTATGCATCATTTCAGCAGTATTTTCAGTGTAGCAGCTGGGTGGGTGGCAGACAGGTGATGGGGGATGGAGTGTGATTTAAAATATGGCAAAACTCCCTGATGTAAAAAGTGGAAATAATGCCAAATGTGCTGTATCAGAGTGAAGAATGAAGAGAGAAGATTACAAAGTAAGAAGTGGAGATTTAGGGATGGGTAAGTTTTTATTTTAAAAAGGTGTCCTTTTAAAACACAATGGCTCTCATATTCAAATAGACCTGCAAACACCTTCCAAATGCTTCCGCTGCACTTTTGCCCAACCTGGCAGTGGCAATATTTAGTTGATTAGTGCAATCTGTCTGAATATTGGGTTGTATTGTTGCAGGGGTAAGTGCAGTAATCCTGCCAGCTTGGATCTGTGTTGTATATAGCTAGTTAGGAATAGCGCTGCCCAAAACAGGATGGCGCGAAGACCCCTGTGGGCAATGCTCAGCCCCAACATGTAAATCAGCCCATTGGGCATGCAAGGTGCTAAGGGGACATTGGAATGCCCATTATGGGTTTATTTTCATGGGGTGCAGCAGCCCCTTACCACCACTGACACTGTACTGGAACCCGACTAGTGGTACCCACTCCCCTGCTCACCCATCCTTGTCACCATCAATCCTCTCTTGAGTCTAACTGACCTCTCACCTACTTAACCAGCTGCCATATAAGCTGTCAGTGGGTGTACATACTGTGTCACACTTACTGACAGCTCATATTGTGTCCGGCTGCAGAGGTGAATGGAGGGCTTTGCTGGTCACCGTATCGGGCTGCAATGATCTCCAGCCAACCTGGTAGGGGGTGTTGGGAAGTGGTTTGTAAGCAAGCAGATCAGGTGGGAGGTTGCTGGGCCACCACTGATTTCTTGCATGTGTCGAGACAGGCGATGGGAATGGGTGACTGAAGACACAGTAGGCCACCAGGGGAGTACTAAGACTGATGGGAATGGGTGATCGGTGGGACACACTAGACCACAAGAAAGCACTGACAGTGAAGAGAACAGATGACCAGAGGTGGGCAGCTGCAGTACAGCTGTATACCACTGGTGTGAGGGCACAACATTTGGGCCCTGTTTAGAACTGGTTTCTGGTGGCAATATAGCAAACACCACTTTGGGGGCTGTTTAGCACTTTCGCAAACCTCTGAAAATGCCATTGCCTTAAAATATGCATTAGGTTACCCTTTCTTTTGCACAAGAGGTTATTTCAGTGCCTGGCCACTGCTGGTTTAGGGGGCCATACAGGGCCTTTGAATATGGCTCCACCCCAAGCACAAGTGCAAACACGGGTAGTGTTGGTGCAAACCACTTTAGTGCTGGTGCTACCTTTTTGTATATGAGGCCAATGTCCTAAACTAGCACAGTTATATGTTTCAGTTATGGAGCACTCTGGCACTCATACTTTTCTTCAGTGTACATTATGCAGAGATAAATGCACAGCTTCTAGCCTATCACAGTCAATCAAAAGCATGGACACATAGGGAGGGGATCTGAAAAAGCTTCCTACTGCTCCTGTAAGAACTCGCAATAAATGAAATGCCTCAGTTTAGCTATCCTTGGTAAATAAAGGGTTAAAAATGTGAGTTCTCCAGCACATCCTTTCTATATTGATCCCCCTTCCAATTTAATTTTCTGTAATAATTAGTGCATCTTGTAAAACTGGCCTTTATTGTTAAACTAATTTTTATTGTGGAAAAGAACATCATATACATTACACAGGTTCTTATCTACCAGGAAGAATCACATAATTATACAAGTTAGGCATCAGACTTTTAATATGTTTCTTTCACTTTAAACATCTAGTCATACAGTAAGAAAAACTACAACTCCTAAAATCCGTTGGGGCATCAAGAGATGCATGCGACTTAATTCCTCATGTGACTTCCTATACTCGCTCCATATTTGAATCAGTTAACAGTTGGGACATTTCAGAGCTGGGACAATTTCTATGTGGATAGCTGGATGGATCTTAAACAGTTTGCAGTTAAAGTACTATATCTGGAGAAAAAAATGTTACAGCTTTTCATCTGAGCAAATCTGGATTAAGCTGCAGACTAAGAAAGAAAGATTTATTTACTGCAGATATTTCTGTGTGTGTGTGTGTGTGTGTGTGTGTGTGTGTGTGTGTGTGTGGAACAGGAGAGGGAGGAGGGCCTTTTGCTTGCATTTGATACTGTATTTAGTTAAACACATTTGCTTGTGTTTATTATATTAGTAATGCTGGAACCCTTGTGCTTGTTTTTGGTTCTGTTTTTAAAGCTGCAGACTGTTGTGTATAAAAATATCTCCTTATATACAGTGTTTGTGGAGGAATATATATTTGATTGCATATCCTGTTTGTAAGCTGTGAGAAAGCTGTGCTTTGACATTTGATATTTAATTAGAATTTTAGCATATGTAAATCCATTACATTAAATAGTAATGCTGAAATCAATGTATGTGTTTTTTTTTCTTCTTCTTCTGAAAACTACTGAAAGTGCTGTGCTCAGTCTGAATTTTGGAGTACTGTATGTTTTTGTGTTAGTGTCTCACATTGTATTTGTACTAGGTTTAGAGGTATGGGGTCCCTGGTTGTGGAAGGGTGATCTGGGGGGGTCTAGTTGCAGAGAGGGTGATCTGGGTGAGGTTCTGCTGTGGAGTGAGGGTGGGTCCAGTTCCTGGGAAGAATGGTCATCTGGGTGTCCAGCTCCAGGGAGGGAATCAGCTGGTGGAGGCTGTTCCATTGGTAGGAATGATGGTCCCGGGGGGTCCAGCTGCAGGGAAGGTTGCTGCTGGGTGAGGCTGGTCAAGGGCATAAAAGGGTGAGCCAGCTGCAGGGAGGGTGGTTGGTGGTGGTTGGGGTGGGTGGGCTAGTCCAGGCATTGAAGGGAGGTCCTCCTGCAGAGCTGGTGGTCAGCTGGGTGGGCTGGACTGCGGCTTGTAGTAGGTCTAACTCTATGTAGAGTGGTTGGCTGGGGTAGTGCTGGTTCAAGGCTTAGGGGGGCAGCTGCAGAGACTGAACTGTTGGAGAGGAGGCTTGGGGTACTCCAGCTACATGGTGGTTGTTTGCCATGTGGTTGGAGGTTGGGCTGGATGCAGGGAGGTTGATCGGCTTGGGAAGAGCCTGTACTGGAGACTTTGTCGTTCTCTAACTCCAGTGAGGTTGCTCATCATCAGGCTGTCAGCATGGTTCAGTTGGTAGCACATCTGCCTTTGGACCAGAAGGTCGTGGGTTCTTGTCCCACACCAGGATTGTACTTGCACCTAAAACACTGGCATCTAAATGTAGTATTAGGGGGATGTTGTACTGCTGGGGTGTGCTGTCCTTCGGATGAGACAGTAAACCGAGATCCCTTCTACCCATCCTGGTGCTATCCTGGTGGATGTCCAGGTGGAAGTAAAAGAACCCAGGGCACTCTTTGCAAAGAGCAGGGGACATTCCTGGTGTCCTAGCCAGCATTCCCTTTCCCATAAACCGGTTCATGCAATTGTCCAGGGTGTGATTGTTAACGTGTGATATGGCCGCCACCACACATTGTCACTTCACTACCAGTCTAGCATTGCTTGTAAAGTGCTTTGGGATACATTGTGTATGAAAAGTGCTATATAAATGCTGATTATTCTTTTTCATCATGGAGAGGTTGGGGCTAGAAGGTTGTCCAGCTGCATGGAGGGTGGTCTGGTGCCTGGAATGGGGATCTAGCAGAGAGGAGGGCGGTTATCTGTGAGTTGGAGGAGGCTGATCTGGGCACTGGATGGTGGGGGTTGGGGTTGGACTGGAATTCTTAGGATATACAGTGTAATGGGAAATCTTGACTTCTTAGGATGAACTATGGACTTCCAGTAGTCAAAACAATGGTCTGTCAGTTCATCCTTTAGTGTAAATATTTCCCCTCTGTAGCCCTCAACTGATAAGGTTAGTACTGTTGGCTCTCTGCTGTGCCATGTGCACTTCCCTCACCATTATTTATATAGATAGATATATATGTATATATTGTACATAGAAACATAGACTTTGATGGCAGATAAGGACTGCTTGGCCCACCCAGTCTGCCCATTTCCCTACTTATTGGATAAGCAGCAGATTCTAGTTTACCAACAGCCTACTTCCTTCTACATGCTAACATACTAAAAGCCAGCAGAATAGGCCTAATGGTCTGTCATGTCTGCTCGGTAGCCAGCCACCTAGTGGATGCTCGCTATCCCACCCCCCAGCCCCCGAGAGGGTCTTCTTTGGCTTTAGTTTCCCCTTGTACCTGTCTCACCCCTTCTTGAAGCCCTCCACTGTGCCCTCCTCCACCAGACTCCTGGGCAGTACATTCCACTGCTCCACCACCCTCTCAGTGAAATAATGCTTCCTACGCTCCCCTCTGTAATTTCCCCCCTGCAGCTTCCATGCATGCCCCCTAGTTGTTCCCCCCTTCATAAGCCTAAACAGTTCCTTGGTTCCGCTCTCAGTTATTCCTTTTACATACTTGAAGACCCCTATAATGTCTTCTCTGACCCTTCTCTCCTCCAGTGTCTACAGCCCAAGCTCTTCCAATCTCTCCTCATAGGGCCTCCCCTCCATGCCCTGAATCATCCTGGTTGCTCTACTCTGGACTCTGTCCAGCAGTACTATGTCCTTCTTCAGATACCCCCCACTATCACTGCTTTATGGCTGTCCCATGCATTCTTGAATTCCCCTACTGTTTTTGGCCCCACAACCTCCTCAGGAAGGCAGTTCCATGCATCCACCACTCTATCAGTAAAAAAAAAAATAAAAAAATATTTCCTTATGCTGCCCCGAGCCGTCCCCCCACTCTCTTTAAATTGTGTCCCCTTGTTCTTGCTCATCTCTTTTTCTGAAAGATGCTACCTTCTTGGACTTTGTTGATTCCCTTGAGGTACTTGAAAGTTTCTATCATGCCCCTCCCTTTCCTCAAGGGTATACATATTAAAGAGCAACTGACGCCTTTGGGAAAACTTTGGAAAACAATATTTAGGCACAAGTCAGTTTGTAATCATATACCTTGTATAGATTTCTCCTCTTCTTTATTTATTACTGAAGAAGTTACCACAAAAAAATAAGATATTTATACCGCAGAGTCCATCTGCCTCTATAGATTATTCCCAACTTGAAAACATAATGCCCTGCTGTTGCATCACAGTCTGTTGCCATGGGAATAACTGTGATGTTAAAAGCAGAGTATTATGACATTGGGTTGGGAAAACGCAATGGGAGCAAATAAACCCTCACGAAACAAGTATCTTGTTTTTGAGGCAAATTACCTCGGCAATAAGTATCAGGGATAAGAAATGCACAGCCGATGAGAAATATGTAGGCTGCTTTCTGTCCAACTATTATGTTTTGGAAAGTTCTTCTCGAGGCGTCGGTGGCTCTTTAAGCTCTCTTAGTTTCTCCTTTATATAGCTTCTGTTGCAGACCCTGCACCATTTTAGTTGCCTTCTTCTGGACGGCCTCCATCCTGTGTCACGTTCACTGCCACCACCTCACTTCAATACACACTACCACCACTGCACTGTCACATGCATCACCATCTCTGTGCAGTGCCATATGCTCTAGTGTGGCTTGACCTACTGCAACTGGCTCAAACCCATTGATATTACTAGCTCTGCCTGTCAACATCGTGACCAGGTCACTGCACTCTGCTGCCATGGAATTAAATTATTTAATAATAGTAAAAAAAAAAGATCCAACCATACTTACTGCTGGTGCCACCAGCCTGATTCCCATCTGCCATTTGACCCAACTGTACAGAAACAGATTTGTCATGTATATTGTGTGGCAGTAGGAACAGCAAAAGTAGTCTTTCTGTGGCTACATGAATCTGAAATAAACTTTGTGTCTGAGTAGTATTTTATGATGTATGCTCTTTTTTAGGTTCACTTCTTCTTGAACCACAGATAAATACAGACATGGCATACCAAAGCTATAGGTAGGTTACAATTTGTTTGCTTTAAATTGACATAAATAGTATTTTTTATTGAAAAATCTTGGAATATACTAATTGAGCTAGAATCTCTACATAGGTTCCACGTCAAGGAAGTTACAGAGAGCTACAGAATATGCTGCTAGCTAGACTGCTAGCAACATTTACAATGAATGGAGGCGATCAGGCAATACATTAAGCAATCAGTTCTGATAGGCAAAGGGCCAGGCAACATCCAGTTACAAACAACTGTTACACACATACAATGGTGACATACAGCAAACAATCCTTTACGGACAACAGTGGCACACATGGGGGGGTAAGTAGGGAGGGACATACATAAGGAGGGAAGAGAGACCCACGTGACTCGGTGGGTAGTGGATTGTTCAGCTAGAGAGCTGGGGGAGAATCATCCCAGTCGATCTAGTCGGCAGGTGGAACAGCAAGGAGGAGAGGGGAATCAGCTCAGGGGGCCTTGTTGTGAGGGTGAGCAGGGTGGGAGGAGGGAGGAAGAGAGGGAGTGGCTGAGGGTGGGCAGAGGGTGGGGTGTCAAGGCAATGAAGGAAGGAGGCAGGGGTACAAGATGAGTAAGATTAGACAGAGAGGTTGATATGTGGGAGGTATGCGCAGATGAGGGGAAGTGGTGGAGATATTGGATCAGAAGGAGGGGAGGGGTGAGTGGGAGTGGGGACAGAGGAGGTACAGAGGGTGAGGCAAGGGGAGCCAGGGAGAGATGATGTAGAGGCAAATGAGGTCGAGTAGGTGAGAGGGAAAGTAGGAAAAGATAGTGGGGCTGTTGGAGGATGAAGTGCAGCAAGTCAGTGGGGAGGAGAGGTTACGGAAGGTTAGCAGAAGCAGTCTCAGCTAGCATTACCAACTAAATGTTGCTGCAACTTCTTCTTAAATGAGCCCAGAGTAGTGGTTCCAGTTACTTCATTACTGAGGGAGTTGAACCAGAGTGGTGCTCTGTGTGCAAATTAACTTTGTTTTTAGGGAGGTACGACAATGGAGGATCATAAAGAACTGACACTCTGCACTTCTATTTGTCAGTGAGCTGTTTGTGAGAGCGCTGCCTTGAAACAGTGTGCTGCTATCTGGACTGTAATGCCTTCAACATAGTGCCCTTCAGGAGAACGATTAAGGAATGAGCAGCCTAGGGGGATCCAAAGTAGTGAATTTAATAGAAACTGGTTTAATGAGACAGCCCTTTGGCTCGGTACTAGTGCTACAGCCCGAGGCACAGATGACCTGAGTTCTAGCACAAGCTCACATTGTCGGGGGCTCACTAGAAGGAGGAGAAGGCTCAAGTGATCTAGGAGATGCTCTCCTCCAGGGAGGAAGAACTGTCAGCTCCGCTGTTATACTGCCAACTGAGTAACCACAAGTTAGCAGTGCAGTCGAGAGCAACTCATGGATGGGAAGATGTTGGCTGGTGCTTCGCCATGCACATCTGTGCACATGCTTGTGCACCCTTGTTACTCACGTCCTAGGGGATGGAAGAACATGTGAGACTATTCTGGCTACTCAGGTAGCTCCTCCACATACTGTATTTATTCTACGGCAGACTAAGTCCTGGTAGATGCCAGTGTGATGGTGCTGCAGTGCAGAAGGGAGCTGATAAGAGATGCAGGTGAAAAACAAAAAGTAGCAGCTGAGGGGAAAAACTGGTTAATAGGTGGCAAAGGGTGATGGTTCCCATTGCAGTGACGGATCAGTAAGCAGTGTGGCATCAGTACTAGGACTAGTTTTCTTGAGCGTCTTCATAAATAGAACTGCAGAAAAACTGGCAGAGAAGGTAATGCCTTTTTGCTGACAACCATACCAAAATATGTAAGGTGGGCACTAAGAAGAGAGCAGAGAGAGAGAGAGAGAGAAAGTGCACACGGCTCTTGGAGAAACTAGAGGAGTGGGCAAGATCTTGACAGTTGGTGTTCAATGCCAAAACGTTCAGAATCATGCACCTAGGGCATAGGACTCCAGAAGCTGCTTTACAGGGTTGAGGGGTGGTACTGATGGTCACTAAGCAGCAAAGGAACCTTGGGGTTATTACATGATCTTAAAGTTGCAGGGCTGTGTGACAAAGCAGTCGGCGATACTAGCAGGATGTGGAGGTGCACAGGGAGTGATACCTTCAGCAGGAGGAGGAAGGTGGCAGTGGTGGTGTGTTGCAGGTGTATCACTCATTAGTAAAACCCAGAAAAGCCATAGAGTAGAGGCAGTTCAAAGAGTAACTAAAATGGTGCATGAGTTGCACCAAAAGTCCCGTGAGGATAGACTGTGGGTTCTCAACATGTACAGCCTAAAAGAGAGGACTCAACAGGGGGCATGAAGGAGATCCACAAGTACCTAACAAGGGTAAACCGAATGTGGAAGGGGTTCCTTTAAATGAGAAAAACCACCTGGATCAGGGGGGAGCATGTGATGAAGATTTGTGGGGTAAGAGGGATGTGAGGAATTACTACTTCACTAAAAGGGTAATAGACACTTGGAACAAACTGACAGTAGTAGTGGTGGAGGTGAAAAAATGGTGGGGGTCTTAAAGCATGTGTGGCATAGACATGGGGGATATCTGTAAATAAGCAGGGAAGCAGGAGGGGCACAAGACCATTTAGGGTTTGCAAGGAAGGACTTGTCAGGGAACATCTGGGCAGACTAGATGAGCCAAGTAGTTCTTTTTCTGCTGACAGATTCCATGTTTCTGTGGGTTGGTAACACTGCTTTTTATGTTTGTTTGCATGCATGCACAAAATACATTATGTGACAGCTAAGGAGAGAAGCGGGTTGTGAAGTCATGGCAGTGTTGCAGAAAATGGAGGCATTGCATTTGGGGGCTTGGCAGTGGTGCACCAATGCAGGCACAGTGTACTGATGACACTGGCTTCCAAAAGTGCCACCAACTTGTAACATTTTTCGTTGCAGCAATCGGGGGCTGCCTCATCATTGCAGCATCAGCCACTCCGCTGCAATGAGGGAGCGACCACCATGTTCACAGACAATATTAATTAACCCCCACTGCCAATGGGGGGGTCCAATCCCCCTCGGCAGCATGCACCCCCCCAACAATAGTTTTTGTTTGCCGACAGGGGCCCCAATCCCTGTCAGCTTCAGTCCCATCTGAATTTAAGTTGCCAATGGGGGAGCCCACTCTCCATCAGCTTATGTCCACTCCCAGTTTGATTCAACATGGGGTTTTTAGGACTCCTCCTACAAAAGGTGATTTCAAGGTAACTGTGTGGAATCACCATTCGGGACTGATTAATGAAATGACAGTGCCAGTGTTCATGAGGTGGGCTATCAAAAAGTCTATGTTGCAAATTTGGTGGAGAAAATCCAAGAAATGACTGCTTTATGAGCGTTCATTGTGCAGTTGCTATGCACGCTAGTAACTTCGTGAATCTGCAATATTATTACTCCAGATTTTCAATATTGCCATTTTTATGCACCTTCTTATGAACAATACAGCTGTCATTTTTCACATTCTGTCCGAAATGTGTTTTCACACTTCCAGCGCAGAATAGCGCGGTCGCTGTGGGAAATCACTATTCAGGGCACATTACGGAAATCACAGTGACACTGTTATTTAGCAAAGGTCCTAAAATGCCTATGTTGAAAATTTGGTGATGAAAGTCCATAAAATGACTGTGTTAGGAGCGTGTGTTGTGCAGTTTCTATGCACGCTCATAACCTTGCACATTTGTAATATTTTCACTCCAGATTTTCAACATTGCCATTTTTCCACACCTCCTTATGAACAGTACAGCTGTCATTTTTCATCTCCTGGCCGAAATGTGTTTTTGCACTTCCGACGCAGAATACCGTGGTTGTTGCGGGAAATCAGTGTTCGGGACACATTAAGAAAATCACAATGACACTGTTCATGAGCACAGGTCGTAAAATGCCTATGTTGAAAATCTGGTGATGGAAGTCCATAAAATGACTGTGTTATGCGCATGCATTGCGCAGTTTGCAGTTTCTGCATATGTTTGGAAGTGCGAGCATTTTTAATATTCTCACTACAGATTTTCAGCATTGCCATCTCTTTACACCTCCCTATGGATGGTATTGCTGTCATTCTTCACATCCTGCCCGATCTGTGTTTTCACACATGTGGTGCAAAATGGCACTGTCACTGTTGGAAGTCAATGTTCGGGACACGTTGACAAAATCACACTGCCACTCTTCATGAGAAGAGGTCCCAAATGCTTTCATGAGGTGGGGTCACAAAAAGGCCATGTTGAAAATTTGTACTGTTAATACCAGCAAACGCCTGAGGTGTTAGGGTTTCTAACCATAATGTCCTACCCTGTACAGATGGACAGGCAAACCTCAACACGTCGGTTTCTGCAGAATAGGGTGAGGTGACATGGCATGACCATCATGGGCGACGACCCAAACACTTACCCCAATGACTGTCCATCCCTACAGGATGGAGATGGGGTTGGCGTGAACTTCAATACTTCACTGCCATTCTTATTCTGCATCTGTATAACTCCTGCATTTATAATGCTAATACCAGCAAGTAAACATTCTGCATCGACAAATTCTTGTTTATAGCTGTCTTTGTTTTTTCTTTTTGTTTTGTTTTATTTTAAAATAACATAATTGATCTGCTTTTATTTTTCTTACAGTTTAGTTACTGGTGGTTGAGGTGCTGGGGGGAGTAGTGGCAGTTGTTGAAGCTTCAGGGGAAACCCCTTAGTGGAACAGAGTCCTTTGTGGAGTTTGTAAGTAAGCAGCTTTTTGAATAAATGTGTGTGCCCAATTTTGTTACTAGACATTTCTGTGTGCTGGCAGGAGCCTCTGGTGGCAGTTGTAGTGAGATTGGAAAACCAAAGCAGAAGTGTGAGAGAGGGAGTGAGGGGTCTTCACAAGCAGGGTTTGAGCATGCAGTTTTAGAAAAAAGTGACAGTTTTCTATATGTTGGGGGCTGGTGGCAGTTGTAGCAAGGTTGGGAAACCAAGGAAGGATTATCACTTGTCTAGTTTCAAAGAAGTCGTTTAAAAAATAAGTAAATAAATAAATAAATAAAATGGGTGTCTTTTTTTATATCAAGAGGTGCAGAGAGGACAGAGTGCAGCATGCAGAGGAGAATGACAGCTGGAGCAGTTTGGAGCAGCCGGATGAACAAAGCTTTGATGATAAAGGCAAAAAAAAAAAATACACCCCCAAAAAACTGTTAACAGAAAAAAATTACTACTGCATGGTAGGCAGGAGAATAGTTAGAGGTACTGATGACTAAGTGGCAGGTGGTGTGGGTGAGGGATGGGCAACCTGAACGCTGCAAGAAACAAAACTAAAAGCGAGATACTGGTATGTAGTGCCAGACAGCGGTGGTGGGGTTGTCTGACACAGTCTACTATGTACATTACTGGAGGATAACGTAGTAATAGCTGTGTATAAAATATAGGATAAAGTACGGGGTGCAGTGTGTTACGAGAATTTAGTGCCATCCAACAACGAGAGTGTGTGTTAATTTCGAGTTAAACCCACTGCACCCCATATTTTGTTGTATATAATTGAAGGGTTCTGTTTTTTCTTTGCTTTGAGATTTGTGACAGAAAGAAGAAAGTGTAGTCTTACTTTGTATTGATGACGTTGTTTATTTTGTAGTTGAAACAGTAAACGGAAAGTTCAGTATGTAGATTTATCTAATTAAATTACTGAAAGAAAAAAGTTTAATAAGAAATAACTGAGATGTTTGTGGCAGTTTTCCCATGTTGCAACGTTGGTTTTCAAGTGCTGTAGCATTTTGAACTGCAGAGAAAAGAGAAGGCTTGAAACAGAGATTACTTAGGGATAGTGGTAAAAGTGTTTACTGTAGCAATGTACGATTCTACAGAAAATGTTATATTTAGGCAATAAAGTGCTGTGTGGTGGCTTTACTGTGTTAAGAATATCTTAGTGAGAGCTGTTTGAGTCCTTGATAATTTGGATTCTTCATTGTTTCTGTGGGTGTTGGTTCGATTTGTGGATATTAACTGTTACTGAGGTATGGAAAATGCAGGCGATCCTAAACATAGACTGCATGTTACCGGAAGCTATTTCATCGTGTTGGCTGGGTAAAGAGCTATGGAAACCTCTCTGTCTGAGCAGCTTTGGATTTGTTTTTTGTCAGGGAATGGAGCGAAAAGGTAGAAGATTTAATACAGAGCAAATGTGATTGAGGATGTGGGAGACTTAGGGAGAAACGAACATTGACAGGCTCGAGCTGTGTTGTGTCAGGATGGCTTTTCTATGGATAGACTCGCGCTGACTTTCTCTTTCGAGCGCTTTAGGATTGGAAGAAGCTGCGTGAATGCTGTAACACCTACTCAGGTGTTACGGTATTTAACACACGGCTTTTTCCATTGAAAAAAACGGAACCCAATAATTATTGTAAGATTCTGCATTCATACACATTGTTACACAGATATAGGGATTTATCATTCTCCATTTATGTCTACCCCTGTTGCATAAACTTATTTGTATTTATAGCATGTTGGGGCTCTCTCTGTTTTCTTTTGTGTTTTTTTAATTATGGTCTCTCCTGGACCTTATGCTGTTCTTTTCCTCCATCCACCCAATCCTTTAGTTTGCTTTTGGTGCTCTGACATTAGCTGCTGTGTAGCTCTACTGTATGCAGTGCTTGCTGTTTCCATGCTCCCCTGAGGGAGACCACCTGCCTGCCTCCCACCCACTGCTACATTTAAGTCCATTACAGGCATTGGCCTTCAGCTGCAGTGCAGCTTGTCCTTTATGGCTCTTATCCTGTGTGTTTGCTTTCTCAGTCCATTTCTCCCAGGCCCCTCTGGGCACCTACATTCTGCCACCATGTGACTTAGCTGGCGGTTCCTGCCACCTACTGCTGACTGCCCACTCTGAGGGCTCTTTACATAGCCACTTTGTGGCTGATCGGTAGAGGGAGGCATATTTGCCTCAACCTTCTCCCCCTCCCCAAAATCTCCATCTTCTTTACCACCCACATGGAGCAGGCTACAGCCTGAACTCTGTGTGGGCTGTGAGTTGAACGTGCCTGCCAGCACTGTCACTGTTGCACAGTAGCACTAAACTGATGGCTGCATAGCAACATCCACAGCATTTCTGGTCAGCGGGTTTTCTGACCAACCTACCTGCCTTCTACATATCAGGGCTCAGCCCCCCCCATACACGCTAGATACCAGGGAAAGGTTAAACAGAATAACCAAACAAAACAAAAACACCATTTACCACTGGCCATGAAGCAGTTGGCCTACAACACCACCAGAGCTATACCAACACTGGCCTCCTGGGACAACTCAAGACCCCTCAATCACAAGTGTTCCCTTTTTAAATAATGCAGGGACTACTAGCCCAGGAGCATCTCCACTGGCCCATTAGAGCTACTGCTTAAATCTGCTGACCACCAACAGGCCACATAGGGGCATTAAGGGGATTTTGTTGAGCCTCCAATATAAAACTCCCCATCTTTTACTCCACTGCTGTACTGTACCCCCTTATTTTATTTTTTTTATTTAGTATACTTTTTGGTTGCGGACACCCAAGCCCTCAGACCCCAGTGCTCCTCTGCACGCATTCTGTCCCTTGCTACTATATGTTCTCTATACTAATCTGTTTTTTCTCTTTAATTCTACAGGTCTGACCGGCTGTATGTCAGTCAGATAAGTATCTTAATTTAATTCTACCATCCCCTCAATCTCTCTTCTAGGACCTCTGACCTGTTGTGTCTTCTCAACCTTCTCTGTTCTTCTCTTTCAGGATCTACCAGAATTCCTCAAACCGAGGACACCCCAACTCTGGATTCCCTGACTCTGATGGGGCAGGTAAGTCCTATTTAATTACCTAACTGCCCTGTAAGGTGACAGGCATGTAACAAGGTACCTACACCTTTGTAATGTGTAGACACTTGATTTGTGTATTTTTTGGCTTGGAGAAAAGATCTATTTTCAGCATTTTCCCTACCTGGTGTTTGTTGGAGGTCTCCGCTAAACAGATCTGATCTTGTTTACCTATAACATTTTATAGTAGAAGGCTCCAAGGTGGTATGGCTGCAGGCACAGATAGAGAATACTGAACTGCACTCCATGCTGAACAAACTGTTAACCTTACACTGACTGAGGTTAGTGACATTGTGAGCATGAGACTTGAGTGCCGTCATGATGTCAGTAACCTCACAAGGTGCGAGGTTACCAATGCATTCTGCAGGGAGACTGGTTCACTATGTGTAATGATATGAGCAGGCTGTTTCTAAAACATATAGGTGATGGGCAAACACTTTCGTGAGTGTTGATTTCAAAACAGCACCCAGTACTTGAAAGTTATTTTTACTGGTTCCTGTTTTGAAATGTGCACTCTTGAGAGGATTTGCCTTTTACCTGTTCTAATCCAGGCCCTGTGTCTGGTTTACTGGAACATGAGTTTGATTAGGACAGCTGTTCAGAGAATTAATTTATGTCCTAAATGGTGAATTATTTTCACTCAATATTCCTAAAAGGTGGATTACTGGTTTTAGAAACCACTGCAGAAATTTGCTTTATATTGATTTTCAGGCCCAGTTGCCATCCCCCAACCCATGGCATGTGACCACCTGCTCTATTATTGAGCTGCTTAATATAGTATGAAGGCGCCAGTGAGTGAGAGGGACTGTCTAGAGTGGTGAGTGTCATTGATAAGGCAAGGAAGATCGATTTCTCCATAGCTTCATGAATTATACACTCTCTGCCTCCTCTCTCCAGATCATGCACGCTGTTGCACTCTATCATTCAGCTTGTGGACTGAAAGAGCTGGTGGCTGAATGTGCTGCAGGTTGGGAGGCAGGTTATCCTGGATATCTTGCTACATGTTGCCCCCAAATCATGGCTTGTGGTTCAGTAGGGGACCTAGCATATATAAATAATGATGATCTGGGGGTTGGGGGTTGACTGGAGGTTTTTTTTACAATGGCAAGAGTATACAGTTTTTTGTTATCTGTGTGGCAGAACAGGGAAGGTGTGGTGGTGTAAGTGGAGAGTGTGGCCTAGGGACTAGCTTTTGTCACCTAGGAAAGGACAGGGTCCTTTTAAAATTAATTCCTTTGTATGAGTACCATGAATAGTGAGAAATACGTGGGATGCTAGATGGGATTTTGTGATATTTGGAATTATTATTCGGGATGTGCCCAAACATACCTGCTGGTTTTTTGCTATCTATATGTTTACTGTTGCTCACATTTACAAACATTTTCAAATTTTTGTTCTGTTTTATGGTGCTGATCAGATGTTGTCCCCATAATTATCTATTTATTTATTCATTGACCGATTTATAGAACTTTTTTTGACTGGGCTGGCATACTGAGACTAGTGCCCCATTTTCAGAAGCAACCCAGAGTTATTTACAGTCCATTCATAAACAAGTACAATTACACAGTTTTATGTGGTAGCAGAGATAGTACATGGCTAGGTATTCATTAAAAATAATAATTTGTTGAGTATTGTTACACAAAAAAATGGACAACTAAGCTTGTTTTTTTGCCAAAAGAAGTCATAATGGATTATTTATGCCTTACAATTTGCTGCAAATTCAGTGAAATATGTAAATCGGCAGGTTCTGGTTACAGTTGAATTTCTTTATGGGAAGATTCTGTTTATATTGTAAATGCATTAAATCCATGGATAATGTATTTACAGTGTAAATAGAAGCGTTCTAATAAGAAATCCAAATATAAGCAAAACATGCTCATTTACATATTTCGTTGCATATGCAGCCAAATATAAGCCATAGGTAATCCATTTGGAGTTCTTTTGGCTTAAAACAAAAAACATTTATTTTACATTTATTAAAAATCCAAAGTAACACAGGATTAAAACTTTCCATATTTACCTTCAAATAAAGCCAAAAATAAGTACAAATAAATCCATTTGAAAGAAGCATTTATTTGCATTTTTTTTTTTGCAGTCAAAAATAATAGGATTGAAAATTGGCATATTTTGTTGTGTATACAGCCAAAAGTAAGCCACTCATAAGATAAGAAATTACCACAAGAACGTCTGTGGAATAAATACAATTTCAAGTGAATTTAAGGGGAATTTAAATCTTAAGAAAAAGGTAAAAGTAAGCAAGTGTCAATCCACACTTTTTGGTAAGGGTTGCAGAATTGTCTCTTTATTATATAACAGAGGAATCAGAGCTCTGTGGAGCACAGTCTGATCTCTGGGCTAGTGGGTTTTAGACCAAGGGCCCAGTGAGAGCACTCAGGCTTTAGCCTACAGTCCTCAAGGAGTTGTACAGTCAAGTGCACCTGCTGCTGTAGGATCTTATTCATGTTTTGACCACCAGCCCCTTGAGGAGCTCATACATGCTTATTGCTCCATTTACAGTCCTTGGTGTCTTTAGCCTGATCCTCCAAGGCCTGCACAGCCTGGTAAAGTTGCACAAACGTCCTCTTGTATGTGTTAAACCATTTGTCCAAAGCCACAAGTAGCTTCCCCTGGGAGTCCTGGCATTTTTCCATTTTATTTATATTTATTCTAAGGCCCTTTGTGGTAGAATTAATTTCCTTTCTAAAATCCCAGAGTTGAGCAATCATTGTATCCATTTGTCATGTAAGACTCGTGGATCCTGGAGTCATTGTAGTTGGCACAGAGTCATGTCACAATAAACATAAGCAGCACAGCAATATAACGTGCTGTAAATACAGCGGATACATTGCTGGCACTAGGATAGAATGGTGACACCAAAGTCAGTGCACAATGCAACAGATGTCTTTGTTTTCTGTGGGGGGCATCCCCACTGCACTCCCCGTTAAGGTAGGTTGTGCCCCTTGAACCCCCCCCATTAATATAAGCAATGCTGGGGGGGGAACATGGGGAAGGGGGTAAAAATTTTAAAAATGCACAATGTGGTCTACAGAAGTCTGGGACTGGGCTTCAAGCCCCAGTCCACAGATACATAGCTGCCCTGCACTTCTGCAACTCATCCCTCTGAGCCATGGCGACTGCTTGGTGGACCACCTCCACAGCAGAAGCCTTGGCCTCTGCATCATCCTCCCCACCAGCCATGTGCAACAGGGTACAAAACCGTGTGCAACATTTGTCTTGCGGGGTTTTACACCGTGTCACACTAGTGAACCACACTGTAAGAAGTGCACGATTTGACTTTGCTGTTAACCATAGAGCGAATTGATCCAGTATGGTTGCAGTTCTACAGCTGTACTTAGTGGAAACTGAGGACAGGGAATCCTTACTGTCAGAACCCTGGACACCACATCAGTTTCCATCCATCGGTTTTGCAGTTGACTGGGGTCAGTTTCTGCATCCCGTCAGGTATATGTTCCTCCTGCTGACTTGCTGAGAGTAGTTTGGTGGAAATACCAGAAATTTTGGAAACAGAATTTGCAGAAAACATAGAATTTACCCACAGAAAAGGACAGGTCACCCATGCAATCTGCCCTATTTTCCCCGGCATTGTCTGACACCTTGGATCCTCTTTGGTCACCAGCATCCCTCCTACCTACAGTACCTCTCTTCTACTTATTTTGCCTGTGGGCCTATCCCACATATACTTGAAGCTTCCCACATTTTATTCCCTCACCACCTCTTCAGACAGGCTGTTCAGGTGTCCACCACCCTCTGTATGAAGAAGTATTTCCTCACATCTCTCTTAACATCCCCCCCTTAGCTTCATTACATGCCCCAGTGTTCTGTTGCTTTTCCTCTTCTGACTTCCCACCTGCACCTTGTTCACCCCTGTGAGGTACTTTCAGGTCTCAATCATATCCCCCCCTCACCACCAGGGAATATATGCTGCGATCCTGCAGCCTGTCCTTCTATGGCTTTCCGTGCAACCCCCGCACCATTCTGGCAACCTTTTCTCTGGACCACTTCCGCACTGTTAAATTGAATGGTGTAGGATGAAGTGGTTCTCTCATGCTCATGCTGCCAAATGGTTTATGACATCACCAGAAATCTGACTGTCAACCATGTTTTAGCTACTGAAAAAAATCTCAGTTTGTCAATATTTCTTTATTTTCAGCCTTTGAGAACTTTTAAACGTCTGACTCGATCATTATCAAATTTTCAGAATCAGGAGATAATGGGCCCCAGAATGTGCATGCCAAATTGCAGGCAATGCCATCCTGGGGTGGCCACATCATTAAAGTAGTGAAATTAAAAGTTAGGGGAAAAGAGCACTTGAACCTTAGTGAATCTGTGGAGTGCTGTTCCTCAGGATTTGAATGAGCATGTTAGACAGTGTTTTTTTTTTTTGTTGACTCTGTTTCTCATTCCCAACACCTGAACTCTCTCCAGCTACCCCAATTCACCTACAATAGTTTCTACTATCCACCGTGGTCCTGGCTCCTCAGATGGTAGCTGTCCTCCACCGATCCTGATCAGAACAATCCCCCCAGCTCTGATCCTCCTGAGGTACTGCCACCTCCACACTGGCACTCTATCTAGAATTCAGAGTGTCAGTCAGGTTGGCAGAGTAGCAGAGAGGGTTGAGACAGTGGTCCGGTATTGGACGTGTGGCGTCATGGCACTGTGGGGAGCCAATGCCTATCAGGCATGGAGGGGTTTTCTCTTTTTTGCTATGTTCCCATGAGTTGGGACATGCAATGACATCTAGATGGCAGGCCATCAATGTCTGCCTTACTCCTCCCCTTGACGGCTCCCTTGCAGGCTGTACCTCCGGTCTCCACTGTGGGTCTTAGCTGCACCGGAAGCTCTCCAATTCCCTCCCAAGGGAGAAGAGAACAGTCCATCAGATGCTTGATCTTCTCCCTTCCCTGCTGACCCCCGACGCCTGGGCTCCATCCCAAACCCAGGTCGCCGGTGTGGCGTGAGGTGTGGCATCCAGCATCTCAACCCTCAGTGCCACCGGGCCATGTTACACAGTGTTGATGTTACCCTCACTGTACCCTCCTCAGTTTATTAATTTACTTTTCATTGCTGGTTGTTTTTATTTATTTATTTAAGATGACTCTACCCCAGATCACCAATGAGTTGCACCATCTTGCTTTCACGAGGGAAGCAAGGAAGGGGGAATTGTTTAACCAGAAAAGGCACACTAAGCCAGAGATTGTTTCCAGGTGCAACCTGGGAGCACAAGAATGTTAAGTGACTTGCTCAAGGTGACACAGTATGCAAGTGGGGGCTGATGGGATTCAAACCCAGGTCTCTAGGTTTGCAGCTCAGTGCCTTTAGCCACTATGCTATACTGACTCCTCAAGGGAGGATTGCAGCAGTCAACAAGTTTACATAGTCAAGCAGGAACAGTTACTAGCAAGTTAAAATATACTGAGGAAAGGAAAATTATTGAGATTATCCAATTAACAGAAGCACTCTGGTTAGGGGAGTCGATCCCAGTCCTTTTTACAGAAGAAAGGGTTCTGAAAGAACTCCTAAAACTGAAGGTAGACAAAGCAATGGGGCCTGATGGAATTCACCCCAGAATTCTAAAAGAATTAAGGGAAGAACTACTGAAACCATAGACTACCCTTTTTAACAAATCATGGGAGGATGGTGTGGTACCTGAGGACTGCAGGAAGGCGGATGTGATTCCCCCTTCACAAAAGTGGGACCAAGACAAAGGCAGGAAACTGCAGGCCTGTCAGTTTAACCTCTGTGGTAGGGAAAGTGATGGAATCACTTCTGAAGGAAAGAATTGTTGAGTACCTAGATGCCAGTGGGGCACAGGACCTAAGGCAGCATGGGTTCACAGCGGGAAGGTCATGTCAAACGAATCTAATTGATTTCTTTGACTGGGCAACCAAAGTAGTAGACCAGGGAGGGGCTGTGGACATGGCCTACCTAGACTTTAGCAAGGCATTTAACACAGTCCCACACAAAAGATTAATAGTCAAATTAACCAGCCTGGCAGTGGGTCCCAGGGTGGTAGCATGGGTAAAACACTGAAACATAGAAACATAGACTTTGACGGCAGATAAGGACCACTTGGCCCACCCAGTCTGCCCATTTCCCTACCTATTGGATACGCTGCAGATTCTAGTTAACCAACAGCCTACTTCCTGCAACCCCCACTGGCTGAACAACAGGACACAGAAGGTAATTGTAAATAGAGTCCACTCTGAAGAAAGAGGGGTTTCTAGTGGGGTATCGCAGGGTTCAGTTCTGGGTCCAATCCTTTTTAATGTCTTTATAAGTGACATTGTAGAGGGACTGGAAAGAAAAGTATGCCTCTTTGCAGATGACACAAAGATCGGCAACAGGGTTGATACACAAGGAGGTGTGAAAAGGATGAGAAGGGACTTGCCAAGGTTGGAGGAATGGTCAGAAGTATGGCAGCTTGGATTCAATGCAAAGAAGTGCAAAATAATGCCCCTGGGAAACAAAAACCCAGGAGAAGATTACACAATGTGGAGGAGGTATAACAACAACAAAAATGGAAAAAGACCTGGGGATAATCATAACAGATGACCTTAAGGTTAGCAAGCAATGTGAGAAGGCAGTAGGGAGGGCTGGGGGGATACTGGGATGTATAGGGAGAGGCATCATCAGCAGAAAACAGGAAGTTGTTATCCCTCTGTACAGACAACTGGAGAGACCCCATCTGGAGTACTGTATCCAGTTCTGGAGACCCAATCTCTGCAAGGACATAGACAGGATAGAGGCAGTCCAGAGGAGGGCAACTAAAATGGTGCAGGGTCTGCAAGAGAAGCCATACAAGGAGAGACTATAGGAGCTTAATATGTATACTCTTGAGGAAAGGAGGGAGAGGGGGGACGTGATAGAAATGTTTAAGTACCTCAGTGGAATCAACAAAGTTCAAGAGGGTAGCATCTTTCAGAAAAAGAGATGTGCAAGAACAAGGGGACACAATTTGAAAATGGGGGGAGGTTCAGGGGCAGTGTGAGGAAGTATTTTTTTCACAGAGAGGGTGGTGGACGCTTGAAACAGCCTTCCTGAGGAGGTTGTGGGGTCTAAAACTGTGGGAGAATTCAAGAACACATGGCACAGACATAAGGCAATTTTTGTGGGGGAGTAGGAAGAAATAGGCAGTTGGTTAACTAGGATCTGCAGCTTATCCTGTAGGTAGGGAAATGGGCAGACTAGGTGGGCCAAGCAGCCCTTATCTGCCATCAAAGTCTATGTTTCTATGAGATAAGTACACCCTAACAGTAATCAAAGCAAGATAACAAAGCTGTGCACAACAACCAGAGAATGTGCATTGTTATGCACTATGAACACAGTTCAGGAGATCAGGATTCTGAATCAGAACAATGACAGGGAATTCTAAGGTGGCTGGAAAGACTGGACTTGAACACCTGCAAGCTACTGTATACGCATTCCTCAGATAAAAAGGAAGTTTGTGCCAGGTGTTGGTGCTGAATATGCAAAACCATTTTCTCTACCATATTCATACTTCTTCTTGAGAGTTGAAAAAGGTAAGGGCTGTTATTGAATGGAATGAGTAATCACTGTTTGTGTGAGGTGAGCTAGGAAATAATCAGGGACTTTTCCTTTTGAAGCAAAAAAAGACTGGCAGTCATGCCTACCTGAGGGACTTGTCCAGTTAATCTGGTCGTACTGCATATTGTGATGGGCAGACCATCTACGGGAGAATATGAACCTGCCTAACTTGTACATATAATCCAGTGGCAGTTGAGAAGTTTTGTTTGAACAGAGATATTTGATAGCAATGCCGGAAAATATCCAGGCTGCCCAGTCTTTTTCTGATGATTTTTTTATTTTGGTAGTTGTTTAATCAGGACTAGCACATTAAGCTGAAAGCTTTTTTACAGGTGCAACCTGGGAGCACAGAGAAGTTAAGTGACTTGCTCAGGGTCACACAGTCTGCAAGTGGAAGCTGTAGGATTCAAACCCAGGTCTGGTCTGCTGGATGTCACCAGATTTGCAGCTCAGAGCCTTAAACCACTGTGCTAAACTGCCTCCCTTCTGATGCCACACGAGTGTAGGTCTTGGGTTACACAAATGACTTGGAATCCACAACAGTTCAAAATATTAGGGAGAGACACCATGCAATTTTTCTAATTTCTTCTCTTTATTAAATCCTATAACACAGTAAGATGGGCAATGTTTGGTGAACTCTGCCACTTTGTCTGGCCCACTGGTTGCTCTGTGTCATTTCTCAATTTCAGTCAAGTTCATGCTTGTTTTAAGTATGCATTGCCCCTTCATAAGGGGTACTCCTTATATGGTCAATAACGATACATGGCTAGACGACACTGTCTCTTTACTGCCCTGCATACAATCATCCACTTGGATCAGAGCCTTTAGGGGAACTCTTGCAGTTCTCCAGCCTCCTTCCCTGGTTCCTGAGAGCAAACTTACTGTGCAAATGATCCAGGGACAGACAAGTGTTTTTGCTGAACAGTAGTATTTGATGTCTTCATTGTTAATTGAAAGTAGCATGAAGTGAAGGTTGTCTGTTTCTAAATGTGTAGTCATCAATGAGGCAGAATTTAGACCTGCAGAGAAAGTTGAACTTGGTCCCTATGGTTGTTAGGATGTGATCAATAACCTTACTGTATGTAAATGATACAGCAAGCAAGATGTAGCCTCTATCCAAGTTTAACTGTGGTAGCAATGTATCTTGCGGTAAAAAACAGTGCCCTAGTTAAGGGGTGACCAGTGATATGGATGACTCGAATTGAGTGGCTCAATCTGAGTGACTCCATTTGAGCTCCTGGAAGAACAGCGAACTGTAAAGAATAACAAGTATGTGAAGAGAGCGAGGAGGAAAAATAAAGGATACAGAAGTAGGGGAAACAACGAGGAGAATGAGGACAGGCAATATGTAAAGTAGCAGTTCTGGGCTGCAAACTGATCTGCTTGCTTAACATGGTGGTTACAGTCACCACCACTGAGTAGCTGGGTCATGCAAGCAGAGCTGAATTCAGTTCCCAGCTGGTACTTTTTTTTTTTATATAGTTGTTGGTTTTACTTTTTTCCCCCAGGGAACATCTCCCCTCTCGAATTTCTCCTGTTCCCTGAGTTGCCACCCCCCCCCCCAAGACGGTTATTTTAGTTAGGGGGTTATGGGGACAGAGTCTCCCACAAAAATAAGATAAAGGGGTTTATGTGATCAAGACAGAACCCTAAAGGAGATCGATGTTATCGCAAAGTCAGAGTGGCAAACATTTATTTTGACATGCTGCCACCCCAGTGCACAGCAAAACGGCACCGGGGACTTCAGTTTTTAATGTTTTATGTGGGGGGCTTTGGACCAGGCACAACAAAAACACACCACCACCCAGACCTGAACACAGTACCCTGCCGACCAATGCCTCCAACCTACCTACCATGACATAGGGTCAGCTCAGCAACCCACTGCAGCACCACCCCTTACATTTCCTCCTGCCCCTCACTGTGTGTACTTGCTCTCCCTGTGTGCATATGTATAGTGACATCCCATCATTGTATTTGCCAACACCCCCCCATCTGGCTGCCCTACTCTATGGTAGCCCTGGAGAAATTCACCGTGGATTGCGTCACCGTTATTGTAGGTGCCTAATTCCCAATGCTCATATCTCGTGCTACCAGATAAAAGACGTTGCAATTATTTTAATAGCTATAGTGCTGGTTGCTGTGGTGCCAGTCATCATTTTGTGTTTGCCATATTGGGATAGCACCAGTATTCATTTGCTCTTATAAAATGTGCAAAAACTTTTGACTAATCATATTGGTTGAAATGACCTTTCAGTCGTGTCCTTCTCCATCAGTAATCTGCCAACTGGCATCATCAGTGACAAGCAAAATGCAACATACTGTAAATCAGTGAGTGCCACTGCCATCCCACTGCTGCTTGTCAGGCAGCAAGTGAGTAAACCATGAGAGCTGCACAAGGAGAGAGATGGCACAGTGCTTGCATGAACTGCAGTCATTGTATGTCTTTCCCCACTTCATAAACACCAAGAAATGCAGTACCTTACTTTGTATGGAGATTCAGAAAATTCTTTTGGAAGCTGCTGATCTGCAGTTGTCCCACTGATTTACCACCACTTAGTGCAGCAACTTTGTCCCATCTTCAGTGAAACACCATGGGTTTTCTTCAGCACCAGATACCTTAGGGCCGACGACCCCAATGCGCACCCCAATGCCGGTTGGGGGGGTGGGCTGGAGGGTCCAAGGGGGGTCTTCAAGCCTAACACTGAATTTCCTCACTTTTGTCACTGTGGAACAACCCTAACTGATGCATTAAACAGAGCTTTTTGGCTCTAATATATATATATATATATATATATATAAGAGTTTGTGAGTACCAGATTGTATAACAAAGGGAAGGGTGTAAAGGAAGCAACTTAATGCAATACAGGTGACTATCAAGAAATATAATACCTCATTTCAGTAAAAGGTGAAAGACCAGACATGCACATGGAGAGCAACATCAAAGTGATACCATATCAAAAGGATCAATGGCTGAAAAGGGATCCATTAAGTATGTAGAATGTGTAATGCTGCCACTGGTAAATTAATTAAGCAGTGTCTGCATATGGTAATTTGGTAACTTGATAAGTAAAGACAGGAAGAAGGCATGAGCCCATAGATACCATCTCCCATGCCTATTAATTAATTAGACTTGCTGAAATCCCAGGAATTTATCCAGTTCTTTCTTAAAAAATTCAAAGATTGAAACATCAATGAGGCAATATGAAAGCTTGTTCCAGGCCTTGGACACCCCTAATGTAAAATAATTGTCCCTTTTTTTTATTGCTATGGGTGTAGCTCAGCAGACATTTTGCATTCAGGAAAGGGCTGATGTCATTTTTTATATCAAGCAACATGATAGAGTGTTACAAATAGATCCTCCGCTGAAGCCTTATTACTACGCTACATATGTGTGTATAGGAAGCTGTAGAGCATTATTTTTCCTCTGGCTTGATGAGTTAATTGAACCCACAGAAAAGTAACTCATTGTCTTCTGGCAGTCATTCTGTATCAGATTACCGATGGATAGTAGACATCATAGAAAGCTATTGGAGGTAGAATGGGTTAAACACTTCCTGGAGCTTTCTGCATAACTAATAAGCTCTGCTGTGCCATCAGCCCCTATGAACATTTCATTATGACATTTGACACCACCATCCTAAGAGCTATCATTCTGCTACTTTGTAGGACATTCCATACCAAAAAGTCCCAGTGATGCCTGTTTCCAAATAGTATACCAACTTCATTTTCGCAGGCAGTTCAGGGTTACTGGTTATGTTTTACTGAATGTTGCTAACCTGCAATTTGTAACTATAGGTGTTTACAACTGAATGATAGTAACCACAATTGCTTCACTTGCAAACAGGTATGCATGTGTGTGTCTAATTTTTGTTTGATTTCGGTTACACATAGAATCTGATCAGTTCATGACATGCGGTATTGTGATTAAATGAACTGATAAATGGGGGTTTGGTTTCTTTTACAAAGTAATTTTTCTTGACCATAGATATACTAAAACAAAAATTTCTGAAGACAATGTTTAAATATAAGGAGTTTAGCAGTAATTTAGTTGATGTGGTGTAGAGAGCTTCTGCCTGGAAAATTACCTGGTTCGGGCTTCTCCCTGGAAAATTACCTGGTTCGGGGGGGGGGCTGCCACAAGCAGAATGGAACTTCATGGATGGGGAGCTCATGGCAGCAGAAGATGCATTATGGCATTAGAAGCTTAATGGTGTGGATGTAGAGGCACCAATATTTGAGCATGACTTTGGTAGAGGACTAAGTGTGACTTGGGAGTGGGGGATCATAAGGAAATGAGTGAATCTTGGTCTTTTTAGCATAAAGGTTTTCTGAAACTTCAGCCTTCAATGGGTTAGGCTCTGAATCCTTTTTTACAATATGTCACTTAGCCAGATGCAGTGGGGTATGAGTAAAAACCAGATCACCAGACCCGTATCACAACTGTAAAATCGGGACTGGGCACAGCTTGTGCAAGTATTGCTGATCCACTCACTCCTGATGATCGGGTCTGGCTTTCACCTATCTGATCTGGTCCTGATGGTTCTGTTTTCAACCATGCCAAGGAAGGGTTGAAAACAGGCTTCCAGGAGTGGACCAGATACATAAAAGTCAGACTGGACAGTGTAGTCAGAGTGACCGGACCAGAAGTATTTGTGCAAGTTGCACTCAGTGTGGTCAGTTTAGATTTTTATAGATCTGCTCTGGTTCAGGTCTGTCAGTCCAGTTTTTTTTTAATATTCTGTTTATTAAGAGTTTTCTTTTACTCACAATACACATATAACATACAGCAACAGACAACTACAAGAACAGACAAACTAACACCCTAAATAAACTAAGGATAAATAGATGCAATTGAGTGTGCATTCCATTACAGACCATTACAAATATACATGTACTAACAATTACATATGTAGGACCAGGGAGACCAACTCCATTCTGTACAAATTAATAATAACATTAACAAATAATAAATAATAATTAACCAACTAATGAAAGATGCCCTTCAATTTATAATGACATTTATGCTAATGTTTATATACTCAGCCCTGTGCGGAGCATCATAATTTCAGAGATACTCAAGGACGCCTGGAAGGGTGCCCAAACCCTCAGAAAACTCTCCTTCCAATCTCTAACCAGTAATGTAAGCCTTTTCAATGCTAGCAAGTGAAGGGTAATTTTCCACCACTCAGTCACCATAGGCCCATTCCCTGAAACCCAAGTATTCTGAATACAGTGCCGGGCCAGTACGAACAGGACTCTCATCCGTCTAGGCAATGGTAGCCACTCCTCCTCCCCTCCCACTACCTCCACCCCAAATAGGCAAGCAAGGGGGTCCTGAGACAGCTGCCCTGCAGTTATCCTATTTACCTCTTGCACTACCTCCCCCCAGAACTTAGCCAGGACCAGACATGACCAAAAACAGTGAAAAAAAGTACCCAACCCCCTGTTACATCTCCAGCACAGCGGGGATACTGCAGGATGTGCCCTGTGGACTGCCACTGGGGGCCAGTATATTCTCTGCAGAAACTTATAAAAGTCCTCCTTAAACTTATTACATACCATGATCCCCTCAGGCATACCCAAAACTAATTTCCAATTCTCCTCTGATATTTGCTGTCCTAAATCCCTCTCTCAAATGGCCTTCATGGCACCAGTTAAATCCGGCAGGTTTTGCTTACCCAGTTTAGCCACTTTCCTTATGAATCCTTTCAGGTCTTTCCTAGCCTGGTATACCATCTGCTCTATCATATTTGGATGCAGCCCTCCCCTGTCTCCCATTCCCATCTTCCCCACAAATGCTTTCACTTGCAGGTATCGCAATAATTGGGATGCCCCCAACCTCATGTCTTGCTTAACCCTATCAAACTTACTGAGCTCTCCTTTCTCCAGCAAAACACCCACAGAGACAACTCCTCCCCTTTCTCATTCTAAGAATCCCCTATTCTCCATCCCAGGCAAAAAAAAGGGTTCTTCACTATCGGTAGTAGTACGGTCTCCCTCTGTGCCAAACCTTTCTGCCACAACAGATGATTCCAAGCCTCCAATGTTTCCCTAACTAGGGGGTTACCACTCCCTAGCTCCCTATATGCCCAGAGTCCCTTGCTATGGAGGTAGGCCATAAGTCTCCCTGAGGTCCCCCACTGTTCCAGCTCTACCCAGCTGGCCAGCACCGGCCTGTGGACCCAATCAGCTATCCCCCTAAGCTGCACTGCCCTGTAGTAGATGCCCAAATCCAGAAAGTTAAGCCTCCCTTTAGTCCTGTCCACCTTAAGCCATTTCAGGCTAATTCTGGGCTTCTCGTCCTGCCAAATAAATTCCGAGAACCCCTTCTCTATTCCTTTCACATCCCCCATCGTTAGCCTCACCTGTAGCATTTGCACAGGGTATAGGATTCAGGGAAGGATGTTCATTTTTATCAGATTAATCCTCCCAATCCATGACACAGGGAGTTGCATCCATCGTTTGAGGTCTGCCAGGACCGACTTAATCAGAGGGTGATAATTTAACTTGTACAGCTCTTCCCATCTCCATCCTATATTGACCCCTAAATATTTAAAATCCATCTGGACCACCTTGAATCCCATTCTCTGTATCTCTTGACCAGCATCCGGGAATCCCATGACTTCAGATTTTCTAACATTAGTCTAATAACCTGAGAAACCTGCAAACCTCTCGATAATGTCCATCAAGTGCCCCATAGAGCTGTGCAGGTCTCCCAAGAACAGTAGCATATCATCCGCGTATAAGGCCACCTTATGCTCTCTCCCCTCTTCTCCCCCTATTCCCACCACATCCTTATGCTGGCGTATCGCCGCCGCCAAAGGTTCGATCGTCAGGGCAAACAAGAGGGGAGACTGTGGGCAGCCCTGTCTCGTGCCCCTCCCCAGCCTGAATTTTTCAGAGAAGCATCCATTTACTATGATGCGTGCATACGGCCTTAGATACATAGCCCTAACCCAGCCTATGAAAGAGTCCCCCAGACCAAACTGGGCCATCATTTCAAATAGGTAGTCTCATTCCACCCTATCAAATGCTTTTTCAGTGTCCAAGGAGATCACCCCCATTTTTTCTCGGTTCTGGCCTGCCCGACGTATGACATTAAGTAATCTTTGCACATTGTGATAAGACTATCGTCCCTTAATGAATCCGGTCTGGTCTGGGTGAATCAACTCCGGGAGAATATTCTCCAGTCTGGTAGCCAGGACCTTGGCCAAAATTTTTAGATCCACATTAAGCAGAGAAATAGGTTGGTAAGCTGTGCAGTCCAGCTCATCCTGCCCTGCCTTATGTATTAAGCAGATGTTGGTGTCATAGCACAAGTGAGGCAGCACTGGGACCTCCCCCTCTGCTCCCTCCTCAAACACCCTACTCAATGTTTCGGCCAGCTGCCCCCCCCCCCCAGGATTCTATAGTACTCAACGGGGAAGCCGTCCGGTCCACTGGCCTTGCCTTGCTGCAGCTTCTGTATAGCCCTTAGGATTTCCACTCTAGAAATGGGTTGTCCCAGCAGCTCCCTCTGCTCCTCCATAATCCTCTGCAGGGTCACTCCATCCAAAAACTCCCATATACAGCCTTCCCTCCCAGTATGTTCCGCCCTATACAGCCTCTCATAAAATCTCCTGAAACAGTCCTCTATTGCCTTCGAGCCAGTAAGGACCTGCCCCTCCATATCCCTGACCCTCAATAGCCGTGTTGGACACCTACCCCCTCTCATCAGCCTCACCAGCATGGGCCCTGGCTTGTTACCCTAGTCAAAGACCCTTCTCTGGCAAAAGAACCACGCTTTCCCCACCTCGTCCCTTAGTAGCGTGTTGAGGGCTTCCCTCGCTGTCATTAACAGCCTGGTGGCATCCCCACCTTCTCCAGCCCTTTCACTTGCCTCTCTAGCTCCTTCCTCTTACACCTGCTCTGTTTCTTAATTTTAGCTACATAGACTATTATAGCCCCCCATATAGGCTTTCCCTGCTTCCCAAAAAATAGTACTAGAGATCTCCTGTGTGGAGCTTGTCTCCTCATACAACTTCCACTGTTCCACTAAATAGTCCCTAAAGGCCCGGTCTTCAACTAGGTATGTAGGGGATTTCCAGGAGGAGGGTCTGCCCTCAGATACCCCCCCCACCAGCTTTAACATAACCATGGTAATGTCCGAGACAAAAATGGGACTGTGAGATATCTCCCTTATCCTACCCACCCAACACCTGGGAAGATAGATGTAATCCAGGTGGGACCAAGTCTTGTGAAGGTTAGAAGACCATGTCTTGTGAGGGTTAGAACAGTCCAGTTTTTAATCAATCAGTCTTTATTTTATACTGAAATGTATGTGAGTAAAAATGCCTGTTTACACAAATGTCCAGTTAAGCATAAAAAGAGAACAGAACACCAGGTCAGACAATTGCATTGTAAAATACAGTATAAACAGGTCTCACATAAACAGGTCTAATACAGAGATCTTGAGGAATATACAGAAGAAAGGGGAAGAAAATAAATAACAAAGACAAATTTACAGCATGGGATACAGTTGGAGGTACAATTCAGGAACAAGAACAGATGGGTGATGCATCGAAAAGAAGAAGTGCAAGTCTTGGGCACCCAGATCCTACATGTGGATCAGCATTCCCACTGCATGATCTGCTTAGGCCCCAAACACCAGGTCAAGGACTGTGCACCCTGTCAATCCTTCCACCAGGCCGCACAGATTAGGCACCAGAAAAAGCTTGAAGCCCACTTGCTGGAGAAGTGTCTGACTGATGGAAAAGGAGCTGCAGAATCTGCAGGAAAAATCCTCTTCTCCAAAGCCAGAACCGAAAAAGAAGAAAAAGGACAAGAAGAGGCACTGAGACTGGGATCGGTCTCCATCCATTTGGTGGCGACCATCGGGCATCACTGACACCAGAGGGGCCACCATTTCAGTAAGTACCCCTACTGCCAGTTCTCCTACCACTCCAGCAGATGAGACCACAGCTTCTCTGCCTGCTTTACTCACAGTGCAGTTGGGGCTCTTCTTGGACTATGGAACCCCTTAGGCCCATATCATCTTCAGGGTGTATCACCAGCAGCCAGATCGATAAGTCTCTCCCTGGGCCCACCGAGGAGTGCACGATAACAGATGGTAAGGTGGACTCAAGCTCTGCTGTTATCTGCATGGCCCAGGCCGACAAGTCAGACACTAGCTCTTCTGACATCTGCATGGCCATGGCTGATAAGTCACTCCCCGGATCCTCTGGGGACCATGCAGCTGATACTGTCCCATCAAGGTTGCAGGATACCCCTGGCATTGAGTTGAGCCAGATGCTGGACATGCAACAGTCTCTAGAGGGTTCCCCACTCCCACTGACACAACCAGACCCTCCTGGCTTGCCTGAGAATCAAGAGCTAGAGGTGGGCATTAATATGGAGGTTCCTCCTCCTTCACCAGGTCAGTCTCTTCCTGGTTTGCCCACTGGGAGTATTGTTAATCCCTCCGAGGACCTTCTGTCGGGATCTCCTCAACCCAAGTCCCCTTGGACAACCAGGTTCTGTCATCTTGGACTCCAGCTCCCCAGATGGCGGTGGATCTTCTGTCAGGTTCTACTCACACCCCAGTGCCAAGTGACCCTTCACCAAGTGACCCTTTGCCGGGTCTGGGTATGTCTAGCACTCTTACCATTCCTCAAATGCTGGATGGCCTTCTGTCAGGGCCCCCCCAGGTGCTGAATCTTCTGGTGCTGGACATTCCTGTGCCTGATCCAGTGCCAACCCCTTCAATTGTCCCTATGGGGCCAATGTTTGGTCCTTCTGGACCTCCTGCTGTGCCTTCAGCCCCACCTCCTGCCTGGCCTTCAGCTCCACCTCTGGCTGGACCTATGAGGAATATTCCAGGCTATCCGCCCCCACAATACCTGATGTACCCTTCACCGGGGTATCCAACATCTAGTCATCAACTCTATTATTTACCAGGGTACCAGATGCTGGGCTATATCTAATCAAGGGTATACTCCTTCTGGCTTTCTCTACTCCAATCAGGCTCATGGATTCCATCATCATTATCAGATGCCTGGCTATCCATTATACCAGCCTCCTCCTCCTCCTCCTCTTCAGTCTCAGCCTCTGCCTTCACAGCAGCTTCAGGCTGATATCCAAGCAGTGTTTCAGACCTTAATTCAGGAGGCCAGGACTTAACTAGCCTCAGAGCTTGACCATCAGAAACCAGTGGTGGCCTCTACTTCTGCCTCCTTTCCAACCCATAGATCAGCCTCCCCTGTGAATTCCCACCTTTCTGCAGAAGGCTCCTCTAGACTCTGGGTCAGGGATAAGACTCAGGACACTCCTCTAAAAAGGGTTCAGACCCCCAGAAGGCACTCTTCAGACTCTGACATGTTTTTCAGCACTAGTATGCATACACCTATAGAGCCTCAGCCTAAGGAGTCCCCGAAGTCTCCTCTGGAGGACCCTTCATTTGCAGAACTCCTCATAACTATACAAAATCCCTGTGGCTGGGCTATTCTGGAATAGGATCCAAAGTGGAAATGGCTCACAGAGCATCTAGACATGACTGACACAGGTCTTATGCCCATACTGCCTTGGACAGGGTCCCATGAAGACCCAATATCCACTATCTAGTAACAGCCTTCCTCCATTCCGGCTGTTTCGAAAAAGGCAGACAGGATGTGCCACCCCCCCAGATGAGGTCACACACCTTACTGGCCCTCCCAATGCAGACTCGGTTGTTATCACAGCTGCCCATGAGCAGTCCTCTAAACCTAAACATTTGAGCATTTCTCCTCCTGATAAGGTGTCTAAGTAGATGGACAATTTTGGACACAAGATCCATTCCTCCTCCACTTGCACCCTCAGGTCCCTTAATTATGTGGCTCATATGGTTTTCTCCTGGAAATTTTCCCTGGCCTCACTTGAGTCCAAGTTGGAAACTATCCAGGACCAGAAGCTTAAGGCAGAGATTGCCAAGACAGTGAGAATGGCTAAATTCTCCTGCTGTCATGCCCTCCAGGCCACTTATGACACAGTAGACTCAGTTGCTCGCACCACAACCACTACTGTCTGCATTAGGCAACATTCGTGTCTCAGAATTGCTGGCCTACCACAATATGTCCAGACCTCCATCCTGGATGCTCCTTTCAGGGGATCTGTGTTATTCAGAGGTAACACCAAGGATATTATCACTGAATTGCAGGACCATGGTAAATCCATCCACAATGTCCACTTCATGTACTGAGGGGGTTACAAAGGCAAATAGCCTTTCCATCGGCAACAGAGACACAAGACCAAAGACGCCCCTGCCAGACACCAGGCCACATGCAGTTATCATAGTAACATAGAAACATAGAAGATGATGGCAGATAAGGACAGCAAGGCCCATCCGGTCTGCCCATTTCTTTTTCTACCTTATGGATGTGCCATCGGACTTTGCTTTGTCAATGGCCTATCTATTCATACTCACCTGTATTGCTCCCTTATGCCTATCCCATGTCTGTCTGAAGCCCTGCGCTGTATTCATATCCACCACTTCCTGAGGTTGGCCGTTTCATGCATTCACCACCCTTTTTGTGAAAGCAAACTTCCTCACATTACCCCTTAATCGTACTCCCTCTAATCTCATGCTGTGTCCTCTTGTCCTGCTATTTTTATGCTTGCTTGCACGCATGCACAAGAAACATCTTTGGAGAATACGACTTGCTGGAGGTGTGTGCCTGTCCCTGCCAGTGAAGTGCTCAATCTGAGGGGTGCATCCCATATGCACCAATGGAGCAGTGAGATATGTATGGAAGCAGATTGACAGCAGTGGCCTTGGCTTCAAAGAAAAGGTCCACTTCAATCACTGCGTGAAACATGTCTTCAGGGTACGTGCATGCTACGCCTGCCAGTCCATCTCACCCACTAGCTCTGCATCACCATTATTTTACTGTAGTTTCTGCAAGTACATGGCAGGTAACAGCAGTTTTCCACAGCGCAACACTAATGTGGGAGCCTATGTTACAGCACGAGTGCGTCAGTAGAGTGGACCAGAAGGAGATCCCTTTGCAGCAGCAGTAGTCGCCGCCTCAGTGTGTACCTCCATCTGCCCACCGGACTTGAGAGAGCTGCAGCTGTTACTGTGGGAACAGAGGGGGAGCTCACACCGGGTTCAAGGACAATCTGCATGCCCCCGACCCACTGCAGAGCAGCCCTGATGGCGATGGTGGCAAGCGGTCCTGTTTTCACAGTAAGCTAAATGACTAGCTTTCACGATTTCTGACCAAACTGACTACGGGGGTAAGACAGCGAGATCAAAACATTTTGTCATGCTGTCACACACGAGTAGCAGCGTGCTTTGTGTGTGAGGTGGAGGCTGCTGGTCAGTACCTGCCACTTCATTTTTGTCAGCCTATTCCGCACTACACGTGGCCATCCTTGCTCTACCTCAGTGACTTGTGACGCGTGAATGCTGCAGAAATACAGTACCAACCAGTGAGTCAGTGTCATTCAGGCTAGATTAAGTAGCTAGACAGATAGAAGAGGTGCAACAGTTTGAAGTTTAAAATGGGGATGGGGGTTGTATATTTGTAGCGTGAAAGGGGTGTCCGCTTCCTATGTGCTACAGTGGTTTGTCTAATGAAGCATTTGGAAGCAAGGTATTATTTGCATTTTATATATATATTTGCAGTTTACATCATCCAGATGGTGGGATTACTCCACGATAACGATCAGTATCCATTTTAAGTGGGGATCCTTTGTACGAAATAGTACCGCAGCGAAATTAAATACATTGTAAAAGAACACATTTACACACACATGGAATCCACTGTAGAAAAGCATGGCATCTGTATCCTTTACTGCAGCATTACTCACTCCGCGGCTCGCGAGCCACATGCGGCTCTTTTAGTGTTTCTGAATTTATAGCGGGATGCAGCTCTTTCAGTCTGAGCCAAAGCGAGGAACTTATATTCTTCGCAGCGAGAAAACGAGCAAGTAATGCGGTTTAAAGCATAATCATCAGAAGTGCAATTCAACAGTGTAAACCACTCTATTTTTTCAATTTTTTTTGTATGCCCAATGAGACAGATTTTTACTCTCTCAACAGGACTAAGAATTTTGTCCCAGAATGTCAAACTTTTGAACTGTGTATTCTGATTTTTTATTCTGATGTTTCTTGCATTGTTGAGAGAGTAAAAATCTGTTTTATCGGGCATACAAATAAAATAGAAAAAATAGAGTGGTTTACATTGTTGAACTGCGAGTGAACTTGTGATGATTATGCTTTAAACCGCGTTACTTTTTTTTTTCATTTGTGTCCTGAACTCCCATTTGACCCCGTTTTGTGTTTTTTTCTATAAACTGCGGGTCCCATGCCATCTCCAGACTTTGTTTTCTCATGTTTCCACACAGATCTGCACAAACTGAGTTTGTGATGTCAGGTTCGTACCCGTACCATAAAGAACAGCCCCTCCGGCACTCTTGGAACTAGACAGCTGAGAAGAGTTCCAGAGCATCGGACATAAAATTGCCTGAGAAGCCGCCTCCTTTTAGTTTAGGTGAAGTGAGTTGTTACTGCCTGCTCAGGCTGACTGCTGATTGCTGCATGATCCATAGAGCCTAGCCAACCTACCGATTGCAGGGCCGCTGCACTGTTGAAGCCAATTCCATAAAAGAACCTATAATTCACTAAATCTTTTACAAAAAAAAAATGCGTTTTCCATCAGCCATACTGTGAGGCTGCAGCAGCATATTGCAGTGAAGTCAGACCTACTGTGTCACCAGACCACCCGCAGTAGCCACCAGCTTGAGGACTTGAGGAGGATCCTGCCTGACCGGGGGTGTACAAAAAAGTAATCCAGCATTGCTTTCCTTCGGGTCTGGTTAGTCTTTTTTTGTTCATTTGTTATGAGTCCTGCCAGGCTCATCGGAGCATTATGTTCATTTAGGTAGCCTGCATGGGAGCTCCAGTTTTACTTTTACCAGCTTTTAGACAGCATATTGCATTGGAAGCATTGGGTTCTTGCTGTCTCTTTTGTCAGTGAAATTGATGTAGCTGCATTGTTCTTTGGGCACTCACTGCCTATTCTTCTTGTTGGATCCCATTTATTTACTGAATAATGACAGCCTTTCTCTCTTTTACTTTGAAGTGTGTTTGAGTTGCGTTTGCCAGAATTTAGAATAATGTGTATGTTGTGGCTCTTTGCCCAACTCTAACTACGCATGTGGCTCCTGAGCCAGTACGGGCTGAGTATCACTGCTTTACTGTCTGAACAAAACTGGAGTTGAACTGTCAGTGGAGTGCAGTCACCTCTGTGGTGGACCGTGGCAGTCATTCTGGGTCAGCACATTACACAACACTTTTCCAGTTGTTTAGGTGAGAACTGACTGATAATGTACCAGGTCAGTTTATTGGCGGTTCATGTGGGAAATATGGCCAGGGCACAGAGGACACTCCTAACATTCATTGTCTTGTTGTGAGGGAAAACATCTTTGAAGACTTCATCCAGGGCATGATCAAATTGGCTGTATGTTTCCCTATGAGATGCAGTGGTGGAGAGGGCATCCTTGATTTCATGTCCTGGGAGGCACTTTGTAGATTGGTAACTCCCAGTGGCACATTACTGAATCCTTATCATGCCATGTTGGTACACTGAGCCAAAGCTTATTTCCAGGTGCAGTCTAAGAATACAGGGAGGATAAGTTATATGCCTAGGGTCACACAGTATGCAAGTGGTGTTTGTGGGAATGAAACCCAGTTCTGCCTGTTTTCCAGGTTTACAATGCCGAATGGTATTCTCTAGGCATGGGTGCAACAACCATGGCTAAAAATGAGAGCCAGATGGGAGATCTTCTGAGTTTTCACACTGCTGCCAATGTCATTGGCCCTTTTTTGAGCTGGCAGTATTGCCTAGAGGTTAGAATGATGAGCTGTGAATGAGCGTGGTACATCCAGCAGACATGGGTTTGATTCCCACAACCTCGACTTGCTTACTGTGTGACTGAACAAGTCACTTAACCTCCCTAGTGCTCTCACGTCGTCCCTGAAAACAGGAACTTGTGCCTAGTGGGCCTTACCCATTATCAAAGACTAAAATAAAAAAAAAATTCTCTGAATATTAGTGGTTTCCTGACAGATTTGTAAAAGTTTCCCCATCAGTTTGGAAGGGGAACTAAACAGCATATCTACTGGAGATTTAAAACCCCATTTTCTCGGATCCACTATCATGATTTTCTTCAAATCTCACTTCTTAAAACAGTTCTATGCCTGGGCCTATTTCTTCACTGAGGCATTCTATGGTATCATCACAATGAAGTTGAAGTCTGATGTAAGGATAGGATGCTGCACGCATATGCCTACCTGCTTTAGTGAAGTGGATTTTTAAATCTTTGCTTTTTTGCGTTTGTTTTAACCAAGCAAGATTATACCAAGGTTCATACTAAGCATATTATGAAGCGTGATAGGTGTTAGCCCGTATCATTCCTTTATTTGTAACACCTTATTTGGCCACCGTTTAATAGACATTTGTCCATTTCGTTTTTAAACTCCTTTTTGCATTTACTGATGAACATTTCTAGTGGGAGGGAATTCCAAGGGTTTATTAGTCATCTAGGGAAGTAAAACTTTCTCTTAGTTGTACTGAATAAACTACTTGAAATTTGGAGAGGGTGCCCCCTTACATTTTTTGAGACTCTTTAAAGTCAAAATTTAGTTCTGCGAATAGACAGGGGTTGTTAATGATGTCATACAGCATCATAAGTTCTCCCCGTAGCCAGTGCATTTCAAGTGGCAATAAGTTTACTTGGTATAGTCTGTCTTTGGGGGTATTCTGTAGGCCTGAGATGCATTTAATCTTTTTTTGGGGGGGGGACTTTACATTTCCAATAACTTTTTTCTTGTATGGACTCCAAAAGCAGGTGGCATTGTCCAGGTGTGATCTGACATAGGCCCAGAAGAGTGGGAGTATGACCTGTTTGTTTCTGGAATTCATTTTTCTTTTAATGGACCATGTCATGTTGCTTGCTTTCGAGGTGGCATTATTACACTGACTTGAGTTTTGTAAGTAGTTTTGCGACAGGGTATGCCGCATAACTTATTAGAGTGGTTTTGGGTTGTGACCTCCCACGTGCATCACTTTACATTTTTCCTGGTTGAATCTTATTTGCCACTTTTCTCCCCATTTTGATATTTTATCTGGGTTGGATTGGATACTATGACATTTCGGAAATGCACAGCACCCCCCTCCCCCCAAGTATAGAGTCATCTGCTTACCACGTTACTCAGTTTATTATACCTTTTGGTAAATCTGCTGTGATGATCTGGAATATTGGTGGATCTAAAATGAAGCCCTGCAGCACTCCACTAGTAACTCTCCTGGGGTTTGATTTGTGTCTGTCTGTTTGTAACTACTCTGTCAAGGTTCTATCAGATAATCAGTTAGCAGTCCATCTTGTTAACATTTTGTCTACATTGACCTTTTCCAGTTTATCGAGTATTACCCAGTGTGGCACTGGACCAAAGGCCTTACTGAGAGCTAAGAAAATGATGTCACATGGTATATGCTTATCAAATTTATTGCTCATTTTCTTGTAAAAGCCTAGCAGATTGGTTGAGTAAGATCTTGCTGAGAACCCAGGTTGCTCTTCCTCTTCCTCTTTATTAGTGAGTTAGGTGTTGAGTAGTTCCTTAATTATTGATTTTAACATGTTACCTGGCACCGATAACTGACAATTAAAGCAGCAGTACTAGTTAACCAGGAAATGTTCATCAGTTCCCAGATTTTCATACTGCCTGGTAGTTTAACATTTCAGATTTAAATTTTGCTATGTACTGTTTTCTGATAATTGGTCCTCTTGATTTTTAATACGTTAATAATGCTTTGTGGCTTCATAGGAAATATGGCAGCCCCAATACCATTTCTTGTTTTTTCCCCCTTTCTTTACATTGCTTGTCCTGTAATCACTCAGCAGGCAAATGAAGGGGTGGTGCATTCGAGGTGCATTCCAGTTACATCAGACAAAATGACCAGTGAGAGAATGGTAGCATCTCATTTCCCTGAAAATCCAATATGGCATTCCTGGCAAGGGTCTGTGCCAAACTATCAGAAAAAATAAAGAGTATAAAGAAAACAAATAAAAGAAAAGAAAATTATTTCAGGTTTTCTCAGTTGTGGGGCTTGTTTGACATAAGTGTTGTAAAAAGAAAATTTTTATTAACTGGTACTGTTGCTTTAAATTGTCAAAACTAAGAACGATAAAATTGTTGTCGAAGGATTAAAGTCCATCACAGCCAAGGCTCGCTCTGTGGCTTTGAGTAAGTCACATGACTTCCCTGTTTTTTCTGCCCTCCCCAGCCACAAATTGGGTGCAAAATGGACCACAGTGAAAACAAGGTGTTACTTGGTTAAGCAGTTCAGTGAAAAAAGAGACATTTTTTCTTTACTTTACAGACTAAAAATGGGAAGGCAGCAAAAGACAACACTGGATAACATTGCTAGGTTTTATAATCATACTTTATACCAAAAAACAGAGACAAGACCATCATCACAAAATGGAGGGGACATAAACTCTGACTGGCTTTTCACCATATACTTTGTCTGTAGACTACACAGTAGTCTGAAATATCCAAAATATTTTTAAAATCAGTTATTAGGCATGTAAGGCCATACTCAGTTGACTTTTTGTTTTTCTAAAGTTTAAGTAGGGATTAAACAGAAAAAGATATTGGATCATATTGATCAGCTGTGATCCCAAAGCCCCAAAGCAGCAGTGGAAAACCATTAAATAGTGAGCTAGACTGTCACCGAGAAGGGTAAAAGGTGGGTCCAAATTGAAAACTGTGACATTTTGTCACGATCTTCAGGGCTTGCTTTAGCACTTGTAAATAAAATAAGGGTAAGTTTGTTGCTGTGCTTGAAATGTTTTTATATTTTTTTTTGGGGGGGGGGTTCAGTCCACATTATCTGGAAGTCAGAAATTTGCTGAAGTGTCTTAGTATTATATCAACTGTCACTTTTCTGTTAATGATACAGGTACCGCTCTTTCGATATACAGGGTCAGTGCTTTTATTTTTGTGCTTCAGATCCTCAAAATTCCATATGGGGACTTCAGTAGGTGGTTGATGGAAGACCTGCAACCTCCTACTTTGAAATGAACATGGTTCTGCTGATATTGGAGGAAGATTGCATAGTTAATTCCTCGTGTCCCGCTGGGAAAATTCAGTGGCCCCACAGACATATCACAAATTGAAACATTGAGCAGCTGAATTCTGCTAATAACAGCTGTGAATTTTGTTGTTGGTGACCGCACCCCCCCCTTTAAACAGCAGCTGATGACCTCATGGCAAGCAACATGGCAAGGAGCGCCCTGCCCGGGGACCTCAGTAAGCCAGAATTTGCATTTTTTACAGTTTGGTTTTAAAGTTCTTCTGAGGATCACCGAGTACCTTCGCTGCCCTGCCCCTAAAAATGCATTCTGTAAACCAAAGTAGTGGAAGGGACTGCAGTGCTATATGTACCCAGAAAATGCAATCATGGATAGTGCCAACCTTTATATGCTTTAATTTGACTTTAGCAGTAAATTGTACATATTGGGGGGTAAGATTACATGCACAGTGTATGACCACCTTAACATATACAGTTGCTGGTAAAGTAAAATAAAAGTATTGAGTTTACAGAGGAAACCAGCCGAAAATAAGAGGTCATAAACTCCAACTACAAGTGGATATATTCAAGGCATATAGGGTGAAATATAAAATAATATGTGTGTGTGTGTGTGTGTGTGTGTGTGTATAATCAGAATTTTACAGACACCTGAGGTGTGGGATGCTGCGCCCTCGGAGTTCATAAAAGCATCCCACACTGAGGTTCTGTGTAAAACTCTGGTTTACACACAGTCACCCATGTATTATTTTATTTAATTACTGGTCCTCAATTTTTATGTTTGCTTGCATGCATGTGCAAGAAACATAGTGCCACCATACAAGTTTTCATAGGTGTGCCTCCCCCACTTTCAATGCCCTGCTCCCTTTTGCAGGCATGGCTGCACCACGGCAATGAATGTCCGAGCAGTTTATGACAGCCACTCTGATGCAGTGGCATACAGTTCTGAGGAAAACACCACCACAATCAGTGGCAGTATGCAGATTGCCTACATGTCAGCACTGCATCTGAACTGTCATAGACAGTTCATCCCCCCACAAACACCTATGTAGCAAGCTGGGAGCCCACCCCAGCATGCTCATGCGCTTCCCTCCACCCCCGCACACTGTATGACTGGGGGTGCCCAATCCCCCATCAGCTCCACTGCCTCCCCAAAAATAAACTTCCAGCTGCCACGCTGGGAGCCCACCCCAGAGTGGCAAAAGTCCCACCCTGTCTTCCTGAATAAGAAAAAAACACACTTGTAAAAAAAAAGGGTCCCTCGTACACTGTCTTGCCCCTCCCCAACCCGTGACCACCCTCTGTGCACCCACTTCCCCCCCACCCCATACTTACCTCCGGGGCCCAGCACAATGATCTTCGGTGGACCGGGAATACATCTGCACTCTTCAAAGCTGACCGCAAACTGAAGAAATGTCGGTAAGCTGTATAATGGCATAAATAGTTTTGTTTCTACTTTGGTGCATATCTTGGCCATCTTAGGGAATTTTTCACCAACTTTTCAACATGGGGTTCTTGAGGCCCCACCTCATGAACTCAGTCACTGACATTTTGTTTTTCGGGCCTGAAAGGTGATTTGAGGTCACTCTGCGGAACCACCTTTTGGGACAGAGTAATGAAACAACAGTGTTACAGTTCATGAGGTAGGCCCCCAAAACCCTATGTTGAAAATTTGGTGAAAAAATTCCCAAAAATGACTTTAACGAGCATGTGTTGTGCAGTTCCTGCACATGCTCGTAACTTCGCGAACTTTTAATATTTTCACTCCAGATTTTCAACATTGCCATTTTACCACACCTCTTCATGAGTAGTACAGCTGTCATTTTTCACATCTCACCCAAAATGTTTTTTTGCACATGCAGCGCACAATGGTGCAGTCAGTGAGCAAAATCAATGTTCGGGACACATTAAAAAAATCACTGTGACTGTTCATGAGCAGAGGTCTTAAAATGGCTATGTTGAAAATTTGGTGACAGAAGTCCACAAAATGACTGTGTTACAAGGATGCATTGTGCAGTTTCCACGCACCCTCGTAAGTTCACAAATTTGTAATATTTTCAGTCCACATTTTCTACACTGGCATTTTTCCACACCTCCTTATGAACAGTACAGCTGTCATTTTTCATACCCTGGCCGAAATGTGTTTTCGCACTTCCCGTTCAGAAATGCATGGTCCCTGTGGGAAATCAGTGTTTGGGACAGATTAAGAAAATCACAATGCCACTGTTCATGAGTGGAGGTCCCAAAATGCCTATGTTGACAATCTGCTGTAAAAAATCTCCAAACTAATTACATTACGGGAGTGCATTGCACAGTTTCTATGCATGCTCGTGACTTCACCAGGTTTTTTTATATTTTCACTCCAGATTTTCAACATTGCCATTTTTTATACCTCCCCATGAACAGTACAGCTGTCGTTTTTCACATCCTGTTTGAAATGTGTTTTCGCACCTGTGGGGCCAAATTGCGTAGTTGCTGTACAAAATCAGCTTTTGGCCAATGAACTGATATTGCCACTGTTCATGAGGTGGGGGTCACAAAAAAAAACATGTTGAAAATTTGGAGTGAAACTACGAATGAACGCCTGGGGCCTTAGGGTTTCTGGCCATAATGCCACACCCTGTAGAGGCTGACAGGCATCAGGGGTGTGACTTGGGATTGTTACCTGTAATGCTTATGCCATTCCACCCCCACCCACACCCTGCAGCCAGTGATGGGCATCGAGGTGTGCTTTGGACTCTTTGGCCCCAAAGTTCACCCCATTCTCCTATACTAATCCCATCTCACCATATTTCCTTATGGAATGAGGTGAGCATAAGGCCCAAAGACCCCAAGGTACACTGTGATGCTCGTTGGTGTCTGCAGGCTAGGGTGTGGTGAAATGGCATGGCCATTATGCCCGACGACCCAAAGACACACCCCAGTGCCTGTCAGTCTCTGCAGGGTGGTGGTGGGGTTAACTTCAGTTCAATACTTCACTGCCATTCCTATTATGCATCTCTCTAACTCCTGCTCTCCCAGTACCAGCAAGCAAACATTCGGCATTGACAAATGCTTGTTCTCATATTGAAACATGTTAGACTCTTTCACCTTGTTAATGCCCTTAAGGTGTTTGAATGTTTCAATCATATCACCTCTCTCCCTCCTTTGCTCTAAAGTAAACATATTGAGCTCTGTTAATCTTTCCTAATATGTTTTCTGATGCAGTCCCTGCACCATTTTGGTTGCCCTTCTCTGGACTGCCTCAATTTGGTTTATGTCCTTGTGAAGGTGTGACCTCCAGTACAACACGCAGTACTCCAGATGGGGCCTAACAAGTGTCTTGTAAAGAAGGATTATTACCTTCCACTTCTGACTTGTGATACCCCTATTAATACACTCCAACATCACCCTAGCCTTACCTACTGCTTTAGAGGCCTGCTTGGAAGTTTTCAGGTCATCAGTGATGAAACATAGAAACATAAACTTTGACGGCAGATAAGGACTACTTGGCCCATCTAGTCTGCCCATTTCCTTACCTACAGGATAGGCCACAAATCCTAGTTAACCAACAGCCTATTTCTTCCTACTCCCACACAAGAATTGCCTTATGTCTGTCCCATGCATTCTTGAATTCTCCCACAGTTTTAGACCCCACAACCTCCTCAGGAAGGCTGTTCCATGCATCCACCACCCTCTCTATGAAAACATACTCCCTCACATTGCCCCTGAACCGCCCCCCATCTTTAAACTGTGTCCCCTTGTTCTTGCATGTCTCTTTTTCTGAAAGATGCTACCCTCTTGGACTTTGTTGATTGCACTGAGGTACTTAAAAGTTTCTATCATGTCCCCCCCCTTCCTTCTTTCCTCAGGGGTATACATATTAAGCTCCTTTAGTCTCTCCTCATACGGCTTCTCTTGCAGACTCTGCACCATTTTAGTTGCCCTCCTCTAGACTGCCTCTATCCTGTCTATGTCCTTGCGGAGATGGGGTCTCCATAACTGGACGCAGTACTCCAGATGGGATCTCATTAACTGTCTGTATAGAAGGATAACAACTTCCTGTTTTCTGCTGGTGATGCCTCTCCCTGTACATCCCAGTATACCCCCAGCCCTCCCTACTGCCTTCTCACATTGCTTGCTAACCTTAAGGTCATCTGATATGATTACCCCCAAGTCCCTTTCCTTTTTTGTTGTTGTTACTACCTCCCCCCCATTGTGTAATCTTCCCCTGGGTTCTTATTTCCCAGGTGCATTGTTTTGTACTTCTTTGCATTGAATCCTAGCTGCCATACTTCTGATCATTCCTTCAACCTTGCCAAGTCCCTTCTCATTCTTTCCTCGCCTCCTTGTGTATCAACCCTGTTGCAGATCTTTGTGTCATCTGCAAAGAGGCATACTTTTCCTTCCAGTCCCTCTGCAATGCCACTTATAAAGACATTAACAAGCATTTGTCAATGCCAGACGTTCGCTTGCAGGTATTTGCAGTGGTGTTTGGCACGTATGGTGCTTTACACTAATGCCCTGTGCGATTGCTGGTATTTGCACTACAGATTTTCAGCATGACCTTTTTGTTTCCCCCACCTCATAAAAGCATTTGAGACCTCTGCTTATGAACAGTACCACTGTTATTTTGTTAATCTGTTCTGAACGTTGATTTCCCACAGCGACCACACCATTCCGCTCCACATGTGCAAAAACACAGTTCGGGCAGGAAGTGAAAAATGACAGCTATAGCATTCATAGGGAGGTGTGAAGGGATGGCAATGTTGAACATCTGGAGTGAAAATATAACAATTTCTTGAACTTACGAGCGTACATGGAAACTGCGTAATGAATGCTCATGACACAGTCATTTTGTGGACTTTTGTCACCAAATTTTCAACATAGGCATTTTGGGACCTCTGCTCATGAACAGTGTAACTATGATTTTCATAATCTGTCCTGAGCATTGATTTCTCACTGTGACCACACCATTGTGCACTGGATGTGCAAAAACACATTTCAGCCAGGATGTGAAAAATGTCAGCTGTACAGTTCATAAGGAGGTGTGAAAAATGCCAGTGTTGGAAATCTGAAGTGAAAATATTTCAAATTCTGGAGTTGTGAGGTGTGCGGTAAAACTGCGCCGCGCTTGCGCTCGTCAGAATACAGTCATTTCTATTTTTTCACCAAATTTGCTACATAGGTTTTGGGAGCCCACTCATTAACAGTGACACTGTTGTTTAGTTAATCAATCCCAAAAGGTGATTTTGTGCAGTGACCATGAAATCACCTTTGGGGACCGAATAACTCACATGACAGTAACTGAATTCATGAGGTGGGGTCCAAGAACCCCCTGTTGAAAATGTGGTGCCAAAATTTCAAAAATGCCCACGATAGCCACCTAAGTTGAAAAAAAAAAACATTTATGCCATTATACAGCTTACCGTCATTTCTTCAGTTTGCGTTTGGCTTTCAAGAGTGCAGACGTGTTCCCACTCCACTGAAGATCATTGCGCCAGGCTCCGGAGGTAAGTATGGGGTGAGGGGGAGGTGGGGTATGCAGAGGGTGGGTGTGGGTTCAGGGAAGGGACACAAGACACAGCGAGGGATGGTTTTCTGTTTTCACAGGTTTTAAAAAAACAAAAGATGTTGCGGGACAGTTTTCCCATTTACAGGGACAATGGCCATGCTGGAGTGGGCTCCCAGCATGTCACCTGGCTGTTTGTTGGGGGGGACCTGGAGACAGTGGGGACTGGGCAGTCCATCTGCGCATACAATGTGTTTGGTGGGGGCAATAACAAGGGAGCAGGGTAGATGGCAGCAGATGGAGGAAGTGGGAGGGATTTTATTAGCAGCCAGAGGGAAAAGGGTGACGTCAATATGTTAAATACACACATGTTACCACCGCTGATTGCAGTTGTGCTTTTCTTTTAACTGAAGACCACTGCAACCAAACTGCTGTTATAGACAGCTCATGCATCCATTGGTGCAGTAGGGTTGCACATGTTTACACTGAGCACTGCATTGGACAGGAGGGTCACACACCTTCAAAAAGTTGTACTGTCCCAAAACGTTCCTTGCACGTGCATTCAAGCGAATGCAAAAATAAACAAGCATTTGTCAATGCTGAATGTTGCTTGCTTCTATGTGCTGTTTAGGTATTTGGAAGTCATTGGAGTGCAAATATTGAAAATTCGCGAACTTACAAGCGTGCGTAGGAACTGCACAACGCACGCTCTTAAAACAGTCATTGTTAGGAATTTTTTCACCAAATTTTCAACATAGCCATTTTAAGACCTCTGCTCATGAACAGTGTCACTGTGATTTTCTTAATGTGTCCCATACATTGAGTTCGCACACCGACTGCCCCATTGTGCGCTACATGGACGGAAACACGTTTTGGGTGAGATGTGAAAAATGACAGCTGTACTACTCATAAGAAGGTGTAGTAAAATGGCAATGTTGAAAATCTGGAGTGAAAATATTGAAAATTCGTGAACTTACGAGCCTACATAGGAACTGCGAAACGCATGCTCGTAAAACGGTCATTTTTAGGAATTTTTCCATCAAATTTTCAAAATAGGCTTTTTGAGAGACCACCTTATGAACACTGGCAGTGTCATTTCATTAATCAGGCCCAAAAGGTGATTTTGTGCAGTGTCTGCAAAATCACCCTTTGGGCCCGAGTAAAGCCATGACAGTGACATCATTCATGAGAAGGGGTCCTAAAAACCCCATGTTGAAAATTTGGTCCAAAAATTCCAAAAAATGCCTGAGATATGCAACAAAGTTGAAAAAACCCCATCTAGTCCATTATACAGCTTACCGGCATTTCCTCAGTTCGCAGTCGGCTTTGAAGAGTGCAGACGTGTTCCCGGTCCACCGAAGATCGTTGCGCCGGACTCCGGAGGTAAGTATGGGGTGAGGGGGATGTGGGGAGGCAGGGTGTGCAGTGGGTGGGTGCGGGTTGTGGGAAGGGGGCCAGGGGGAAGCACCATGGGACCATTTTTAATTTACAGGTTTAAAAAAAAAAAAAAGACGGCGGGACGTTTGCCACACTGGGGTGGGCTCCCAGCGTGACAGAAGGACAGCTGGGGGCACGGAGCTGATGAGGGATTGGGCACCCCCATCAACCAAAACAAGGTTTGCCATGCTGGGGTGGGCTCCCAGCGTGGTACCAAAGCTTTGGGGCATGAGGCGCTGCGAGCACACAGCGGTGTGACGTGGGACGTTTGCAACACTGGGGTGGGCTCCCAGCGTGGCAGCAGGGAAAGCTGTTTGGGGGGACGTGGAGCCGATGGGGGATTGGGCACCCCCATCAGCCAAAACAAGATTTGCCATGCTGGGGTGGACTCCCAGCATGGCAACAAAGCTTTGGTGGGGCGTGAGGCGCTGCCAGCACACAGCGGTGGTTTTCTTTGAAGTGAAGACCACAGCTGTCATACACAGCACCCACATCCATTGGTGCAGGACCGCCATGCCTGCTCAACGGAGCAGTGCATTGCACAGGACAGTCACACCTCCAAACTGTCCTATTCTCCCAAGACGTTCCTTGCGCATGCGCGTAAGCAAACGTAAAAAGGACTGGACCCAGTACTGAACCCTGCGGTACCCCACTAGTAACCCCTCTTTCTTCCGAGTGGACTTCATTTACAATTACCTTCTGTGTACTGTTGTCCAGCCAATGTTTTACCCAGCCTACCATCCTGGGACCCACTCCCAGGCTGGTTAATTTGACTATTAATCTTTTGTATGGGACTGTGTCAAATGCCTTGCTAAAGTCTAGGTAGGCCATGTCCACAGCCCCTCCCTGGTCTACTACTTTGGTCTCCCAGTCAAAGAAATCTAATAGATTTGTCTAACATGATCTTCCCACTGTGAACCCATGCTCCCTTGGGTCCTGTGCCCCACTGGCCTCTAGGTACTCAACAATTCTTTCCTTCAGAAGTGACTCCATCACTTTCCCTACCACAGAGGTCAAACTGTCAGGTCTGTAGTTTCCTGCCTCTGTCTTGGTCTCACTTTTGTGAAGGGGAATCACATCCGCCTTCCTCCAGTCCTCAGGTACCACACCATCCTCCCGTGATTTATTAAAAAAAGCAGCCAGTAGTTTCACTAGTTCTCCCCTTAATTCTTTTAGAATTCTGGGGTGAATTCCATCAGGCCCCATTGCTTTGTCCACCTTCAGTTTTAGGAGTTCTAGCAGAACCCTTTCTTCTGTGAAAGGACTCTGATCGACCCCCCTATCAAGAGTGCTTCTGTTAATTGGATTAGGCACTTCCACCTCCTCTTTTGTGAATACTGAGCAGAAATATTCTTTCAGCATCCCTGCTTTTTCACTGTCCCCCTCTGCCCACCCACTGCTCATTCTATTCAGCCTCACTATCCCTCCCTTTGTCTTTCTACGCTCTCTAATGTACCTATAAAAGGTTTAATCCTCCTTCTTAACTGAGTTGGCTATCTTTTCCTCAATTTGGGCCTTTGCTATTCTGACTTCCCTCCCTGCTTCCTTCTGCCTTAGCTGGTACAGCTCTCTGTCCTGCTCCTTCCGTGTTTCCTTGTACTTCTGGAATGCTATCTTTTTCTCCCTGACATTCCCATCCACCTCTTTTGAGAACCATAGTGGCTTTTTCTTTCATTTTGATTTGTTTATTTGCTTCACACAAAGGCTTGTTGCCTCTGTGATGGCAGTTTTGATGATTCCTCATTGTTGCTTCACCCCTCCTTCTAGCCTGTTTGCTAGTGCTTTTCTGAGGCACTCTCCCATCTTGCCAAAGTCAGCCCTCCTGAAGTCCTGCACCCTCACTTTTGTATGGCTTGACTCTGTAGCTGAGTTTAACGTGAATCACACTGTTTGATGGTCACTTGTTCCCAGATGGCATCCCACTTCTAGATCTGAGATCCTCTCACTGCCCCCATTTGAGAGTACAAGGTCTAAGATTGCTCCCTCATGAGTGGGTTCCGAAACTTGCTGTCTGAGACATGACACCTGTAGGGCATCGAGAATGGCCCTGCTCTTGGATGTGACTGCAGCAAATGTGCTCCAGTTAACATCTGGCATGTTCAGGTCTCCCATCAACAGTATCTCCCCTTACTCTGCCATCCTAAGAATGCCTTCTATCATATCTTTGTCCATTCCCTTCCCCTGACATGGGATTCTATACACAACCCCTGTGCAGATTGTGGTGCCCTTTCCAGTCTCCAAGGTGACCCACAGTGACTCCTCTCCTCCCTGTTTACTCTTTTGTTCTGTTGCTTTTATCCCTTCATTTATATAGAGAGCTACTCCTCCCCCTCTTCTCCTCTGCCTGTCTCTCCTGTAGGTTATGTACCCTGGTATGTTAACATCCCAGTCATGGTTCTCTGTGTACCATGTTTCAGTGACTGCTACAATATCCAGACATCCCTCTTCCATCAAGGCCACCAGCTCAGGGAGCTTGTTGCCCAGACGATGGGCATTGGTACTCATTACCCTCCATTTCTTGATGGCCTTACTCCTTTTTGCTCCATCCCTGTCCTTTTTGCCTTTGTCACTTTTCCCTTTACCCCTTCCCTTCTCCCTATCGACACCTCTATATTGGTGTTTACCGTACTTACTACTGTGATTTTTGGGGGGGGCTAGGATTTCCATGCTCCTTTCCAGTGCCCCCCTTGGCTAGTTTAAATGCTCACCAATGAAGCATTTAAATCTATCACCTAGGATCCTGGTTCCCCTCCTGGACAGATGCAGCCCATCATGCCAGTATAGGCTTGCATCACTCCAGGTGGACCCCCAGTCCCCAGTGAAGACAAATCCCTGAGCTCTGCACCAGTTTTTCAACCACTGACTGAATCCCATGGTGTGAAACACCCTAGCCTCTCCTACGCCATAGATGGGCAGCACCTCCAAGAAGGTTACCGTGTGTGCTACTTGTCTAAGTCCCCTCCCCAATTCCACAAATTCTTCCTGCACTTCTCTAATCCCTTTCTTAGCCAGGTCATTTGTCCTTAGGTGGACCATGATATCCGGCTCCCTCCCCTGTGCAGCTGCTCCGGCAATCCTGAGAATTTGCTCCCTGTCCCTTCAAGCCATGGTACCAGGCAGGCACCTTGCCTCCCTCTTTCCTTCCTTCCCCAATTCTACCTTCTTGACAATAGAGTCCCCCACCAGGAGTCGTTTCCTTCCCCTGTGGGGTCCCATGCCACCCTTCTGTGGGTCTCCTTTGTGGAGGTTCCCAGCATCCTCCTTGGTCTCCACTGCATGTGCCTCCATAGGGGAACCACACTTTGCAAGAATGGCATAGGAATTGTGGAGAGGTACAACTGGAGGGATGTGCCTCTCTTCCACCACCCTCACCCTCTCTGAGCCCACTGTGGTCCAACCGCTCCTCTTTCTTGGCAACCTCTGAGGCAACAGCAGTGGCATGATGATGCCCAAGTCTGTTTCTTCCCCTTGTGACTGCCAGCAACTCCTCTCCCAGCCTATAGGTGGCTTCAGGGTTTCTCTTCCCCTATGTGCATGATCTTGAACTTCTTTGCATTAAACCCCAGTTGCCACTCTTCTGACCATTTTGCTAATTTATCCAGATCTCTTCTCATTCTGTCCACCCCATCTGGATCATCTACTCTGTTGCAGATCTTGGTGTCATCTGCAAACAGACAAACCTTACCCACCAGTCCATCTGCAATATCACTGATGAAGATATTGAAGAGGACATGCCCCAAGACTAATCCGTTTGGTATACCACTTGTGACTTGCATTACTTCTGACTGTATACTGCTTACCACCACTCTCTGTTTTCTGCCTGTCAACCAGTTTGCCACCCAGTTGACTAACTTCTGAGCCATCCTGAGCCTACCCATCTTATTAATCAATCTTCTATGTGGAACAGTATTGAAAGCTTTGCTGAAGTCAAGGTAGGCAACATCCATTGTTCCCCCTTGAACAACAACTCTGGTTACCCAGTCAAAGAAATCTATGAGATTAGTTTGACAGGACCTTCCTTTTGTAAACCCATGCTGTCTTGGATCCTGTGCTCCTATAGATCCCAGGTGTTGCACCATCCTTTCCTTAAGGAGTGCCTCCATAATCTTGCCCACTACTGAGGTAAGACTGACTAGTCTGTAGTTCCCTGCCTCCTCCCTGCTACCACTCTTGTGGAGCGGGATCACATGAGCCCTTCTCTAGTCTTCTGGGACCTCTCCTGTGCTCAGAGACTCATTAAACAATTCTGATGATGGCTCGGCTAGTTCCACCCTTAGATCCTTTAGTACCCTGGGATGTATGCTATCAGGTCCCATTGCTTTGTCCACCCTGAATAAATTGAGCTCTTGTAGGACCCTTTCTTTTGTGAAGGGACTAGTACAAACCACCCTCCAACCTGTGTTCATGGTGCTGAGCTGTGGGCCCTGACCTACCTTCTCTTCAGTAAATACCGAACAGAAGTATGTATTTAGGGTATCCAGCATCAGGAACCCCTACTCCCTTTGACAAGTCCAAAAATCTCCCCAGAGGAGCTTCTGGCTCCCTTCCCTCAGCCTCCTGACATGTGAGGCCCCACCACCTCCTCCAGATCCTCTAGGGCAACCAGTGGGGTGGAAGATTTGCCCTCCATCTTTCAGGTTCAAAGGACATAACCACAGACTCTTGGGTCCTTCAGTTAATAGCAAGAGGTCACACCACAGAGTGCCTAGATAGGGCTCTGGAAACCCCCAGACCTCTCTTATTATCCTCCAAGGCACCTGTGTCTGATAGGGAATGAGATCTAGGATCTTCTGCAAAAGTCAGCCATTGAGGCTGTGGCTCCAGCACAGGTAGGAAAAGGGTACTACTTCCATTTCTTCCTAGTGCCCAAAAGGATGGGCAATGTAAGACCCATCTTGAACCTCAGCATGCTCAACCTGTATGTGACATACAATACGTTCTGCATGCTTATCACCCATGGACTTCTACCCCTGCTTCATAAGGGCCATTGGCTTTGTGCACTGGACATACAGGATGCCTACCTGCACAACCCTGTCTTCCAGACCCACCGCCACTTTCTTCAGTTTGCCTTCCAGGGGGAACCTTGCCAGTACAAGGCTCTCCCTTTTGTCCTATCCTCAGCACCTTAGGTTTTTACTGAGTGCCTAGGAGTGGTGGCTGTGGCCCTATGCCACAGAAGGATCTAATTGTGCCTGTATCTGGATGACTGTCATCCCCATCACAGAGCAGTCTGAGGGAGTCCCTCTCTTTTACCCTGGACCTCTTTTCCAGACTTGGAATAAGAGTCAGCTGTCCCAAGTCCCACCTCTTCCCTCCCATAACCTAAGATAAATTTGGGTCAGTGCTGGATATGGTCCAGGGCAGGGCCTTCCTCCCATTGGACAGAGCGGAGACCCTGCAAGAACAGGCCATATTAGTGGTCAACTCACACTGGACCACAGCCCAGTTGATCCTCTGTCTTCTTGGGCTGATGGCAGCTGCAATACCTACAGTTCCTCTAGCCAGACTGCATATGAGGGTGACCTAATGGAGTCTTCATGTCCAATGGGATCAGTGGCTGGATAACCTGGATCACAGGGTCCTAGTGTCTGGGTACATGACGATGAATATTCTTTGGTGGCAGGAGTTGTCCAGTCTCTCCACAGGGTTCCCCTTTCAATGCCCTGCTCCTACCATGACCCTTACAATGGATGCTTCATGTCAAAGTTGGGGAGCTCACCTGGGAGACCATCAGACTCAGGGAACAAGATCACAGCTGGAAGCATCTCAACACATCAATGTATTAGAAATGAGGTCAGTGCATGCTGTATGCCCTCCAGGACTTCCAGCCTCTTCTATGTCCAGGGACATTCCTGGTGCAGACCAACACTATGTCTGTGGTCTGGTACCTGAACAAACAGGGAGGCACTTGCTCATACCCTGTATGCCAGGAGATGATGCAAGTGTGGTATTTGACAGTCCAGTATGACCTCCGCCTGACTGTTGTCCACGTGCTGTGCATCAACAATCCCCTGGCAGACAGTCTCAGCCACACCACTGTCAAGGCTCACTAGTGGGAGCTAAATAAAGAGGTGGTCAAAAGCTTATTTGACCTGTGGGGTCAACTGGAAATAGACTTCTTCTCCCCATGCAACACAAAACTATCCATATTTGCTCGCTCATTCCTGGGTGTGGTGTCTTCTGGTGAGATGTGCTGTCTCCTTGCTGGACAGGGAGATTCTTGTGCACCTTTCCTCCCTTCCCAGTGCTTCAGAGGATTCTCCAGAATCTACAGGCGGAAGTGGTTCACATGATTCTAATAGCCCACCTTTGGCCTCAACAGATTTGTTTCCCTCTGCTTCAACAGCTGTCAAAGGAACCCCCAGTACTTCTGCCTCTCTGCCATGATTTTCTGACTCAGGAGCAGGGCAGACTGGTGTATCTGTACCTCAAAACCCTACACCTGCATGCGTGGCACCTGTGGACATATATGAAATAGCTCCCATTGTTATTATTTTTTTTTACAAAAATTGTCAACTGTGCAGACACATTTGTAAAACAATTAATTATAATAGTGAGACTTTTTCAAATAATGTTATTTCACTTACGATACTCATGCTTGTCTACCCACTTACTCAGTTTCCTACTTGTTTCTGTCCTTCTACTAAATAATTCCTGTTGCTTCATATCAAGGGGTTGCTGATTTTTGTATTGTGTGTGCCTGGGGTTGAGCAGCAATAAAAGATAAACTATGCAATACTCTCAATAACACACCTACCCCAGTTTACTTTTACCTAACACCCATTTTTAGGCCTTGTACAGTAAGATCTTCCTTCAAAAGAACAACTTGTAATACAGTGTGTAAGAGTTACATTGACATTTGGGTATGCACTTTCATATTATACCAATTATGTGTGTGTGTACTGTATAGCAATCTCTAAAGAAATCAATGAACCACATCAAATGTCTTCCTAAACATGTCTCAACATTGTGTTTATCTTCCACCTTGTCACAACATATAGTTGTCTCAGCAGTGTTTCCTTTTTTCCCAGTTCAAAGTTTATTTGGATTATACAATATAAAGAGAATCCACAGTTCACATATATACCAAAAACATGTACCTGATAATCTATCAAATCCCTCCTTCCACCCACACACCTCCCCTCCCACTCAGCCCTCCCCTACCCTCCCTAACCCCATGCACAGAGTAACTATTGTTATACCATTTGTTATAAATAAGGCATCAATCTTATTTCTTATATGGAATAAAGAGAGTGCAGTGGGCTCCAAATTCTGGTATATCTGCTTGGCCTGTTACAAAGACTCAGTATAGCCTTCTCTGTCCACAGATTTGTCAATAACTCATTCAGCCATTCAATGTAGGAAATGGCCTCACTATCTTTCCAGTGTCTCAATACTAGATTTTTGATGGACATAAATATTAAAGCCATGTGATACTTACAATTGAAAACTGAGACCCCCATAAAGTCTCCTAGCAGACAAATTTCTGCTCTGAATAAATCGTCCAACCCCAGGAGAGGATCCGCCCTTTGTCTGATAAAAGTCCATAAGGGGCTAATTTTTGTCAAGATCAGAAAATATGAAACAAATTGCCCTCATTCTGCATGCATCGAGTGCATGAGGGGAAGGGGGACTGCACCAAATTTGGCCAGTTTTTGTGGAGAATAACACAAATTGTGTAATATGTAAAATTGCATTAGATGGAGCCTGTCCTGGGTCACGAATTCATGGCAATTAAACCACAAAGCAGACCAATTTATGGCCTGATACAGGAAATGAGAGGACCAAAATGCAGTCGGTCCAAAACAGTCTGGATAAATCCTGTCAAATTGAGAACTATATATTTTGGACACCGCTTTTGGAAACCCCACCAGTGGGCTCAGTTCTGAGTGGAAAGATATTGTTATTGGCTTGGGAGGGGTTACCCCTAACACCTTCAATAGGAGATGTCTAGCTTTGAAAACTTTGAAAATCATGGAGTTCAGGAGATGTAATTTGTCCATAATTGCAGGGGAAGAAAACCATGTCCCATCTTCTTTTACTAAGAGAGTAAGTGGGCCATTCCCTAATTGAGGAAACCATTGCACTGAGAGGACTCTTAGAACTGGGGTTACCCCATACAGTCTGTGCCAAGTCCTGAGTATGATTATATTTATGAATGAACAAAGCTGAGAATGTACCCATAAAGAAGTGGCTATGGGGAGATTCATAATGGTAAAGGGAGAAATTTTAATTGTATTTATAAGAGCGTAGAGGGGGACAGATTGTGGGATTTTATTTGATCTTGCTCACTTTTGAGCCACACTGGGGAAAAAGAGGAGAAAGCTGAGAGTGTACTGCTGAAACCAATTGGAGGTATTTGTTAGCATGGCTAGCCCAGTAGTAAAGATCAATATGTGGAAGACGTAGACCCCCTCTGGTCTTTGGGGCTGCTAACTTATAGAAGGCCAATCTCGGCCTCTTACCAGACCAGATAAAGTCAGTGATAAGACTGTGGATTTTTTCAAACCAGGAAAGGGGAAGTCAAATATTTAAAAGGTTGAGAGGATAAAAAAGATGAGGAAAAATGTTAATCTTAACCAGACTGATTTTCCACCAAAGGAAGATTGGAAGAAGGGAACACGGACCACCGATTCAGATCCTAGGTAATCGTATTTACCAGAGAGTCTAAGTTGAGTTTTTGGAGACTTGATGGAATTCCTGTGAGTTCAGTTCCAAGATACTTTAAGGAATATGACTTCCAAGAGAGTCCCAAGGCTAATATATAAGTTTTTAGAAGCTTATGGTTAAGAAGAAATACTACCGATTTACTAATATTTAACTTTTAATTAGAAACGGCACTAAACTCTTCAATAATATCTAGCATGGGTGGGATGGATGTGGCTGGGTAAGACACCTGAAGAAAAAGATCATCTGCATAAGCAGATACCTTCATTTTGTGACCCTGAATAGTAATTCCTTGGATCTCTCGGCACACAGTCAGTCTACGTACGAGAGGTTCTACTTAGAGGTTAAAAAGTAGGGGCGACAGGGGGGCAACCTTGCCTTGTATCAGATTTTAGGGGGAATAGTTCTGAAATTACCCCATTCCCTGACATCCAAGCAGTCGGGAATTTGTACAAGGCTTGTATCCACTTCTGAAATTCCAAGGGAAAAATAAATGCTTTGAGGGTGTGGAAGAGAAAATCCCAGTTGACCCTGTCGAAAGCCTTCTCAGCGTCCAAGGAGACCAAAGCTGCAGGAACAGTGATATCCCTGGACACAGAGAAGACATGAGCAAAAGTACACAGATGGTCTATGGAGGACCTACCCATCATTAATCCCACATGTTCTTGACCTATCAGATTAGGAAGGACTACACTAATGCGATCTGCTAATAATCTGGTGAGGATTTTGATGTCTTGATTGAGAAGGGAGATTGGCCCATAACTTGTGATTAATTCTGGACTTTTATCAGGCTTGGGCAAAAGGACAATCAAGACTTCAAACAATGATTTATCAGATTCTGCACTCAACAGGATAAATTGATACAGGGGTATGAGCAAGGGGATCGACTGGTCAGGAAATTTTTTATAAAAATTAAGGGAGAAGCCATTGGCCCCAGTGTCTTGTCTGTAGGGAGGTCTTTGATGACTTTAATCAGCTCTGCTTGTGAGATAGGGGATAATAAAAAAGTTGCTGTGTTTCTGAGAGAGAGGGCAGGTGAGACTCTTACAGATACTTATCTTTTTTTTTTAATTTGTACTTTTTGTGCCGCTTACACCAGCCACCAGAACTGTCTGCCCAGTCATGGTCCTCTCACCACCTTCCCACACTCCCACATGAGCCTCTACTCTCCCTGATACCCCCTGCCTTGCCCCCCAGGGTGGGGTTGCAGCACCGGCCTGAATGCTGTGAATGTGGGATTAGGTCGGGAGAGTCGGTCTGGGAGCTCGGTATGAGGTGGTGAGGCGAGCATTATCTAGGTGCTGGCTGCGGTGGTTTCTATGTTTTTTTTTTTCTGGAGGTAGATACATGTAATGACACTGTGCATCTGTACTGCCCCCCAAGTGTGATGGAAGCCGGTTGCATTGGTGCCCCCAGGCTCCGCCAGGGGTCCCTCGTGCACCGGTCATTTTCCCCACCCTCCCCCCGGAGAAGGATAGCTGTCCTGGGGACATTCCATTCTTCTCTCCCCCGGCCGGCCCTTCGACAACTCAGGTCCATTCCCAATCCTGGGTTGCCGCATTACAAGAGGAAATCCAACCGCTGCACCAGCGGACCGGCTCTTCCAGATACTCATCTAAATAATGGTCAGGGGACGCGTGTGACATGGGACCATATAGCTGCTTATAGTAAGCACTGAATTCAGTAACAATGTCCTCTGGGGAGGTCTTCAAGAAGCCATCCTCTAGGGAATAGATTGCTGCAATTAATCTGGAAGATTCCTGCTGCTTCATTCTTAGTGCCAGCAATCCACCTGTGTTTTCCCCTAGGTCTGTATAAGATGCTTTAACTTTTAAGATTGCGAACTCTGCCTTCTCTCGCAGCAGCTCCAGATATGCATCTTTCAGTATAGCCAAATCCTGACTGAGTGATTCAGAAGAGTGCTGGGTAAGCTTAGTTTCAAGATCCCGAATTTGAGCAAGAGTGGCCAATAATTGCTTTTCTTTTTTCTTTTATCGGCTCGAGGCCAAGCCAATCAGAATACCTTGCAAATAAGCTTTCAATACACATCATTCCACATCTGGTCGGTTTGTAGAATTTTGATTAACAGTTATAAACTGAGTAATATGATCAGAAACATATTTGGTTACTCCAGGGTCCTTTAAGAGTTGGTTATTAATCTTCCAACGTCCCCCAGTTTTGGAGAAAGTGAGAAGGGAGAGTTGACAAGTAACCAAAGAATGATCTGAAGGAGGGCATGGGTGAATAGATGAGTCCATGAACCCTGGGAGAAGAGACAGAGAAGAGACTGAGAAGTATGTAGGTATTCTATCTGGGACAATGTCCCATGTACCTGAGAAGTGAATGTGTATTCCCTATTGGTGGGTGTAGGACACATCAAACATCACACAGGACCACTTGATCCATTAGTTCTCAAAACACCCTTTGGGCAGGGGAAAGCCTTTTACGAGATAACCCTGATTGATCCATTATTGGGTCAAAAGTTACATTTAAATCTCCCCCAATAATTATCAGGATTGAAAGAAAAGGAGCTATAACATTGATTAGTTGCATGAAGAACCCTGGAGTATCCATATCTGGGCCATATACACTTCCCAATAGAACTTCTACATTCTACAATATGTAATAAATATTTTATCCCTGACCAGCACAAATCTACCCTGAGGATCCTTGATAATTTGAACCAGAGAAAATGGGACTGTCCTTGCTACTAACATCATCACCCCACACCTCTGAGTAGTACCACCCACAAAGAAAATCTGCCCTATCTGTTGTCTCCTCATCTGTATGGCCTCGGAATCTAATAAGTGAGACTCCTGTATAAATATGATCTCTTGCTTCAGTAGGCTTAGGTGTTTCAAAACTTTGTATTGCTTAATTTTCTTTCTAGCCCCTTTAATATTCCATGTGGCAAGCAATATACTCCTAACCATTTGGCTCCCATTTGCAAGTGGGGAGTTCTTCCAATAGTATGTAGCATACCTTTAACCCAGGTACCCTATTCTGTACATGCTCTGTGCCTCTTACCCTCTCCCCTCACTCGTATGGTAAACCCATATTTAACCTGAAGTCCCCAAAACCTACAACAACCATAACCCACACCCCAAAATAGCAAAAACACCCTGCCCTCCTTACCTCCCTTACTGTCAAGACTCCGCTCTGCCGTACACCAGTTTACCGCTCCCCCCTCCAGTCATTCTTATAAAGTTCTGTTACTTACTGGTACAAAGGAAAGACCAGAATGAAGAAAAATACCTTTCTTAAGATAAACTTGTAACATATGTTCTGCTAACAACCCTTTGGGAGTCCTGTTCTCCCTGTAACAACCTTAAAGGGGCACTCTATTACAGTATTATCAATACACACTGCGAACTTGAATAGCTATGAATTTAACTTGTACAATGGGTAAACCATGAAGATTATGAACCTTAAGAATGTATGAAAATAATAAGGCCTCATATATGTTATAGACTGAAATTATATTCCCCTAAACTGCTGGCATACTTTCATAACAAAACTAATATGCATGGACCTATGCAAAACATATAGTATACCATTACTTTCTAGTGAGGTCAGTCCCCTAAAGTCTTGTTTTAGCCAAAACCATAACTCGTCATCTAAAAGAATGCAGAAATGGAAGATATTGACATTAATCCTGCTCTTTAAAATGAGATCCTCAAGCCAGCCAGCTGAACCTCAGTTAGATTCCATGCCTCTAACTATTAAACTGCACTACACTGCTGGTATGTATCCATAGCCAAAATAACGTGCATGGACTTATGCAAAACCGATAATAGTAACTTCTAGCAAGGCTAATCCCTTGAAATCTTGCTTTAGGCAAAACCATGTCTCTTCATCCAAAAGAAAGCAGAAGTGGAAAAAAAAATTTACATTAGTCCTGCTCTTAAAAATTGGATCTTCAAGCCAGCCGGCTGAATATCAGTTAGATTCCATGCCGCCATCTAATAAACGGCACTTGAAAATAAACAGAAAAAAAAAAAGAAACAGTTTTGTTGATTATATTGTCTCAATCATCATTACTGCTGTGATCTCTTGTACTGTGGGTGTCTTTCTCTCTGGTGGCAGCATTGAGCTATTGCTGTTCATGGACATACACACAACAAATGCCACACGATCGTGTGCACAACTGAGGAGCCTGTTAGAAATCCATTCTAGATCAAGGTATTTACTTCAGGATCTTCCACCAGATATTGCAACCCTTGATTTACAAAAAGTCTGTTGAGCTTGTGGTTCACCCTTCAGGGCTTTCTGTGTGTCTTGCCTCGATAATGAAATTAGCAAGTTCCTGAAGGTGAACTTTAGACATGACTTTGCCAGTGTACTTTTCAAATAATGAACTTGTTACTTTTTAAAGGAACTCTGTAACCCCCATACTGTGCCAGTTCAAGTGTCCCAAAAAAGATCAATAAAGGCCGCCTTAAGCCCAGTCAGAGCTGCTTCTGGAGTTTCATATGACAGCCTGTTACCTGCTACATGGGCCTAGAGCCTCGCTGGATAATTCATGCAGAATTTGATTCCTGCGTCTATTAGTTTCAAGACTAGGGGGTGGAAAGCAATACGTTATTGCCTGATCATGGCTGGTAAGTCCTGTGCCACTGTAATTTTGACTCCTTCCTAGCGGACCTCCTGCAATTCAATTAGTTTTGAAAGAAAATGTTGTTGCACCAAGAAGTTGAGGAAGCAGAAGATAAGTGGGCGTGGTGGGGCTCCTGCTGGGAGGATCGGGCGGAGATCCCAATGCACTCTTTCAATCACATACTTCGGCCCAAGTGGGGAAGGGCAATCTTTTCAACAAATTTCTGAACAAAGATCACTGCATCAAGTCCTTCTTGATGCTCTGGCAGACCTATGAGGACCACATTGTTTCTACGACTGCAGCCCTCAAGGCCTTCAATTTTTATTTTCATTTTGGCCAGTTTCTGCTTTGTTGCAGTCAGCTTCGGGTCTACCTTCTCCACTCTTTTTTCAAGCAAGTAGATACGGGCCTCGCTGTCTGCAGTCTGCACAGAGATGTCTTCCATAGCTTGTGCCAGTGATTTCAACCCCTTAGTAATGGAACAGAGTTTGTCCCTAAAGGGCTTAAACTCCTCCAAAAATCTGCTGACTGTAAGTGGTTCTTGTTCCAGCAGGAGATTAGTTGATCCCAGTAAATTCATAGCACTAGTGGCCCTGGGTTTCTTTGGGGCCTTCTCTGGTGTAACCAGGTAAGAATGCTTTGTTTTTTTTTTTGCATTTCTACCTCCATGAAGCGCAAGTCATAACTCAGATTGAAGCAGTAGGCTGGTGAGTCTTCCAACCACAAAAACTGATAATTTATAGCTAAACTACTGGCAAAAAGTTCACCTTGAAGGGAACGGGTGGCTGGAGTTATGAAGTGGAGCTGCCACCAGGCACTCTGCATCATGTTGTCTCTGTCTCAGGAGTGTTTCCAATTAAGGTACAGTACCTTCATGTATAATGATGGCCTGGTTCTGTTGAGTTGATTGCTATTACAGTGCATAGAATAAAATGTGAAACATATAGGTAACTGTAATACAGATGGTGGCATTATTTTTATAGCTGCCCTTTTTCAATGTACCGTACTTTGATTCAGTTAATGTATGCAATGGCAATTCATGTTTACGTTTAAGCCCATGAAACACCCTTATCTGGTTAATGCATTTACAGCTATAGTGGCTCAGCCAGATCTTGTTTGTATGAACTCTTGGTACAGTACCTCTAATTGCTTATTATGTGATCTGAGGTTGAGGTTGTGGCTCCTTTAAGCCAATTTTATCCCAACAACAGATGAAGATTTAAAAATAATAATAAAAAAAATGCTAAATGGTAGGGCACAGAGCTTCAGTGGAAACTGTCAAAACTGAATTTGGAATCAGGTAATGTGTGAGGAAGTGCAAATGTTTGTTCAGTTCGTGTTCATCTGTTCAAAAAAATGTCTTGAGTTTTTGCTTCCCAGAGAGGTCCTGTATGAATGTCTTTGAGGTTTCCTCTAAAACCTGCTGCTTTAAGATCCTTCAAAAAATGGTTGTTTGGGGAGAATTGCTCAGCCTCTGATTTCTGGTTCTGCTAATGTTTGCTAATGGCTCTGTGTCCATTCATACATTTACTGAGTAGTTTTCCTGTTTTTTCCAGTTGCCACCTATGTAGACATCTGTGGCATCTTATTAGATAAGTCAGATTCTTGGTGTTGCATGAGAATAACCCTTTTATTTTTTTATTCCTGTTTTATGAATAGAGAGTAGACAGAGTCACATGTGTCAATCATGCTGCATGTTTTGCATTTGGGCGTGTTACATAGTCATGTTCCTTGTGTGCCCATTTGAATTTTGGGGGTGTATTGCCTGATCAATGTTCTTCGCAGGTTCAGTGGTTGTCTGTATGCTATTACTGGTAGTTCACTGAATATAATGGACAGTCTGTCATTGCTGTGATAGACTGGATGCAGTTCTCTGAAGATCTTCTGCAGTGGCCTGACTGATTTGTTTAATGTCACAACCAGTGGTGTGCATTTTGATTCATTTTCTTATCTTTATACAGCAGTAGCTGTTCTCTTGGTATTTGTCTAGCTTGTGCAATATGTTCTTTAATTACATATGCGGGGTAGTTTTTGCTGGTTAAGGTGCACCATAGTATTTCCAAATAATTCAAAAAGACTGGGAGACGTAGACGTGGGGAGTCACCTGGGATCCAGCAATCACTAAATGGTATGGTTTAATGTAAGAACAGTAGAGGAATCCAGCCACAAAAGAGCAAAGGTCTTGGATTTCAGAAGGGGAGATTTTGTAGAATTAGAGGTATGTCTGAAGAAAGCCCTAGAGGGTAAAGTGGGAATGGATGATGTAGAGACACAATGGGCACCTCTAAAAGGAGCCGTAATGGAAACCAAAAGCCTATGTGTTAGACAAATAAGTAAAACAGAGTAAAAAATCACTCTGGTTCACCAAAGAGGTGGCAGGGAGGGTGAGGGGAAAAAAGATTATCATTCAAGAAACACAAAGGAACACAGAGGGAGGAGGACAGAGCAAAGTTTTTGGAAAAGCTAAAGGAGGCAGGAAGGCTTTCATGAAAGCCAAAGCACAAACAGAAGAAAGAATAGCCAAGGCAATAAATAAAGCAGGCAACAAGTTTTTTAGATACATCAGAAAAACAAGAAAAATCAAGGGTGGGACTGTGAGACTAAAAGGATAAGGGGTGGTCAGGAGAAGAGGACCAGGAAAAAGCAGAAATCCCGAAAAAGTATTTGTGTTCAATATTCACAGTGGAAAAGGAAGGGGAGGACCCACAGCCAGTGGGAAGATACACCAGGGAGGGGGGCATAGATACAAATCTGTTCACAGTAAAGGGAGTCCTAAAGGAATTAGGAAAACTGAAGGTAGGCAGGGCAATGGGGCCAGATGGAATACATCCCAGAATTCTAAAAGAGTTTATATGGGAGCAAGCAGCACCACTGACAGCCTTGTTCAACAAATCATTAGAAACAGGTGTGGTGATGGCAGACTGGAATAATGTGAATGTCATCCCTCTCCATAAAAGCTGATGTAGGGAGGAGGCTGGTAACTGTCAGTGGTGGGGAAACTGACAGGATCATTACTTAAAAAAAAGAATGTGACATACCTTGAATCAAACAGGCAGCAGGATCCAAGACAACATGGTTTCACGGCAGGCAGATCTTGCCACTGGGTGACAGGGGAGAGAGATCAAGGAGGAGTGATAGATGTGGCTTGCCTTGATTTTAGTAAAGCCTTCAATAACACCCACATAAAAGGCTAATAAACTCATTGAACAGCCTGGGAGTCAGATCAGGAGTGCTAAACTAGGTTAGAAATTGTTTGAGCAGTAGGACACAAAGGGTAGCAGTGAACAGAGTTCAGTCTGTAGAGAAGAAGATGACCAGTGGAGTGCCTTAGGGATCAGTGCTAGGCCCAGTCCTTTTTAATGTCTTCAAAAGCAACATTCTGGAGGGTCAGGAGGCTATAGTGTGCCTCTCTGCAGATGACACAAAGGTCTACAAAAAGATTGACATGCTGTGGGTGGTGGAAAAAATGAGAAGGCACCTGTGCAAGCTTGAAGAATGGTTAAATACATGGCAGCTGAGATTCATTGCAAAAAAAAGTGCAACATTTCAAAAGAGGTGGCAGTGAAGGTTAGGGAGAAAAAGATAGCATTTAGGAAGTATAAGAAAACACAGAAGGAGCAGGACAGAGAACTGTACCAGTTAAGGCTGAAGGAAGCAGGGAGGGTAGTCAGAATAGCAAAGGCACAAACTGAGGAAAAGATAGCTAACTCGGTTAAGAAGGAGGATAAAACCTTTTATAGGTATATCAGGGAGCGTAGAAAGACAAAGGGAGGGATAGTGAGGCTGAATAGAATGGATGGTGGGTGGGCAGAGAGTGACAGTGATAAAGCAGGGATACTGAATGAACACTTCTTTCCAGTATTCACAAAAAGAGGAAGTAGGGGAGGTGCCTAATCCAATTAACAGAAGCACTCTGGGGGGGTTGATCCCAGTCCTTTCACAGAAGAAAGGGTTCTGAAAGAACTCCTAAAACTGAAGGTGGACAAAGCAATGGGGCCAGATGGAATTCACCCCAGAATTCTAAAAGAATTAAGCAGAGAACTAGTGGCATCACTGACTACTCTTTTTAACAAATCATGGGAGGATGGTTTGGTACCTGAGGACTGGAAGAAGGTGGATGTGATTCCCCTTTACAAAAGTGGGACCAAGATGGAGGCAGGAAATTACAGACCTGTCAGTTTGACCTCTGTGGTAGGGAAAGTGATGGAATCACTTCTGTCGGAAAGAATTATTGAGTACCTAGAGGCCAGTGAGGCACAGGACCCAAGGCTGCATGGGTTAACAGCGGGAAGGTCATGTTAGACGAATCTAATTGATTTCTTTGACTGGGTGACCAAAGTAGTAGACGAGGGAGGGGCTGTGGACATGGCCTACCTAGACTTTAGCAAGGCATTTGACACAGTCCCACACAAAAGATTAATAGTCAAATTAACCAGTCTGGGAGTGGGTCCCAAGGTGGTAGCCTGGGTAAAACATTGGCTGAACAACAGGACACAGAAGGTAATTGCAAATGGAGTCCATTTTGAAGAAACAGGGGTTACTAGTGGTGTACCGCATGGTTCAGTACTGGGTCCAGTACTTTTTAATGTCTTTATAAGAAACATTGCAGAGGGACTGGAAGGAAAAGTATGCCTCTTTGCAGATGACACAAAGATCTGCAACAGGGTTGATACACAAGGAGGCGTGGAAAGGATGAGAAGGGACTTGGCAAGGTTGGAGGAATGGTCAGAAGTATGGCAGCTAGGATTCAATGCAAAGAAGTGCAAAGTAATGCACATGGGAAACAAAACCCAGGGAAGATTACACAATGGGGGAGGTAGTAACAACAACAAAAATGGAAAGAGACCTGGGGTAACTCATATCAGATGACCTTAAGGTTGGCAAGCAATGCGAGAAGGTAGCGAGGGCTGGGCGATACTGGGATGTATAGGAGAGGTATCACCAGCAGAAAACAGGAAGTTGTTATCCCCCTGTACAGACAGTTGGTGAGACCCCATCTGGAGTACTGCATCCAGTTCTGGAAACCTCATCTCAGCAAGGACATAGACGGGATGGAGGCAGTTCAGAGGAGAGCAACTAAAATGGTGCGGGGTCTGCAAGAGAAGCCATACGAGGAGAGACTAAAGGAGCTTAATATGTATACCCTTGAGGAAAGGAGGGAGAGGGGGGACATGATAGAAATGTTTAAGTACCTCAGTGGAATCAACAAAGTCCAAGAGGGTAGCATCTTTCAGAAAAAGAGATGTGCAAGAACAAGGGGATACAATTTGAAGATAGAGGGGGATGGTTCAGGGGCAATGTGAGGAAGTATTTTTTCACAGAGAGGGTGGTGGATGCATGGAACAGCCTTCCTGAGGAGGTTGTGGGGTCTAAAACTGTGGGAGAATTCAAGAATGCATGGGACAGACATAAGGCAATTTTTGTGGAGGTAGGAAGAAATTGGCTGTTGGTTAAATAGGATCTGTAGCTTATCCTCTAGGTAGGGAAATGAGCAGACTAGGTGGGTCAAGCGGTCCTTATCTGCCATCGAAGTCTATGTTTCTATGTTTCTATGATGCACTAGGGGCACAGAAACCTGAGGGGGGTGTACTCAATCGGGGAAGGGACTGTCAGTCACCAAACAGGAGTGGTATCTAGCAGCGCTTATATCTGAGGACCTAACTGTGGCCAGACAGTGTAAAAAGGCAGTAAGAAGGGCCAGTAGGATGTTTTGATGCATTGAGAGAGGCATCTCCAGCAAAAAAAGGGAAGTGGTGATACCACTGTACAGACCATTGGTGAGACGTCATCTGGAGTACAGTGTCCAGTTTTGGAGGCCTCATCTCAGGAAAGACAAAGACAGGTTTAAGGCAGTACAGAAGGGGGCTACTAAAAATGGTTCAGGGGTTGCACCAGAAGTCATATTAGGAGAGGCTGAGAGACTTTAATATGTATTCTCTGGAAATGAAGAGTCAGAGGTGGGACATGACACACACGTCCCATAACTTAAAGGGATAAATTAAGTACAGGGGGTAACATTTTTCAGAAAAAGAGGATGCACTAGAATGATGAGGCATGACAAAGTTGGAAGTAGGTAGAGTCAGGGACAATGTGAAGAAGCACTTCTTTAAAGAAAGGGTGGAGGATGCATGGAATTGCCTCCTCACAGGGGTGGTGGAGGCAAAAACAGTGGAGGAATTCAAAAATGTGTAGGACAGACACATGGGAATACTAGAAACAGGGAAGGGTTGGAAAGCTGCAGATCAGCAACCTCCTCCAACATAAGTAAAGGTAGGAAACATGGGCAGACTAGATGGGCCAGGGGGTCCTTATCTGACAACAAATTCTATGTATCAATGTACTGTATTGTTATCCCAGTCTGAATCATCCATGCATATGTGTTGGTGTCATAGGGCTTGACCATAGACAGTTATTCTTTTTGTATGGTTTGGCTGTGCACTGGAATGGTGTAAGTAGTTGAACTGAGCCATTGGTTTTCTGTATGTTCTTGTTTTACCCTGTTGCACTTCAATTGTGGTGTCCAGACAGTTGATGCCCTTTTACTGGGAGTACCCCATTTTCAGATTGACTGAGGGATGAAAATTATTGTAGGCACTGTGGAACTCATGTAGTTCATTCTCACTCTCTGTCTATATAAAAATAATCATCAGTAACACAGTAGTAGATCAATGGTTTTGTTCATTGCTGTGATAGGAAGCTCTGCACTAACATAGCCATGACGATGAAGACATATTGAAGTGCCTTTCTAATGCTCATAGCTGTATCCATTTCCTGTAGGTACAGTTTACTGTTGTAGGTAAAGTAGTTATGCTTCAGTATGAAGTCAGTTAGTGCCAAAACTGCATCTGTAATTTCTTTGTTGTCTATGTCCCTTTGTAGTAATGTTTTGCATGTGTTTATTCCATCCAAGTGCTGTATATTGGTATGGAGTGACCGATCATTTTGTACACAGTATATTGCCTCCACAATACCCCTATCATTTTGTGCATATTGCCTCCCTATTGCCTTTTTTGTTTTGATTACTTTTGTCCCCCTGCTCCTTTGTTAATCAGTGTACATATTGTTCAAGCTACTTTTGGTATTTTGTTTTTGTTTCATTGTAACATTGTACATGCTACTTGACTATTTCCCTTATCCCACTATACCTCCCATTCCCTCGTTTACTCTTGGGAACAAGCTTTGAATGTTCTGGAAAACAAATTAACATCCATATATAAATAAACAAGTAAAACTTGGAACAAAATATTTTATTTTAAGGAAGAAAAAATTATTGTATCAAATCATATTATTTCTGATGACATCAAAGCTTACTGTTTTGAAAATATCACATGCTTTTGGGATTTTAAAAGTACAATGCAGTGTACATCAGAAACAAAATTGTGAAATAAATTATTTTTGCAATTAAAATAAACCCAGGCAGCAATAACTCCTCCATCATACAACATATCAAAGAAATGCTGTATAACTTATGGGATCTCCTGTTGAGTGATTTATCTTCCTTCCACACACAATGTAAATCTTTATTCACTTTTGTCAGTTTAGATTGTGATCTCAATCCATTAATCTTAAAATTATAAAGTTATAGAACCAACCTCTTGTAGATGTGGTCATGGTTAAGTCACAAGAGACCTACCACAGAAATATAGCACCAATGACTTTTCACCAGTCCCTTGGCTGCCCCTCACACTATCCTCAAAGAGGTCTGCAGTCATCAACCCCACTGTGACAGTGCAGGGAAGGAAGAAGGGGTTACCATAGCAATGCCATTCACAAAGACTACTGACCCTCACTCATGTGGTCATAGTTTACAGGCAGGCAGCAGGATGTTGCTAAGGAGCATTCATGAAGACTGGTACTGGTGGTGGCGATCAGCTCAGTTTAAGATCAAATCAGAAGGAACCTCACACTGGGATAAGAGAGCTGGGGGAGTTCCATGGGATGTTAGAGACTGGCATTTGGGTTTGGGGTTGGGGGGGCACTACACTACCTGGAACCTGCAGGAGGGCAACAAACAGATTAAATGTTATTGGTCCAAATTCAAGCCATAAAGCAGCAGTGCAATGAAATTTGGCAACAAAAAAATAACTCTGCCTTTTTCATTATAAAGGATGCCAGTTTTATTTGGAGGTAAGATTTTTCTAGTTCCACCAACATTTGAGTGCATTATAAATGTTTTCATTTATTTTTTCATGAAAAAAAAGATAGCTACAATATTTAGCTTTGAAATAGCATTGTAGATCTAGCACGGGTCCTGAAAAAGCATCAAGGGTGACATGAAATGTAGATGCTGGAGACTTGGAAGGGTGCTGCTACTTTTTACACCTAATAAAAATATGTCTTTTTGAATACACAATCAGTACTATGGTTCCCCCATGTGACCCTGCGCCATGTTCCTGTGTTTGATTTTGATACTAATATTTTTATTAATTGTAGCAGAAACTAGCTTTCCGGAAAACATTTTGCATTGCACCGCTACATTAAGGTACTCAAAGGTTGAGTCTGGGGCAAAGAAGATAGTATGCGAGTTAGCTGTTTAGTTAGTTAATGAGTTAATTTATGAGTTAGTTAGTTAGTGTTTGCTTTTTCTTATGCACCCTTCAGGGTTTATTTATTTTATTGAAGACATTGGAAGGATGCACATAATGTGGTACTAGTGCAAACATGCAAGCAAACATAACATTAATACACAGCGTCCAAGACAAACATACAGAAGATAGTATCTGCTATTAATAAAATAAACAGCAATAGCCATCTAGCCATCAAAGACTATTCCAAGCCAGGGAATGCCTGTCCCCACAGGTTGCCCTGCAGCCAAGATTAAAAGAATGGTACTCTAAAGCTATTTCTGACCTCCCAAGTAGAGCATTCCATAAGACAGGAATTGTTACTGAGAATTCCCTATTTTTTAATGACTTATGACAGGAGAAAAGGCATTGATTGCATGCTCTAGTCCTCCATGGGACATGGAGGGATGTGTTCATTATTTATTTATTTAAGAGATTTACCAGGAAGGCATAATGTGCAGAGTACCGGCCTCGATTCCAGATCTGCCTATGGGGGCAAATGGTACGTAATACAGAAGAAAAACATACATAAGCATGTTAGGTACAAAACAATGGATGAGACAGTTATAATACAATTTGACGGTACATTTTCAGTAACATCCATTCAGGGCTTTATAGGTCAAGAAAAGCACCTTGAAGTCAACTTGCCACTTCCCTGACATTCATTCAGGACTTCAAGTGAAGATGGTGATATGATCTGCCCTATGAGCAGTTAAAGCCTAGCAGCAGTATTCTAGAAGAGCAGCAAGTCTCATTGTGTGTGCTCAGGTAAGCTGTTGTAGGGACATATCATAGTAATCCAGTCACAACTAGACAAAGATCTGTACCAGGGTTCTCCTGTCAGGAGGATCAAGGATGAGGTGCAGAAAAAGTAGCCACTGACACCTGGAACTCAGTGAAAATGATTTTTTCATGAATCACTCCCAGACTGTGAACCTGCTCACTGCCTCTAGGCTATGCCCCCCCACGTGGGCAATGATAGACCACTTTTCAGAGCTGATTCATGTTTTTTAAAGCCAACAAATACTATTTCTGCCTTTCAAAGATTAAAAATAAACTAACTGGATGACATTCAAACCCCGATCTCCTCCAGCCGCTGGTTTAACTAAAGGACAGGGAAGGCCCCATCCAAGTCACTATCAAAAGATTGTCACAGCTGGATACCATCTGCATAGCAATGACATTTCATGCTGTATCATGTCATGATCTCACCAAGTAGAAGTACCTACATGTGAACAAGACAGGAGAGACAAAGACCAGAACCCAGAATTGCCCCACAGTCCAAGGCAACCCACCCCAATCAGTGATAACAAATCATGCCTGATACACTTCCATGCAGCTCAAACCTGTCCAACAGCACCTTGTGATTTTTAATATCAAATGCTGAGGAGAGGGTAAGGAAGATGCCCTTGCTCAGAAGATATAATTGAACACCTTGACTATGATGGTTTCCTTGCTGTTTCTATCCCACCCTCTGGTTGTACACATTTTCATGGACAAACATGTTCCTCTGTGGACTTCCATGGTCATCTCTGCTTTACCTTTGATCATGGTCCATGATAATTCCATGCATGGTTTGTCCATGATTCTTGAACAATATTACCCTTGGTTAAAGAGGGACTCTGGCCAAACCTGATACATTGCAGAATTAAAATAAGCATTCCCTCAATAAATCCCATACCAAAAATTAGGTTTCTACATTACTTCATTTTAAAGTTATGAGCTATTTTGAAATCCTGATTAAACTACCCATTCAAAAAAAGCCAGTTTCAGTGAAGAGCTACTGATGATGTCATCTTCTGAACTCATAGTCTAGTCCTCCCAGTCAATAAGTGTATACAGTAGGACAAGTTTCTCCAAAGTTTAAAGTGATTTATGGAAGGTTTCCATAGAAAAATGGCCATATTAACCTTTAGGAGTTGTAAATCAATCTCTAACCAGTCAAACTGCCTAAAGCTATAATTTTCCATGAAAAAAATCCATTTATTTCAGTGCTCCATTTCATTTACATAGCCCTGACACTTTTTTTCTCAGTACTGCAACCCCCAACCTTTACATCTTGAAAAGGACACAACATTTTTAAAGTGATTTAACAAGCTTTGCCATAGTAAATTGGAGTAGTAAACTGTACTAACCTGCAGGAATTGTGATTCAATCTCCTACCATTCAAACTACTAAAAAGTTATTTTTTCCATCATTTAAATGCTTTTATTTCTGTGCTCTGCTACATTTGCATAACCCACCCTTTTTTTCTGAGTGCAGCAACCCCCAGGCTTGATGTCATGCAAAGGAAACAAAGTTAATAAGCACTGTTTTGAAACAGAGACCTCTGTTGGCTAGTCTTGGTATTGCATAGATCTACACTACCAACATAGGAGACTACATCTCTCAGTGAAGAACTCTCTTCAGCTAGATACTATATACACAATACCTTGGTTGAAAAATAAACATATGAATGCTTGTATTGTTGAAGCCACTACATAGATATGAGACTGCACCTCACAGTAAGGGAATTGGAAAACAACTTCTTATTGTACCCAGAATGCATTATTATTGACTATGCTCCCACTGCATACTAATTGTATTCCTTTGTTCTGATTCCCTGCTTTAGGCCACAGGACCCCACTCCCCAGCACACTACTCAAGCCACCTCACAAGCTTATTCCTGAGGTGCAGTGAGGACTGAAGGAGCCATAAAGGTAATAGCAGCCACCTCCTGGAGAGCATCTTACAGTGGGGTGCTAGCCCATTGATGCTTTGCATTGACTGTCCCACCCATCCCAGCTACCCTCCTAGCCAGGGTCATCCCTCAATGTAAGGACCTCCCCTCCTGATATCCTGCCTGGCTTTTTTCTTTCTACCAGTTTCCCATTTGCAGGTTATAGGTTTTGGCCACTAGGGGGATTTCCTATCCTCCCTGCCCCTATCCTAGCTATCTCTCATTTCACTCTCTATACCTGTCAGACTCTTTTGACCTCCTGTCCTCTTCACTGCTACCCAGTCTACTATTCTCTCCTCACTACCCCCACCCCCCTAAAGCACTGCACACCTTTCACTCACCAGTCCCTCACCTCTGCTACCTCTTTCCCACACCCAGGCCTCCTATATTTTTCCTTCCACTTGTCACCTCTAGGAGTCACTATTGTGCCCCCCATTTTGACCCCTTCCATCCACTGCATGTGTGACAGTACATGCCCTCCTCCCAGGCTCTACAAGGTCTCAGTACAGTGTTCCCCCCCTCAGGATCTGAACCTGGCACCTCCTGTACTGAAGTCCAACACCCTACCACTGTGTCACAGAGACCTCCACAATGATGACCAACAATGCACCAGGCTTATATCAGCCTTGGGCCACTACCCCATATTGGCTTTATTCGGGCTCCCATACTCATGCAGTCTTCCCAGGCTCTTGATGATTGCAATAACTGTTCTTTTCATCGGGCCCTTCAGCCCTTCCCCCAAGGTCTGTTATCTCACACCCTCACCCCCTTAACTGACCCTCACCTTTCACCAACAATGCCACTGCCTCACATCCATCCCCCCTTCCCCTGAATATCTCTCTATAGTATGCATCATCACAACCCACCTTGCCATTTTACATTCCTATAATTTTCTGCCCTCCTTACCATGACCATTCCGTGAACCATCCACACAGCCATAAGGCGGTAGCCTTCATGGGCAACAAATAAATAGCAATCTCTTGCTCTCCTCAGAGTTTCTGCCCTACTACTATTAATGTCAGGAAACATGCATTCCAACAAGGGCCCCATCCCCTGAGACCTGAGTTTCTCACACCATGGGCTCAAAATAGCTGCCATGAACATCCATAGCCTGCCCAATAAGCTGGCATCACTTCAATGATGGATCTCACAATATAAGCCAGATGTTCTGGCTCTCTCTGAAACCTGGGGCTCCCACAAAATCCCTGACTCCTTTGTCACTTCCCCAGGTCTTTCCCTACACAGGTCTGATAGAGCAAGCAAATGAGATGGGGGGTGTGCCATCTATGTCCGAGACTCTTCACTATGCCAAGCCCTTCCAGCATCTCCCCTAGACCATGGAGCCCAAGCCCTATTAATAAAACTAACCCTGGACCCCTCCAGAGCCCCTGTAACCATTATTGCTGCATATGTTCCCCCTCAAAGCCAAGCTTTCGATGCACATGCCATTGCCGACTGTATCTCCTGCTTTCCCCTTAAAATAGAACACATCATAATGGGGGACTTCTATGTGCTGGCTTGCTAGGTCAGCCTCCCCTATCAAGGACTCTTTTGCTGCCATGGACTTGACTCAGCTGGTTAGCCAACCAGCCAGGGTGAATCCAGCTAATGGCCCAAGCACCCTGCTTGACCTGTTACTTACCAATCATCCTCACAGAATCTTGAAGCTTGTAGTACTTCCTGACTCACTAAGCAATCATTCCCCCATCCTTTTTTGCTGGTCATGTCAGCAGAAAAAAAAAACCAACAATACAGCTCGATGCAGACTCCAACTAGGGGGTCTCGCTAAGCTAAAGAAATATATGTCAGTTTGGGATTGGTCCCTTATCTCTCGGGCCCCTACCATAGATGAAACCCTTGATTATTTCACCCACTCATTCAACAGTGCCTGCAATATCTATGCCCCCTCTCAAAAGTGCAATCAAAAAAATGTAATGCCCCTTGGGTCACGCCTGCGTTACTGCAACAGCTGAAGCACAGAGATGACCTCTGGCACAAAGCCATCACCTCTGGCTCATAGTCAGATAGGCAGGCCTACAGGATGGCATGGAATAGGTGCACATGGACTATACAGCAAACCAAATCAAACTACGTTAAAACTACCTTTGCCTCATGCTGGGGGAATGCTCGGTTGTTTTGGGACAACATTAAGGAACTCAACGGTAAAACCTGACCCCCCCCCATTAACCATTAATAATGTTCCCATCACTGACCCAAAGGCCTTTGCAGATTGTCTTAACTCTACTTTCTGTGACCTGAGCGCAGTTCTACCCAACAACTTCTTCAACCCAACTCCCACTACCACTGAGCTTGATGCTCACCATCCCCTCTTTCACTTCAGGGTCATCACTATGAGTGAGGCAAGAACATATCTTGCAAATGTGCTCAGTGGCTCTTGCTACTGCAAAGATTCCCTTGATATGAGAATCCTGCATTTGGTTCTAGATACTGTCCTCTCCCCTCTGACGGACCTCCTTAACCACTCCCTATGTCTGGGGCAAGAATCCCAACTGCCTGGAAGATGGCCTCCATCACACCAATTTTGAAAAGTGGTGATAACACCTCCCCCAATAACTACCAGCACATCTCCATCCTCTCCCCACTCTCAAAAGCCCTAGAAAAAATTATAGCCACCCAGCTCACCGAATACCTGCTTGCACACAACCTGCTATGCAGGTAGCAACATGACTTTAGATCTGGACACAGTACAACTACTGCTCTCACTGAATTCTCAAACTTTATACACTCTGCCCTGCATAGAAAACATCTTGTCAGAGCTGTCTTCATCAACTTGTTAAAGGCCTTTGACATGGTCTCCCACCCCCTGCTCCTAAATACACTCCGCCACACCAGTCTTTCACAAGGCCCCATTTCCTGGTCCACCAGTTACCTCTCTGCTAGGTCCCAATGTGTCAAGATAAGCAACACCCTCTCTACCACTCAACCTGTCAGCTCTGAGGTCCCCCAGAGCTCCATGTTGGACCCTCTTCTGTTCAACATCTATCTAAACACCTTGCCTAAATCTTGCCATGGTAACCTCCTGCTCTACATTGATGATGCGGTTCTTTTCACCTCTCACCCGAACATCACCAGCCTACAAACCTCCCTCCAACTTGCCTACAACCCGTACTGGGTCGTAATGTTGCACGCTTAATAGCATACAACATTATGGAGAACCTGGACTTGTGCACTCCCTGAATTAGACCCCCCAGAGTTGAGAATATTTTGTGGGGGGCCGGGGGCACAGCCCCCCATAACAGGGTATGTGGGGGGCTGAGCACCCCACAGAACAGACATATGCCTCATGGCATAAATCGCACAGCGCGATTGTTCCATGCGGCATTATGTCTTGCAATACAATGACCCTGTGCCCCTACAACCAGATTGAAAACTGGCTGATCGATCAAAGGCTTGTGGTTAATGTAAAAAAAGGCAAAAACCATGCCCTTTGCCCATCGACAGAACAAGACCAGTGATGCACAAACTAAAAATCCTGTCCCACTCCCTCCTCCCAGTTGAATAGGTACATACTTATAAATATCTGGGCCTTACCTTCAGCTTCAGCCTCTCCTTCCATTCCCACATCGATAACCTATCCTCAGCTGTAAATGCCCACATAGGCATACTCTAGCGACACAAAGACTGCTTATCCCCAGAAGCCCTGAACCTGGCTGTCATCTCAAAAGCTAAGTCAAACAAAAGCTAAATAAATAAATCTCATCAGCCTTCTCACTTGTAGGCTATGGCCTCACCATTTATTCAGCTGCTGACTACACAACTCTCAACAAACTCCATCTGGTATTAAACAAAATCTTGCAGGCTCCTCTCTGGGGCAGACAAGCGTACCCATACGTGTACCCTGTATGCCTTAACAAATGTCCTCATTTTGGATGAAATGATACTATGTCAAATGTGCCTCCTCACCAAATAAAATCCACCTAGGGCTTCCCCCCATGGGGGTATCTACCTCTCTCATCTCGTTGCATACCTACGTGAACATCCACACTGCCAGCAAACAGGTGTGGGCCTCATCAAGAGCCACTACCTTCCTAGCTCAACATTCCTTCCCCTACTGAGCCCCGTTATGGTACAGTGAACCCCCACCAACTGTTACCTCCCTCCCCAAAATTGGACCCTTCAAGCTAGCCCTCAAAGAGCATATTCTGTCCTCAAGAAGCTGCCAATGTAGCAGCTAATTATGCGTAACTATATACTGTATAAACTGTGTATAATTACTGGGTTCCGTTTGTTTCAATGGAAAAAGCCATGTGTTAAATACCGTAACACCTGAGTAGGTGTTATGGCATTCATGCAGCTTCTTCCAATCCTAAAGTGCTCCAGACAGAAAGAGAAAGTCAATGCAAGCATCAGTGTCTGTTTTCTGACAGAAATTTCACTGTATTACAACTCTCCTCCTCAGTCGCATTCGCTCTGCACTAAACTGTCTCTGTCACGAATAAGGTGATTTACATCAAACAAAACACTTCCTCTTTAAATTCATTGAATATTTCTACAAAATAAGAAACTTTAACATTCTACACTTTGATGATGGTCCCTAACCACTCTCTTTGAACCCTCACCTTTCCCCTGCAGGTCAAATGATGCCACCAGTTCAAAACACTCACATCACGAGAAAAGAAACAACAATCAGCACATTTATTTTCTCATTACTTTTCTAATTAAATGCTTAGATATTTCTGTGGTAAACCTCTAGTTATGTGTTCATCATTAAAACGTTTACTCAACACAAGGTAAAAGGCGATTTTCTTTTTTTTTAGTATCTCAAAAAATGGAACCTGTCAATTATATAAAATAAATTATGGGGTGCAGTGTGTTTTACTCGAATTTAGCACACACCTTCATTGTTGGATGGCTATCATAAACCCCTCGGGCTTGCCTCTGGGTTTATGTGCCATCCAACAACTTGGGTGTGTGTTAAATTTTGAACACACCGTACCCCATACTTTATCCTATATATAATTGTATATAAATTGTAACATGTAACTTGCCTAACTATTGATATCCTTGACAAAGTCATTTATGCCTCGACTGCCTTCTGTTACCTCTGACAATAACTGGTCCCTATGTTTCAGGGAGCAACTTAGCAAACAACTTGTATAGGCCGAATCTCAATGTTATTGTTGTGTAATGCTAGTATTCTGCTTGTTGTTGTTATCATTCTTGTTTGTTTCTCATGAACATGGAGCCTTTGGAAATGAGTCTTTGATGCAAAGGATTATAATTCTGAATCTTCAAATAAATAAATAAACTGACATTTACATATTAGGTGCAGTCACCACTACCACTAAAATAAGGGACTGCACCTTTGAGTAACTAACATTCAAATCACCTTTATAATTTACCCAGAATTCCTTGGTGCTGTATGTAAAACATTGACAGCTCTCTTGTATGACATTCCGGGGGTGTGGCTGCACAGAGAAAACTAAATGGCAGGCAGAAACAAAGTGCTGATAAAACATCAACAAAAGTGACTATGACAGATTTTTTTTACAAAACAAATTGCAGCTTCAACATCCGAAATATGGCTAGCAATGACATACTATGTGAAAAAGGCATTTGAGAAACTTCCATAAATCACTTTAAACTTTGAAGGAAAATGTCCTATAAACTTGCTGACTAGACTATGAATTCAGAAGATGACATCATCGGCAATGCTTCACTGAAACTATCTTTTTTGAATAGTTAGTGAATTTAGGGTTGTAAAATGACTTGTAACTTTTAAACAGCATAACTTAGAGATCTAAGTTTTGGCATGAGGCTGATTGGGTCTATGCTGATCCAAATTCTGGATTTACTGATGCCAGAAATGTTGTCCCACTTTAGTCCCACTTTAATGAATATGCACACATGCCTAGAAAAAATGTACAATCAAGAGACACTATTGAGAGAACTCAATGCATTTCAGTTGATTAGATGAAAGGAAAATGATTTGAATAGAGTAACACTTGAAATTATTATAGGTAGTAGCCATGATTTCCCATGATCTAAATGTGGTTTCCATTGCCCATGCTTGGTATCGTATTTCATGGTTTGATTTTTTTTTTTTATTATGATATTAATCACATTTATTCTTGTTGTCACTTGTTTGAGATAATATTGTGGGTGTCATTCTGGTTAAAAAAAATACAGATACTGTTTTTATCATATTACTTCTGCCATCATTTCAGCTATCCATGTTCTGCAGTAAAACTCTGTAACATTTTTTTCAGTTTTTAGTTTAGCCTCATTCTTAGATGGTTCCAGTTCAGCCCGTTACAGTGTTTGGATAATTTTAAATTCTGTGCAGGTACCAAACCTGTGTGATGATGAAGTTGAAAGATGTGACTTTCTTGATTAATTTTATTTTCAGTAAGATTCTTTTTTAGTTTATGTCATCTCTTTGCTCAATTAACAATAATCAAGCCAAAGCTTTCTCTGAAACCGGAATAGTTTATTTCTCAAACTAAATGTTGCCATTTGTTATTGTAGCTGTAGTCGGCATCTACAGTGCCTAGTACCATTTTTGTATTTTTCAGAGTAAAAAAGTTTCTCAAAATAAATTCAAATTGCAGCTACTGCACATATCCCTAAAACTAATATTTTTTGAATGACTGTGTTCAATAATACATTTCTGAAATATCATTTGGGTATTAGTTTTCATGGTCAAATTTGTTATAGAATGCTTCAAGCACCATCTCCATGTATTCTGGAAGTTTCCAATATGTTTATTTTTTTTCTATTCACATTTTATTGATTTTACTTTACAGAGAATGGATCATTTTAAAATTAGGATATACATACAGTACTAACATCAGCTTAACATGGATACATTCTCTTCCCCTTCCCTCCCCCTGCCCCCCTCTCCTAACCTCCCCACTTCCCCCCACAGACTGTTCCCTCAGAATCTACCAACAGAGGGCTGGTACCCTAATTTATACTTGTAATAGGTAAAGGGTATATAGCGGATCCCATATCCTGTTAAATTTATCAATCTTATTGTTGAGACTGGCAATAGTTTTCTCTGTTGCCCAAGACTTCATTGTCACCACGCTAAACGAGCCTCTGGAAGTTGTAACCAAATTTAAATATCTAGGTATCTGGATCGACAATAAATTATCTTTCAGTGACCACGTCGAAGATGTCTCTAGAAGGTTAAAAGCAAGGTTAGGTTTCTTCTACAGAAATAGGCCCCTTTCCCCTTGAGGCTTCGAAACAAGCTTGTACAGGCCACTTTTCTCCCCTACTCGACTATGGCGTTGTAATCTATTCCTCCACCACTCTTGCAAATCTAAGTAAACTGGACATCCTTTATCACCGTGTGTTACGGTTCATTACCAGCTCCCCTTACCGTTCGCATCACTGTGACTTATATGCAGCTGTTGGTTGGACATCCCTTACTACTAGACGCCTGCTCCATGCTGGACTATGGACTCTTAAACTGCTCCTGCAGAAATTGCCAAGCTATCTCTCTTCCCTTATTAGTATCTCACATAGTGCATACTGTTAAGAAATCTGACTTTATTATGCTTGACATACCAAGGACGCGACTTCCTTTGGTAAACGTGCTATTGCATATGCCGTTCCTCCATTTGGAACCATTACAAACCGCACTGAAACTAACTAGCACAGTTTCAATAAACTTCTACAAATCGCTAAGTTCAGCCAAAATAAAAGACACCTGTAACTGTCATTAAGTCTCTTCCTTCCCCATGTGTGCCATATTTATCTACTGGTAAGGTATAATTGATTTGCCATATTAACTGCTTTCCCTTGCCCTTCTACTCCTGGCTTTATCTTTGCTTATGCTCCACTGCTACTCTATCAAATCACTCCTCCCCCCCATATCAGTTGTAGACTGTTGTTTGTTCTAGCTGCCAAAATACTGTATATGTATTGCACACACCAGTCATCATGTTTCATTTATCAGTATGCAACCTGTAAGTTGCTTCCCTGTCTCATATCAATGTTTACCACCTGTGGTCACCCTATGTAGTACCCTTGTATGTATATCCAGCCTGTATCATGTAACGTGCATTTCATGTATATACTGTTATTACCTATCTGTGTTTGTACTTTAAGTGTTTATGTCACAGGACCTCCTTGTGAATGAGCTTGCTCAATGGAGTTTTCCTGCAATAAACTTGAACTGAACTGAATTGAACTGTTCTGAGATTGTCTAGAAGTTCGTTGAGCCACTCAACATACAAGAGTCCCTTATCATCTTTCCAGTGGCGCAAAACAAGTTTTGTAACTGACATAGTGATTAAAGCCATGTAGTATTTGCGATAGACCACCGTAATTTTAGAAAAGTCCCCCAACAAACACATTTCTGGAATGAAAAATGTCCCTAGGCCTAAAATGGGATCAACTCTTTGCTGGATACAGGACCACAATGGGGCTACTTTGGAGCAGGTCCATAGTATATGATAGATAGAACCATCTTCTAGTGAACATCTGGTACAAAGTGAAGATAGGATGAGTTCGAATCTAGCCTATCTCTGAGGGGTATAATATAATTTATAGAGGATATGGAATTGTATGACCTGTAGCCTGCCTTGAATTATAAACTTGTATACATTTTTCCAGAGGGTTGGCCAATCTAATTCTAGAGTAGGAAAAAAGGGAGCCTAACAGTCTATAGGGCCAAAAGTGTCTGGGTAAGCCCACTCAAATAGGACTGCATACATCTTCAACACCACTCCCTGGGAGCTTATCCACTGACCTAAATCTGATTTGAAGGCTAATTTGGCAGGTGGGGGGGGATGAGGTCACAAAACTTTCGGCAAGAGATGTTGCAGCTGGAAGGCTCTAAAGACCATGTTGTTTGGGATATGAAACTGTGTGACCATCTCTGCAGTAGTAAGCCAAGCCCCTCCCTCAGTTATAAATTGTGAAAGTTTGACCTCTCCCAGGGGGGAATCCAGAGAGCAGTCAGGATACTCTTTATCAATTTTAAAATTAGGATTATCCCATGCTGACTGATCTAAGTCTAGGATATGTTTATATTTGAGAGCAGCACACAACTGCATGTGAAACTGGATCAATACTGCTAAGGGGGTATTTTGTAGTTTCACTGGGAGAATCGAGTTTTTAATATGAAGAAACACATATGGTGAAAGGCTGTGAGATTTTATGAGAGCCCTTTCAATTTGAAGCCATAATGGGACATAAGAGAGGGGAGGTTTTGGGTAGTCCGAAGACAGCCACATAAGATATTTTGCGGAATGACAGGCCCAATAATAAAAGAGTAGATGAGGCAAACACAAGCCTCCCTTCCCTTTGGGGCTGCTAATTTGTAATAGGCTAATCTAGGGTGTCTACCAGACCAAATACATTTTATAATACAGCCATGTATCTTCTTGAATTTATGAAGAGGAAGCCAAATATTAAGTAAATTAAGAGGGTAAAATATCCTTGGGAACACATTCATCTTAATCAGGCAAATTTTCCACCAAAGGGATAGTGGGAGTTTGGACCGCCTGTCCATGTCTTTAGCAATGGTAAGAATGAGGGAGTCCAGATTTAACCTATGTGTGGAATTCACATTTTGAATTAGTTCAATTCCCAACTATCTCAAGGATTTTGGATTCTAGGATAATCCCAAATCAGTAACCGATTGTTTGAAAACCCTGTGATTGAGTGTGAATACTGCCAATTTATCCACATTTAGTTTATAATTGAACATTTTGCTATATTCAGCAATAAGATCTAGCATTGGGGAATTGAAATAGCTGGATGGGAGATCTGTAAAAGGATATCATCTGCATAGGCAGATACTTTAATTGCATTATCCAAAATAGTAATGCCCTGTATATTTTGAGAAGCCGTCAGTCTGTGGATGTGAGGTTCCAGGTAAATGTTAATTAATAAAGGAGACAGGGGGCATCCCTGTCTAGTTCCCGAATGTAAAGGGAAAAGAGGGGAGATAATTCCATTTCCCATAATTCTTGCAGATGGGGATGGATACAGTACCTGTATCCACTTTTGAAATTGAGGAGGGAATTTAAAAGCTGCCAGGGTACTGAACAAAATGTTCTAATTCACCCTATCAAAAGCCTTCTCAGCATCCAGGAAGACCAAGGCCAATGGTTCATTGGCATCCCTGGATGTCGAGAAGACATGAGCCAAAGTTTGAAGGTGGTATTTTGAAGATCTTGACTTCATGAATCCTACCTGTTCAGGACCAATGATCTCCAGAAGGATAACAGTAATACGAACAGTCAAACCCTGATTCAACAAGGATATAGAGTGATAACTTGTGACTAATTCTGGATTTTTGTCTGATTTTGGTATGAGAACAATTAAGGTTTCAAATAGAGTCTTATCAGTTTGGACTCGAGATTATGTATGTTGGTACAATGGGAGTAGTAAGGGTATCAAGTTTTCATTGAATTTCTTATAAAAATTAGATGAAAAGCCATCCGGACCAGGAGATCTATCGAAAGGAAACTATCAATAACTCTAACCAGCTCTGCTCAAGGGATAGGAACTGTTAGTCTAAGGGAATGTATCTCAGCAAGAGTAGGTAAGCGGGATTCTGACAGGTAGTCATCTAATATTTGCGTAGAAGGGGGTCGGACATATTGTTATATAGATTCTTGAAGTATGTAGTGAATTCTGCTATAATGTCCTCCAGGGATGTTTTTACAGAGTCATCTTTAAGGGATCGGATAGAGGCTATGTATCTATCTGATTCTTGCTGTTTTATTCTAAGGGCCAACAGCCTACCTGCCTTTTGACCTTGATCTATATAAAATGCCTTGGTTCATAGAATTGCAAACTCTGCTTTTTCCCGTAGTAAATCCAGGTAACCCGCTCTAAGCTTAGCCAGTTCTTGTCTTAGAGTGTCTGGTGATTGCAGCTATATAACTGATTCCATTTGTCTAATAAGAAGGTTAGAAAGCTTTTGTCCTTTTTCTTTTTTCTTTTTTGGCGCTCAGGCTAATTAGTATTCCTCTAATATAAGCCTTGAGAGAGCACCATTCCATGTCGGGTCTTGAGGAAGAATTAAGGTTAGCACTGATAAAGTGGTCAGTCTGCTCCAAGAGATATTTGAATATCTCGGGGTCTTTCAGGAGCTGATTATTTATGTTCCATCTCGTGTCTCTCTTAGGGAGAGAGCAAAAGGAAAGGTGAGCCACAGCCAGTGAATGATCTGAAGGAGGGCCCAGTTGGAGTGAAAATGACAGGATTCCTGGGAGAATTGTATGGGAGACTACAGTAAGATGTAATCTATACGAGAAGCTGTGCGATGAACTGGAGAGATAAAGGTATACCCCCTTTCCGTAGGGTGCAGTACCCTCCAAACATCACATAAGCCACATTGATCTAAGAACTCCCTTAGTGTCCTTTGAGCTGGGGACAGTCCTTTATGGACCCTGAATGATTGGCCCATGCTTAGGTCAATAACCAGATTCAGATCAGATAATTACTCTGACTAGGTTACAAACCCAGCAACTTATTTGTAATGGATTTCATTAACTGCAGGTACTGTGGAACAATTTTCAGAAGGACAGTCTTACAGGATTTAGGACACTGTCCTACATGCTGGGCCTTTGGAGATCTTAGGTCTCAGCTCCGGGCAGCATGGGCAGAGATTGCACGCCTCAAATTTCATATTGAAGAGGAAATACATTATAAGAACCACCCGCCATTTCCCCAGCATCCAACAGAAAAACCTCGACCGCAGAGGGTAGTTGGTCCAGGAGGTTGGCAGGTGGTTAGGAGGAGCAAATCAGGTGCCCCATCACTCTCTGCTCTCCAACACATTACCTCCAAAAACCATATAAACACTACAAACAGGTATCTGCCTCTATCTCTGAAATCAAATAAAGAGGCAGAAGACACTGCAGAGCAGGACACTCGTGCACAGGAGCTGGCACAACAATACTCACCCAAATCAGGAACCAAAACTAAACAAGCACAAAGGAAATCCAAAAACTCTGATCATAGGAGACTCCATGATTCGGGGAGTTGATACCCATCTCCAGCCAGGGGTGATGGTCAGATGTCTCCCAGGTACATCAGCATGGAGAGACACTGACCGCATTGCTAAAATTGTTCACAAAGCAGGAGAAAACATTGATGTCCTAGTACACATAGGGACTAATGATCTCGCCAGCCGGTCAGTTGTGGAGACCAAGGAACACCTGACTAGGCTGGGTGACAAACTATCATCTATTTCGTCCGGCATCTCCTTCTCTGAGATCCTGCCAGTCTGGGAGAAGGGAGCAGATGGACGGAAGGTCAGAGAAGGGGAGATAGGGGAGCTAAACACGTGGCTCAAGGACTGGTGCCAGAAAAAGGACACAGATTTGTAGGAACTGGCAACAGTTCTGGGAGCGAAAGTTCTTTAATTTGATGGACTGCATCTGACTCAAGGAGGGAGTCAGTGCATTGGGGAAGTTTGACGCCTTTGCAGAATATTTAAACTAGCAATGGGGAGAGGTGCAGCACCCCATACGTCGAATGGAAAGAACACCCTCCCCCTCAGCTAGTGGTCAAACAGGAATTCAGCGTGTTTGCTGCTCATTTGCATCACCAGGTAAGAAAAAGGTTTGTCTCCACACGATGCACAGGGTAATGCCAAACTTCACCCAACAACTAACACACCAAAATCTGGCCAATGGAAAATCATGTACACAAATGCTCACAGCCTGGGAAATAAGATCCCAGACCTGCAGGCAATAATGTCAGAGGCTAAACTGACATAGTAGCACTAGTGAGACGTGGTTTACCAGTAACCACACTTGGGAGACTTCAGTACCTGGCTATGTATTGTTCAGAAGAGACCGAGGTGCAAAAGGGGGAGGAGTGGCCCTGTATGTTAATGAAAATATCAAAGCTACAGAAATTCAGAATACACATAATGAGCCAGAAGAACTGTGGGTCACCCTGAAACAGGAAATGGGACAGCCATAAGAACTGGGGTTGTCTACAGGGCCCCAGACCAGAGGGAGGACATAGACACATTACTGTTAGAAGATATAACAAAACATGACAGCTAAAGGGAGGTTCTGATAATGGAGACTTCAACATGCAGGATACAGATTGGTCAATACCAGCAGGAACATCGGCCAGAACTAGACACATAGTGGATTCCTGCAGGGAGGGCTCAAACAACTGGTACAGCAACCCACAAGAGACAGGGCTATCCTAGATCTAGTACTGACTAACAAAGAAGGGATCACAGATCTCCAGGTAGAAGGTCACCTGGGGCCAGTGACCATCACATGGTATGGTTCAATTTGGCCACTACATCTAAATCATCCCATTCCAAGCAAAAATATGGGACTTCAGAGGAGCTGACTTTGATAAGATGGCCAACAGAGTTAAGCTAGCCCTGGCAAAAAGAAACACAGGTGAGGTGGTACAGGCAAAGTGGGCAAGCATTAAGGATGCAATACTTGAAGCAACATCCCATTGTGTTAGACAGAAAAGGAAGTGTAAAGAAGAAGGAAACCACTTTGGTTCTCAAATACAGTAGCAGAAAAGGTCAGAGCCAAAAGGCTGGCCTTCAGAAAATATAAAGGAACACAGCGGATGAAGATAGGAGGCATACCAAACTGCCCTAAGGGAAGCAGGTAAGGCAGTAAGGCAGGCAAAGTCCCAAACTGAGGAAACACTAGCACGGACAGTAAAAGAAGGTGACAAGACTTTCTATAGATACATTAGTGAAAGGAGAAAGTCCAGAGGGGTATTGCTAAGCTTAATGGAGAAAAGGGAGCATGTGAGGAGGAGGACCCTGTAAAGGCATCTATCCTAAATAGATACTTTTGCTCAGTATTTACTGAAGAGAAGGTAGGCAGGGCCCACAGCTCAGCATCATGGACACAGGGGGAGGGAGGTGAGCACTCCCTTCACAAAAGAAAGGGTCCTACAAGAGCTTGCTAAGCTCAGGGTGGATAAGGCAATGGGACCTGATGGCATACATCCCAGGGTACTTAAGGAGCTAAAGGAGGAACTAGCAGAGCCTTTAGCAGAATTGTTTAGTGAGTCTCTGAGCACAGGAGAGGTCCCAGAAGACTGGAGAAGGGCTCATGTGATCCCACTCCACAAGAGTGGTAGCAGGGAGGAGGCGGGAACTACAGACCGGCCAGTCTTCACCTCAGTAGTGGGCAAGATTATGGAGGCACTCCTTAAGGAAAGGATAGTGCAACACCTGGAATCCATAGGGCACAGGATCCAAGACAGCATGGGTTTACAAAGGAAGGTCCTGTCAAACTAATCTCATAGATTTCTTTGACTGGGTAACCAGAGTAGGTGGACCAAGGGGAGCAGTTGATGTCGCCTACCTTGACTTCAGCAAAGCTTTTGACACTGTTCCACATAGAAGATTGATAAATAAGCTAGGTAGGCTCGGGTGGGTCAGGTTGTCAACTGGTGGCAAACTGGTTGACTGGCAGAAAACAGAGTGGTGGTAAATGGTATACAGTCAGAAGAGATGCAAGTCACAAGTGGGTACCTCAGGGATCAGTCCTGGGGCCAGTCCTATTCAACATCTTCATTAGTGACCTCGAGATGGACTAGAGGGTAAGGCTTGTCTGTTTGCAGATGACACCAAGATCTGCAACAGAGTAGATGATCCAGATGGGGTGGGCAGAATGAGAAGAGATCTGGATAAACTAGCAGAATGGTCAGAAGAGTGGCAACTGGGTTTAATGCAAAGAAGTGCAAAATCATGCACATAGGGAAGAGAAACCTCGAAGCCACTTATAGGCTGGGAGGGAGTTGCTAGCAGTCACAAAGGAAGAAAGAGACTTGGGCATCATCATCACTGATGACCTAAAAATCATCCAAGCAGACCTCTAAAGCAGTAGGTAGGTGCAGGGGTGTTAGGATGTATTAGTAGGGGTATCCAAGTCGTAAGAGGGAGGTAATAATCCCTCTGTACAAGACATTGGTTAGGCCCCATCTGAGTACTGCGCAGTATTGGAGGCCACACCTTCACAAGGACATTAACCAAATTGAGGCAGTCCAGAGAAGGGCAACCAAAATGGTGCAGGGACTGCATCAGAAGACATATGAGGACAGATTAACGGAGCTCAATATGTATACCTTGAGCAAAGGAGGGAGAGAGGTGATATGATCGAGACATTTAAACACCTTAAGGGCATAAACAAGGTGAAAGAGTCTAACATGTTTAAATATAAGAAAATAGCAGGACAAGAGGACACAGCATGAGATTAGAGGGAGGCCGATTAAGGGGAATGTGAGGAAATTCTTTTTCACAGAAAGGGTGGTAGATGCATGGAATGGCTTCACCAAGAAGTGGTGGCTATGAATACAGTGCAGGGCTTCAAACAGGCATGGGATAGGCATAAGGGAGCAATACAAATGACTATGAATAGATAGGTCACTGACAGAGCAAAGGCCGATGGCACATTTATAAGGTAGAAAAAGAAATGGGCAGACTGGATGGGCCTTGCGGTCCTTATCTGCCGACAACTTCTATGTTTCTATGTTTCTATAGATCACCTCCCAAGATAATTGGTAGGGAGAGGAAGGGAGTCAGCAGTGCAGTCAGCTACCCCCCCCCCCCAAAAAAATGGGTGTGTCGCTATTAGGTCCATATATACTACCTAAAAGCACTTCTGTTGCATTTATTGAACACCTGACAAAAATGAACCTGCCTTTGGGATCCTGAATCACTTGAGAGGGAGAGAAATTGACTCTTCTGGACAGCAATGTCATAACTCCCCGGCTCTGGGTGGAATCTCCTGCAGAGAAAACCTGCCTTATTTGTTGTCTCCAGAGCTGCAAGACTTCTGAGGATAACAAATGGGATTCCTGAAAGAATATTATATCAGAAGCTAAGAGATTTAAATGTTTTAACACTTCAGGCAAGATTGCCTGACCGTCCAAAGTTTTAAATCAGCATTGAAAACTTACTTGTTCAGCCTGGCTTACTCTGATTTTTAAGAATGTTTTAATGAATGATTTTATTATTATGTTTTAATTTTATGTATTTGACCTCTTTATTGTAAAAGCGCTTTAGTTTTGGAAGGGCGTTTTTTAAAAATAAAGAATTATTTGATTTGATTTGATATTGTTTCAGTTTTTTCTGGATCCCTTTGACATTCTATGAAGCAACTTTAAAATCAGTAGCCATATAATAATATTATCAGGCTACGAACTGCCCTAAGCCGCAAGTTTCTAAGTTCCAGCTCACTGTTCAAAGTAAGGTCTGCCTAGACAGCCTCCCCTTATCCCCTACCCTATCCCTCCCTGTCGTTTCCCAGATCCAAACAAAAACCCAGCTAATGATTTATTTTTCCCAGCCCATCCCCTCCCTCCATTTTCCTAAACATCATTCAACAGCACTTTCCCAGATAAGGTCCCTCCCTCCAGCCAAACTTAAGTCAACACCGTGCTATCTCCAATATTTAGTAAAGTCTTTATCTAAAGAAAGTAAGATTCCCTGCTAACATCTGTAGTAAAATAAATTAAATAACAGAGGTGTTTGCTAGTTCTATATTTAAAGAAACACAAACCTAAATGAGGAACCCTACAATCTTTTCCAACCTAAAACACCTGACTAGGTTTGTTCAAAATGAACTTGGTTAGCATACCATAGATAAATGCCATAACTCATTAAAATTTTAATCTCAAAGTTCCGATTATTTGTGCAAAAGAAACTCAGCAAAAGAAGTTCCGGAGTGTATGGTACAAGACTATGTCAGTCGCACATATTCTATGTGGTATGAGAGTACATTCCAGGGAAGAAAAGAACCATACAGACATTGCCAGATGCCCCCCAAACAGCATATCAGTCTTGTAAGGGAGTAATCTCAGCACCAATATCAAACTATGAACTGTCGGTTCCCAAAAAAGTAAATCAATTGGTTTAACACAGTACCTAGACTCCCTCTTGTGGATGTGTGGGTAAATTGCTTCTCGTTTCTTTTACGTCCCTCTGCACAAGTTGAATGTTCAGTTTTGTTAATACTGGGAGTAGTGCTGGGGTTGCTCTATCCGTGATACACTTCGGGTGACCTCGTTATTTAAAGATTTAGATGCTGAAATTTTACTGCTGCTACTTCCCTGATGAGTTCTTAGCTCCATCAAGATTTTCGAAAAAGATCCGGGAGACTATTCTTGAGCCCGACACTAGCAGCCTCAGGGTCGTCATATGTATGCCAGGACCCAGCAATAAGAACCTGCAGCCCTGCAGGGTAAAGCATTTTAAAATGGATCTCCACAGCAATCAACTTAGTGATGAGTGGATGAAAAGCTGTGTGGCGCTGTCGGACAGTCGCTGGCAAATCTTGGGCTATCTGGATTTTAGTACTGCCCCATTGAACCTCTTTCAATACTTGGATCTTGACAAGAAAAGACTGTCTCTGTAAGCAGTTCAAGAATTTGAAAATAAAAGGTCGGGGGGGCTGCCAAGCGGTGGGATCAGACATAGGGCCCTATGTGCTCTTTCAATGACATACTTTGCCCCATAGGGAGAGGGTTCCACCAGCTTTTCAACCAATTTCTGAATGAATGATATGCTATCCTGACCTTCTTCGCCTTCTGGAAGGCCAATAAGGACCGCATTATTCCGGCGGGATCGACCCTCCAGGTTTTCAAGCTTCATTTCTACTTTTGTTGTCTTAAATCTGATAGTAACAAGTTCTGGTTCTACTTTCCAAATTTGCTTTATCAGTGAGGATATGTGGGCCTTAGAATCAGATGTTTTCCTTGATATGTATTCCACAATCTGTGTTAAGATTTTGATATCAGCAGTGATTGCCCGCAGCTCTTCCTTGAATTGCTGGAATTCAGCTAGAAAGTCGACTAGTGTCAGGGGTGTTGAACCCTGGGGAGAGTGTGTGGTTCTCTGTGTATCTGTTGTTCTAGCTGCCCTAGGCTTCTTTGGGCCTTTTTTGGGCGTAGCAGGTGGTGTGTGTTTATGCAGAGCACATCGCATTTCTACATCCATCGTCTATCTGTTTAGTTAAGAAAAGGGAATCAATCTTCTACTAGCAGTACCAATCTCTTTACTAGATGTTTTTTAATCAGTAAGTGGGTAAAACTAACTAGTTAAATGTCGCTGTCTCCCCAATATGTTTTCTAATTGTTCTGGACATACCAATAGTCAACCATGGATAAATAATATTCGAGGGGGGTTTGTCCATGGTTGTATGAGCATAACATAGCAACCCATATTGCATGATTTATTTGCAAATCAGAATGCAGAGCCTTAAATTTTAAACTAATTGAAATCCAAATAACATTACTGCAATTTCTAAAGAAAAATATATGGTTTATACAAGGAAATTAACTGATTAAGCTCATCATGATCAATATGGGAATTGACTACATCCTAAAAGAGTTCCATTTTATGGAGGTATAAATAGCAATTAGATATCTAAAAACAGGGCAGCCAATGCAACACAGCATACAGCAAGGCCAACAAAATTTTGGGGTGTATAGGGAGGAGATTCGACAATAGGCGCAGGGAAATGATACTTCCACTTTATAGATCCCTGGTGAGGGGTGTCCAGTGATAATAATGAAGGATAAACAGCGACCTACAAAAACAGCAAAGGGAAAATAGCATGTGATATTTTGGAGACTTACAGATTTCCCTCACTCCTCAAGTTGCACCCCCCTGGAGTTAGTAATCTATAGAAAGGGGTGTGCGGGGGTGAAACCTCTCAGAAAAAATGCATTTGCTGTTTTGCCAGTAGCTGTTTATCCTTCACTGTTTTTCCTTCACTGTTATCACATGGAACTCTGGTGAGGCCCCACCTGGAATATTGTATCCAGTTTTGGATCCTGCATCTTAAGAAGGACATGGGCAGGCTGTAGACCATACAAAGTAGGGTGACCAAAATGAAACGGGGCTCCAGGGACTACTGTGTGGAGGGCATCTTGAGGCATTGAATATGTACTCAGTGGAGAAAAGGAGAGAAAGAGGATACATGATCTAGACCTTCAATTACCAGCTGAAATAAGAGGGAGGTATAAATGGAAACTGAGGAGTGGGAAATTCAGGAAGAATCTCAGGAAACACTGTTTCTTAGAAAGGATAATAGAGCCATGGAACAGGCTGTCCGTGGATGTGGTGGGAACTAAGACTGTGACAGCATTCAAAAGGGGCTGGGATAAAGAGTATGCTCAAATTAAATCTGGGGTACTAGTATGGGCTAGGTCCCGAGATCTCAAGGTCTTGAAAACTCATATGCAAACTTGATGGACCTTTGGTCTCCTTCTGACATCATCTTTTTTTTGTTTCTATGTTTCTATCTGTCTGTTATGAATAAGAAGAAACCACATAAGAAAGAGGAAAAAAACCACAGCAATGGATAAGTAAATAAAAGATATTTCAAAAGTATGTGTGGATAACATGTATTCATTACAGAATGTTAAGTATGTTCAAGAAAATGAAATATCTTACATGGCGTAGAAATGTGTTTTATAATGCAGGAAACTTCTGAGATTAACAACTATGGCTAGCCATGGATAACTATGGGCAACTTGGATAATTCTCAGACTATAGCATATCAACTGCGTGATTATCCATGATCTGTCCTTGGGTCATTTACTGTCAGTGGTTGCAAAGCCAGCACAGTATCACAGTTTCCTGCATGACAAAAGGATTAACACCCATTGAAATTGCCCGATTTCCTGCAGTAACTCTGCTGCAGAATGCCAATGAATCAGGTTTCATTCTTGTGAGCTTCACTGTGCATGGATAACCATGATTAAAACCATGGAATGATTATGCTTTACCATGTACAGCCATGGTTTATTCTTGATTACATGACAGTTATCTGCTGTAAGCTAATCAGAACACAGGAAAACTGTCAGTTTTTATTTCACAGAATGCCACAATCGCATTTTAGACAAGCCTATAGAAGGTTATCCACATTCTGGCACTCCCACAATACTGTAGCTTATCCACATTCTTGTGATGCCCACAGAAGGTTATTCACATTTCAAACATACCCACAGTAGCTTATCTAGTTAGTCCACAGATATAAGAGGGGGAAACAAAGGCATGTTCCTCTTCAACTGTTTCCTGGGAGCCAGTATAGTATAGGGATTAAGAGGTCTGAGCTTCAAACCTGGAGAATTGGGTTTGAATCCCATAGCCACCACTTACATGGTGTGTAACTATGATCAAATCATTTAAGAACTACCACAGCACTTTTAAAATCCTGGAGGGGGGATCACGTGACGCTAATGGAGGGTTAGCAGCTCTGGAAGTGGGCTCCCGATCCCGATCGCTATCTTGCCAACATTAGACTGCTTTACACCGTGGCTACTGTTTAAAAATACCTTGTATCATTTACTGGTGTCCTAAAGATCCTCTGTGGTTGGTTTACGGTGCAGAATGCAGGTCAGCGAACAAGAGGTTGAAGCGAAATGGCCGCGTCGCAGTTCTTCTCCACAGGCGGCCGAGGAAGACGACCCGACAAGTAAAATCCACAGCGATCTGGCTGTAATCAAGGAGGCTTTATTCAGGCTGGTGGAGGATGTAGCGGAGTTCAAACCCGCTCTAACGCAACTGGCACGTCGGGTTACCGACGACACTGAAGCACGGATTTCCTCATTGGAGAGGGTGGAGGAGAAATCGGGGCCTGCTATCACAGAGTGCAAGAAATCTATAGCTAAATTAGAGGACCAACTGGACGATTTGGAGAATAGGAGCGAGCAACAATTTAGTGCTTCTGGGGCTGCCTGAAGGGGAGAAGCCTAATATGCTCTCATTTTTGCAGAAGTTACTGAAAGAAGATAGCGAGCCCTCACCAAATGGCCGAATGCGTAATGGTGAAAGGGGCATGTCGTGCTCTGAGAGCCGACCTCTGCCATCTGACCCTCCAAGACCCATAATATTTAAAACTGTTAAATTACTTGGATAGAGAGCATATCCTAGGGGAAACAAGGAAAGTTTCTGCACTGCAATGGGAGGGCAAGAGGCTACGGATTACACCCGATTTGACCCTGAAAATGAGGCAAGCCAGGGCCTCCTTTCACCCCATCACATCAAAGTTGTGGGCAGCGGGCATTCGACATCGTATCCTTTACCCAGCCAAGTTAGAGGTCACTACTAAAATTGGGATGAAGCACTTCGAAAGTGCTGATGAGGCCCTAAATCTGCTTCGTGAAGTATTGCCTGATTTGTTTCCGAAGAGTTGAGTCATAGATGGCTATTCTATCTTTTCAATGGCTATTTTTCTGGCCAAGAAGTTCATTTTGGACACTCGGTGTTGTTATAATGTTAAATTAGTAGCTGGGGCAATCAGTCACATCTTGTTTTAGTTCACGGATCTAGAATACTGCAGCTCTACCCAAAGAACACTTTCACCTTTTGTTATATTTAATGGAAGGACTTTGCGAGTCCCGGAACCTGAGGACTATTGTTGCTGACAGTATTTAGCAAAGACACTGATAAATGGAGTCCTTTTTCATCTGATACTTTTTATGTATTTGGATTGTATAACTTTGTTAATATCATTATGATTCAGGGGAGGGGAGAAGGGGTTCTCTCTCCAACTGGGTATCTGCGTTAACAAGTTTGCAGGTTTATGGTTACTATTTTATCTATTTTGGGATAGGGGGCCCTACCTCCATGGCGCACTATGAACCTAAAAGATTGGAGGTGGCTTCGGGCCTGGGGGGTAGTTTATTTGTTATTTGGTTTTGGGGGTTAATTTGGGATTCGGGGCAGGGAGTATCTTGGGTTGTTAGGGGATTATTGGGGGTGGGAAGCTATCCATATTATGGTTTGGATATTTGTTTGGTTATATGGTCTCTAGTTTAAAGTTTCTTACGTGGAACATTAAAGGGGGGAAGATAACTGCAAAAAACACTTAGTTCTAAACCACCTAGCTCGTTACCATCCTGCAGTGGTATTTTTACAGGAAACCCACGTTTTGTCGAGTCATCTTTCCTATTTCAGGAAAAAGTGGGTAGGTCAGGTATTTGGGGCTGGCTATTCTTCAGCTAGCCGAGGGGTGGCAATATTGATTGCTCGAGGGGTCCCTTTTTCACACTCGGAAGTAATTACTGATCCGAATGGCAGATTTGTTATAGTTTCGGGCACTTTGGGAGGAGATATGGTACTGGGGTCTATCTATGGCCCACGCGGAGTCCTCTCCTTTTTGCTCATTTGGTTGTGATTCTATCTCCCTTTAAGGAGAGAGTGATTATATTGGGTGGGGACTGGAATCTAGTCCAATCAGATAGACTAGATAGGTCTGTAAGTAGGAGACCGCAGACTTCCTCAGCCCAACAAGCTCTAGCCGAATGTACCTCTTTTTTAGGCCTAAGGGATCCGTGGCGGCTGTTTAACCCCTCAATTCGGGACTATACCTTTTTCTCGCCGGTTCACAACACCTTTTCACGGATTGATTATTTTTTGGTGAGCCAACAATGTGTTTCTGAGATTACTGAGGTATTGCTGTTGCCTAGAGTAATCTCGGACCACTCTCCAGTTCAATTCATATGGAATCCTTCCCATATTGCCAAAAGATCCTACTCGTGGTCCTTAAATAACAAGATATTTAAAGATGTCCAAACACTAACTCATTTCAGTTCTTTTATGCAATCTTCGATTAAAGTTAACTGGGCCTCATTTTCTAACATTGACCAATCATGGGCCGCTCTTAAAGCGGTTTGGAGAGGGGAGTTAATCAGGATTGCCTCAGTGAGAAAGGCGAAGCATAACCAGGAACTCTCAAAATGTTTAGAGAGGATTAAAGCACTTGAGAATGTCCAGGAGGATAAGAGATCAGGAGCCCAGGTCCAGGAACTTTCTACCTTGAGGGCTTGGTATGCAGGAGCCATGAAGAAGAAGGTGATAGACACTTTGGGAAAGTGAAAGCGCCTACATTGGTTTGGGCAGTAAAACCGGAAATTATTGGCCTGGCAGCAAAGCAAAAGGCTGAAGCTAGATGGGTACCGGCCTGAAGCATCCTGCTTTCTAGTGAACTGGTCACTGACCCTGATAAAATTCTCCAGATTTTCACGACCTTCTATAGGGAGCTGTATACTAGTCAGCCGTACTCTTCTCATGTTCTTTCTAAAATGAATGCTTTCTTGGCTGAGACGCCACTTCCACAGTTGTCACAGGAGTCCAGTTTGCACTTACTATCTCCTATTTCCCATGATGAGGTTCTGGGCTATTGATTCACTAAAGGCTGACAAGGCACCAAGACCGGACGGTACACACCCCAATTTTACAAGTTATTTAAACAGGAAATAGCACCGCTTTTAACCCAACTTTTAGTTTTTGGTCTCTATGGGGTTAAGGAGGAATCCCTTTTGAAGCCAGGATAATTTTATTGCCCAAACCAGGCAAACCTACAGATCAAGTGGGGAACTATAGACCTATTTCGTTGTTGAATATAGACGTTAAAATTTTTGCTAAAATACTGGCTTCCAGGCTTAAGAAGGTTTGGGGAGAGTTGATTAGCCCGGAGCAAGCTGGCTTCGTGGAAGGTCGCTCCGCGTCCGATCACTTTAGAAAATTATTTTACCTAATCTCTGTGACCACTGACTCGAGCATGGAAGCCTCCCTGATTTCTTTGGATGCGGAAAAGGCTTTTGATAGGGTGGAATGGTCTTTTATGTTCGAAGTTTTAGCTAAATTTGGCATCCCTCAACATTTTATTCAGTTAATTCAAATTCTTTATACCTGCCCAACAGCTAGAATTCAAAGCAATAATTTAATTTCGGAGACTTTCCCACTGTTAAGAGGCACCCGTCAAGGATGTCCTCTATCCCCCTATCTTTTTAATTTATATTTAGAACCCCTAATTAGAGCTATTAAGGCTGACATTGGAATTCAGGGTCTTAGGATTGGTGGTCAGGAACACAAATTGTCGGCTTTACATGGATGACCTTCTATTGCATATTGAGGACACAACAGTGTCACTTCCGAACTCTGGACCTTATCGAAGGTTATGGTGTTTTTCAGGGTTTAAGCTGAATTTGGCCAAATCAATGTTATTTCCACTGTCAACATACCTGACTAAGGGGTGGTGTCTAAATTTGGGCCTCAGTGGCAAACTAATTCCCTAGGATACTTAGGTATTCAAATCTCTAAAAATCTGGAGGATTTGGCCCGGCTAAATCTAAAGCCTATCATTAAATCCATTAAAGTAGATTTAGATAGGTGGACGAAGCTCGCCCTATCCTTTTCGGCGAGATGTAATATTATCAAGATGGTAGTGCTGCCGAAAATTTTCTATCCCCTTTCTAGTTTGAACATATACCTCCCTAATTCATTCTTTAAGGAATTGAATAGGATGTGTTCGAATTTTATATGGGAAAACAAACCTCCTCGTAGAGCTTACTTTAAACTCTGTAGGCAACGTAATATGGGGGGCAGGCAGTTACCTGATTTCTTTAAATATTATTTAGCAATTCATACGGCTAGGGCTGTCCTTTGGGCAGGTAAAATGGATGGTTCTTCTATAGGCCTAACCTTGGATAGGACCTTTGTCAAGGAGTTTAAGATTGATTTGGAAGCCCTTTTATATATTCCTTGGGTCAAAGTTCCGGATAAAGTAAGAACACGCCTCTTGGGTGGGATATCAGGGCTATACATCAGCTTTACGCTGTTCTAAAAATTAGCCCGCTGTTGATATTTCCCAGCCCCTGCTGAGGAATCCAACCTTTAATTGGGAACCAGCCAGTGGTTAGGTTTTTTTCATCCTTTTCACCTAAGGTGAGGGTGTCAGACTTTTATACAGGTAATTCTATACTTCCACTCTCTCGTCTGGTGGATAAATTTGGGGCTAAACCCAAATCTTTATTAAGACTGGCACAAATAAGAAGCAGTATTCAGTCAGTTTTCAGCAAAGATTCTATCTCAGTCCAAGTGGGTGACTTATGGGATAATCTTTTTAGGCTGTGTCTTTCAGGAAGAATGGTATCTAAGATCTATCAATATATTACCACGAAATTGAGTGTTAACTTATCTCCAATTTCTTTCTATTGGAAGGCCAATTTGTCCCTGGATTGGCCTGAGAAAACCTGGGAAGAAATCTGGATAGATGCTCATTCACTTATAAAGCAGGATAGGCTAAGGGACATCCAATTTAAGCTGTTACATAATATTTATATGTCTCCAGCCAAGATGCATCGGTGGAATAGCCAATATTCCCCAGCTTGTCTGAACTGTAATGGTTCAATTGCTACTACTTTTCACAAATTATGGAGTTGTCCTAAGAGCGCTATGTTGTGGGAGATGGTTAAACAGGGGCTGAGACCCTTTTGTGATCTTTCAAAATTTTTCACACCAGAAGTTTGCATTCTGGGGAGATACAATGTTATCTCACGTTACGCTTTGAAGACACGAATGGCATTAATTGCATTGGTCACCAAATTGGTGATACTCCGCCATTGGTGTGAAGTATGGTCACCATCTTTTAAGGAGTGGTGGGGGGAGTTTTTAAATGCATTACATGCTGAACGAGTGGTATATTTATCCATGCACTTCTTACATAAATTTGATAAATATTGGGAAAGTTTTACCCACCAGTTGAAAGAAAAATATGGATTTTAACCTTGCTCTAGGACGGTTTTATTTTACCTTTCCTGGCGTGTTATAGATTAACTTTTTTGTTTTTCCTTTTTGGGTTATGTAAGGTAGTAGCCAAAATAAATACTCTTTCTTCCCTTCCCCAAGATAGGACACCTTGGATTTAAGAGCATCAGGTTTATTCATTAATCACTTTATTGTATTCAGTTTTATGGATAGCTGTGGGGAGGTGGGGGGATGGGGTTATTTGTGGGAGTGTTGTCTTCCTTTTTTTTTTTTTTTCCTTTCTATTATATTATTATTGTTTAAATGTTGGTTAGTTTTGTTGGGGATTTTGTGCTTACTGTTTAAAATGGAAAACTTTCCGTTGTCATTGTTTCTATGCACATGTTTGTTAAGTGTTGTAATAAAGTGCAGTTATTGGCAAAAAAAAAATCCTGGATTCAAACTTTCTATTCATACAATAGTAATAACATTAAGTTAGCTGGAGTATACTCACTTACTTCATTAAAGACTTTAGCTCCATCTTTGACATCTATGCCCCGCTGATGAAAAGAAAAATTTGGGGGCAGACAAATGGCTGGATTGATGGGGAACTCCTCTACCACCTGAAAGAAAGAGATACTCTGGGAGAAGGTCAGAATCACAGGTAGCAAGCGTGCCTACCAGTGCTACAGAACAGCCAGGAACAACTACACCAAGCTAATCCGGCTTACCAAAGCCAACTATCATACGGCCCGGCTTTGTAATTCTTGGGGTGATGGAAAAAGATTCTGGGATAACATCAAAAGCATATTTGGAAAGGAGGACAAGAAGCACCCTCAGCTGCTCAGTATCAGTAACACTCCTGCTACAGACCATCTAGTTATTGCAGAAGCCTTCAATAAGGCCTTCAATAATCTTACTCCAGTGCTACCACCTACCTATTTTTAACCTGTTTTGAACCACTCCAACAGCATATCTACCAAGTGTTCTCACCCGACCTTCAACTTTAAAAGGGTGACAGTGAAGGAGACCCTTACTATGGTCAAGAAAATACTAGGTAAGACCAGATTGGACAGTGAAGGGATAGAACTGAAACTTATATCCCTCACCCTGGGCATTCTTATAGTGCCCATTACCATGCTGTATGATAAGTTCTTGGCCCTGGCCCAATTCTCAGTGGTTTGTAAGCAGGCCGTAATTACGCCATCTCAATGTTCTCCCCCTGTCCAAGGCACTGGAAAAGATTGTGCCGGGTCAACTCATCGACTACCTTAGTAAGTATAATATACTACGCCCCAACCAGCATGGCTTCAGGCAAAATCACAATACCACCGCTGCCCTGCTGAACTACATGGACTATGCAAGTAAGGTTCTGGATGAAGGCAAACTGGTGGGGTCCATTTTTACTGACCTCTCCAAAGCCTTAAATATAGTCAACCACCCACTGTTACTGACCCAACTGCAAAACATGGGTGTGGTGCCCAATACCCTTTGCTAGTTCCAAGACTACCTGATACGGATAAATCAATGTGTCAAAATTGGGCAAACAGTATCTGGTGTAAGAGAAGTATCATTAGGGGTACCCCAGGGATCAATACAGGGGCCCTTACTCTTCAGCCTCTTCTTAAATAACCTTCCCACAGCCTGCGACACCAAACTCATACTATATGCAGATGATGCTGTGCTCCTGAGCAGCAGCACATCTCAGGCTGCCCTACAATCTGAGCTGCCGAACTCCTTCAAACTTGAGCTCTGGCTCTGTAGTCATATGTTGCTACTAAACTACAAGAAGACCAAGGCCATGCTTTTGTCTGACCCCCACAAAACAAAAATAAGCACTACCCTTTCATCATCTCCAACTCATGCAGTGAGCCGCTGGAACAAGTTCACTTGTTCAAGTATCTGGGGGTCATAATAGATGATACCCTCATGTTTGCACACCATATTGACTCTCTGGTCAAAACAGTCAATATCAAGATTGGTGTCCTGTACAGGCACAGACAATACCTCTCTCCGGGGGTCCTTCACCTCTCAGTCCACAGTTCAATTATATCTACTATTGACTATAGGCTAGTGGTCTATGGGGCGGCAAAGGTACAGTGCTCAAGAGGGTTTAGACTGCACTCAATAAAGCCTGCAGACTCACCCTGGATGCTGAGCATGACACTCACACCTGTACTCTGTACGAACATGTGGATTGGCTGTCATTAAGAAACAGGGTCAAATTCCAGACTTATATCCAAAGGAAGAAAGCTCTATTGGATAAAACACCACCTTGTGTAGGCAATTTGATCAAGGCAGCCAACTCATTACAGGTCACCAGAGGGAGGACTAGAGGGGCCTTGGCTATCCCCTTCATCGCAACTCACTTGGGCAATGTGCATTTGAGTACCAGGCCCCATGTGGATGAATGAACTCCCTTGGCACCTCTTGACCACCAATTGTCTGGCACAATTCAAAACTGACATCAAACAGTATCTAATAACACTCTCTAAGTGTGCCTGCCTCTAAGTCCAGACACACCTGCTCTCCCCCCAGCAAGCACTAGGCAGACCTCAGGTACCCCCTCCCTCTGTTCCTTCTCATGACTTGCCTCAGCATTCAGTTTGCATCATGCTCCTTCGGCACCTGCCACCCCACCCTCCCCTTTTCCCCAACTCATAGTCTCGTGAGTTTCCCTTACAGTCACTACTAATGCAGGCTGCCTGACCATGCATCCTCATACCCCACCATTTGCTCTAGCACATCTTCTACACGCAGTCTCCCCTCACCCACCATTTCTCCCTATATCTTATCGCCCTACTCTCCCCCACCCTTCACCTCCACCCCAGTACACACCTCTCTCAAGTACCTCCTTTCTTCACCCCACTGCCAGCTATCCCCATCCCTCTGAACTACTGACAAGGCACTTTATGGCTGTTTATCCTCCCACCCTCACAAAGTATTTTTCTTTTTATTTTAACTTACACCTATGTTTTGAATTATTCTGTAAGTTCTGAATTCAAGCTGTATCATTCATTGTAATGTACCTTTGTTTTCTCCTATTGTACTTTGTTTTGCAATCTATGCCATGGAACCTTTGTAAAAGAGCTTGTGCTCAAAGGTCTTTTCTGAATCACTAAATAAATAAATAAAAATACTCAGAATAACTGGCTTCAGTGATTGATTGAACACCTCGACCTGCAGCCTCTGCATCTAATCATCCACTTCAGCTAGCTATTCCTTCATATACTCCAACTAACTGAATTTTATCACTTAATTCTAGTAGCAGAGATTATGCAGATTGCTTAGTGATAATTTTAAAGACCTGAAAGAAAACATCAGTTCACACTTAAAGTACCCCTAAAATCTGAGGGTACATGGTGGAAAGCACCAGCACATTTTAATTGATATATTCATCTGGCATATTCAGTATCTCTTTTTCCTTTATGCAGATTAACTTGGAAAATGGATCACTATCCCCTTCACTTCTTTAGCTCTGGCTACATGTCTACATTGACATGACAAGCAATAGCTGAGGAACTTATTTTGATGTTAAAAGTACAGCATGGGGACATCAGATACAGAAAAGCAGCCAAAGAAGATGAAACCTAGGGATCAGTGCTTCTGGTTTTAGAGCAGGGATGACCATGAATGTGAATGTGCAACCTTGCTTGCCTATGAAATCATGGAGAACCAGAAAGTGAGGAAATTATAAGGGCAATAATTCTTGTTTGTTTTGATATGCAGTACATTTGTGCAGGAACAAATTCAGTTTCTATCAGAATATCTCAAGATACGGGTTAGAGATCTAAAGCCTTGTGTCCTAAGACTAATAAAAAATGGAAATGAAGTTCAGAAGTGGTACATATGGGATAACATTTCAAGGGACTTCCTTCTCACAGAGAGTAGTGGCCATTGGTAAACTGTGGTATTTTTCTTGTCCCTGGATACGCCTGTAAAGGGATGGTTACTACTCAATGTGTCTTCCTGATTAACAATTCAAATAAACAAACAAACAAACCTCTGAACCAGTCTACAGTTTCAGCAGAGACACTGGATAGGCAGGAGAGTCATTCAAGGTAAGCCTGGACACATTTCTAGTTACTATCTAAATTAAAGGGTATCCTAATAAGTAAAGTATGTGGTTTGACTCTATAAATTAGTACTTGTTTGCTCTGCATACTTATTATTCCCTGCATACAGCATGAAGTTAGAAGGAGGCCTGATGTCTTATGGTCCCTCCTGCCTTTAAATTGCTCTGTTAGTATGGTCTCCTTACCTGCCAAGGCTTGAAATGCCTATTGTCTGTACATGTTCCATTAGCAAATGGCCCATCACCAACTCTGCACAAGCTCATGTTATGCAAGGCATGCGCAACAGCATACACAGCATTGTACACATTATAGGTGTATCTTAAGTTAGTCATGTCAAAGAAGCCAAAATTGAGGACCGGTAACTCCTCCCCTCCAGTGCAGTGATGTGTTTTCTCACTTAAATTCCCCTTCGCTTCCTGATGACCTTCAGCATTCAGCCACTTGCAGCCAAAGGCATTTTCCCAAAAGGTTTTAAGGAAACTGTCCTCTGGGTTTCTAGAAGGATGCATTTTGTAAAGGAAGTCCAGAAGTCCAGGAATGTTGCCTCTAAGGTTCATAAACCCAATGGTTCCATGCAATGGTTTTAAGAACTCTGCCTTGGAAAGCAAAGGGGAATCAGCCCAGCCATCACTGGCGATCCAGATTTTTCCAGCTATGTTGTTCCTTACTACTTCCTCCATTAGTGGGTACATGTTGTACACAAAGGAAAAGATCAAAATAGCATTAGCTGTAGACTTTGCAATGATTTCTGTTATCTGCTGGATTTTCTTCTCAGGATTAACAATGGGTATGGTTTCTGAGAAGGCCAGGCAGATTCCAGCATTGGCCAGTTCATTCTTCAGGATTTGACTACCCATGTAGCCATAGTCAGTGTTCTCAGCCAGAAGTCCAACCCATGTCCAGCCAAAGTAGGCCAGCAGTCTGGCCAGACCCCGAGACTGATAGTAATCACTTGGTATAGTCCGAAGAAATGAAGGAAATTGCTGTTTGTCACTTAAAATACTGACTGATGACACATAGCTGATCTGAAATGATAATTATGCTTTGTGTTATATGTTGTTTATCTTTATTTAGGATACTTTTTCCTATAGAATCATAAATCACATCAATTGTAGCCATTTAGCATTGCATATTTATAAAGATTAATATATCTGTACAACTTTAAGAGTTTATCTCATGCTAACAATTTCAAAATCTCAGTTGTTCTAAGTTGAGTTTGCTTATAAAATGGGTAGGGAAATAGTTGCATCTTGACTGGTCAGCATCTGTAAATCCTGATACCTCTACTACTGTTTAAAAAGTGCTAACAATCAGGATGCATCACATTAACATATTAATGCCTTTTGTAAGAAAACAAAATAACACTGACTACCATTACAAACATGACTGCTACCTTTATTCTTACTAAAAAGTCAGTTAGGCCCTAAAATGAAACTCCCTCGAAATAAAAAAAAAATCAATAAAATATTCTTTCCCTTTATAATCACCTTCTTACCCACATATACCAATTAAAAAAAATAAGGAACTACTACTCCTTTGTGTGCTCATTGCTCCCTTGCCTGCTTAATAACATTTTCTTTCTAGCCTGTCCTGTCTTGGTTAATTCTCTCATATATTGCCTCCTCACCTCCTCTGTACTGTACTGTACTTCAGTTTACTGGGTAAATACTTACAGTGTGTCTCACACCACCAGTATGTATTGCTTATTATTGCTATGGCTTATATGTACTGCTAATTTCACTGCAATATGTCTCTTCTCTAAGGCTTATTTTGCTCCCGCATCTCATATCTGCCTGTGTACTCTTTTTCTTTGTTTGTAGTGACTGAACGTTATCATTGTTTATATATTTTCTTTCCTTGTACTCCTCTTCCTGGCTCACACCTGGAAATGAGCTTTGTCTTAATGTACCTTTCCTGGCTATCAGTTTTTAATAATAAATAATTAAGCTCATAGCTTTATGTTCTTGGTCTTCTTTCCTGGCTAAACAAAAAAATAGTCCTATCCTTACAGTACCGGCCTGCCTGGGAAAGATTTGCTAGTTACATACCCAGTTGAATCACTATCTTTATTGAGGACTTTTGTTGTGTATTTGCATAGTGAGAGGTGAACACTCTGCCAGTAGAATTCTGGAGAAGTTTGAATTTCTATATTTCACGATAAAGAGACATTCCATCTACTGAACTGTGGAAAGACAGATAACAAACATCTGACATCTCTGTATTAATTATCTATGCGAAATCATAATCTGTTGCACTTGTTATTTCTTAGTCATAGTATTTTTGTTATGTATTTCACTTCAAAATGCAACAAAAACAAAATAAAAATAGATGATAGGTGGGAGGGCTACGTGTTACTAGTTATTTTTAACAAAATAAAATACCTGAAGAACAAAAGTTTGTATTTGTTTGTGTCTGTGAAGAGGTCATGGCGGCATGCCACCTGGTGACCAGTGATCACTGTGTAGTGTGGTTAACATAATGATGGCAGCAGTGGCAAACCATAAAAGGATATGGGCCATGGCCTTCAGGATGACAGATTTTTAACAAATTTGTGAATGCTTTTGAGATGAAGTAATGGATGGATGGTAAATGTCTGGGTGGGGTGGAGGAACAGCGGGCTAAACTAAGGGAAAGCATAGTGATGTCAATACACCTCTGCATGAAAGAAGTAAGCAAGAACAAGAGAAAAAAGCATTTGTCAATGCCGAATATTGTCATGCTGGCATTGGCTTTGGTAGTGCAGTGTGGAAACACATTTTGGGCAGGATGTGAAAAATGACAGCTGTACTGTTCATAAGGAGGTGTAAAAAAATGGCAGTGTTGAAAACGTGGCATGTAAATATTGCAAATTTGCAAAGTTACAAGAGTGCGTTGGAAATGCGCAATGCACACTTGTAACACAGTCATTTTATGGACTTCTGGCACCAAATTTTCAACATAGGCATTTTAGCACCTCTGCTCATGTACAGTGTCACTGTCATTTCCTCAAACTGTCCTAAAAAGTGATTTTGCACCTCTACCATGCTATTCTGCACCGGACATAAGAAAACACATTTCAGGCAGGATATGTAAAATGACAGCTGTACTATTCATCAAGAGGTGTGGAAAAATGCCAATGGTGAAAATCCAGAGTGAAAATATTACAAATGCACATTACGAGCGTGCATGCAAACTGCTCAATGCACGCTCTTAACACAGTCATTTTATGGAGGTGTTGTCAACAAATTTTCAACATAGGCATTTTAGGACCTCTGCTCATGAACAGTGTCACTGTCATTTTTGTAATCTGCCCCAAACACTGATTTCCCACAGCGGCTGCGCTATTGTGTGCCAGAAGTGCGGAAACACATTTTGACCAGGTTATGTAAAATGACAACTGTACTGTTCACAAGGAGGTGTAGAAAAATGACAATGTTGAAAATTTGGAGTGAAAACATTGCGAATTTACAAAGTTATGAGCGTGAGTAGCAACTGTGCAACGCACACTCGTAACACAGTCATTTTATGGAGTATCATCACTAAATTTTCAACATAGGTATTTTAGGACCTCTGCTCATGAACAGTTTCACTGTCATTTTTGGAATCTACCCTGAACACTGATTTCCCACAGTGACTTTACTATTGTGCACCAGAAGTGTGGAAACACATTTTGGCCAAGATGTGAAAAATGACAACTGTACTGTTCACAAGGAGGTGTAGAAAAATGACAATGTTGAAAATCTGGCATGAAATTATTGCATATTCCTGAAGTTACGAGCATGCGTAGCAAATGCGTAATGCACGCTCATAAAACAGACATTTTTTTGATTTCTTCCACCAGATTTGCAACATAGGCTTTTTGAAAGCCCACCTCATGAACACTGCCACTGTCCTTGCGCTAATCAGTCCCAAAAAGGTGACTCCGCGCAGTGACTGCAAAATCACCTTTCGGGACCAATTAACATCGTAACAGTGACAGAATTCATGAGGAGGGGTCCCAAAAACTCCATGTTGAAAATTGGTGCAAAAATTCCAAAAAATGGCCGAGATATGCATCAAAGTTGAAAAAATCCAATTTATTCCATCATACAGCTTACCAGCATTTCCTCAGTTCATGGTCGGCTTTGAAGAGTACAGACATGTTCCCAGTCCACCAAAGATCATCACGCCAGACTCTGGAGGTAAGTATGGAGTGCGGGGTGTGGGGAGGCAGGGTGCGCAGTGGGTGTGTACAGGTAGTAGGGAGACTACGAGGGACCATTTTCTGTTTACAGGTGGTTAAAGAAAAACCATCTTGGATGGTTTTCTTTTTTTACAGGAGTTTTATTTTGGGGGGTTACAGTAGCCAGCGAGTTGGGCACCCCGTCAACTATAAGGAGTGGGGACAGATGCCGACGGGGATTGGGCACCTCTGTCGGCAAACAACTGTGCGGGGGGAACATTATGCTGACAGGGAGGACTCCCCATTGGCACATACTACTAGAGGGGCAGGTAAGCCGACCGGGATTGGGCAGCCCCAGTAGGCAGTTTAGCAGCCACTGTGCCACCATGTTTGATGCTGGGGAAGCACATAGGAAGGTCTGCTGCATGTGACGAGCTTTGCTCACATTGCAGTGGATCTTTTCTTAGATGTGCTCACCTGGGTGGTGTGGCACTGGCATGCAGGCTGATTGGGGATGAGGGATGCACCTACTGGTGTGTGCCCTCCATTCACCCAACAGCGACCGTGCCTCCAAATCTCCACTACCACAAGATGTGCAAGCATGCCAACATAAAAAGAGACCACTTGGGTTCTCAATGGAAGTGGCTGCAAAGGTTAAGGCTAAATGGTAGCATTCAGAAGGTACAAGGAGTTGTAGAGGGAAGGAGATATAGAAGTGTACCAGGAAAAGCAGAAAGAAGCAGAGAAGGTGGTGAGGGGTGCAAAGGCTCAAACAAAGGAAAGGATTACCAAAGGGGTAACAAAGGGCGACAAAAGTTTTGTATGTACATAATTGATAAGAGGAAGACAAGAGGAAGGGTTATGAGTATAAAAGGGCAGGGGGAGACTGTGCAGAGAAGGATCAGGAAAAAGTTGATATCCTGGACAGATACTTCTGTTCAGTCTTCAGTGTGGAAGAAGAGGGGGATGAACCAATAAAGACAGCAGGAATGCTGGGGGATGGCAGGCAGAAACAAGTCCAGTCACAGAAGAAAAAGTCCTAAAAGGACTTGAGAACCAGAAAGTGGGTAAATCTATTGGATGGGGCACATCCATGGCTGTTCATGACACTCAGTGAGGTACTGGATGCACCACTGACAACTCTATGTAACAACTCACTGGAAAGAGGAGTGGTTTGAGAGGATATAAGGAAGTCAAATGTGAAATGTAGTCCCACTTTCGTGGCCGCAGAGAGGAGGCTGGCAACTATAGGCTGGTCAATCTGATATCAGTGGGACAGATAACTGAGGTGCTTTGAAAAGAGATGCTAGTGGAGTATCTCTAATCCAGTGGGCTACAACACCTGAAGCAGCACAGATTCATGGAAGGAGGTCATATCAGATGAACCAGATTGATGTGTTCGACTGGGTGACCAGGGAACTAGATCAGGGTGGGGCAGTGGAGGTAGCCTACTTAGAATTCAACAAGGCCTTTGACACCATACCACATAGGAAGCTCATAAAGAAATGGGAGTCTGGGTGTGGGCCCAAAGGTGTTAAACTGGATATGAAATTGTTTGATAGATAGGCAACAGAGGGTGGTGGTAAACACCACTCACTCTTCAGAGGGAAATGTGACCAGCAGGATACCTCAGGATTCATTAGTAGGACCAGTTCTATTTATAACTGACATTGCAGATGAGCTGGAAGGGAAGATGTTGAAACATAGAAACATAAAAGTTGATGGTAGATAAGTACTGTTTCTTTTTCTACCTCATATATGTGCCATCGGCCTTTGCTCTGTCAATGGCCTATCTATTCATACTCATCTGTATTGCTCCCTTATGCCTATCCCATGTCTGTTTGAAGCCCTGCACTGTATTCATATCCACCACTTCCTGTGGTAGGCCGTTCCATGCATCCACCAATCTTTCTGTGAAAAAGAACTTCCTCACATTGCCCCTTAACCAACCTCCCTCTAATCTCATGCTGTGTCCTCTTGTCCTGCTATTTTTGTTATATTGAAACATGTTAGACTCTTTCACCTTGTTAATGCGCTTAAAGAGTTTGAATGTTTCAATCATATCACCTCTCTCTCCCTCCTTTGCTCTAGGGTATACATATTGAGCTCTGTTAATCTGTCCTCATATGTTTTCTGATGCAGTTACTGCACCATTTTGGTTGCCCTTCCCTGGGCTGCCTCAATCTGGTTAATGTCTTTGTGAATGTGTGGCCTCCAGTGCTTCATGCAGTACTCCAGATGGGGTCTAACCAGTGTCTTATAAAGAGGGATTATTACCTCCCTCTTCCAACTTGTGATATCCCTACTAATACACCCTAACATCCCCCTAGCCTTATTTACTGCTTTAGTGGTCTGCTTGGATGATTTCAGGTCATTGATGATGATGACACCCAAGTCTCTTTCTTCCTTTGTGACTGCCAGCAACTCCCCTCCCAACCCGTAGGTGGCTTCAGGGTTTCTTTTCCCTATGTGCATGATCTTGCACTTCTTTGCATTAAACCCCAGTTGCCACTTCTCCCACTATTTTGCTAGTTTATCCAGATCTCTTCTCATTCTGCCCATCCCATCTGGATCATCTACTCTGTTGCAGATCTTGGTGTCATCTGCAAACAGACAAACCTTATCCTCCAGTCTATCTGCAATGTCACTGATGAAGATATTGAAAAGGACTGGCCCCAGGACTGATCCCTGAGGTACCTGACTTGTGACTTGCATCTCCTCTGACTGTATACCGTTTACCACCACTCTCTGTTTTCTGCCTGTCAACCAGTTTGCCACCCAGTTGACCAACTTCTGACCCACCCTGAGCCTACCCAGCTTATTAATCAATCTTCTATGTGGAACAGTATCGAAAGCTTTGCTGAATTTAAGGTAGACGACATCAGCTGCTCCCCCTCGGTTCACCACTCTATTTACCCAGTCAAAGAAATCTTTGAGATTAGTTTGACAGGACCTTCCTTTTGTAAACCGTTTCTGTCATAGATCCTGTGCTCCTATGGACAGGTGTTGCACTATCCTTTCCATAAGTGCCTCCATAATCTTGCCTACAACTGAGGTAAGACTGACTGCTCTGTAGTTTCCTGCCTGCTCACTGCTACCACTGTTGTGGAGCGGGATCACATAAGCCCTTCTTCAGTCTTCTGGAACCTCTCCTGTGCTCAGAGACTTACTAAGCAGTTCTGATAATGGCTCTGCTAGTTCCACCCTTAGCTCCTTTAGTATCCTGGGATGTATGCCATCAGGTCCCATTGCCTTTTCCACCCCGATCTTATCGAGCTCTTGTAGGACCCTTTCTTTTGTGAAGGGACTAGTGCTCACCTCCATCCCACCCCGTGTCCATGGTGCTGAGCTGTGGGCCCTGCCCTACCTACTCTTCAATAAATACTGAGCAGAAGTATCTATTTAGGATAGATGCTTTTACATGGTCCTCTCCTCACACACACACACATCTCTCCTTTGATCGTAGCAATACCCCCTCTGGACTTTCTCCTTTCACTAATGTAGCTATAGAAAGTCTTGTCACCTTCTTTTACTGTTTGTGCTAGTGTTTCCTTGGTTTGGGCCTTTGCCTGCCTTACTGCCTTCCCTGCTTCCCTTAGGGAAGTTTGGTATGCCTCCCTATCTTCATCCCGCTGTGTTCCCTTACATTTCCTGAAGGCCAGCCTTTTGGCTCTGACCTTTTCTGCTACTGTTTTTGAGAACCAAAGTGGTTTCCTTCTTCTTTTACACTTCTTTTTCTCTCTAACACAATGGGATGTTGCTTCAGGTATTGCATCTTAATATACACCAAAATTTGCAAAAGTGTAAACATTAGGGAGGGTGTGGAGAGAATGTGTAGAGTCCTGAGAAAACTCAAGGAGTGGTGAAACATACGTCAGATGGGTTTCAATGCAAAAAAGTGTAAGATCATTGACCAAGCACACAGAAACCCAAAACAGAGTATAAAATAGGGTAGAGATATTGATGGTCACTAAGCAGGAATGGGACCTTAGAGTAATTTTATCAGATGATCTGAAGATGGGGAGGCAATGAGACAAACCAGTGAGCAGAGCCACTGATATGTTGGGTGCATAGGAGGGCAATCACCAGCAGATGGAGGGAGGTGGTGCTACCACTATATAGATTGATGGTGAAACCCCACCTGGAGCACTGTGTCCAGTTCTGGAGACCACATCTCAGGAAGGACATAGACAGCATCAAGTCTGTCCAGAGGAGAGCAACTAAAATGGTAATGAGTTGGATCAAATGCCCTATGAGGATATATTTAGGGATTTCAATATGTACACCCTGGAAGAGAGGAGAAAAGGGTGGGACATGATAGAGACCTATCAATACCTCACCGGGGTGAATGAGGTACAGGAGGGGGAGCATTTGGTAGAGTAGAAGGTGCACAAGAACAAGGGGGCATGCAGTGAAGCTGGAAATGGGGGAATTTAGCAGGGATGTGAGGAAGTACGTCTTACTGAAAGCATGGTGGATGCCCCGAACAGTCTTCCAGCAGAGATGATGGGGGAAAAACAGTGTAAGCATGCATGAGATAGGCACAAATGAATCTTGGTAGTAAAGTGGGGAGGGCAGGTAACTGAAGATCAGGTCAGGTCTGTGGTGATAGTATACGCAAGAAAAATGGGCTGACTGGGTGGACCACAGGGTTCTTATCTATTGACAAATTCTTTATTTTCTATGTTTCTGTGTCTTAGTTTATTCATTTTAGAATCCCAAAAAGGTTTGTCATGGTGTTGGTAGTTTAGTGATAACTGAACTTCCAGGTGCTGTGGTGCTGATGGCAGTCAGCAGTTAATGCCTTGTGTCTCATAATGTACCTGGGCATGCATTTATCACATCACATTACACACACCCAGTTGTGTTCTTTTGCTTACACAGTTCTTCTTACATGCAGGAGATATTCTAATGTTCTGTAGGTTAAAATAATTTGATTTTCAGTTTAGTTCAAAATACAGTATAGGTCTTTAACATGAGTTATATTGCTACAGTTGCTGTGCCACTTATGGATATAAGTGCCTTCTCAAGAACATTGCAGTTCTCTCACCAGCTGAACTCAAGGCCTTCTTGAACCATATGAGACACAAAATTGTACCTATCAAAAGATAACACAAAATGCATTTTCTCATCATAAGATAAAATCTTCTAAAGTTTCCAAACTAATGTTACCTTTAAGAAATAAACCAGACAAGCTCAAAACATTTTTTCTTATCACTTGGTTAAGTTTTGGAACTTGTTGTCAACCTCAGTGTTAAGCTATAATTCCTTTTGGAATTTTAAATACCTTCTTAATTATTATTTTGTGTCAATGTACATATGTAATTGTTCTTGTACCAAGACATTAATTGTGTACTGTAAACAAACCATGTTTTATGCTTTCTGCATTATGTCTGTACCCTGTATTTGAATTACTTTTTTTGGTACTTGCTACTGGACATTCTTGAAACTTGCACTTTTGCCAAATGAAACAACCTAGTTCCCAATAAATTAAAAAAATAATAATAAATAAATAAAATAAACATGTTCAGTAGTGACCTTAACAGGTAACAATCAGATAAATACATAGGTGCGCTAATAGTAAAGGTGACTGTAGGCACCCCATAATATTAACAGACAACATTCAGATAAACAAATAGACATACTCCGTAGCAATCTTAACTGATCCTATGCAAATAATATATTTCTTTTTTAATTTAAAGTTTGATAACCAGGCAAAATGCATTGAGCCACATGGCTCTTTTCCAAGCATGACCTGAACAACAAAAACACAATACTACATACAGAAAACACCAGATACACAGTTTCCCATAACCAAGTCTTTTGTCCAGTATAGTGAGCCAATGATTTTATTCAGTGATGTATTCCAGGAGTCATGGTGTGCCCTGATTGTCATCTCAGAGCCTACGTAACATAGAACATAGACTTTGACGGCAGATAAGGACCGCTAGGCCCATCTAGTCTGCCCATTTCCCTACCTACAGGATAGGCCGCTGATCCTATTTAACCAACAGCCTATATCTTCCTGCCCCCACAAGAATTGACTTATGTCTGTCCCATGCATTCTTGAATTCTCCCACAGTTTTAGACTCCACAACTTCCTCAGGAAGGCTGTTCAATGCATCCACTACCCTCTCTGTGAAATAATACTTCCTCCATTGCCCTGAACCGCCCTCCTTCTATCTTTAAATTGTGTCCCTTGTTCTGCAAGTCTCTTTTTCTGAAAGATGCTACCCTCTTGGACTTTGTTGATTCCCTTGAGGTACTTGAAAGTTTCTATCATGTCCCCCCTCTCCCTTCTTTCCTCAAGGGTATACATATTAAGCTCCTTTAGTCTCTCCTCATACCTGAAACGGTCCATTGGGTCCAGTCTAGTGCCATGCAGAAATTTTACTTGAAACAACTGCCTAGCAATGGTCAACTTAGCCTTTGATTAAAGTAATACTGAGTTAGTCTTGCATTTAGTTAATATTGCCTGGTTACTCATTATCCAGCTCATCAGCTTCTAAGGCCTGTAAACAGACTGCTCATCAACTCAGCAGCAGATTTAAAATGTGTGCAGATTAATGTATTGTCAGCTCAAAAGTAGATTTAAAACAGGAGTAGAACATTGTGTTGTCTACACTGAGCAGGACATCTGAGGTAGTGTAAACATTAGGGACTGAGTTGATAATAACAGACAAAAGTATGTCTCTCAGCAACACACCATGTGGGACATGATGGGAAATACAAGGTGAGCAGGGCAGAGTGGAGGTACTATAGGTTACCCTGGAGAAAAGGAAAGGGGCATTTTATGCACAGGCGTGATCTACAGACTTCCAGCACAGGAAAAAAAAGAAATGGATGGGAAAATGATGAAAGTAATCCACAGGATGGTTTGTAAGGGAGAGGTGATACTTTGAGAGGACTTCAGTCTACCAGACATGGACTGGAGCCTCCCTGTTATGACAACAGCCAGGAGTAGGGGCATCCTGGACTCGGTGCAGGTGGTGTTCCTCAGGCAACTTGTAATGGAACCCATTCATGAGAGGGCATTGCTGAACCTGGTACAAATAAATGGGGGACAGTATTGCTTATCTCACAGTGGGGGACCACCTGGGGACCATTGTACGGTGTGGTTTAATATAAGAACCAAGTTAGAATCAAACTGCATGGATGTCAGGAAGACCAATTCTAAGGAAATAGGAGAATGGCTGAGATGTCCTGGCAGGAATGGGGAAACTAGAGGAAGTCGAGGACCAGTGGGCAAAAATAAAAAAAAGGCATTGAAAAAACTACAAATTTCTATGCCAGGCAGGTTAGCAAGGTCGTGACAAAAGATACCACTGTGGTTCTCAAGTGAGGTAGCAGAAAAAAATAAGAGCAAAAAAAAAAGGCTTTTAGAATGTATAAAAACACAGAAAGAGGAGGACAGGGACACTTATCAGGTGAAACAAAAGTAGGCCGAAAAGGCAGTTAGGTGTGCAAAATTGCAAAGAGAGAATATTGCCAAATCAGTAAAAAAAGGGGAATATATGTTTTTAGATATTGTACATAAGCAAAAAGAAAAAGCAAGGGAGGGATAGTAAGGAAGAAAGGGGGAGGATGGGTGTGTTTGTGGAAGAGGACCACTAAAACATGGACATACTGAAGAAATTCTTCTGTTCGGTATTTGCAGAGGAAAGGGTAGATAGCAGGCCAGTGATAAAAGACAGATGTAAAACCTTACCAAAGGTAACCATCAATAAAGAAAACATTTTGATAGATAGGTACTATGACTATCTGGGAGTATGTTTTTCCCAGAACACAGCCTGGAAAGACCATTGTGCATTACTACTGTCTGAGATGAAAATGGCATCTAATGCCCTGAGACTATTTAAGTCTAAATTGGGGAAGGCAACACTCCAGGATATTCTAAAAGTTTTTAAATGCAAAACTAAAATCAAGCATTTTATATGCCTTGGAGATATGGGGTGAAACTAGGATAAAGGACTTGGAATGTATCATTAACTATATCTTTGTATTTTGATGGTACCACAGTCAGTGCCCTCAGAAGTTTTATGAATAGAACTAGGACAATTTTTCCTTGAAACGCTAATATTAGAAAGATGTGTAAACTTTCTGATGGGTTTATTCCTCCTTTCAGAGTCAAGAATACCCAGATGGTGTCTTGAAGAAGAAATCTTGTTTATTATCCGTGCGTTTATCTCTCCAAATAGTCATTTCATACAGAAGGAATTCTTTCCAAGGGGCTTAGGCTATTTGTTATCCAAACTATACTTAAGACTCATGACAGACATTACTCCTCAGGTCAAAACTAGAGTAAGGGATGCTGCAATGACAAAAGACTTGGAAAGAATATCAGAACTCAAAACCTATAGGTGATTCAAGGGAATAAAGCAGACATGTTGGTTAGGACCTTATTTAATTAAACTTACAAACCCTTATCATAGAAGACTTATTACAAGATGGAACTCTACAAGACCAATTATATATTTTTTAGGCAGGAAAGAGATGGTGTATCTACTCCTTTCTGTGTTTGTGGAAGCTTGGTTGAAGATGACTTAAAACATGTTGTCTTGCTATGTACGATGTATGAAATTCACAGAAAAAAAATGGCTTGGGGAGATTCTCTGGGTCACTGACTTTCCTCCTGACCTGCTAATCATCTGTCTGTTTAATAACACAAATATATTGATTCTGCAAAAGTTGGAAAAACTTTTAACTTGATTATATCTGTAATCAGGATAACTGTCTAGTGAATGGATTTTTTAATCTAGGATATAGAGATGTTGAGAAGTTTAAAGATGGTTTTAATTACTTTATACTTGTAACTGTGTGGATTTGGAAATTTCAACTTATCTGTAAAAGAAATTAGATGTTGATAATTTTATTTTTATGTATTTTTAAACCTGCTTTGTAAATGCTTATGCTTAAAGCTTTGAACTTAGTGAGGCAGTAGAACATGTAAGATCAACAAAATTGACTTTAATAATGTATCAAAACACAGAAAGAGGAAGATAGGTACACTTATCAGGAGAAACAAAGGGAGGCACGGAAGGCAGGTGTGCAAAATTGTAAAGAGAGGAGAATATTGCTAAATCAGAAAAAAAGGGGACAAGATTTTTTTTAGAAGACAAAGAACCTCTGTGCGCAAACACTGAGGCAAGGGTTAACTGTGTGAGAGGCCTTTTGGCACCATGCAATTCTGCTTAAAGTTGAACCAACATAACATTCTGTGGTGATTTGCACATGCAGCCCATGATGCTTTGCATTGTGTGGGCATGTGTAAGTTTGTATTTTCTTGAAACTTGGCTTCCTGGCTAAATACCCTTTGGGGTATACCTTGCCTCAGTGTTTGCGCACAGAGGTTCTTTGTCTTTTAAATAGTTTTTTATTTTAATGGGTTCACCACAGCATAACCTAGACAGACCATCTTAGGGTAGCTGGTTCATTCCACTGGGGTGTCAAACAGACGAGGCATACTGATCAGTCCTGGTAGGATGAAACACGTGTCCATGTCATCTGTTAGCACCCTTTGCAAACTGTGTGAGAGGCCTTTTGGTACCATGCTATTCCACTTCAGGTTGAACCAGCATAACATTCTGTGGTGATTTGCATATGCAGCCCATGATGCTTTGCATTGTGTGGGCATGTGTGAGAAGATATTTTTTAGATACATAAGCAAAAAAAAAGGCCAAGGGAGGGATAGTAAGGCAGAAAGGGGGAGGAGTGTGTGTGTGTGTGTGTGTGTGTGTGTGTGTGTGTAGAAGAGGACCACTAAAAAATGGACTTATTGAAGAAATTCTTCTGTTTAGTATTTACAGAGGAAATGATAGGTAGCTGGCCAGTGATAAAAGACAAAGGCATTACAGGAAGGGAGGTGGACACTAGCCCTTTTACAGTGGAAAGAGTCTTAAGAGACTTGTCATGATTAAAAATAGACAAGGCAATGAGACCAGATGGGGTACACCCCAGGTTACTGAGGGAGCTCAAGAAGGAGTGGACTGCACCTCTGACAGCCCTGTTCAATCTTTCAGAAGAAATAGGAGAGATCCCTGGAGACTGGAGGAGGGCTGATGTAGTCCCACTCTACAAAAGTGGAAACAGAGAGGAGGGCGAAAATTAGAGACCCGTCAGTCAACTTTGGGAGTGGGCAATGTAACGTACTCACTACTGAAGGAAAGGATTGGGGAATACCTTGTTTCTAGTGGTCTTCAGGATCCAAGGCAAAATGGATTCACAGGGGGGAGGTCCTGCCAGACAAGCCTGATCAACTTCTTTGACTGGGTAACCAAAGAAGTGGATTAGGAAGGAGCAGTTGACGTAGCATACCTGGACTTCAGTAAGGCCTTTAACACTGTTCCAAATAGAAGACTGGTGAGCAAGCTAAGAAGCATGGGAGTGGGTACTAAAGTAGTAATTTGGGTAGAGAGCTGGCTGGACAATAGGAGTCAGAGGGTGGTGATAAATGGTATCCACTCTGGAGAGGGCAAATTAACCAGTAAGGGGGGCCACATGGGTCAGTACTAGGCCCAGTCCTCTTCAATATCTTTATAAGTGGCACTGCAGAAGGTATGCTTCATCATGGGTGACACAAAAATCTGCAACATAGTATATACCCGGGGGGGTGGAAGGAACAAGAGATCTAAAAAAGCTTCAGTAGAAGCATGGTCATAGGTTTGGCAGATGGGCTTCAATTCATAAAAGTGCAAAATCATGCACTTATTTATTGTCTGTGCTACTCTCTCTACTACATTTTGATTTCCTTGTTTTCTTGTAATGTCTTGTAACATACCCAAGTCCATCTTGTAAATGAGTATTACTCAATGGTGTTTCACCTGGTAAAATAAAGATTGATTCATTGATTGGGACACAGAAAACTGGGGGCAATGTATCAACTGGAAGGAGAAGTACTAGCAGTCACAAAACAGGAAAGGGACCTGGGGGTAATTATTTCTGATGAGCTGAAGGTAGCCGAACAGTGTGACAAGGCAGTTGGAAAGGCTAGCAGAATGCTCGGAGGCATAGGCAGGGATATCACCAACGGAAAGAGGGAAGTATTAATACCCCTGTATAGATTACTAATGAGACCCTACCTTGAGTACTGAGTTCAGTTCTGGAGGCCCCTCCTCTGAAAGGAAATAGGCAGGGTAGAGGCAGTACAAAGGAGGGGAACCAAAATGCTGCAGGGTCTGCATAAAAGCCCTACAAATTAAGTATGTTCTTCCAAGATGAAAGGAGGGGAAGGGGAGATATGATAGAGGCATTGAAGTACCTCACAGATATAATCAAGGTACAGGAAGTGAGCATTTTCCAAAGAAAAAGATGCTCAAGGACAAGGGGTCACAATATGAAGCTGGGGGAACACAAGAGGTTCTTAGAAGCATGGCAAGGGGAGGTGCAAACCGGAGACCAAGTATGATCTGTGCTGGCACTGCAGGTAGGCAAAATAGGGCAGATGAGGTAGGCCAAGAGGTCCTTATCTGCTGACAACCTCTATGTTTCTATGGGACTCCATATGTCACCCACTGAGGAGTGGTCATCTTACCATGATAATGGTAATGCTGAGATAACAAAGGCCATGCTTTTTGGTTCCAAACCAAAATTCCCAGCCCTTGCCCACAATGGTAACCTTCTCACTGTCAAATCCCCAGATGGATCTCCCCTTGACACTGCTTCTGCCTTCAAGTATCTGGGTATAGTCCAGGACCTGTCCCTTATCTACACTGACCACATTGCCTCACTGATCAGGCATATCAACCAGAAGATAGGACTTTGCTATTGCATGATCAACCACCTCTCACCGGAAGCTCTACTTGCTGTTTATTTATTTATTTACTTTTTTAGTCTTTGGTGACTGGATAAGGCCCACTAGGCACAAGTGCCTGTTTTCAGGGGCAACCTGGGAGCACAGGGGAGGATAAATGACTTGCTCAGTGTCACACAGTATACAAGTGGAGGTTTTTGGAATCAAACCCAGGTCTATCTTCTAGATGTGCCAAGCTCATTTACAGCTCATTTACAGCTCATTACTCTATCCTCTATGCTATACTACCCACCCTTGGCAACCTACTCCCCCTCCTTGACTATGGATGCCTGGTGTACTCCCTCACCTCCCTTACCAACTTGAACCACCTGGATGCTACCCACCCCATGGGTGGCTGGCATTGCAGCTAATGTTGTGGTCCTTGATGGAAAGAAAAGGCAGTTAACATGAAAAGCAACCAGATGATTACTTGTAATCTGAGCTGGATGGCTCAATCTCTTGCAAAACCCAGAAAACAGAAGCAATTAGATGGTACCACAGATAATCTGAATATTTGTTGCAGGGAGCTACCCTGATTTCTACTTATGCAACCAGGTTTCTGCTGGAATGTAGGCAATACGGAGATCTCATGGTGTTTGCAAATAAGCATGGGGGAAGCAGGGCCAACATGATGCACCTCTTCTTCATGGCCTTTCCTCCAGGTGGCCGCAACATGTTGCGCAGGGGCTGGATCACCCGAAGCTGGTCTCTTTCCAAAACAGTTTCTGGTGCAGGAATTTCTGTCTGGGCTGGACTGGCAAAGCCCAGAGAGCATGAATAGATTGCCAATGTTCATAATCTTCTGCTGGTGAATCCTCCAGTTGGCATAACAGGTTTAGCCATGAGCAAGCAGGTCTCGACCCATGTATACCATTCAGCACATACAAGATAGGCAGCTATTACTCTGAGCAGTTTGAATGTAGTCTGGTTGCAATTCAGCAACTTTACTGAGCAAACCCATTGATCCAAGTATGTTTCACACACAAGCTGGGCCAATTGCTTCAGAGGAGCAGGTCTTCGGTCCAAATCACAAGTAGCACTGGTATCACTTCTTTCTTTCTTCTGCCACAGTTACAGCTTTAATCTGAAAGCTCTGACCTCTGCAACAGGCAGTCCCAAAACAGGAGAAACATGGCAGAGAAGCAAGGTAAACCTTTTCCTGCTGATTCCCCTATGCTCCTTCAGGGAGCAGCTGCTCAAAGGCTCAAGCTCACACTTGAACCAGCAACTCTAACTGCTCCACTCTCTCATGGTATACTGGGGATTTTCCTTGTCAGTCCAGCAGGCTGGTTAGCTGAGGAAGTTGTTAGTCACAGTTAGAATTTCCCCTCCAGGTTAAATTGGTGCCAACCTAAAAACTACAAAGCTGCAGAATTTCCTTCCCATGAAATACTGGAGTCACAATCCATTTTAGGTCCTCAGGTTTTATTGGTCCAATTACTGACAGTCCCAGACCTAACATGGTGGCTTCCATTCCAAAGGCATAAGCTGCAAGGAAAGCAGGTTAGACAAATATCTCTACTTCAAAGATAACAGCATATGAACAGTAAGTAATCACAGTTTCCATACAGGCTCCCTCTGCACAAATAGTGACTGCAGAATGGAGCAAATGGGAGCAGCGGCTGGCCAATCACAAGCCCTAAATCACTTTGACCCAGCTCAGACCATTCAATACACATAGATTAGCTAGTCTCTCAAAGGGACAGGCATAAAGGCTCAGCATGGCACTCTCATGCAGATAACTGGATCACACTAGGATGAGACACAAGCCTGGAAGTAGGCATTTAAGGAGCCTGGAAAGACATTACAGTAAACTCCAAATTGGAGGATGTTTACACTCTTCTCTGCCTGGAAAAACTTGGCATCCGCATCAAGTCTACACATAATCCACACTTCTACATAGAAAACGTTATATGTAAATACATGTACATAGACATAGGTTGCAACCATAACTATTTCATTGGTATACCATAAAACAAAGTCTGATGAATCAGAAAAATGGGCAGACTGGATGACCCTTTGAGGTCCTTATATGCCATCAACTTCTATGTTTGTATGTTAAAAATAGGCTAACCATACCAACAATACTACTGTACTTTTCTGCATTTCTCAATGGATACTATACAATAACACATTATATCTCTTGAAACTTGTTCGAGTAGATAAACACATAGTTTGCACAATTCTAGTCTGAATTACCTCCTGTACACTAACCCACATGACTTAGGGCCTGACCCTATCAGCTAAACTGGGTCTGCATGGGACAAGGGCATTACTACACTGAATGGATAGCTTTACTATGAGCTTAGAAGTAGCAGAGTAACCTAGTTTTGGAAGAGAGTTCTCAGAAATGTAAATCCTTTTATCAATCAATCAAGTCTTTATTTATCCCAGGTGAACACCATTGAGCAGGCTCATTTACAAGGTGGACCTGCGTTGCACAAGGTCAAGAATAACACTTTTATGTACAGATAATAAGTAGACAACATTATACTGAAATAGGAAAAAAATACACAGAGCAATACCAAGTATTTCAGGTATAGGGTTAACAAGGTTAGGGAGAATGTTATGAGAAGGGGACTTAAAACATTCTGAAACAGCCAGCATATTAAAACATTTTCAAACAGCATGACATGTCATTGGTCAGGACATATACAGACTTAAGAGGCAGATATGGAGGGGAAGGGTACAATACTGCAGCTGTTTTATTAGGGGTGCTATGGTAGATGGGCTGGGGACACATATGTTAGGATTCTAAGGGTAAGAAAGGTAGTGGATTAGCAGAAAAAAAAGGGAGTATAGGTGGAGACAATCAAGGGGCCGGGTTAGGTGGAGATGTAGTGGACAGGTAAGCAGTAGGCACTCTAGCACGCTAAGCATGCTGGAAACAGCTGCATAGCTCCTTAACAGCCTTGGCATACAAGGTCTTGAAGGTGGTAAGACTAACAGGGAGACTCAGTTTCATAGATTTCTGCAGTTTATTCCAGAGTGAGGGCAACACAAAGCCTGTGGCCTCTCTCCCCTAAAGTGTGTATTAGCCCTAGGTACCTTCAGTAGAAGCAGAGTATAGCTTCTCAGTGCATAGTTGCCTACCATGTATAATGGCAAACAGTCAGAAATGTATTGAGGTAATTTGTAGGTAACAGCTCTGCAAGTCCAGAGAGCCACATTTCTATTTCTTCTGTACTGAAGGGAGGTCCACCCCACAGTTGCATATAAGGAGCAGTGATGGGTGGTCATAAGTAGGCCAGTTATGAATCTCAAGGCTCTGTGGTATAAGGTGGCAGTGAAGGTTCAAGAGAAAAAGAAAGCATTCAGGAAGTACAAGGAATCACAGAAGGAGCAGGACATAAAACTGCATCAGTTAAAGCAAAATGAAGCTGGGAAGGCAGTCAGAACAGCAAAGGCCCAAACTGAGGAAAAGATAGCCAACTTAGTTAAGAAGGGGTATAAAACCTTTTATAGGTACATCAGGAGCGACGGAAGACCAAGGGAGGGATAGTGAGTCTTAATAAAGGGGAGAGAGAGAGAGAGAGAGAGAGAGAGGGTGGGCAGAGGGTGACTGTGAAAAGGCAGAGATACTAAACAACTATTTTTGCTCAGTATTTACAAAGGAAGAGGGGGAGGTACCTAAAACAAACAGTAGAAACACTCTGTATACAGAAGTTGATACCAGCCCATTTACAGAAGAAAGGGCTCTGAAAGAACTCTTAAAACTGAAGATGGACAAAGCAATGGGGCCTGATGGGATTCATCCCAGAATTCTAAAAGAACTAAGGGTAGGACTAGTGACACCACTGTCTACCCTCTTTAACAAATCATGGGAGGATGGGGTGGTACCCAAGGACTGGAGGAGGGCAGATGTGATTCCCCTTCACAAAAGTGGGAGCAAGGCAGAAGCAGGAAACTACAGACCTGTTAGTTTAACCTCAGTGGTAGGGAAAATGATAGAATCACTTCTGAAGGAAAGAATTGTTGAGATCTGGAGTCCAGAGGGGCACAGGACCCAAGGCAGCATGGATTCACAGTGGGAAGGTCATGCCAGACAAATCTGATAGATTTCTTTGACTGTGTGACCAAAGTAGTAGATCAGGGAGGGGCTGTAGACATGGCCTACCTAGAATTTAGCAAGGCATTGGACACAGTCCCACACAAAAGATTAATATGCAAGTTAGCCAGCCTAGGAGTGGGTCCCAAGATGACAGCCTGGGTAAAGAATTGGCTGGAGAATAGGACACAGATAGTAATAGTAAATGGAGTCCACTCTGAAGAAAGGGGGGTTACTAGTGAGGTACCGCAGGGTTCAGTATTAGGACCGGTCCTCTTCAATGTCTTTATAAGCTACATTGCAGAGGGACTGGAAGGAAAAGTATGTCTCCTTGCAGGTGATACAAAGATCTGCAACAGAGTTGATGCACAAGGTGGGGTGGAAAGGATCAGAAGGGACTTGGCAAGGTTAGAGGAATGGTCAAATGTATGGCAGCTTAGATTCAATGCTAAGAAGTGCAAGGTAATGCACCTGGGAAACAAAAAAACAGGGAAAGAGTACACAATGGGGGGTGAGATACTAACAACAACAAAAATGGAAAGGGACCTGGGAGTAATCATATCCGATGACCTAAAGGTGGGCAAGCAGTGTGAGAGGGCAACAAGGAGGGCTGGGGGATACTGGGATGCATAAGGAGAGGCATCACCAGTAGAAAATAGGAAGTTATTATCCCTCTGTACAGACAGCTGGTGAGACCCCATTTGGAGTACTGTGTACAATTCTGGAGACCCAGTCTCTGCAAAGACATAGACAGGATGGAAGCTGTCCAGAGGAGGGCAACTAAAATGGTGCAGGGTCTGCACCAGAAGGCATATGAGGAGAGACTTAAGGAGCTTAATATGTATAGCCTCGAGGAAAGGAGGGAGAGGGGGGACATGATAGAAACTATCAAGTACCTCAAGGGAATCAACAAAGTCCAAGAGGGTAGTATCTTTCAAAAAAAGAGGTGTGCAAGATCAAGGGGGCACAATTTGAAGATAGAGGGGCGGCTCAGAGGTAATTTAAGGAAGTATTTTTTCACAGAGAGGGTTGTGGATGCATGGAACGGCCTTCCGGAGGAGGTTGTGGAGTCAAAAACAGTGGTGGAATTCAAGCATGCATGGGCCAGTCATAAGGCAATTCTAGGGGGTGGGGTTAGGAAGAAGTAGGCTGCTGGTTAACTAGGATCTGCAGCTTATCCATTAGGTAGGGAAATGGGCAGACTGGGTGGGCCAAGCGGTCCTTATCTGCCGTCAAATTCTATGTTTCTATGTGTCTAGTTTAGTAAGACAGGAGGCATTACACTGACTATAAATGAAATCGACATAATCAATTAGGGATAGAAACGTGGATTGAACTAATTGTATCTTGGCATCTTTGGTCAGGAGGCAGTTTATTCTAAAGAAGAGACCAAGCCTCTGCTTCAACTTTTTCAGCAAATCCTTGACATGCTCCATGAAGGAGAGTCTGTGGTCTAGCCAGACCCTTAGGTACTTGAATTTCGTAACAAATTCCAACCTGTCTCTTAGTAAAGTGTTTATGGGAGGTAAGGTGCCAGAGATAGCAGGGTTCGCTGAATGAGTAGCCAGAAAGAACAGCATAGCTTTTGTTTTTTTGGCATTGAGTAAGAGTTTTTTATTCAGGAACTGATTATGCAACAAGTTGAATTCTGTTTGTTAATCTCCACCGGTGGCTTCTGGAGTTGGGCTGCTTAGGTACAACACCATATCATCAGTGAAAAGGTGAATATTGGCCTCCTTGATGCAAACATCATTATTATTTATATAAATGGCAAACAATAGAGGCCCCAGGATGGATCCCTGTGGAACACCTCTTTTTAATGGTTTGAGTGGAGAGAGCTCCCCTTCGACCTTGACCTGCTGAAGCCTATATGTAAGGTAATTATTGAACCAACATAGAGAGGTCAGGTCCAGACCTATCACTTTTGGGGTGGAAAGAAGCAGGCAGTGGTCGACAGTGTCGAAGGCCTTGCTTAGGTCCAGGAACACGGCACATACAAATTTTTTGTTTTCCAGCTCTCGCTGCCAGTCATCAGTCACTTTGGTCAAGAGCCGTAATGGTACTGTGCTTGGCTATGAAACCAGACTGCATAGTGTTTAGAAGGTTCTTGTTATCTAGGTAGGTTCTCAACTGAGCATTCACAATTTTTCCAGAAGTTTAGACAATATTGGTAGGAGAGATATCAGCCTGTAATTACACAGAGGAATGACGTGGGCAATTTTCCATAGGTATGGAAGAGTCACCTGGGACAAGGACAAGTTAAATAGGTGTGTGATTAGTTCAGCTAGGACGTGGTATGACATTTTTAAGAAGCAGGGGTCAAGAGAGTGAGCACCAGTGCTTTTCTTGGTGTCCAACTGTAGAAGGAGGTCTTTGATCTCTTTCAACGAAGCAGGAAGGAATGAGAAGACTGCATTAGTGGTGCTAGGTTCAGGAATCTTGTGCACTAACCTGAGAACATAACACAGATGCTGGTGAATTGTCAAATGCTAGGCCTGCCGTAGCAAAGTGGTTGTTAAAGGCCTGGAGAATCTCCTTGCTATCATTGATAGTAACATTGTCAGAGATGATTTTCGAGGGAAGTACATTTCCAGCTGTATGATCAGACAGCTCTTTGATTGTGGACTAAAATTTAGTTGGGCACCTTGAGGCAGAGAAAAGCTCAGAATGGTAGAATTTGGCTTTAGCCTCTCTAACTAATTTGGTGCAGAAGTTCCTAGCCTTCCTGAAGTGGCACTAATCCTCGGCAGTTTTTGATTTGCGGGCTTTTTTCCAGAGTTTATCTCTTGCTAGTAATGCAGCCTTGAGTTCAGCAGAGAACCAACGGCAAGTTCTGGTCCCTACGTAGACTTTTATCAAGGGAGCATGATTATTTATGGCACAAGACACTATTTCATGAAAAATGTCATATGCCGTACTGACCAATTTGGCTAGGTAAAAGTTCTGCTAGTGTACAGACAGTTTTGACTTATCAATGTAGGCAAAAGGGTCAAAGTTGCGTCTGGACCTTCTGGTGGAGAACTTAGATGTATTGGGGGATTGGAGTCAGATCTTACAACTGTGATGAAGCAGTGATCGCTGACATCTGAGAAAAATAGAGGAAAAGGACTGTGGCTTGCTTATAAAAAAGACATCCAATAGGGTACTGCTCCTGTTTTTTTTTCTTGTTAGGACGTGTAAGTTCTTCAATGAGTTGTGTGAGCCCAAGGGAGTCACAGAAGGATTTAAGGGGTAAGGAAGCCTTGGATAACCAGTCATAATTGAGATCCCCTAGAATAATAGTTTTGAGGGTCTCATGTCCCATAATAGTCGATAGGTGGGACAGGAGCTGGGACCCAGCAGATGGATGCCTGTAACACTTTATAACCCTGATAGCCATTGAGCAGGATGATTCAACCTTAAAGGACAGACATTCAAAGCCATTTGTGATGGAGGAGGAATCAATGGTAGTGACTGGATATTTGTCCTTGACATAAATGGCATACCCCACCACCCCTAGTCTGCCTGTTGGCTCTGAACAGCCAATAGTTAGGGATGTTAACCTCCCTGTCAGGGGTAGAAGATCTGATCCAGGATTCCGAAAGTACCAGCCCATCTGGTTCAGTATGAATGACCCAGGTCTGGATCGAAGTAAGCTTTTTTAAAGAGGGACTTTGGTCAAAAGTGCTACATTGCAGAATTACAATAAGCATACCCCCAATAAATATCATACCAAACATTAGGTTTCAGTGTTACTTCATTTTAAAGTTATGGGCTATTTTATAACCCTGATTTCACTACCTGTTCAAAAAAGCCAGGTTCAGTGAAGTGGTGCGGATGATGTCATCTCCTGAACTCACAGTCTAGCCCTCCCTGTCAGAAAGCTTATAGAACCTGTTTCTCCAAAGTTAAAAGATCATTCTGCAGTGGTTTTCATAAGTAAAACAGGCAGCACCATTCTAAAAACAGTGCTATAGAATCTATGTGTTTCAGGTTTTGCAACAAAGTTGACAATTTGTATTTTAATGCCTTTTTGGTGTGGTTCATTTCTCTAGAGTTGCAGGATGCGAAGTCACCATGCCTCCAGGCTGCTGATACCATGTGAAGTGTTACTCTGCAGTGCCTGTTTGGAAGTTGTATTGCTACAAGTATTGCAGTGTTGGTAACAGCATTGTTGTTTGTCAGTGTCTGCTTTATAATAAGTTTTAATAGGGGCCTTATATGTGTTAAATCCTTCTAGGGTGGACGTTTTAGCCCTGGTAAAACAAATGTTATAATGTGGAGTATAACGCAGATGAGCCTGAATATAGCTCAAGTAACAGCCTACCAATGAGAAAACAGAAAAGGAACTCTGCTCAACTGAGTATCCCATTCATTCATACTTTGATGAATAAAATATTGATTGATTGATTGATTGATTGACTGGGTGATTAAGCATTGAACTGACCACTCCATATAAACTCTTAGTAAGGTTTCAAAACAGCACTACCCCCTTACAGAGTGATGTAATAATTGATTTAAAGAGCCATCCTGAGAAATCACCTCAATTGAGTGATAGGTGTGAATGATCACAGCCTTTCACCACATCAGAGATATCCAGTCTACAAATCTCACAGTAGTTTGCTGTGACTTAGCATTCAGCAACCCTGTCAACTTTGTTACAAAACCTGAAACACACAAACGTTTTAAAGCAATGTGTATTGAATGGTGCTACCTGTTTTACTCAACAAAACCATTTGCTCATAGTTTTTAAATTTTGGAGAAGCAGAACCTGTAAGCTTGCTGACAGGGAGGGCTGGACTGTGAGTTCAGGAGATGACATCATCAGCACCTTTTCATTGAACCTGGCTTTTTTGAACAGGCAGAGAATTTAGGGTTGTAAAATGATTTGTAACTTTTAAACAAAGTAACCTAAGGATCTCAATTCTGGCATGAGGGTGATTGGGACCATGTTGATCCATATTCTGAATGTATTGTTGCCAGTAATTTGTGACCATAGTCCCTATTTAGGAGACTGCAGACATTAACATGCATAAAGCTCATTCCTCTAAGCCTTGTAAGGTCGTACAGAGATGACAAGGCTTCTGTAGGACCAGGTTAAGTTTAACATTGCCTGAGCACAATAGGAGAAGAAACACAATTTTCTTTAGGGCTGCCAGAGATAATTTTAAAGCTCTAATTCTTCTACGACTGCTTGGAATGACAGAACAAGAGTGCTGGGCCCTGCTATTTACACAGTGCTATCATAAGGATGCAGCTACTAAAACCCTTGCCACATGGCACCAAGTGGCATTATTACTGGGGTTATAAGGAGGCATACCCTGTATGGGTAGGGAGGTGCAGTTCCCACCCACAGAAGCTACCTCAGACTGATGCAAGTATGGGAGCTGAGGGGTGCAACAAAAGCTATGAGATGAGTTGCTGTACAAATAGCACTGTGACAGAGGGTTCGACTCCCCCTGTCACAGTGCTATTTGTACAGCAACTCATAAGACACCAGCCATAGGAAGACGAAGAGAGGGAGCCAGGTATCAGCCCTCATGTTGATGCCTTATAGTGAAAAATAGCAAGCTATGACTACGGCAAAGTGTTTTTTATCTGTAGATGGCATAGCTGGATTACAGACTCCTAGAGAATCACCAGACAGAACAAGACACGTCACTGTGTGCAGGTATTTGGGGACTTCACAGGGCTGAGCAAGACAGCAGATGGCACCAAGAATATATGATCACTGAATATGTGTGGTCTCCCTCAGTAGCTGGTACTTTAAAAGGAGGTAGGATGCTGCCAAAGAAGACTGCATCAATATGGTCTTACACCTCTGTATGAGATGGTAATGTGTGTGTTAAAGTATGCTGCACCAATATGGTTGTACACCACTATACGAAATAGTAATGTGCAGCACTGTTAGCCTATGGAAAGCATCGGTGTGAGAGGCATTTTAGATAGACGGAAAGGAGTAGACCAAAGAATAAGGGTGGGGGTGGGGGAATTACATTCATAAGAAGATCTACAGGCCTTCATGGGGGAATCATCACTAAGGTGCACTACAGGCTTTGTGGTTCTTCCAGACTTTCTGGGAGGGGCAGGCACAGGCTCAGTCCCTTCAACATCTGCATTTGGTTGATAATTCCTGGCCCACTGTCCATCAACAAATTAGCTTCTGATGAAAGGGGTACCTCTTCACTGGCGGCTTGTTCAGAAGTAGAAGGAAACCTTTCATATGCTTGTTCTGTGGACTCTGATTCAGCAGAAACCCTTACATTAACTTTTTCTGAAATTCCAGGTTCCTCATCAGGGGGAAATTTCATGGAATTTAAACCACATAACACATTACTGATACTGTCCAAATCATAATTTTCATTTGCATTATTATTCATCATGTCATTAGAGACATTAACTTTAAACACCTCAAGTTCATCTAGTATGTCACCAGCTATGCTTTTGTGGTCAAGATTAGCCTCTTGAGGCTCAGTTAATTCCATGAGACACGAGGAGTCAGCTATATCAGAAGGCACACTTTGTACCTCTCTTTCAGGGGGGCACAGGAGTAGTGGAGAGGGCTGGAGGATTAAGCAGTTCTGAGGGTCCAGCCTCATCTCCCATATTGCACAGGGGGTTTCCTTGAAACAACTGTCTCACTTAATGTATAGTTATAGGGGTGAACCAATGTACTTATCTGTTGACTCCATCTCAGCTTATCTCTGGGGTGGAGTGTGCCTAGCATGTCCAGTAAGGTTTGATTGAATCATTCAGGCTGTGGATCCCCCCAGGAGCAATACGGGATAGTTCTGGATTTTTGCACCCCCCAGAGTGAGAGCAAATCATTAATCAGACAGGTTTCAAAGTCTTTCCCCTGATCAGAATGAATTCTCTGGAGGGTATCGTAATGGACAAAGAGCCTCTCAGTTGGTACGTTGGCTATGGTGGATGCTTTCTTGTCCTTGGTTGGATAGGCCTGGGTGTAATGGGTAAAATGGTCAGTCATGACCAGCACATTATCAATGTTCTTTTGATCTGGCTCTAAACACAGAAAATAAATGCATAGAAGCTTCATGGGGATACTGGTGGAGATATTAAAGGAGAACTGCACTGAATCTATAAGTAATTTTTCAGAGTAGAAACTGTTTTTAAATACTGGATCAAATTCTGTATTTTTCTAGCTATCCACTAGGCCTTTTAGTTATGCTGGTGGTTGTTTCTGATTGCTGTGCTGCTGGCAAGAACCATTTTGGAACTGTATGATGTAGTTTATGTCCCTGTTCTACTCTTCTATTTTTGGTACAATGCACTCATGTTCTATTGCAGAACTCAAGGGCTGAGAGTGACATAAACTTCATAAACTTCATCATACAGTTCTAAAATGGTATTTACTAACAGATTGCAAATTAGAAACACCCACTGAGGTTACTAAATGGTCTGTGTAGATGGAACAAAAACAGAATTTGAACCAGTACTTATAAAACAGCCTCTACAAGTTCAGTGCAGTTTCCCTTTAACCGTGGGTGTACCCTCTGAGGTTGAGCTTTAATTTGCAGGCAATGGCTATAAGTTTTAATGTGAGTCTCAATGTCAACTCCCATCTTGGGCCAGTAGAAATGGGCACGGGCCAGGTCTGAGGTTCTGTCACAACCTAGGTGTCCCATTTGGATGTGGAGGGCACATAAAACCACATGGTTGAAAGCAGTAGGCAGCACTAGCCATTGTTTGACAACATGCCCTTATCTATTGATAGTCTCTCTGTGGAGCAGTTTATTGTGCAACGTTAGCCTGGGCCCTTCCCTAAACAACAAAGCAGGTCTTTGGTCTTGAGAGTGGAGTTAGGACACATTATTTCCAGCATAAATGGCATCCAGCACAGACTTAATCATAGGATCTTGGGCCTGGGCTCACTGAATATTGTCAGGAGTAAGTTGAGGCAGAGTACTTAGATCCAAGGTTGCAAGATTGCAATATACTGCAGGAACACAGGTATCAGGAGGGCCCAAGCAATCGACCAGGCAATCAACTGTTTCAAAGAACAGGTGTTCATCTTTATCAGATTTTCAGCAAAGAGTTTTAACAGATTATTCAGATAGTTTCACCCATTCAGAATTAGTTTCAGGTCTTCTTGAGAGGACATCAGCATCAATATGATTCAGGCCTGGTTAATACTCTGCTGAATAGTCATAGGTTTATAATGCTGATAGCCAACAGTGCCCAGTGGCATCTAACTTGACTGAAGTCTGAACATATGTAAGGGGTTGTTGTCAGTTTTCTCCAGAGTCTTTGCACCATGAAGGTATCCTTGAAATTGATCTACGATGGCCCATTTTAATGCAAGAAATTCAAGTTTGTGTACTGGGTAGTTCTTTTCCGAGGGGGTTTGGCTCCTTCTGGCAAATGTCACTGGATTTAGTCCTTCCTCATATTCATGGTAGAGTACCACTCCAAGCCTCTTTAAGCTGGCATCAGTGTGTAACATATACCACTTAACTGGATCAGCATAGATAAGTGCAGAGGCATGGGTGAGTTTGTGAATGATATTGTTAAAAGCCACATCACACTCTTTAGTCCACCTTGCCCCAGAAGGTTCATGTGTTCGGAAACAGACCTTTCCGTCCTCCTTGACACCACTTTTTTTGTATTTGCCATTGGTGGGTGGATACCCTTGAGTTAGATTGAGCAAAGGGTGGATGACTTTGGTATAATCTTTCACAAATCGATGGTAGTAGCCATAGAACCCCAAGAATTTCTGCAGTTCCTTAAGATTCTTAGGCTGTGGCCAAGTAGTTAAAGCTTCCACTTTGGTTGGATCCATCTGAATTCCCTCAGAGGATACAATGCAGCCTACATATTTCACAGATTGCTGAAAGCATTGGCATTTGCCAATGGACAGTTTTAAACCAAAATCCTCCAACCGGTCTAGAACCTTGAACAAGCAGGTCTCATGCTCGTTGAGGGTCTTGCTAAACACAATAATGTTGTCCCAGTCAGCAAGGCATTCTAATAGATTCATGTCTCCCACAGCTCACTCCATCAGCCTCTGGAAGGTGGCAGGTGCTCCAGAAATTCCGTGAGGCATGCATAAGAATTTGTAAAATCCCAAAGAACTAATGAACGCCATCTTCTCTTTAACTTCACATGCCATCAGGATCTGGTAATACCCAATCTGGAGGTCTTACACAAAGAGCTACTGGCTTAAATTCAGGCAATCAAGGGCATGCTGGATGTGTGGCATGGTATATTGGTCTAGTACAGTTCTTCAATTTAGTGTTCAATATTCCACACATATCCTCACTGAGTCATTCTTCTTCAGAAAAACCACAATATGAGAGGCATGTGGGCTTTGGGATTATTGTATAATTCCAGCTGTTTGCATCTCCTGAAGGTGGCACTGAACATTGTCAATATCTGCTGCTGCCATTTGCCGAGATCTTTCATGGAAGGGTCTCTCAGCATGAAGTCTAATGTAATGCTCTGCACCAGCAATGCATCCGACATCTCAATCTATCAAGGAAAGTACCTTGCTCTGCTGGGCCATTTTTTGGCTGACTTTTGCCCTCCATTCTTGAGGAATGGGAGATTCCCCAAAGTCAAACAAATCAGGAGTTACTTCATCATTTTCCTCAGTACGTTTCTTACTAGGCAGCACAGCAGTATTGGCACAGTACAAAGCAGCCAGGGTGCAGCCTCGGTTGACTCTAATATCCCAATCAAACATGTTTTGGATTTGCACCACTATCTGCCAGGTGTAGGCATGAGCTCAGGCAGCAGGATGCTAGGCTTAACTAACAGTCCATCAGGCATTTTTGCCTCCTCTGGGATATCCAGCATGAGAATCTTGTTCTTGACATCTTTCTTGATCCCTACCTCACCACTGATGTACACTGAGTATTGGGTGGCAATACAAGTGATTCTAGATCTTTTTTCCACACAACTCCTACCAGCTTATCCTTCTCAACCTCTTTGGCTTGCAACTATAAGTCATATACTCTGTGCACCATGGCAGGGATGTGTAAAGCCCACCCAGTCTTCCTTGCTTGCTTCTCTTGACAAAGCTGGGCTAGCTGGCTGAACATATGGGCATTAGTGCCAATTAGTAATGGGATACCATCATGCATTCCATTCAGCGGGCATACCAGGGCAAGGGTCTCTACTGGTTCATCCACACCAGCAACAGCAGTTGGGAAAGATAACCACAGTCTTACATAACCCTGGTAAGGGTAGGATTTGTCACCCAGCCCACACACATGATGTCCTTCAAGGGGTAGGAGCAGGAGATCAGACAAGTGCTGGTCATACCAATTTTTGAACACAATAGTGACCTGTGTGCCACTGTCTAGTACAGCTCAGGTTGAATGTCATTAACAGTTGCCATGGTCTCCATGGACAGACCCGCCATCTTGGATCAATCCAGAGGTGTAGGCTTGATGGACTGGCCCACAGCAGTTTCACTAGAGAAGGATTTTCATGATGGACTCAGCTGTGGCTTTATATTGCTTTGACGAACCTAGTTTAGTAGCTTCATGGTGACCCAATGCAGATCTTCTGGAGTATTGAAGACTCATCAGGTATGCCTATCTTCTCCACACCAGTAACAAAAAACTTTGGCTCTGGTGTCAACAGACCAGGTCATGTCTTCACGAGGCTTGTAGTGTTCAGGAGGCGGAGCCCTAATCTCTTCTTTGGGTTTAGGTTCAGGCTCAGTCCCCCTGTAGTCCCTCTGGGGGTGCCAATTATCGAGTCGCATAAATTAAGCCCCTCACCATTGGTCACAAGTCCCTCATTTCTTCCACCATGGTTGGGGCAGTTTGAGATTCAGCAGCAAGGGCATTGGCCCCAGTAGAGGGAGGCAGGGTCTCACAATGAGGCTCAGTCTTGGTGGTGCAAAGGTCATGAGCTTTGACAGGTTCATCTGCAGCTTGACCTCTGGCTTTCAGTTCTCTCAATTCCTTCAAAAATTCATTGACTAGTTGTGCTTCAGAGTTGTCCTGTTTCTCAGTGGGTCTCTTGGGAGTTGATGCAGTTTGTGCAACCCCAGCATAAGGGTCCCAACCATTATTATCATTCTCCGCCTCCTGGATTTCTTTCATTAACCAACAATATTCAGAAGGATTAGCTTTGTGATCTTGAAATTTCAACTTCAGCATGAGCACACTCAAATAGCAGGCAGACTTGAGGATGTGTTCCAGTCTGACACAATTCAGTTTACTAGCTGAGATGCCCCTTTATGGTGTGCCTTTTTCAAGGCCCACTCTACATGGGTCACAAAAGCAGATAATCTCTAATTTTCCACTCTTTAACTTCCACATTAAATCCTCTCTTGGTTCATTGCTAGCAAATACCCCTTCTAAAGCAGACAAGTACCAGCAGCAGAGGCCTCTAGGTTGATGGACCAGAGGAAATGAATAGCCTCCAGTGCAGTGCCCCTTAAGCTTTCCATAAGGCTTTTATGTTTCTCCCCTTAAGAACACTGTCACTCTTGGACCAGATGGGTGGCAAAGTCCCTCCAGGTTTCCAGGTCATCTTTTCCCACAGGAACAGGGACAGCACCAAAAAAAAGCCTGAGCTTGTGATAACAGTCCAGGTACACCAAGGGTATCACAATGGGAGATGCTGCAATGGGGAATGCCTCAGGCATGGACAGGCAGGCCCTTCAGCAGCCAAAAGTCAAGATAACTTCTTTAAATCCTTCTACCTTTGGGAACCCCCCTTGGGAAGATATGCCACTACTGTATGTACGTGAATGACTCGCCACCCTGTTTGGGATCCCTCAGGCATAATAACAGGGGTACATTCTCAGGGTCTATAGGGAGGCTACATGAAATGAGAACTACTAGAGTCTGCTCAGACAGGTCTAAGTCCCACCCTGGCACTGTAACCTTCCCCAGACACTTAACTTTTCCCATTTTTTCCTCCATAGTAGCATTTTATTTATTTAGTTTTTGTTGACTGGGAAGGATAACTAGATAATTGTTTGCCTATTTTCAGCCTTCTCCCTGGGTAGGGGGATACAGATGGATGCCAACTGAAATTGAACCAGATTTTTAAGCTGTTTGTGGTATTTTTCATGAATTGGGGACATTTGGCCAGGACACTGGGGAAATTCCTTTACTCTGCACCAGGGGGCTCAGATTCCTGTGACCAGGACTGGAGAATGGCCGGCTCATCTCTGAGCAGCCTGAGATGGAGCAGGATGTGTGTGTAGTTGGGGAGCTGATCTCCTCCCTAACTGGAGTAATCCATGAGACTAATGAATTCTTTGATGCCACTGGTGTACCAGAGAAAGATACACAGGAGAAGATGGAAGTTATATCTCTGCAACAGGATTCTTCAAAAAATGGATCAAAAGGAGGCATTGACTGAAGCAGAAACACAAAAGGTACAAAATAAAGTTATTGAAAAGCAATATACCTTGCAAAAACTGAAAAGGGATGAGAAAGAGAAATTTCTTAAAAGAAAACAAAAGCTCTGTGCTAAGTATGCTGACCAAGGTTTAGTAGAAGAAAATGAGACCCTCCATAGCAACCAAGCCACAACTGGAAGTAGTTGCTCGGTTACTGCTAAACCAGAGGAAAATAGCCAGGCTGGACACACAGTGATTTTTCAAGCAGCTAAGGATAACCAAGATACAGCTATAGTTTTTTCATTGTCAGCCACAGGAGAGAAAGTGCAAGAAAGAATAACAAAAAAAACTGTCCCTCAAAAAAATCATGGGTGGACTTAGCAGAGCTGGAGAAAACATCTTGGACTGTGGAACACTCACTTAAAGCAGCTGCTTCAGTGCACAAACCTGAGGAACAGATGTGGTCTGCTGATACAGCAGCTGAAACAATGGTGACAGTGCAGCTACAAGAACAAACAGCACCAGAAACAACAGGACATTCAAAGGAAACACTGCAAAGGAGGATTCTAGAAATAACAACATCAGTAGGTGAGCAGTCTTTTAATTTTACACCTGGAACAAGCGGAGAGCAACTCTTTATTTTCAAAGGGAATAAACATAAAATGTTTAGAAGTGCCCCTCCCAGAATGGCAACTGCGGGTATAGAAGCACCCTGTCTAAGGCAGAACACTGACATGAATGTTACCACAAATACTAATATGCCTCCAACTGAAGAGTGGTCAGTCGATGCAGCACTTCTCGCTGCAGGATGGGACAAACAGGCAGGAACAGATAAATGGTCTCAGGGACATCTCGAGTCAGAACTAGGATGCTGAACAATACTGTACCAGGAAATCAGGGGGTTATTGAAGTAGAAACTATGGAAGATATCAATGTGGCTCTAATAAATCTAATCATAGTCCCCTTGCATTAAACTCAAACTCTGGCACACACTGCTCCCAGAATACAGTTACGAAAAAAAACACAAACTAAGACACAGATCAGGGGATCCCCACAACAGACTTAACTGCTGAGCATCTTCCCCAAAGAAATGAAGACAGACAACTGCCCTATAGGAGAGGCAAAAACAATAATGGTGGTAGAGGGGAGTGCCCTAGAACATGTGCATCTTTCTTTAGAGCTCCAACTTATCCAACAAAAAGACATAATGCTGTACAGCTACTGTATAAAGGAGGTCTGAATAATTTTCTAGATAGGAAATTTGTTGCAGGAACACTGCTGATGGGGACCATGAACTTTACTGCACAAGTGGTTTACGCACTCATCCACGTTTCAGGAGAAACAGCATTTGATGTAAGCTTTAAACTCAATACTGGGATGCAAATGTTTTGGGTCAAATACCAGCTGTTAAAAAACTCACCACTATGGCTTCCAGTCAATGCACTACCACTTTCCAAACCAGCTAATAAGACCATTACAGTCCTATTTAGGAATGAAGGCATAAGTGTGACCAACTTACTATACTGGCTTATCCAAACATGTACCATGCAAGACAATCCTGAAGCTATTTTTCATGAGGACACTATCTCGATGGGAGGGTGGAAAGTTGGGGTACTTTTGAACAGCACTGATTAAGGACTACAACACTTACCTAACTGTTTCTTTTTTAAGGAAAGATAGAGGTGTTTTATTTTATGCTGGTCAGTCTAAGGCACGCTACCGCGGTGGGACTACAGGGCACATTAGCAGTCTGTGTGACAAGCTTAAATGTTCTATATGCAGTCAGACTGGGCAACACAAGTGGGTTTTGTAGGAATGATCAAAAATGTAATTTGTGTGATGCTGCGGGGCATACATATCATACATGTCCTCAGGCAGTGCACAGTCAACCACAGTAGGATGATAGTGAAGAACAGAGATTATTAATAGCAATTGCTCAAAGAAATAAAGCTAGGCAGCTGTCCCAGTAGACATCAGCCAGTACCCCTAGTGCCACACAGGAACACAGCCATAGAGAAGAGAGGGAGAGGCCTGACAATGCGAGCATAAACACAGAAACACCCAGTGCTTCAGAAGTGGAAGGAGAGATCAGATGAATAGTGAGTAACACTGACTCACCCATTCAGGAGGTAGTAATGAAAAGTATGGAGAGCCAAGATTGTGGGGAAGGGACGAGCATGACACCCTTGACCTTAGCCATGCCCCCCAGTACAAGGTCAGGTAGAAAAAGGTGGAATAAAATTACTTACTAGATGCAGACAACATTGGGGAATGCCAACCTCAAAAATACTCAAAACTGTGGATACACCTGTATCTAACAGGTTTGGCATACTGACAGACAATAAAAAGGAAACAAATAATGATCTGGATGACTCATCTTTATGGTTATTCATGCCTGACCCTGGATCTGAAATGGAAGACCCCCTCCCCCCTTAGCCAGGACTCAGTCCCCATGAACACTCAGCAAACTGAGAAACTTAAGCAGAAGTGCACTCACCCTGCTAAGAAAAAAAAGAAACTGCCCTAAGCTGAAAATGTTGGGGTAATTTGTTCACAATTCAAAATCCATAAACAAACTTAACTGATGGAACACGCTTTACACTGCAGTTCTAGAAATGGAAATAGCATGAACAGCTATAAAAAAGAAAAGCAGTGATAGCTCAAGTAAAAACACTACAGGAACTAATTTTTTTTCCTCCAGGACACTAGGCTACACACAACTACAGAAGTAAATCAGACAATAGGACAGTGGGCCGTGGGACCAGGCTATTGGTCCTTGGCCACAGATACATGTTCAGGGGTAGCAATCTTATTTTATCAGATACAGTTTTCCTTGATAAAACTTATAGATCTGATACCAGGAAGGGTTTTAATTTTAAATATAATGATAGGGAATAAGCTACATTGACTGATTAATATTGATGCTCCGCAAACAAAAGCTGCAAAAAAAGAGCTTTTCCAAACTGTGCAACCCTTTTCACATTCATCCCAAAATATTATTCTTGGGGGAGATTTCAACTGTGTATTGAATATCTCAGACGGGGAAAAAGACAGAGACAAAAAAAGGTTTTTGTGACATGGCCTTTCTAAAGTCCATGATACTAAATGCTAACTTGGTGGATGCATATCATAAACATACAGGGCAAGCTAATCCAACCTTTCAGAAAGGACCCCTGGCAACCAGGATAGATTTTTTCTTCATCACACAGACATTACACATGAAAAATATAACCATACTGCCAGCAGAATTTTCTGACCACAGTATGCTGTGTTTACAAATTGGAGAAAAGCAAGGGTTAAATAATGGTCCTGGAGACTGGAAGTTTAACTCCTCACTATTTGTAGAAGTAGAATTGCAATTAAATCTAAAGTATTTTATACAGGCACATAAATCTGTATATGTCATGTATACAGCTCTTGTAATATGGTGACAAGACACACTGGCTGATCTTAAAATTGTGCTAAAACAATACAGTAAAATAAAAGAATCGGCAAACATTTAGAATATTTACATAACAGGAGAAAATTACAACACTTACTAACAGTTGAGTATACAACTGGTCAAAATTTGCAAGACCAAGTACAGCTGATTAAAGAAGCTAGGGAAACATTTAATTTACAATAAGAACAGAGTTTAATATATTATCAAAGATATGGCACACAAGGCAATTAGGGGAAAAGTTGCTCATATGAAAATAATGATGCTAAAATAAAACAAAAACATATGGATGGTTTAAAAAATGCTGAAAATCTAGAATGTATGATGCAGAGAGAAATAATGAATGTTGTGACAAAATATTCTGTGACATTGTTCAGCACTACCATGCAGCATCTATGAGGACTTGACTCTTTCTTTCAGATGTTTCAAGTCCCTAGGGTGGATAAAGTACAAAATGACATGCTGGAAATAGATATACAATCACAAGAAATAAAAAGCACTATATCATCCTTACAGAATAATAAAACGCCAGGAGGGGATGAACTAATGACAGAAATTTATAAATACATAGGGAAGGACCTGAGTACCAAACTAGCAGAGGTTTTTACTACTATCTTGAAGAACCAGAATCCTACTTTGAGGATGCTAACTAGCAGACTTATATACTTATTTAAGAAAGGAGACAGACAGGATATTAGTAAATGGCAGGTCAATCAGTTTGTTAAATACTGATCTTAAAATGCTGGCAAGCATTTTAAACACTAGGTTAAAAGAGGTGTCAAAATCAGCAATCACAGAGGCACAAATCTGCACAGTACTGGGTAGATCTATCACAGAACATTTAATTTTAGTGAGGGAACTCTTCTCCCAAAAAACATCAGGGCAATGTTCAGGGCTTTCTGTTTTCACTTGACCAGAAAAAAACATTTGATTCTGTGAGTCATGCGTTTCTCTGGGCAACTTTACAAAAACATAACATATCATCTAAATTCATAAACTGGATCAAATGTCTATATGAGGATGTGACTGTAACACCAGTGGTAAATGGATGGCCAGGGCCAATGATTCCAGTTCTCAGTGGGGTAAGACAAGGATGCCCTATAAGTCCACTACTTTATGCATTTTGTATTGACCCACTATTGAGAATATAGAATGAATCATCAAGAATATTATCTATCGAAGCATTAGCAGGTAGATTACCATACCTAGTATTAGCATACGCTGATGATGTATGTACCATCACACAAGATGCACAATCAGCTGAAGAGTGTATAATGACATGTCATGAGTATGCAAAGGTCTCAGGGATGGAGTTAAATAAAGGAAAATGTAGAGTACCTACTATACACTCCAGAACAGCAGATAAGGGAGATTGCAGGGAATTTTAATATCAGAAGAACCAATAAATATTTGGGGTATTCCTTATGGAACTACAAAAGATGTTGTGGTAAACTGGAAAGAAAAATTAAACAAAGACAATCTTTGGTACATCAGTGGAATATATGGAAATTCAGCAAGAAAAAAATTCTTTATTTAATCAAAACCTATCTTCTCCAAGTCTTCTTGTATTTAAGTCACATATCCCACCACCAAAGCAGTTGGAAATCACAATCTTAAATATTTTCTTCCTGACAGTCTGGGGCAGCAGCCTCAATCTGATTAAATGGAACATCCTTTATTTACCAATAAAGCAAGGGGGCTTAGGCATGGTAAATCCTATATCCTTCTTCTATAGCATATTCATCTTTACCAATCTATACCCAATACTGCTTAATAAAGGATATAGTTGGGTACCTTTAGTATATACTGCGTGTCAAGGGTGGTTCAGACAATGAGATCAAGGTAGCTCAGGCCCCATCAGAAAGTATAATATGGCACAAGAATATCTAAGGGAAACCTTTGTGAAATATTAATAGCTGGAAAATTTCCAGTCAACTTATAATAACTAAACTAGAACATTTTTATATGCTTAGATTTAGGAAAATAATTTTCATGAAATAGAAGTTTTTCCCAAGTGTCCTTCCCAGTATTTGTCAGATTTACTACACCTATTACAAGAAGAAAGAATGCCCCCCAAATTATTGGATATACATTGGTTGAATTGTCACTCAAAACTAAATGTGAAAAAAATCAAAAACACAAAACTATGGAAAAAAAACATGCAGTAGGCCAATTTGTAATCAAGAGCTTGAAACTGAAAAAAACATTTGTTTTTCACATGTTTATATATCTTAGGGTTCTGGACAGCACTCGTAGATACTTGGTAATCACCATGGTTTGCCACAGTAACTCATGAAAACATAATATATGGGATTTGTTTATTAATTTAGTTTTTGTTGACCAGGTAAGTGCACTAGATAAATCCTGCCTATTTTCAGGCATGACCCGGGGGAGGGAATACAGATGAATGCCAACTGATCTTGAACCAGATTAAGCTGTTGGTGGTATTTTTAGTGACAGGGACAGCAAGTAAATGGGAGAAAACTACATTACACATAGTGATGTAATGTATAAAATGGTATACTTGGAATGCTAGAAGTTTGTTTCAGTTGCAACAAAAGCATATAGACCACCAAGAACTTATCAGTAAATTTACTTTTGAGCTAGAATCCATTTATTTAAATGAGAAAGTACACAGCAATAGAAAGGTGTTGGACAAGGTTTGAAGGAACTTACCATGGATAATGGATTCTGATGTTACAATAACTTAAAGAATATGGGATGTAAATAATGACTTGTAAACACAATATAATGGACTGGACAGAACTACATTTAATTGTATAACTCTTTATGACAACATGTAATCTGGTTCCCTCCCTTTATTCTTTCTTTCTCTGTTTTTTTCTCTCATTGAGGAATACCATATGTTATATAACAGTGATTTCAACTATATAACATGTATGGATTAATGTTTTTGATGATGTGTTTATTTGAGGTATTTCCTTCTGTAAAAACCCCTACTCTTCTGTAGGGACACCACTTGTCCAAGATGGAGGCAATAGAGAAGCTGTCACAATGAGCTTTGGAAGGAGGAGGTCTGGAGGTTCGATCCTCAGAAGCCAGCAGACTGTTGTTATTTTAGAAAAATCTACTGATGCAGATTTTGTGTCTCCTGCTCTTATGGAGATTCATGAAATGGACACTGAGGAGATGGGAGCAGATCGAGGACTATAAGGCATTGCAAGTGCAAAGACAGCATCACAGGACATCGCAATTCCTGAAAGGAGGAGAGTGCTATTACTCACACAGCTGCAGGAAGAAGAGTGGTGCTTGAAAGTGGCAAAAATGGCAGCTGTCACAGGGAGCATGTGCTTGGGACATGTGGAGGATCTGCAATCAGTAGCTACTACTTCGTGAGCTGCATTACTCAAAGAAAGTCACTTACTCTTGGGTAAGCTGGAAAGTCTATAAAACTCTGCCCAGAATGATGCTGCAGTGTGGTCTCCAGAACCAGCATTGGCTGCAGTGGAATGATCACAACTGGCTACTGGAGAGTGGATCCTGGATGGTGAGAATCCGACGGTACAGCACTATGGGTCACAGGGAGCTTGACCTAGAACAGAGTTTGGACAACATCAGGTGGAGAAACCTGTGCTACAACAAAAAGGAGCTGTAACCCTTGATGATTCTATTGGGGAAAAGCAGCCCACATCGATGAGCAAGACTATAAATGTTGATCTTGAATCAAACTCTGGGGCAGACATAGAAGAGAGACAATTACATGATAATTTAGAAAGTCACACAAATGCTGTTATTATGAATGGTGTGAGGTATAATGTCAATACTATAGAAGCTGAGCATAACACAGAATGTAGCTTTAATGCACAGGGGGATGAACAAAGAAATGAGGATGCTCCTTATAGAGATTTCAACCAAACTAACAGGGAGAGAGACAATGCACAGGAGGAACAATAGTCACAAGGAGAGCAAGGAAGACCTTCATCTGGCCCAAGTTCTGTGAATAGACAATATTCAGATTTTTTTAGACCTATTTATTTAGACAGCAGTTTGGAAAACCTTTGAGCCATAGGCTCATTTACAAAGGTACCTTGTCACAGTAAGACAAACGTAAATACACAGTATAACAGTATAACACAGTATAACAGTACCTTAAGACAGAGATACAAACAAGCTGGTACAGGTAGAATTGATGCAAACAATACCAGAGCTATGTTGTCCTTAGCAGCTTAGTAGTAGCTTTGTCTATAGAGTATTGATGCAGCTTTGACTAGTGGCAATTATAGCTTCGGGTGTTAACAAGGTGGTTCCGTAAGGACGTATTGAAGCACGACATAGTTGGAGCTTCCGAGATGGAGGGGGGCCCTAAAGCTGAAGGCTCTTTGGCCATGAGAGGTCCTAGTTCTAGGGATAACAAGAGAGGTTTTCCCAGAGGTCCGAGTATGAACTAGTGGGACAGAGCGGCGGATGGTGGTGGTCAATCCTAGCGGGGATAGCCCAAGGAGGGTCTTTTTTGTAAGGGTACATGTCAGATATTTGAGGCACTCGTCAAGATCAAGTACCAGCACTTTAGCATACAGTAGACAGGTGTGTGTTAGCCTAGGTGCCCCAGTAATTAACCTGAGGCCTTATTCAGAGTAGTGCAAATTTTATGGAGTGCGGTCTGATCAGCAGCACCATACACTGGCAGTCCATAGTCCACTAGGGACAGGATAGAAGAGGTGACTGTGAGTGAAGAGCCTCCGGGGGGAGGCAGTGTTTATACTGATGTAAGATGCCCAATCGGATATTAGTGGCAGTGGCTGGGACAGCGATGTGTCCATGGAAGGAGAGGGAGGGTCAAAATGGATCCCTAGGTATTTATAGGAGCAAACTTGTTCAGTGGGAAAGAGGACCCAGAGTGAATGAGGAGTTTGAAGTTGCAGGACTTGTTTTGAGGATGAGTGAAGAACATGGTTTTTTTTTTAAGATTTATCACCAATCTATGTTCCTTGAACCAGCCCTCGGCTTCCGCGAAGGACTTCTGCAGCGAGTCCTGGAGGGCAATAGGGTTATGACTTGAGGCAAAGATGACTGCATCATCAGCGTACAATAGAATGTTCCCCAAGCAAGAGCATGGAAGGGTGTTAAGGTAAAGGGAGGATAGTAAGGGGCCCAGAATGGAGCCCTGAGGAACCCCAGAAAAGATGGGACAGATATCTGAGTAGGTCCTATTAATTTTTACACACTGTGAGAGGTCAGACAGATAACTGGTACACCAGGAGACAAGCCCAGCAGCAAAACCAGAGAGACTAAGGGCATCAAGAAGGAGGGGGTGGGAGACAGTGTCGAAAGCTTTAGAGAGGTCAATGAAGACCGCACCAGCCAGAGTACCAGTGTCTAAGGAGGAGTGGAGAAAGTTGGAGATGGGGGTGCATGCACCAAGACTGAATGCAACATGGTACAGTACACTGGATTGGTACACTTAGGGCCCAATTCCAGAAGGTGGTACACCAGGTGCAAGGCAATTTATGCCAAACCCTATGGCATAAATTGCACCGTGCGCCATGTGTTCCGAAAGTCATGATTCCAAGAGGCAACTTATGCCATTCCATATGTGGGTTGTGCCGAAGGTGGCTATGCCACCCACTATGACCACATCCCACTGCAGCATGGTGCAAAGGTGAGTTATGGCAGCAACTGTGCTATATTCTGGAAGGGTGGCTGCTGTAACCCACTTACACCATTCCAGGACCCGGTATGGCATAGCGAGGACAGACCAGCTTGGAGGTGGTCTAAGGGGCATCCATCCTAGCACAACAACGGATGCACCTTGCAGTGCTGCAGAAATCACATGCATGTGCACCACATAACCCCTCCTGCTCAATCATGCCACCCCCCCTCCCCAAAATTCAGGGACCCCATGTCCATTTTTCGTCATACCCCCGATCACCTGTGCCAACCGGCCAGGGCCCTAAAGTCCTAAGTTGCTTCTGGGCATGTTTCAGGGTGGGAGGGCTCCGGGGAAGCAGTAGATTGTAGGCAGCAACTTGCAGCACCCAGGTCCATTGCACCATTCCCGTGGCACTAGCCTGAAGCTGCCACAAGTCATGAGCATAGGTGCAGATACCTGTCCGGGAATATGGAGCAGGGTCCCTGGCATAGCGCTGCATGTCGCAACTCACATCCGCCCATGAGTTGCACCATGCTTCTTGTAATCTGGCCCGTAATTTATAAGGGGGGACTAGAACAACCTCCAGACAGAGTTTATGTGGTCAGAACATTGATCAAGGACTCATTCAAGTTTTATGCTTCTGAAATGTATGCACTAATCCACGTGGGTGAGTCGAACTATGGTGTGAGTTTCAAACAGTTTAAAAATTTGGATAGATTTTGGAAACAGTATAATCGCCTCAAAGATAACCCATTATGGCTTCCTTTTCTGGCCATTCCCTTGATGAAGCCAGCTGTACGAACAATAACAATTATATTTAGAATAGAAAGTATAAATATTCGGGACATCCTCTACTGGCTGATGCAACGATATGAAATGTTGGACAGGCCTGAACCTACTATTGATACAGAGCAGATTTGGACTGGGGGGTGGAAGGTGAGAGTAAAGCTCCAACATACTGATTTTGGTATTTCGCATCTACCGAATACATTTTTGATAGGCAGATACATAGAGAATAAATGGTGGGGAAGTGTGTGTTACGAGAATTTAATGCACACCCAAGGTGTGGGATGCTACATAAACCCCGAGGGCGAAGCCTGAGGGGTTTATAAAGCATCCCAGACCCACACCAAGGGTGTGTATTAAATTCGAGTATGTCATACACTTCCCCATTTTTTATTTTTTATAATACACTGAGCAGCAATTTTTCACACACACACACACACACTCACACACACTCCTACCTGTCTTTAGTGTTCACACACACACACACTGACTGTGACTCCCTCTTTCTGCTGCCATCTCCCTTTTCTTTTTTTTTAATTTGGTGCCTGATGCTTTTTTTTTTTTAATTTACTTACAGTTTGTTACCCCGACATTGCGTCTAGGATGATGCTCCCTGGGCACGCTCCAGTGCCAACCAGATATTTAACGGGGTACAAGGTTGTATCAACCAGATACATTTTAAAAACTAAAGAAGGGATGATCATGTTCTTTTTTGGCAGGTTCTCGTAAAGCGACAGAGGGAGCGCCATCTTTCAAAGACTGTTCAGCCTGCTCACATCCATTCCTTGAGCCAATGCAGCAGCGGTATCGGTTGAGTGGCATGGCGCATGAATGTCATAACAACCAGACGGTTGTAATGGGAAATATCAACTGGTCTAGTCTATAGGAAAAATTGCTGACCAGTTATTATAAAGATATACTATTCTAGGCAGGACAGACAAAATCTTGTTATAAATGTTGTTCTATTGTATGTCTCAATTTAGTAACGCTTGTGATAATACTAGATGTGCTCACTGTATGGAGTATGGACATGTTACTGTAGTCTGCGAAAATGCTTTCCGATGTAACTTATGTTTCAAGGTATGGCATTCTTTTATAAAATGCCCCTGGACAGCACATAGAAGAGGTGCAATGGTATCACAAGAAGAGATTGTTACAAGAGCCCAACAGCAGGGGGCTGCAAGGGCCTCTGAGAAACACATGGAGGAAATAAAAGGGCAACAGCAGGCCCGAGCTAGTACTCAATCCCCCCTCTCCTCAGGCAGAGGAAGGGATAGAAGAGTTTCCAGAACAGGGAATGGAAAATAGAGACACTCCAAGTCCTGCAGCAGCAGGGAACTCAGTAGAACAAGTAGAACAGCCAGAAGAGCTCATTGAAAGCACATCAAATATAGAGACAGCACTGGTACCTGAGACAGATCCATTAGCTACCTCATCCACTATTCTTCTCCTTCCCCCTCCAGAGTATAAGTTTACCATGGTTAAAGATAAGGACAAGAAAAAGAGAGTAAGGTCAGATTACACAGCTACATCCAGAGGAAAGAAAAGAGACTCACTGTTACAGAGCAGATACAGGCCCAGGTATTCAAAGCTCAGCACGGGCACAAAGCCATTGTGCTGGACTAGTGCCAACCTTGCGCCCAACTGCAATATTGAAAGGTACAGTTAGCGCCAGCTCTAGGTGTTAGCGCTGACTCTAAGCCATAATTTATGCAGGGGAGGGACAGAGGGGAGGGGTCCTGAATGCCGGTGCACAGGCAGATTCAAAAGCTTAGCGCTGCACTACAGGCATTAGCGTGACCTGTAGTGTGGCACTAGTTACTGCAAAAAAAAAAGCTGCTGGTATTGCAGTACTAATGATGGAGGTGCCCCCCCATCATGAAACCTGACCCCCATGTCCAGTAACAGCAACACATATCCCTGGTGTTCTAGTGGTCCCCACACCCCCCAGCATGATCCCCGACTCCCGGTCACCATAGAATATCTTCATTTCCCTGGTAGTCAAGTGGTTCCCCCCACCCCCAGCACGTATCCCGAAACCCATTCCCCATAGACTCCACCCATGACCCTAGTAGTCCAGTGGTACCCCCCAACCGGCAGCGCTGCCCCTGCACATCCCACCCATCTGCCAAAAATTGATCTGGTGACTGGCTTAGCTCTCCTTACACCACCATGGCCAGCCGCTGACTGAGGAATGAATGAGCTGTACTGTAATGATTCCAGTACAGATCATTTTTTCCTCAGTCAGCAGCCAGTCATGGTGGTGTGAGGAGGGCTGAGCCGGTCTTTGTCTCGATTCATGGCAGATGGGTGGGATGAGTGGGGGTGACAATGCCAGTGGGGGGGACCACTTGACTACCATGGAAATGTATGGTATTATGGGAATGGGGTAGAAAACATGCTGGGGGTGGGGAAACCACACTAGACTACCAAGAAATTCCAGATAGTCTATGGGGAATGGGGATCGGGAGTCATGCAGGGGAGTTGGGGGACCACTAGACTACCAGGGAACAGAGTCATTCCAGTGGCTACAGTGTCAGGAATCATGATGGGGGGCACTAGACTACCAGGGTATTTGCACCTATAGGAGCAGAGTCTTGATGGCTCAGACAGACTGCTTGGACCACCCAGCCTTCCCAATCCCCAACAGTATAGTGCCATTGTGGATCCTAGTATACCTACAACCTATACCCCCCCTTGCCTCATGTCTGTTCCATGCAGTCATGACATACCTCACTGTTATGGCACCACTTGACTGCTGTGGGGTGCCACTGTAGTTGTGGGGTGGGACTGTCTCTCAGCGCACGTTTGGATGCCAGCAGTGCATATATATATATATATATATATATATATACATATATATATATATATATCTATATATATATATATATATATATACATACAGTATTTATACATGTATACATATATATATATATATATATATACACACACACACACACATATATATAGCTATGTATCTGTGTCTATATGTTGATGGACGTGTGTCTATCTACTGTGTTTTGGGCTGTCTGCAGTGCTGCAGGGGTCAGGTGTATGCACTGCTTGTGCCTGCCAGCACCCATATCCTTCAGCATCCAGCCTGTACTTCCATTCCAACCAACAGGTGGTGCTGTGTGCCCCATGCAGTAGCACCGGGCAAACTGCGTGGTACTGTAAGCTAAGTAGCAGTTAATGAGATGCAAATGTACCTGTTTGCCCACAGATTACCTAAGTAGGCTCTTTTTTGTATGGGAGCTTTGAATATAGCTCCCGTTTGCCCAGGGCTAACCAGTTTGCTCTGGGCTAATGTGTTAGCACTGTGCAATCAGGTTAGCCCGGGCCAACCTTACTTCAGTATAGCACAGTTATGCAGTGTGTGGTTTACATTGTTGTTTACAGTAGATGTGAGACATCTCTGTGCAATCACACACAATGTTCTCCACCTGTAACACTGGCTTTCCCCAGGGTCTAATGAGCTGAAGTGAACGTGTGCACTTCCTTGTTGATATATTCAGTGCTGTCTTATTCCAGGCTATTTTTGCCCTGCATTCCTGGCCCTGTTTGCCTGGCTTCCTTTGCTTGCTATTTTCAGCTGGTTTTGCTCCGAGCTATTCTTTTTGAATATAGCTTGCTTTTTGCTCTGGGCTAAGTTTGCCCACCAGGCAGTGCTACTTTAGCCCTGGAGCACAGTTTTGAATATCTGGCCCTCAGAATGCTGCAAAAAAAGAAGGAGTGGGGGGAGTCTGATGAAGATGGAAATGAGTCAGAATCCTCATCTATCTCATCCTCCTTACCTGATCTTTCCTCAGAAATAGAGGAAATGGAGATTGAGCAGAATACCCCCAAAGCAAAGAGAATAACAAGGTCAGCAGGCAAGTCTGAGAAACCACAGTGAGGGTTTAGTTTGGATAGTACTCCCGTCTTATGTAAAAACAACTACGGGCACACAAATAATACACACCTTGAATGTGAATAGCATTAAAACTATAAAAAGAGGGTATCTACCCTAACCACATTGATGGATAGTAATGCCCAGATAATATTTTTGCAGGACACCCAACTAAAAACAAATTTTGAAATAGCCCAGACTAATAAATTCTTGACAAAAGGATCAGCCTCTTGGTCCATTGGACCAAACAGATGTGATGGTGTTGGGTTTTAAAGGTAGGCACAGTTTCAAGTATCAGACCTTATAGATGTAGTCCTGGATGTGCTTTGATACCAGATGTCACATATTTGTCCACCAGATTCAGGTTTATATCTTTATATGCACCATAAACAGAGACAGCAAGAGTAGAGTTATTTCAGAAAATACAGCCATATTTATATACCTCCAGGATAATGATATGGGGAGAAGACTTTAATTGTGCTGCAGGAAGGGAAGTTAGAGGCTTACTGTACACACAGAAAAAAATATTCTGCGACGCAAATTGTTTGGTAAAAATAATACAGCAAGCTGCATTTAAAGATGCATATAGGGCTAAGCATGAGGTGGAGGATTTACCTTTTCTAAAGGTTGTCTAAAGACTAGAATAGATTTTCTGTTGATCTCTATTAATGTGGAAGTTTTACATGCAGGTACAACTACTACAGAAATTTCTGATCATAAGATGCTTGAAGTTATAATAGAATGGGGGCAGTTCATGGACAAAACATTGCACTTAATATTGGCGTGGTCAAATGATAGCGGGCATTTAATCATTAGTTAAATGTGGTCATTGTTACAGTAGTCACAGATATGTAGTGCTTACCATGACCAAACCCTTGCCCTGCATCTTATGCTCAGGTCGAAGGGACAGTCCATGGATCCCTGACATCTCCTTTTTCCTCTGGTTCTCTCCCAGTTTCTGTGGAGCATTCCCTGACTCTGTACCCTGAACCCCAAGCACCCTTATCTCTCTTCTGCACTTCAACGATTCTCTGGTGGATTGGAGGGAGATGGAGTGGGCAAATTATGGTGAAGATGATCTTTCAGCAGCATCCAAAGCGGGTGCGGCTGAGGATTCTGCTTTGATCTGCATTCAAGATTCCCAGTGCAGCTAAGCTTTACTGTCTAATTTGATCAAGGATGCTGTGGCACTCTGAATTGCTTCTGGAACAGAGGACCAAAGTTCTGCAGTCCATACCGGCAGACTTTTCCACTCTATGTGTTTGTTTGTAGTTATGCAGCACTTCTTAGGAGTAATTTCTCCTTAATGAAGTGGATTACATTTCCTGTTACTGTGATAAAGGACTGGGGATTCCAGCTTAGCCTATTTTTGTTACTTTGTGGAGTGGGGGGTTCAGTTTGGCTCCCTTGTAAGGGGGTGCTTATTGTGGATTGGTCTTTTTGGATTTGGCTTTGTGCACCATGAACATTTAGTTTAAACCCCTGCTGCATTATCCTATCCAGTTACAATTAATTCAATGTGCTCTATGCACATTTAGTTGCGACCAAATGTCTGGTCAATTAATAATCATGTGACAACTACGGTAACTCCCATTTGTCCAAGTGATGATCTGTCCACGTCTAATTAGCCACGACATTTTGAGCACTGATTAAATGACCATATGCACAATGGAGGCAGATACCTCCTGTTGGTGAAGGCCCTTGGAGGATGAATGTTCAGGTGCTTAAAGAGCCACATTTTCAACAAAGATAGAAGTAAACTTGGAGGGCTAGGGAATCAGTAATCTGCCTTTATGATGACTTTCTGAGTTGGTAAAAAGACACTAAGGAGGAAATATGGGAGCTACTGAAACAATATTCAGAGAAAATAGCTACAGGGAATTATTTAAAATATCTGACTGAGATCCACCTTGCATAAAACACTTTCACAAATGAAGACTTATGGGGATGATAATACTGTGACAATAACTTGATTCAGGAGAAGAGACAACTCCAATATGACAGAGGAGCATCACTAAAACAGGAGATGCAATTTGGCACTCAAGAAACCAAGCAAACTTTTGATCCATTTACTGATTGCAAAAAAAGGTTGGATAATAGACACATGGCACATGTAAATGTGAACAATGGGTAGGTAGCAACTACCAAACAAGAAATCCTAAGGGAGGTCAATAATCAAATGAAAGGTCAATTTCATGTGAGTGGGGGCATGGAGCTGGATCCTACCTAATTTACAAAACTAAATCTTCCTGGATTAACAGAACAAGCAAAAGTGAATTTAGTAACACCTATTACACAAGCAGAAGTAGAGGACAGTATCTTATATTTGAAAATAAATATTTCACCTGGACAGGATGGGCTTAACTCTAAATTATACCAAGCATTTAAAGAACATTTGGTGGCACCATTAACAGATATTTTTTAACCATTGTTTACATACAAAGTCTATTTCATACACAATGGAGTATGGATTAATGATTTTCATACATAAGAAAGGAGATAAGGCAGATTTAAATAATTGGAGACCTTTGAGTTTCCTGAACAGTGATTATAAAATTCTGGCAAAAATACTGATATTACATTTAGCCAAGGTAGCTGAAACCATCATAAGTCTAATGCAGACCTGTGCCATTAAGTCTAGATGTATTCAAGACAATCTAATTCTGGTGAGAGATCTGTTTTACAAACAAAGTAATGGAAACTTACGGGTTTTTTTGCTTCATATAGACCAAGGGAAAGCCTTCGACCGTATGTCACATGTATCTCTTTGGTCATTATTAAGGACTTATGGGATTCCAGTACAGTTTGTAAACTGGATTGCCAGTCTCTACAAAATGGCTTAGATAACACTGTTGATAAATGGCTGGTTTGTGGGTACTTATAGGCTAGGAAGAGGGGTGTGGCAAGGATGTCCATTAAGTCCACTGCTTTACATATTTGGTTTAGATCTTGTACTCAGGCACATCCAAGATAACCCAAAAATAAATGGGCTAAACTTAAATCCAGATACACCCCAGATTAAGGTAATGGCCTGTGCAAATGACATGGTTGTATGTCTAGCAGATGAGGTCTCAGGAGGGGAACAGAACATTCGACTAGAGGAATTTAGATTATATTCAGCATCTAAAATAAACAATCATAAGTGTAGAGGATCACTTCTAAGGAAACAGGTTCTGCAAGCTCCTTTACACATTGCTGATATACCAGTGGATACAGTGGAGAAAATTTCTTACGTCTGACATTTGGAAAACAATATATGGCCATGATAAACTGGAATAAATGTGTGAGTACAGCAGATTATAAGGTAGCAGCCTGGAAAGGGAAACAATATCCAATATGAAAAGAATCACGTTAATAAAAACAATATTATAACATTGCGGCCCAGTACCGCATAGTAGTCTGGTTTTACAGACCAGAATGAGAAGAATGCGATTTGTTTTTTTCTTTTTTTCTTTTTTGTGGAAAGAGAATTCTTCTTTGTTGTGGGAATTTTATGGGGGCAAGGGATTTGTGGGAGGGTAAGAGGCTAAACCAAGGAACTGCAAGGGTTTATCCAGTTTCAAAAGACCCGGGGACTATCTACAAAGAATTGACACAATATTAAACACATATCATGGAATGTTAAAGGTGTACGTTCTAACAATAAGTGGCACCAGATATTAAGACAATTGCAGATACTACAGTGTCACATAGCTGTTCTCCAAGAAACTCACCTCTTGGCCTCAGAGAATCTCCTTCTCAGATGCCAATGGGTACGACAAAGTTATACAGCTGGAAACTCCACCAATCAGCAGGGAGTAGCCATCCTCTTCCTAAAGGGATTACATTTCCAATTAAGTCACAGCTATCAAGGACCCAGATGGATGATATATTTTCCTCCATGGAACCCTAGACCACACAGAATTACTTATGGCATGTGTCTATGGCCCAAATACCCCATCACCCAATTTTTTTCTGGACTAATAAATGTGTTTTCCCAATTTATACATCTCCCCTTAATTATCACAGGTGACTGGAATATTACTATTACTTCTAAATTAGACAAATCAAATAGCCAGGTCATTAGACCATCCTCTACACAACAAGCTTTACAAGAACTTATAACCATGAGAGGCCTCTGTGATCCCTGGGGGACTTTTTACCCAACAAGCTGTAAATAAACCTTTTACTCTCCAGTATATAAATCCTTCTCCCTGATTGACTACTTTTTAGTTAGCATTGAAGCCCTGCCCAATATATCAGATGCTGGAATAGCTCCCAAAGTATTGTCAGATCATTCTCCAGTCTGGCTTATATATAATCCCCGTCCAAATATTAGATGGGATAAAATTTGAAAACTAAACTCACAACTCCTCAAAGACCCTTAGGTCATAGATAAACTGCAGTCCCTTATCCAAAACTTTTGGCAATCTAACATGGGCTCTATTACTGATGTAGATAAAATATGGGGGGGCCTTAAAATGCGTACTCCATGGGAAATGTATTTGAATTGCTTCTACCCATAAAAAGAAGAGGGAAGCCTCTCTATGTGTCCTACTAACACAAATAGAGGCATTAGAACATAGTCCAACCTTAGAGACCTCTAAATAAGAGCAGATTGAGCTAACTAAATTAAGACATCAATATACAGATTTGCTAAGGGAAAGGTCTGAATATGCACTAGTAAAGACACATTCCACCTATACAGATCAGGGAGATAAAGTGGGGCATTTGCTGGCTATGAGACTTAGAGAATAAGAGGCTTCCCATCTGGTAAAAGTTATCTCCTCCCAACTTGATGGTACCCTTAAAACCTCCCCAGTAGAGATTGCCCAAGTGTTTGATAGTTTCTATTCATAACTGTGTAGTCCTCCCCGAAATACCCCTTCAAAAGTGGATATTCAGGCAAAGCAAGGCAAGGCAAATTTTATTTAAAGAGATCCCCATCCCGGAGGCTCTGGGTGCCGTACATCAATCAAATAATTCAAGAATATTTGAGGAATATCCCACATCCACAGCTATCCCAAGAACAACAAAAACATCCTAACCTGGCCAATATCTCAATCAGAAATCTTGCATCAGATAAATCTCAAGGTTCAGATGGCTTTCCTGCTAACCTTTACAAAGTCCTGGTGGAGGACTTAATTCCCATTCTTGCTCAAGTGTTTTCTTTCCTTTGTGAAAAGGCATATCTGACCCCTCTCTCCTGATGGCTCTTATAATTGTCCTACCCAAACCCAATAAATCCCCAGACAAAGTAATCAATTATTATCCCATATCTCTCAAGAACTGTGATATGAAAATTCTGGCTAAAATTTTAGCTGCCAGGATTATGCAAGTTTGGGAGGGACTTATAGGGCCTAAACAGGTAGGGTTTATGAAGGGTAGATCCTCTATGGACCATCTGCGAAAGTTGGAACATATCTTCTCCATGTCCAGAGACTCCTATGACCCAATGGCATTGGTGTCTCTGGACATGAAGAAGGCATTTGACAGGGTGAATTGGGATTTTTTTTTCCTGACAATGGAAAGATTTGGCTTCCCTCTGAATGTCATTGTGTAGATACAGATCCTATACTCTGACCCAAATGCTAAGGTATGCTGTGATGGTATTCTTTCAAAGGGATTTTCCCTTCACTCAGGAACTTGTCAGGGATGCCCCCTCTCCCCACTCTTTTTTAATATTTATTTAGAGCCCTTAATTAGACTTCTAAATTCCTCCCCACATACTCAAGGTATCACATTAGGCCCCTTTGAGGTTAAAATTTCAGCATATGCCGATGACATTCTGTTGGATTTATCACATCCTGTCAATTCAATACCAGCTGTTCTCCATATCATTTCCCATTTTGGAAGGTACTTGAACTGTAAGCTAAATTTGGACAAAACCACCCTTATGTCCTTACATCGTTATGTACTCCCCACAGATTATACACCACTAGGTCTGGGATGGAAATCTAAACTAACCTATTTAGGGGTAACTCTTACACAGAGACAGACCTTGAGAAAGAGGTTAAACCGGGATAACTTAGTGGTAACCATTGCATAAGATTTAGACAGATGGAACATACTCCCTATTTCACTACAAGCCAGAATCAGTGTTGTTGAAATGAATATCCTCCCTCACAATTTTTATCCTCTACATATGCTTAATCTGTATATTCCATTCAAATGGTTTAAAAAATTTCATGCATTAGTATGTCTTTTCCTCAGGAAAAAGAAATACCCACACAGATCTTATATAAAGCTAGGCACTCCCAAAAATTTGGGGGGCTCAGTCTACCAAGTCTTTATTTATATTACTTAACTAGTCATATTTCAAAATATGCCCACTGGACTTTAGGTCCGGTACCTATGAAACCCTCAATGTATGTGCCCATCCGGCTACAGGTCAAAAGTCAATTGATTAGGGCAACAGGAATCTCCCCAGAGTCCATGTACTTTGTGTCTCCAAATAGATTACCTCTACAACTGAGACGTACAGTTATAGGCACATCTGTCAAAGTACATACTCAGCTCTGTAGATCTATGAAATATAAAAATACACAGGATATTTCCCAGTCAGTATGTAGAAACACAAACTTTAAACTTCAGGGTTTAACTATCTGTATTCCAGAATTAATGGGGAAACATATCTCTGATCACACACTGAGGGGGCGAATCCCTGAAAGCCCAACACTTCTTGATGGTCTTGGACTCCCACAATCACAAATTTTTAAGGGATATCAGATCCACCACATGCTGATAGTGCAGTTTGGGACAGCAAACTGGGACATGAATCAAGGAGACTTTCTCTCCCTTTTGCAATCCCTTGCTTGGTCACCCCATTCGGTCTCATGTTTAGTGGCCTTTATCTTCCCCTATATTTATTATACAATAAATGGTGAATCTTATTATTGGGATAGGGCACTGCCCACATTGCCCAAAGAATGGACCAAATTTGGCTTGATCGCTATCAATATCTAACTAATGATAGGGTATGCCTTATCCAATTTTATATCCTGCATAATATGTATTTTACCCCAATGCACCTACATAGAATGAAAAAACTTCCCATAGCAATATGTACCAGATGTGCATCTGTAGAGGGTTTGCTGTTTTATATCCTGGGGGGATGCAGTAAAGTAGCCCCACTATGGGAGAAAATAAAGAATGCAATGGACCCCCATTGAGGTTAACAGATTTTTTCCCCTGAAATTTGTATTGTTGGAACTCTTTCATTAATGCCTGTCAGGGAGAGGAAGTTCCACATGTCCTTAATTTCTTCAATGGTCAAGAGATTGGTTTTATGCCACTGGCTTGATCAAGATGAAATTTCATACTTGGAATGGCTAAAATAAATTTTGTACAGCCTAAGGACTGAAAAAACAATAGGGACCACCCTCAAGTGTATAACAAGAAATGGAGCAAATTGGAGATTCTGTTAATCGTGCAAACAACACCTTAAATGATGAATGGACAACAAACCCCATATATATAATGTTGCTACTCTAACAATGGTTAAAGATGTCCTTTGAATGTTTATTATGATCACTGTAAACTCAAGATAGGGATTCTTTTTTACCTTTGGTATCTGTGGAAGGGGGGAGGAGGGTTAAAAAGTGAGGGGAAGGGTGGGGGAAGGGGAAGAGTGTATTTGTAGTGCTTGTACAGCTATCTCTTTAGATGAGTCTGGTCCTTTCATGTCATGTAATACATAATTTGACTGTACATGTTAAAAAATAATATAGCTTATTAAATTAAAAAAAAAAATTAAACCAATATTGCTGCCTATCTTTGCATATATTAGAAATATTTTCCCTCCACCAAAAGTAGTGAAGACTAAGTTATATAATGTCTATTTCCAGGCCTTATGGGGTAGCAGATTAAATCCTGCAAAAAGAAATACAACATATAAAGCAAAGAGGCAGGGAGGACAGGAATAATAAATTCCGTGGAATTTTATTATAGCACTTTTTTACTTGTTAATATAGGAGCTATCTGTATAGAATATAAACCAGAGTGTAACATCCACATTAGATCATGGTGTGAATTATTATGGCCAGAGTGGATAATTAATAGGCTTGTGAAAATTAAGAAATCAAGTTACCAGTCAGACTATATTTGTGAGGTCTTCACCAAAATAAAACAATTCAAAATCTCCCATGCCATCATGATCACATTTACTAGGAAACAGCTGTATCATGAGATACTGCAGACAAACTCTGAGGAGCAGGTGGTGTTTTCCTCTTGCCCAGAACCAGACAGTAGGAATGTATTAAGTCTCTTAAACTGTAAAAGGACTAGATGCTTTTGGTTAAGTTAAAACTATCTTGTCAAATGACTCTTTTGTAAGAATAAGGCAGCTTATTAGACAGAATTATACATGATATGTACTGGGGCTAGATCTGCCTATAATCCTACAGTTTAATGTGATGTACACAAAATGAGAAAATTCCATAAAATCTTATATGATAAAAACTGTAAAATGTACCAGAATATGTGTGGGATGTGTTACGGATAAGTGTCCAAGGTAAATTAGGGTTAAGAAATGCTCATAAGCACAAGCCATTAGCAGAAAGGTATTGCCCTCGTCCTGGCTGTTGGGATACCCTAGAAACATAGGAGCATTTGTTTCTACAATGCCCATATGCAACAGGCTTTTGGACTAATATCTGTGCAATCTGGCACACCCCTCAGTATGTGAGAATTACCTATTAGGAACTAGTATTGGGTATTTATGGAGGAAGATGGGTGGCATATCACAAAAATACACTGTAAATTATAGGGATTATGATGTTATATTATCTATGGCAGTCCAGATGTGCCTGGTTACTTCAACAAAATTATTTGTTCCATCAAGAAATGATTCAAAATGTAGGAAGTGGATTACAGATTATATAAGAAAGACACACAGCTGTATAGCCAGAACAAAGTTTGAGTCTTATGGAGAAACTGTTATCACTTTCTTTTGCAATGATATCTTTGAATTATATAAGGATGAACTAGACAGAATTAATTTTTAGTGGCTACAACTAGCAAACAGGTGAAAGCTGTGATTTGAACAGGATCATGGGTCAGGTGAATCCTCCGCAGGAACTTGGGTCACAAAGCCCTGGCTTGCCCCCAGGAACGAGGTCACGGAAGCGGGACCCAACCCCCATGGCAGACTATGAACTAACAAGGAGCAGCAGTAGAGCAGGGGCCATAATTTACGTCTGACTTTTTTTGCTGCTTTTTCTTGGGGATGGGGACCTGCAATGATGCTAGCATCCACCCCGCACCCTGAAACATAAGGTGCTGGCCATGCAGGATCCCCAGCCTCCGCTAGGGGTCCTCATTGTGCCAGACACACTGTTCCCTTCCCCAGAGAGAGACAGCCATCTGTAGGATGCTTAACCCCTCTCTCCCAGGCTGGCCAGCTGACTCCTGGGTCCATCTCTGAACCTGGAATGTTGATGCCACAGACAAACGCCTTACCGATGCACCAGCGGTCCAGCCACATTATTGAATTGTTTTGAATTGTATGTATTTCTTTTCCAAATAACAATTACCCTACTCTTTTCGAGAAGTGCCATGGGATCTTTAACATCCACCTGAACTACCACCAGAACAGGCAATGGGACCTCAATTTAACGTCTCACCCAAAAGACGGCACCTCAGGAGAGCAGCACCCCCCTCATGCTGCACTACATTAGTAGTCCCCATGGGATTGTCTAGTAGCAATAAAGTATTGTGGGAGTCAATTCCTTCTGCCTCACTCTATGCCATCATGCAGTGCATGATCAACTTGTGGGGAGAAATCTTCCACTTAGGGGCAGTGAGCCCCTCCATCTCAAACTTTTCCCAAATTTACAACTGATGAAAATTCTATCTTTTGGCCATTAGAAGTCACTAATCTCAGTGTTACCTCCAAGATGTAAACCCTAGTCAATGCTATTCCAAGGGCTACTACCCCTGCCTGTATTACTAAGCACAAGTTGAGGGGTCTGGATTCAGTAATAAGGTGCCTCCACACAGAGTAATGGTATTAGGGATGTTTACCTGTTACTGTTCGAACAGCTAATATTCTTTAGGTGAAGCTAACTCTGGCTGGAAGCTGCAATACTGAACACAGGATTTGCAAGAAAGCGAGTTGTGCTGACAACAGAGGGAGGTGAACCTTACAATTGTCTTTGGTTTGTAGCAGATATTCTGCAGGTGGAGGCTACTTCTAACTGAAAGGTGAAATAAGGAACTTAGAATTATCAGGAAAGACAGTCTTTCAAGCAACAGAGGGAGGTGGATCTTGCTTTACTTTTGTTACAATTGTTAAGATTTTCAGTGCAGGAAGAGTTTAAACCCTGACTGATGGAATACTGTTTACTGCGTCTGTCCTGGTGCACAGCTGACTTATTTTGGGACTGACTGCTTTCAGAGCACAAATCACCAGGCTGTTTTGGGGCTGGGGAGGTTTACCTGTGTCTGACTTGGATGTCTGGATTTTCTCTGTTTGAGTAGCAGGATATTTTCTCTGTCAAATTGTTGTGTAGGGCATCTTGCTGACAGGAAGACACTCATCGTAGGGATGGGTCAGAGCTTTTAGCTGATTGTTTCATGAGGGCACAGTTTAGGCCCAACCCCTGCCCACCCTCACCTCACTCACCCTGGAAATAGTTCCATTATACCTGGGGTTCTGACATCATTCCTCAAGACTGCAGGCGATATCACTGTCATATCCTCTCTAGCACACTGCACTGACAATATAAGCACACACATTGTATAATATATATATATTTCTATATAACAAACCAATCACCCACACACACACACAAAGTAGATAAACATGTGGGGAGTAGTGCAATGTAATGGCTGTGGGGCAGCAGTCTTCCGGGAGTCTTTCTGGAGGCTGAGATGCTGCCCTATTTGCAGACAACTCTCTGCCCTGAGTGAGGAAGTTGCCCATCTTCAGGCCACACTGGACAGTAGTAAGGGAACCTCCCCCATCCAGAGAGCACCAAAGCCACAACCACTACCTCAGAGGTTGTGAAGAAAGCACAGCAGTTGGACCACAGTGGGCTCAGGGAGGGTGAGGATGGTGGAACAGAGGCACACCCAGTCAGCTGTTCCACTCCACAATCCATACACCATTCTGGGGGAGCATAGTTCCCCTATGGATGTACTGCAGAGGAGACTAAGGAGGCTGAGGACAACTGTCACAAGGGAGGCCCACAGGAAGGAGGCAGAGGACACCACAGGGAAAGGAAGCAGCTCCTGGTGGGGGACTCAATTATTAGGGGGATAGAGCTGGGGGGTGCAGGGAAAACTGAAGTAAGGTGCCTGCCTGGTGCCATGGCTTTTAAGGACAGGAAGTGCATCTTCAGGATCACGAGAACAGCTGCACGGGAGTCTGAGTTGGAGGCCATTGTCCACCTAGGGACAAATGACTTGGCTCACCATGAGATTAGAGCAGTGCAGGAGGACTTTGTAGAGTTGGGGACGGGCCTAAGACATGTAGCACACACAGTATCCCTCTCAGAGGCGCTGCCTGTCAATGGCATGGGTGAGGCGGGGGTACTTTGCACCATGCAGTTTAATGAATAGTTGAAAAAATGGTGTGGAGCACAGGGGTTTGGCTTCATTGGGGACTTGGGTTCCACCTGAAGGGACACCAGCCTATACTAGCAGGAAGGGAACAAGTCTTTTGAGCAATCAGTTTAAATGTTTCATTGGCAAGCTTTTAAACTAGTCAAGGGGGGGAAGCACTGATAAGCAGCAGGAAAATCCCAGCCTCTCCCTACAAAACAGGGTACTAAATGAGAAAAAGACCAAGGTAGAAAGGTCAGTGGGGGATGCTGCAACAGAAGGTGAAGCCATCAAAAATGGAGAGCAATGAGTACCAATGCCCGTAGACTGGGTAACAAGCTTCCTGAATTAGTGGCTCTGATGGAGGAGGAACATCTGGATATCGTGGCAGTCACAGAAACATGGTACACACAAAACCATGACTGGGATGTAAACATTCCAGGATACGCTATCTACAGGACGGACAGGGAGGGTAAAAGAGGAGGAGGAGGAGTAGCTCTTTACATAAAGGAAGGAATCAAAGCAACAGAACAAAAGGGTAAACAGGGAGGAGAAGAAGCACTGTGGGTCAATTTGGAGACAGGCAATGGCACCACAATCCACACAGGGGTTGTATACAGACCCCCTTCTCAGGGGGAGGAAATGGACAAGGAAATGATAGAAAGTATACTTAGAATGGCAGAAAAAGGGGAGATATTGCTGATGGGTGATCTGAATATGCCAGATGTTAACTGGAGTGCAGTTGCAGCAGCCACTTCGAAGAGTGGGGTTATTCTAGATGCCCTACAGGGGGCATGCCTTAGACAACTATGTATTGGAACCCACTCGAGAGGGAGCAATCTTAGACCTGGTTCTCTCAAATGGAGATGGAGAGAGGATCACAGATGTAGAAGTGAGTAGCCATCTGGGAACTAGCGACCATCGAACAGTATGGTTCACAATAAACACAGCAACAGAGTCAAGCCATACAAAGGCAAAAGTACTGGACTTTAGGATGGCTGACTTTCTAAAATGGGTGAGTGCCTAAGGAATGCACTAGCAAATGGGCAGGACGGAGGGTGAAAGAACAATGGGGAATAATAAAACTGTCATCACAGAGGTAACAAGCCTTGTGTGAAGCAAATAAACAAAACAAAACGACGTAAGAAACCACTATGGTTCTCAAAAGAAGTGGCAGTGAAGGTTCAAGAGAAAAAGAAAGCATTCAGGAAGTACAAGGAATCACAGAAGGAGCAGGACAGAGAACTTTATCAGTTAAAGCAAAAGGAAGCTGGGAAGGCAGTCAGAACAGCAAAGGCCCAAACTGAGGAAAAGATAGCCAACTCAGTTAAGAGGGGGATAAAACCTTTTATTGGTACATCAGGGAGCGAAGAAAGACCAAGGGAGGGATAGTGAGGCTTACTAAAGGGGAGAGGGGTGGGCAGAGGGTGACTGTGAAAAGGCAGAGATACTAAACAAATATTTTTGCTCAGTATTTACAAAGGAAGAGGGGGAGGTACCTAAAACAAACAATAGAAACACTCTGGATACAGACGTCGATACCAGCCCATTTACAGAAGAAAGGGTTCTGAAAGAACTCTTAAAACTGAAGGTGGACAAAGCAATGGGGCCTGATGGGATTCATCCCAGAATTCTAAAAGAACTAAGGGTAGAACTAGTGACACCACTGACTACCCTCTTTAACAAATCATGGGAGGATGGGGTGGTACTCAAGCACTGGAGGAGGGCAGATGTGATTCCCCTTCACAAAAATGGGAGCAAGGCAGAAGCAGGAAACTACAGACCTGTTAGTTTAACCTCAGTGATAGGGAAAATGATGGAATCACTTCTGAAGGAAAGAATTGTCAAGTATCTAGAGGCCAGAGAGGCATAGGACCCAAGGCAGCATGGATTCACAGCAGGAAGGTCATGTCAGATGAATCTGATAGAATTCTTTGACTGGGTGACCAAAGTAGTAGATCAGGGAGGGCTGTGGACATGGTCTACCTAGACTTTAGCAAGGCATTTGACACAGTCCCACACAAAAGATTAATATACAAGTTAGCAGCCTGGGAGTGGGTCCCAAGATGACAGCCTGGGTAAGAATTGGCTGGAGAATAGGACCCAGAGGTAATAGTAAATGGAGTCCACTCTGAAGAAAGGGGGTTGCTAGTGGGGTACCACAGAGGTTCAGTATAGGACCAGTCCTCTTCAATGTCTTTATACGTACATTGCAGAGGGACTGGAAGGAAAAGTATGTCTCTTGCAGATGACACAAAGATCTGCAACAGAGTTGATGCACAAGGTGGGGTGGAAAGGATAAGAAGGGACTTGGCAAGGTTAGAGGAATGGTCAAATGTATGGCAGCTTAGATTCAATACTAAGAAATGCAAGGCAATGCACCTGGAAACAAAACCCAGGGGAAGAGTACACAATGGGGGGAGGTAGTAACAACAGCAAAAATGGAAAGGGACCCGGGGGGGGGGGTAATCATATCAGGTGACCTTAAGGTTAGCAAGCAATGTGAGAGGGCAGCATGTAGGGCTGGGGGGATACTGGGATGCATAGGGAGAGGCATCACCACTAGAAAACAGGAAGTTATCCCTCTGTACAGACAGCTGGTGAGACCCCATCTGGAGTACTACGTGCAGTTCTGGAGACCCAATCTCCGCAAAGACATAGACAGGATGGAAGCTGTCCAGAGGAGGGCAACTAAAATGGTGCAGGGCCTGCACCTGAAGACATATGAAGAGGGACTTGAGCTTAATATGTATAGCCACGAGGAAAGGAGGGAGAGGGGGGACATGATAGAAACTTTCAAGTACCTCAAGGGAATCAACAAAGTCCAAGAGGGTAGCATCTGTCAAAAAAAGAGGTGTGCAAGAACAAGGGGGCACAATTTGAAGATAGAGAGGGGGCAGCTCAGAGGTATTTTAAGGAAATATTTTTTCACAGAGAGGGTTGTGGATGCATGGAACAGCCTCCCAGAGGAGGTTGTGGAGTCAAAAACAGTGGTGGAATTCAAGCATGCATGGGGCAGTCATAAGGCAATTCTAGGGGGTGGGGTGGGAAGAAGTAGGCTGCTGGTTAACTAGGATCTGCAGCTTATCCATTAGGCAGAGAAATGGGCAGACTGGGTGGGCCAAGTGGTCCTTATCTGCCGTCAAATGTTGTGTTTCTATGTTTCTATGCTGTAGCCCTCTGGGAAGCAATAACCACCCACCAACCCTCCTAGTGGCTCAATACACAACACAGCAATAACTTCACAGTCAGTATAAAACAGTAATAATATACACACACCCTTCATACTTACCACCAGGACTGGACTTGCAGCAACTTCCTCTGAGACCCCTGCAAAATAAGGTTAGCAATGTAGTTGCACACATTCAACACTGTAAGCCAGCTAATAATATGCACACTAGCTAGGTTAAACATGGAAAAGACAATCAGGTTTATTTAGGGTTTGTGAACAAGGAAGGGGGTATGAATTTTGTCAACTGATTGGCAGTCTGATATAATTCAATTGTGGCACACACTTTTTGTCCCAAACTGACAGTCACACAACACTGGGTACCCACGATGGAATGTCTGGCTAGCCAGAGGCATTGCCCGGGAGGGGGGTGCTGGTATTACAGCTGATTTTGGGGCTCTTGATAGCAAGAAAAGGCAGTTAACATGCAAAACAATCAGATGATTACTTGTAATCTGAGCTGAATGGCTCACTGTCTTGCAAAACCCAGAAAATAGAAGCAATTAGATGGTACCACAGATGATCTAAATATCTGTTGCAGGGAGCTACCCTGTTTTGTACTTGCGCTACCAGGTTTCTGCTGGAATGCAGGTGATATGGAGACCTCATAGTATTTACTGATGAGCATGAGGAAGTAGGGCCAACATGACTCACCTCTTCTTCACGGCCTTTCCTCCAGGTGGCTGCAACCTGCAAGTTGTTATTGTGCAGGGGTTGGATCCCCAAAGCTGGTCTCTCTCCAAAACAGTCTCAGGTGCAGGAAATTCAGTCTGGGCTGGATTTTATCTATTTATTGTATTTATTTATTAATTAAAGGTATTGGAATTACAAACCTTTGAGTCAGTGACTTTTACAAAGGCTCTACGTCATGGTCTGACACAGGAACAATAAACAGTCAGATGTAGCAATTCAAATGCAAAGCTCTACAAGGGAGGGGATAAAACAACAACAGACAAAGGTACAATAAAACAATTGGATGTACTAATACATATACAAAGTTAGGCTTGGGTAATGAAAATACAAGGCAGTAGCATTAGTGCAAGTTATGTAGAAGCAAAGACTGAAGGGTAATGAGGCTGGACAGTAGTCCATCGTCGAGGGTGGAATAAAGTAAGTTAGAGCAGGAGTAGAAGGTAGGCCAGAGCTATGAACAGTTACAGCTGCAGGTGGTGCAGAGGTGGCTCTGGAGTAAGGATTTGAAGGGTCCAGGTCTGTTCTCAAAGGAGATGGAAGCAGGGATGGAGTTTATCTAGATTGGGGCTTTGTAGATGAAGAACCTCTGGGCTAGGACAGTCTTGGCTTGGCAGGATTGGCAAGGCCCAGACAGGATGAATAGATTGGCAAAGTTTATAATCTTCTGCTTATGAAGCCTCCAGCTGGCATAACAGGTATGCCAGTGGGCAAGCAGGTCTCGACCCACGTATATCATTCAGCACATTCAAGATAGGCAGCTATTACTCTGAACAGTTTGGATATAGTCCGGTTGCAATTCAGCAACTTTACTGAGCAAAACTTTTGATCCAAGCATATCTTACACACAAGCTGGATCGATCACTTCATAGGAGCAAGTCTTCAGTCCAAATCACAAGTAACATAGAAACATAGAATTTGACGGCAGATAAGGACCGCTTGGCCCACCCAGTCTGTCCATATCTCTACCTACTGGATAAGCTGCAGATCCTAGTTAACCAGCAGCCTACTTCTTCCTACCCCCACCCCCTAGAATGGCCTTATGACTGTCCCATGCATGCTTGAATTCCACCACTGTTTTTGACTCCACAACCTCCTCTGGAAGGCCATTCCATGCATCCACAACCCTCTCTGTGAAAAAATACTTCCTTAAATTACCTGATAACACTTCTTTCTTTCTTCTGCCACAGTTCCAACTTTAATCAGAAAGTTCTGACCTCTGCAATAGGCAGTCCCAAGGCAGGAGAAACATGACAGGGAGGCAAGTCATGCCTGTTCCCGCCGATTCCCCTACGCTCCTTCAGGGAGCAGCTGCTAGAAAGGCTTGAGCTGTACACACTTCAACCTTCAAATCCAACTGATCCACTCTCTCATGGCACACTAGGGATTTCCCCTGTCTATCCAGCAGGCCAGTTGGCTGAGGAAGCTGTCGGTCACAGTTAAAAACTACAAAGCTACTGATTTTCCTTCCCATGAAACACTGGGGTAAGGATCCATTTTAGGTCCCTAGGTTCTATTGGTCCAGTTACTGGAAGTCCAAGACCTAACATGGTGGCTTCCATTCTAAAGGCATAAGCTGCAAGGAAAGCAGGTTAGACTAATATCTCTACTTCAAAGATAACCGCATATAAACAGTAAATAAGCACAGTTTCTATACAGACTCCCTCTGCACAAATAATGACTGCAGAATGGAGCAAATCGGAGTGGCAGCTGGCCAGTCGCAAGCCCTAAATCACTTGGACTCAGCTCAGACTATTCAATATACATAGATTAGCTAGTCTCTTAAAGGAACTGGTGCAGAAGCATGACATGGTACTCTCACACAAATAACAGGATCCCAATAGGATGGGACACCAGCCTGGCAGTGGGCCTTTTTAAGGAGCCCAGGAAGACATTACAGTAAGCTTCAAACTGGAGGGGGGGTTATTTGTGACACTGAAGACCCTACTCTGCTTCCAGTTCCTCTCCCCATGCTCTTTTTACAATTCAAAGATCCCTCTCTGTCTATCCCATGCTTTCTTGAATCCTGAAACTGTTTCCAACTCCACCACTAATGCAGGTAGACTGTTCCACTCATCTACAACTCTTTCAGTGAAGAAGTGCTTCCTTACATTTCTTCTGAACCTCCCTCTTCTAATTTCATAGCGTGACCCCTCATCCTTGAGCATTTTTTCATTTGAAAAATGCTAACTTCCTGAACCTTGTTTCTCACCGTGAGGTATTTGTATGTTTCTATCCTATCCCCCCCTCCTCCTCCAATCCTCCAGGAATTACATGTTCAGTTCCCTAAGCCTTTCCTCATATGTCTTCAGATGCATTCCCTGCACCATTTTGATTGCCCTCCCCTGAACTGCCTCCACCCTAGCTAAGTCCTTTTGAAAACAGGGCATCCAGAACTGGACACAGTATTCGAGATGTGGTCTCACCAATGATCAGTACAGGGGCACTATTACGTCCCTCCTTCTGCTGATGATGTGCCTGATTATGCATCCCAGTATCTGTCTAGCCTTCCCCACTGCCTTGTTACACTGTTTTAAAATCTTTAGGTTGCCTGTAATGATCACCCACAGGTTCATTTCCTGATCTGTGACTGTCAGTGCCCCTCCCCCAAGGTTTGTATGTTGTAGGGCTGGGAGAACTTGGTGAAGTTTTGATCCTTATTAAATAAGAGGCAGAAAACAGTGAAGTTCTGATTCACTTTGATTCATTCTGATTAGTTCTGATTTATTGAAAAATATTTGAAAAAATTAGAAAGAAAATGGATAAAGTGGCCAAAGTTGGTCACATTTGACACAGAGGCCCAAAGGAAATAATTTACTAGATTATTTGAATAAAAGTTAATATAAAACTGCAAAATAAAAAAGCAATCACTCACTACTAGCCCCTTCATGGCTGGCCTATAATGGTGCGGTGGCATATGCTGCTTTGTCCATGACATGAGTGTACTGGGACAGATAGTGAGAGATGGAGAGAGAGAAGAGAGAGAGAGAGAGAGAGAAAGAGAGAAAGACAGACATATGTAAATACCTATATCATAGTGCCACCAAGCACTGCCTGCACTGCCAGGCAGCTAAGATTTTTTTTATGTATCAATGGTACTGTCTGGATATTATTTTGATGGATGTTCCAGTCAGAGTTGAACAGGCCAAAGAAATGGATATGAATGATCACATGAGCAGCACTTAGAGAACCCACCCACCCTACCCATGTGAATGATGCAACTGCTTCTCATGCCCCGATGTACTGTGGTATATGGTACACTACCTGGCCCAAGAGGTGATTATGTTTTCTAGTACTACAACTACTTCTACTGAATATGAACAGCATTCTGAATGCTTAAGGAAGAAAAACAAAAGAAATAGTGATCACCACCACCCAGGCAAGTAGCCAGTCACACATCGTATCAGTCAAGTGCAGTGCAGTCATAAAAAAGTTTGCCACTGCCACTTGAAGATCGATGACAGACACACAGCACAATTACATCCTTCCTAGTTCCACAATTGCTGCCAGCCACTGCCAAGTAATTTAAGTATCAAAAATAAATTATTGTAATTTATTAATCTCAGCCCAGTTACTATACGCGAGATGTAACCAGGCTAGCATACCACGCACATGCAAACAGTAAAGAAATTATATGAATATTCAGATTATTAGCATTTGTTTCTGTGACATATTTGCAGCCAGATATGGGGGATGTGAGAAATATACAAAGAGTTTTCAGTTTCTGGGTTTCAGGCATCTGCAAAGTTATGTAGTGTACACAAATTAAAACAGTACAGTCAGGATCAGTTGCTGAGGGCAAAAAAAGTGACAAGTAGCAGTAGTAAGGACTGGAGTAAGGACAAAAAGTGATAAGTACTAGTCGTGACTCATGAGGACACAACTTGATAGTAGTAGTAGTAGTAGTAGTAGTAGTAGTAGTAGACAGCAGTACCCTGCCTTCCTGATCAGATAGTGGTACCAAGTACCACCAGGTAAGTTTGGGACATGAAATGCAGTTCCTTGCTGTATTTGGATACTGAACCCACTGATGTTAATATTTTTCTTTCTGTTATGTGCTGTTCATGTGATTATTCAAGTAACAGTGACCTGGCCTAGTCCATCCTGACCTGACTTGTTGCAATTAATTGCTACCTCATGTAGTAGACACTATTCACAAAATATTTTCACCACAGGCACAAATTCTTGAAAGTATTTTGTGGATAAGGCCTGATCAGAGCAGTCAGTGTATGTTTTATTCAGGTATCATATTTGAAATTAAAGTGAGGAATGTTGATTTTGAGAAATGTGAGGTACTCAGCATTCCCTGGTGTCAAACAGGACTGTGTCAGTAATTTCATTACCAGCTGAACTAAACAATTGTTCTGAACCGTGGACACAGGGGGGAGGGGGGTGTGCACTAGTCCCTTCACAAAAGAAATGGTCCTACAAGAGCTCTATAAGCTCAGGGTGGACAAAGCAATGGGACCTGATGGCATACATTCCAGGGTATTAAAGGAGCTAAGGGTGGAACTAGCAGAGCCAGTATCAGAACTGTTTAGTGAGTGTCTGAGCACAGGAGAGGTCCCAGAAGACTGGAGAAGGGCTAATGTGATCCCGCTCCACAAGAGTGGTAGCAGGAAGGAGGCAGGGAACTGCAGACTAGTCAGTCTTACCTCAGTACTGGGCAAGATTATGGAGGCACTCCCTAAAGAAAGGATAGTGCAACACCTGGAATCCATAGGAGCACAGGATCCAAGACAGCATAAGTTTACAACATGAAGGTCCTGTCAAACTAATTTCATAGATTTCTTTGACTGGGTAACCAGAGTGGTGGCCCTAGGGGGAGCAGTTGACATCACCTACCTTGACGTCAGCAAAGCTTTCAATACTACTCCACATAGAAGGTTGATTAATAAGCTGGGTAGGCTCAGGGTGGGTCAGAAGTTGGTCAACTGATGGCAAACTGGTTGACAGGCAGAAAACAGAGAGTGGTGGTAAATGGTATACAGTCAGAAGAGATGCAAGTCACAAGTGGGGTACCTCAGGGATCAGTCCTAGGGCCAGTCCTCTTCAATATCTTTGTCAGTGACATTGCAGATGGATTGGAGGGTAAGGTTTGTCTGATTGCAGATGACACCAAGATCTGCAACAGAGTAAATGATCCAGATGGGGTGGGCAAAATGAGAAGAGATCTGGATAAACTGGCAAAATGGTCAGAAGAGCGGCAATTGGGGTTTAATGCAAAGAAGTGCAATATCATGCACATAGGGAAGAGAAACCCTGAAACCACCTATAGGCTGGGAGGGGAGTTGCTGGTAGTCACAAGGGAAGAAAAAGACTTGGGCATCATCATAACAGATGACCTGAAATCATCCAAGCAGACCACTAAAGCAGTACATAAGGCTAGGGTGATGTTGGGGTGTATTAGTAGGGGTATGACAAGTCATAAGAGGGAAGTAACAATCCCTCTTTACAAGACACTGGTTAGGCCCCATCTGGAGTACTACATGCAGTACTGGAGGCCACACCTTCACAAGAACATTAACCAAACAGAGGAAGTCCAGAGAAGGGCAACCAAAATGGTGCAGGGACTACGTCAGAAAACATACTGAGGACAGATTAACAGAGCTCAATATGTATACCCTAGAGCAAAGGAGAGAGAGAGAGGTGATATGATCAAAAGATTCAAACACTTAAGGGCATTAACAAATTGAAAGAGTCTAACATGTTTCAATACAAGACAAATAGCAGAACAGGAGGACACAGCATGAGATTAGAGGGAGGTCGATTAAGGGGTAATGTGAGGACATTTTTTTTCATAGAAAGGGTGGTGAGTGCATGGAATGGCCTACCTCAGGAAGTGGTGGATATGAATACAGTGCAGGGCTTCAAACAAGCATGGGATAGGCATAAGGGAGCAATACAGAGAAGTATGAATAGACAGGCTATTGACAAAGGAAAGATTGATGGCGCATTCATAAGCTAGAAAGAGAAATGGGTAGAATGGATAGGCCTTGCAGTCCTTATCTGCCATCAACTTTTATGTTTCTAGGGTTCTATGAACACACATTAGTCAAGGGGCAATTCATGTACTTCATTGCAATGTTTACTAAAGCAGGCCACATACTGTATTTTGTTTTTATTTCCAGTATTGTAAAGGATCAGCATTCCAGCTGATATTGGGCTCTGCCATGTACATTTCAACAATGGTCTGTGCTGAGACAATGTTACAAGAGGCAGATAAAGAAGATGTTACAATTACATCCTCTGAGTGACTCCAGAGACATGAAACTGAACCAACTGACTTTGGGACAGTGCTAGGCTTGGCTGTGGTGAAGAAGAAGATTTGGCTGCAGTGGCTGAGGAGGAAGAGGTAGAAAATCTTGCAACAGTAGAGGATGGGCCACCTGATGCTGTGTTGTGTTGTAAAGAAGATTCTAAATGTGGTGCTGCTGTTGAACTCTGTTCCATGACAGCATGCACCTTATCAATTATTTCTTGTTTGTTTATCTCAAAACAAGTGTCATCATCATCATCATCATCACTCAATAGTTGCTTTGGTTTTTATCGTGGGTCCAAGATTGTTGCCTTAATGTAGTACTCAGAAAGAAGCATTTTACATAGTTTGTCATCTTCTTCAACTTTTTTGATCATACGTCTAGTTAGATCATGTTGTATTCTGGAGAGCAACCTGCATGTCAGCAGCATCACAGGCAGCCTGTGTGATCATGGAACTGTCTTGCTTCTCTAACTTTTCCCTAATCAGATTCAATCTGAATTTTAGCATTTTTATTAGGGGTATCACCTGGCTGAGAGATGCTGTGTTTGCACTGATCTCCCTGGTGATTTCCTCAAATGGCTGGAGCAGTAAAATTAGAAACTCCTGCATGGTCCACTGTGGTGGAGTAATATAAATGTCTGCATCACCAGTTTTATTTTCTAAGATACACTGCCTGACAGCTTTCTTTTGTTCCAGCAGCCTTTGGAACATATAAAAGGTCACATTCCATTGTGTATAAATGTTTTGGATCAGTCTGTGCAAAGGTAAACTGTGCACCTGCTGTATTTTTTCAAACATGTGACTGGCTTAACTTGAGTGACTGAAATGAGTGCATATTCTTTTATTGGTGCTAACGAGAGCCTTAATCTCCCTGCCATCATTGAGAAAACCATAAACTATTAAATTTAAGCAACTTGCAAAACAGCGGATGTGAACAAAGGCCCCTTCTCCAATGCTTTCCTTATGTTGGACCCATTATCTGCAACTATAAAACCAACTGACTGTCCCTGTGAAGTGAGCCATTGCTGTATTGTTTTTTGGAGCTCTTCATTGATGTTGTATGAAGTATGTTCAGATGGAAAATAAAACATTCTTAGAACAGCAAACTGCGATGCTTCACTGTCTCCAGTCCTATGTGAATTCTTGAAACACGCGCAATGTGCCATGATAGACATGAAGATTTAGGCTGACAATGTCCAGATATCTGTTGTGAGATGCACAACCCTCCCAACAGCATTGCACAAAACAAGTCTTAATTTTTTACATACAACATTGTAAAGATCTGGAATCCCTGTTGTCGAGAGGTATTTCCATGATGGTATACTATATCAAGGTTCGAGATACTCAAGCAACCACCTGAATCCTATGTGTTCAACCACATTATATGGTAGAATATCAACAGCTATCATTTCTGAAATTTTTTGGGTTATTGTAACAGCAACGGGGTGAGTCGAGGCATAGTTGGCTTTACACTCATATAGGCCCAATTCTAGAAGAGATACATCTGGCGTAACTTAACTTGCACCATGAAAATTGGTGCAAGTAGCAAGTTACGCCAGGTGTTGCAACATTCGATGTTCAGCAAAGCAGCCTGTGACATATCGTAGGCTGCTTGCGCCAAAGTGAACTTACACCACCAGTTACACCCTAAACCCCCTGTGACATGGTGCTAGGGAGCTTACAGCATCTGTTGCACCCTATTCTGGAAGGGCAGCAACCAAGTCCCCAGATCTGCTATTCTAGAACAACCCCCAGAGGTTGTGCAGATCTGCCACCAGACCAGCACCCAATCCATGTGCCCTCCCCCCATGCCCAGAACACCACAGAATGTGCCCCAGAGGACATCTGTCACCACCACAGCCCACAGTACCCCAAAATGTAAGTGCCCCACATGGCATCTCTCACCCCCAGACCCTGATCCCCCAGACTATACTAGCCTCTCAGAGCTGCTCACATCCCCCAGCCCCCGAACTCCCACACTGATGAGAGCCCTACAAGGCAGCTCGGTCCCCCCCAGCACCAGTTCCTCAACTCTAAAACAAAGGTTCCTACTGTGCTACAAACTGTAAAAATATAATAACATGCCAATATCCCTGGTAGTCTAGTGGCCCCGACCCCCCACCCAGCAGTGCCAGTCCATACCACACCCTCTGACCTGTTCCCAGCCAGTGACTGGCACAGTTCACCTCTCACTACCATGGCCAGCTGCTGACTGAGCTCCATAGTAGCGCGTACTGTTTATACATGCACAATGAATGCATGTACTGTCATTCATTCATTGAGCACGTGTATACAGTATGTGCTCCTATGGCGCTCAATTGGTAGCTGGCCGTGGTGGTGAGAGGTGGGCTGTGACAGTCACTGGCTGGGGACATGTCAGGGAGTTGTGGGGTGGACTGGCACTGCTAGGTGGGGGGTTGGGACCACTAGACTACCAGGGATATTGGCATGTTATTATATTTTTACAGTTTGTGGCACTGCAGGAACCTTTGTTTTAGGGTCGAGGAACTGGTCCTGGGGGAGACGGAGCTGCCCTGTGGGGCTCTTACCGGTGTGGGGGTTAGGGAGCTGGGGGTGTGAGCAGTTCTGTGGGCTAGTACAGTTTGGGGATCAGGACTGGGGAGCCGACCCTGTGGGCACTCTACAATTGTGGGATCTGGGGATGGGGTGGAGGTTGCCTTCAGAGCATGTACAGTATCAGGCCATGTGGAGTGTACCGCACCACCAGCAGGGGTAGGAATTGTGACTTGCCCCTTGGTTATGCCCTGCATTTGGCATAGCTTTACACATGTTGCAAGTTGTAGGACTTAGACGTGGGGACTCTGCCCATTACAGAACCAGGCACAGGGTCCTTGGCGTAACTGCACACCTCGTATGTCACAACTTGTGACATGCACTGGGGAGCTTCTAGAACTGCACCCATATGTTTCTGAGATGGTCAGCTGTCCCCTTGGAGGAGGAGGGCTTTTGAAAATGTGGTTACTTTCAGTAACAATCAGAGGAGTCCACTGAATGGCTGGAAGTGGTGGTGGAGGTATTTCAGTAGTGCTGTGGGGCTGACACTGCTTTCATCTATGGGAATTACCCCTGAGTGCAGTGAGCTATCACTGTCTCTTTCTCTCTGAGACTCAAAGTGGGACTTCTCAGTAACGTCATGACATCTGTCTAGGTGCCTTTTCAGTGCTGAAGTTCCCAATGCACCTTTCTTTTTACCCCTGCTAACTGGCCATTTACTTACAGCGCATGCTGCTTCTAACACATTGGAAGCACTAATGGAGAAGTACAACCAAACAAAAGATTATATTTTTTTTTGGTTTTATCCAGGAAGGCATGGCACCTTGGTCACCTTTACGGGGCCCCACCCCCCAGATTTTTCTTAGGCCTGTTCCTCTTGTGGTTTATTTCCACTGCCCCCCCACAACCAAAACATTTCTACCTGTTTCTTCCTCATCTGCAATTTCCATACCCTCCAATAAATTTTGTGCTGCCTGATCATTCTCCTCATCTTTATTATTACCCTCATCAAGTTCAACCTTGGAAGAATCTGATGAGGGTCTGGCAGTAGCATAGTATGTAAATTGTTCCATACTGTTGAGTGCCTCTGTGGGTGGTACCCACCACGCCTTTAGTATTTTTAACTACATAACTTTTTTTTTTACTTGAGACTGATGATGATCTGAGACATTCACCTTTCTTGGATTCAAACATTTGCTTGGAAGACAAAACCGTAGATGTGAAAAAATTACTTTTGGGGATTTGATTTTGTTTTCCCTTTTCAGGCTGATTGTTGTTTTTTGTAGTGCCACAGCCTCCTTGAGAAATACTGCTAGATGTGCCTCACCAACACTTTGATCCATTGTTTTAATAGTATTCTAACCTGTAACAAAAGATCCCTCTAACTAACATGATGTTCTTCTGATGACTCCCACCCACAGGCCAGGGACAAATTTTACTGCCTTGACTCATGACTGTACATTATACACAGCACACTGACAACACAGCAGTCCACCACCACTTCCTTCCAAGATTACTGGACTGGCTCCTACAATACAGTTACTGTTAAGTGACCAATTTCAGCAACTGTTAAGTATGATTTAGAATTTGAATTGGAGATGCAGACACATCTGGTGCATAGCCGCATGCAACACAGTCCCACACAGGGGGTTGGTTAATGCTTATATGTAATGTAATGTGATATACCATAAAACTAATGATAATAAGGAGGAATAATGGAGAATGAGTGATGATGATGACACTTGTGTGTAAAGTACTTGTACTTTACCTGTGTTGTACTGTAAACAGCCTACTACAAGTCACAATGTCAGATTATCCCTAGGGCTACCCACAGCCAGCAGCACAGTTGCATCAACTTGTATGTTGTTTGTCTGAACAGTATTTTTTTTAATACATGAAAAAGTGAATGACCATTAACAAGTGATTGTGATTCATGATTGGATGGCACAAGTCAAAGATTTATTTTGCCATCCTGCTGCCCTTGTCCTGTACACAAAGTCACACTGAAGTTAAGAAAAAAAATGTATTTGGGATTTCTGAGACTGTTACATTTATTGTGGGCCCCTTGCAGTCTCTCTATCTCTCTCTCTCTCTTTCCCATCTGGATGTCACAAGTCAAAGATTTATTTTTGCCACTCTGCTGCCCTTGACCTGTACATACAGCCACACCGAAGCCAGGAAAAGAAATTTGACGAGATTGTGAATGAGTGTTAACAGGAGAAATTTAATGGCAAAGAATGTTTTTTATTGTCAAGATTTTGCTGTTTAGCACGCCTACCCACACGCTGCAAAATAGCACTGTGCTGTGAGGCAGATCTGGGCTTCAATCATTATTTTGAACTGAAATATGCAGATTACTTTTGACTAAAGCACTAGAAGGAGACAAGAGCATTGCCTAGCAACAACTGTTTGGGATACAGGAAGTGGGGTGGCTGCATTACTCCACAGTAACCTAAGAACTACAGGCATTGCAAAGGTGGGCTACATTTAAAATATTCTTCACTGTAAAGCATGCAGTGATGAATAACTGCCAAAAACCATTGCAATATTATTTGACGTTATTTCTTTCTTTCTTTGAGTTAAAAGGGGCTTAGTGGGACCACTGGTTAGGTGACCCAGAGAGTTACATCTGGGTCACCCAGTGATAAAAGGCTGTTCTGAGTGAGCGGAGTGAGCTCGGGTGTTGCACATGCGTTCACCACATGTGGGGACAAGGGGATTGGGGCAGGACCCTATCCTAAATCATGCACGTAAATGTCTGTTTAATTCAGAGGTTGACACAGAGTCTGTATTGTGCAGAGCATTTTTGGGAACCAGCAAAAGAGCATAAATATGTTGCTACAAGGAAATTTAGTGATTGAGGGAAAACAAAAAATTGTGGCCAATAGCCAACCAAATGAAGTCTTAAATAAATTATGTTACAAAGGCATTGTTAGTAAGTGTGGTAGTTGTTTAATGTTCTCTATAAACATGTTAGATCTGAAGGCCTTAGATATGTCAGAAATGTGTTGAAATGGATCATCTAAGAAAGGAAGTCACTGCCCTAAGAAACCAAACTAGGAGATGTGATGTAGGTGTAACTGGGAAGATGGGGCTAAATGAAAATTAAATAAACCCTCTAGAGGTTGTAACAGACCACAGCATAAACACAAAAATTGAGATGGAAAGTGATGACCCAGATTGGGTCACTATTGATAAGGCACCTAGAAAAAAGAGAGGTGGACACTGGGAACCAAGGAACTGGTTTTGTTTAATAAATACTGTATGCACCCCTGGCTACAAATGAAATTGAAACACCAATAAACTTAGATATGACAAGGGAAGGTAAAACCATATTAGTCACTGGGGATTCTATTTTATGCAAAATGGATACCATAATCTGTGAAAAGGATAAAGTAAACAGGATGGTGACCTGTTTACCTGAGGCATGGGTTAAAGATATAAATAACATTCTACCAAGGGCTATTAATAAAGAGTTAAACACCCAAACATTTGCATTTCATGTGGGAATAACTAATGTGGGAAAAAGACCATGACAATGATAAAGTGGAGGAAATTATGGACTTGGCCACTAAAACTAAGTACAGTGGGCAGACCTCTATGATATATGGATTATTACCAAGATTACAAAGTCATTATGAAAAAAACAATACATTACAAATAGAATAAAGTATGGATCGGGGTGTGTAATGAGAAGTTTACACACACCCGAGGGGTTAGATGCTAAATAAATCTCGAGAGCAAAGCTCGAGGGGTTTATGACTAGCATCTAACCCCGTGGGTGTGTGTAAACATTGAGTTTATACACCCTGACCAATATTTTATTTTATATAATTGCTGGGTTTTCCTTTTTTCACCTCAGCAATTGTATAAAATAAAATGTTGCTGTGCAGCGCGGTCCGGTTATGTTGAAGGGCTTAGCCGCAGTTGTCAGTTTGATTACTAGTTTACTTTTTTTTTAACTTGTGCGCAGCCATGATGGTTAATTTAGTACGTCATGGCAGATTTTCGGGGGGGTTCCTATTTACCACCTAGTCCAGGTGGTGGTTTGCTGTCCGTTATCAGTTATATGAGCAGACATGGTCATGAAGTGAGGAAGTGCGGTGGGTGCATGCACACAGTGAGGGAAACCGTGTGAATGTTTGCTGTAATAAACACTCCTTCATTACAGGAAATTACACCATGGTTTCCCTACGGGAAAAAGGGACACCATTAATGATAAAGAATTAATGTACAGTTACAGAATAAGTGTATAAAGGAGGGAATTAACTTTATTGACTCATGGGACATGTTTTTTCCAGAATAAACAATTGTACACAAAGGACGGTCTACACCTAAGTGATTTGGGAACTTGCCCACTGGCAACTATTGTAAACATCCAACTACCTACTATGAGCAATTTAAACTGGCTCCGAGGTGGGGAGGGTATTGTCAGCAAACAGAAAAAGTCCCTAACTCAAAACAGCGTAATAAAATAAATGTTAAAGAAAATACTGTTAACAACACATTGTCTAATCAATGCAAGAAGCATTTGAAAAAAGAAAGAAGAAGAAATAGAAGCATTACCAGAACCCCAAAACAACATAGACGCAGCATTTACATGTGAGACGTGGTGGACTTCGGATGAAATGTGTGATAGAAATATACCAGGCTACACTTTATATTACCTAGATAGGAAACAGAAGAGAGGAGGAGGCATAGGAGCGTATATACTAAATAAAATAAAATCTACAAGTATCTTGGGGAAAATCAAAAAGGGAGAGAGCAATCCAGAATCAATATGAGCCAAAACTGAAACAGGAAACAGTAGAAGTATTGTAATGGAAGTATGCTATAGTCCTCCTAAAACTAATATAGAACAAACAGCAAATGAAAGAAGAACTACAGAGAGCATTTGATCTTGGAAAAGTGATGTTTATGGGAGACCTAAATTACAGTGATATTGACTGGAATACATTTGGAGCAAACAAACAACATAGTATCACTTTTTAGAGATAGTAAAACAATTAGAATTTATCCAACATGTGAAAGAACCAACTAGATATGAAAACATTTTAGACATAGTGCTGGCAATGAATGAGATCAACATTACAAACTGTAAAACTACGGCACCTTTAGCAAGTAGTGATCACAACTGTGTACAATTTGCTATCCAAGAATATATTCCAATAACGAGGGGCTGTAGAGAGATCTATAATTTTAACACTGCAAATGTTGCCCTTATGCAAGAAGATATGGAAAAAGTTAATTGGGGTGTTACTCTGGAAAACAAAAAGGTAAATGAAATGTGGGACACCATTAAGCATCACATATTCACTGTTTGCCATAAATATATCAAAAAGGTCAGGAAATATAACATCAAAGGTATCAAACCAAAATAACTAATGTAATCCCCCAAAATGCTAATAAAGAAAAACATAGACTATATGTTAGATTTAAGAAAACAAAATCTAAGGAAGTATGCACTCAATTTAAAAAACATCCAGAAACAATGTGAAAATATGATGAAAAATAAATAGAGGACGATAAGAAGCATAGCAACAAATGCTAGAAAGAATAATATGCAAAAATGTTATGGTTATGTGACTTCACTGAGGAAATCTAACTCTAGCTTGTGAACTTTAATGGTGGACAAAAAATATGTCGAGGAACCTGTAGCCATGGCAAAAATTTTTAATACATGTTTTGGTTCAGTGTTCACAAAAATAACTAGCTACTCAAATAATATATCATTTATAGCTTAAACCAGTTTAAATGCAGTAAAACAGCAGATAACATTATAGAAAAAATACATACGCTAAACAATTCATACTCATCAGGACCAGACAATATTTCTCCTAAAATGATTAAGCTCCTAGCACCTAATATTGCTACCCCTCTGAGATTACTGTTTATGAAGTCATTGACTGAAAATAAGATTCCACCAGACTGGTTATTGGCAAATGTGGTGCCTATACATAACAAACTCTAGTCAGAGCCAATAGGCCTGTGACGAGATGCCAAGAGACCAACGTTACATGTGTGTGTAGAAATTATTGAACCCCTGGGTGTAACTTGACCACTTTGTGGAGGTGTTGCACCAAATTTTCAACATGGCCTTTTTGGGACCCCTCCTCATGGAAAGTGCCAGTGTCATTTTGTTCACTTGTCCCGAAAGGTGATTTTGCAGAGTGACTGCACCATTCTGTTCCACAGGTGTGAAAAACATGTTCCGGGCACAATGTGAAATATGACAGCTGTACTGTTAAAAAGGAGGTGTGCAAAAATGGCAATGTTGAAAATGTGGAGTGAAAATATTAAAAACTGACAAAGTTAGGAGCATGCATAGAATCTGCACAATGCTCACTCATAACGCAATGATGTTTTGGAATTTTTTCACCAATTTTCAGCATGGGCTTTTTGGGACTCCACCTCATGAACAGCGGCACTGTCATTTTGTAAATCGGTCCCAAATGGTGATTCTGCACAGTGAGCACAAAATCACATTTCGGGACTGAGTAACTAAATGACAGTGACAGTCTGCATGAGGTGGAGTCCCAAGAACCCCATGTTGAAAATTTGGGCCAAAATTCAAAAAAATGGCTGATTTATTAACATAAGTTGAAAACCCCATTGAATATTGTAAGTAACTGATTGATGCAATAGCCCACCTCTGGGAGAGAGGTCCTGATTGATATACCTGTGTTATACCGGTTAAAATAACTGTGTTTCAGTGCTTTATATACTATTACAGTACTACTGTGCTCTGGGGTATTCTCTCCTTTGCACCAGCTCTTTTTTGGTCTGCAAAGGATTGTGGGGTACAGGAGGTCATTTGTTTCCTGCCACCAGTCCTCCCCAGATTACCTGACCAAAGAAGCATTTCCTCTGTGCATTTAGGGCATATTTGTACTTGTAACCCTCACTACATCTGGGATAGCCTTTTTAAAGGCTGTTTTAATGTTTTTTGAAACATTTACACTCAGACACGATACCGGAAGTAGCGAGACTCGCATTTCCGGTTTTTGCATCATAAAACATCCGCTCTAGTGAGTGGGGTGAGCGTGCACGGGGCCACACGCAGAGACACGCGCATCCCAGCGCGTGTCTATCGTGTCCATCGTGAACAAGGGGACATCAAGGTAACATTGTGAAGTGTTTACAAGTTACTATAAGGATTGCATAGCTGTTTTCTTCTTGTACCCCCTTACCATCTGTAACAGAAAATGAAAAAGGCTAACAAATATTGCACTACATGTAAAATGTATGCCCTTGGTAAACAAACAACTGACTACATATGTGAAAAATGTGTCTTAGTTAATGAATTACAGGATGAAATTGATAGACTGCAGCCTAAGGTGTCTGTAAAATCGGATATTAAAACTCTGGAGGATTACATCGACCAGATGTCTATTTTGGAGGAGACTAACCCTTCATCCACAAAATTAGTGGATGATGATATCATTCAGAAGTCCCACTTAAATGTTACACATATCCCATTATTAGATCATCCAACAATTACTTCGACCCCTGTAACTGCAGCTGTATGTGGCCAATAGCTCAATGTTAACAAGACCAATTCTTGGACTACAGTACCTCACTCTAAAATCAAGACAAATATTAAAACCTCACCTCCCCCTGCCCCATATGTAATTCCTACACACAATTCATTTGAACAGCTGTCACAATTGATCGATGAAACTATATCAGTCAGTCCTAGATTTGGCACTACTGTTAGAAATAATACATCACATACTAAACCTTTAAGCGACCAATCCTGTGAGGCCCCCATACACTCTCTAACTACTCCTGAGAAAATAGCTGGTCATAAAGAAGTATTTATACTGGGGGATTCAATTACGAAATACATAGACCATACGGTCTGTAACCCTGACAAGGAACATCGTACTTGTTCTAGCTATCGAGGGGCTAGGATTAATGACATTACAGCAATGCTCAATACAATTTTAAAACCAGCTGAAAAAAACCCATTGGTAGTTATTCATGTGGGAATGAATGATATTTCCAAACAACCTCTGCAATATATCAAACAGAACTTTGTCTCCTTATGTAATTTACTGGTAGAAAAAGGTTGTGACACCTGTCTCTCTGAAATATTACCTGTTCCAAGGGCAAATGATTTCATCACTTCTAAGATAAAATCCCTAAATGAATGGCTGAGGAAATGGCGCCTCAGACAAAATATTCCTTGCCTGACACATATGGAGGAATTTCATCTTAACCCATCCCTTTTTCATTGGGATGGTTTACATCTTAGTAGACGGGGCAGTATTCTACTAGGACAAAAATCGCTACTTTTATTCATTCCCATTTAAACTGACTGCTAAGGGGGAATTTGGGACATTTACCAAAACTCTTAACATGGGGACTCAGTTTTCTAGCCACAACCATTTAAACATCCTATCTCTTAACGCTCAATCGTTAAACATTGCTAAACATGCAGAGCTTGAACTTAAGGCTCATCTCCTTGATTTATCTCTAATAGCCATTACAGAAACCTGGGGTAATTCTTACAGAAATTGGTCATCTGGAATACCGGGTTATAAACATTACTTTAAAAATAGACCTGACACTAAATCGGGAGGTGGGGTTAGTCTGTATGTTAGAGATAGCATCACTTCCTATCAGTCTTCAGTAGGTGTAGATTCTGAGAGTGTGTGGGTGTATATCCAACCTAAAGGCCTTCCACAAATTTTAGTTGGAACCTGTTACCACCCTCCCTCTTCAGACAACACCCAAAGTTCAAGGTTAATGGAAGATATTTCTCAGCTAGCTAACAATGGCCCTGTCCTAATTTCAGGTGACTTTAATCTACCAACCATTAATGGGATACTTTAACGGGCTCTAATGATTATGACAATAATTTTCTCACAACCATTATTGACCTGGGACTGTATCAAGTAGTCAAAGAACCTACTTGGGGTAGTAACATCCTGGACCTTGTTATAACAAGTCTAGACATCCCTGTGAATAATTTACAAATATCTGAACCCTTTGGCAATAGTGACCCCATGTCAATATTCCTTACTATTCCATTATCTCAACGCCCAGTATTAAATAAACAAACAATTAAATACTATGAACGAGCTGATTTTCAACAGATAAATGACCATTTAAGCAATATTGATTGGATAAACACCTTATCATCTCTTAACACTAATGAATCATGGGATTTTTTAAAAGAACAAATACAGATACTTGAACATCAGTACGTTCCTGATAAGCATATGTATAATAGTGAAGGTAAAATTCCACCATGGTTTAACTCATCTATTAAAAAACAAATTTCACGTAAACGTAAGTTATTCTCACTACTAAAAAATCCCCCCATGAATACTAATAATGAACTATTAACTCAATACAGGGAATCAGTTAAAATTCTTAAAAAATGAATATTGGAAGCCAAAAGAAACCTAGAATTCTGTATTGCACACACTAAAGACACACACAAATCACTCTATGCCTATCTAAACAGTAAAAAGGGAAATAATAAAACAATTGGCCCCCTAAAAATAAACAATTCAGTAATATCCTCTGACTTCATCACTGCCTCTACGTTAAATAACTATTTTTTATCAGTATTTACTCAGGACTCGTCTCCACCCCCCTCTAACAATCTCCCATTAGGTAATATAGATTACAAGGTACTACAGAATGACATTTATAAATTACTATTAGCTTCAAAAAAAAAAACACTAGTCCTGGCCCCGATGATATTTGTTCCAAATTCCTCTTGGGAGTTAAAGACACAATTACTCTACCACTTACAATTATCTTTAATAAATCTCTCCAAGAATCCATGGTTCACTTTGACCGGTTAACAGTAATAGTAGCTCCCATTTTTAAACAGGGCTTGCATTCAAAAGTTGATAACTACTGTCCAATCAGTTTGACCTCTATTCCCTGTAAATTACTGGAAAAAGTAATCAAAATACTTTTAGAAAAAGAAATAGAATCTTTAAACATTACTGACATCACTCAACATGGATTTAGAACTGGTTTATCTTGCACTGCAAATTTGTTGTCCTTCTATAATTCCATAAGTTTGAACCTCGACTTAAACATTCCTACTGATGTCATCTTATTAGATCATAGTAAAGTCTTTGACAAAGTATCACACGCTATTTTGATTAACAAACTTACTCACTTAGGCTTTTCGGCAACGCTAGTGTTATGGATAAAAAGCTGGCTGACTAATCGATCTCAGAGGGTCCGGGTCAATGGCACTATCCTGGGTAGAGTGATGACTGGTGTTCCCCAGGGCTCCATCTTGGGGCCCACCCTGTTCAATATTTTCATTAGTGATATGAAAATCCACTCAGCTAACATTCTTATGAAGTTTGCAGATGATACTAAGCTAGGGGGTGCAGTTAACAATGTAGCCAATATACAGACAATATTAACTGATCTTACATTAATTGAACACTGGGCTCTTACCAATAAAATGGACATTAATGTGTCTAAATGCGCTGCTTTACATATGGGGAAAAATAACCCTAAACAGGTATACACACTGAACAACATTAATATTAAGGTTTCCTGTCTTGAAAATGATCTCAGGATCCTAGTAAACAATAAACTTACCCCATTTTCTCATTGCAACAGAATCGCTAATCAAGCCAATGCTCTTCTTCAAAGGATTAACTGTACATTTGTTTCTAAAACTGAACAGTGCATCATCACTTTGTACAGATCTCACGTTAGGCCCTGCCTTGATTATGGCTCCCCTTTTTGGAGTCCGTACCTCATTAAGGATGTAGACAGAGTTGAGAGGATTCAGACTAGAGCTACAAAAATTATTCCTCATTTAGCACATCTGGTCTATGAGTCCAGACTACAAAAGATAGATTTGCATTCCCTTAAATTGAGAAGAACAAGAGGCGATTTACTACAACTTTTTATTTATTTATTTAGTTGTTTAACCAGGTATAGCACACTAAGCTGAAAGCTTTTTTACAGGAGCAACCTGGGAGCACAAGGAGGTTAAGTGACTTGCTTAGGGTCACACAGTATTCAAGTGGAAGCTGTGGGATTCAAACCCTGGTCTGGTCTGCTGGATATCACCAGATTTGCAGCTCAGAGCCTTAGACCACTGCGCTATACTGCCTCCAAATTTTAAGATTATTAAATCACCCATTTTGATGAGACAATGTGGCATATCATTCTCTTCCAGAAAAATCGGACCAAGGCTAAATAACAAACAATTGGATATCGTTAAATGTAACACTAATAAAAGACAACATTTTTTCTCTATAAGAACTCCCCATCTATGGAATACTCTCCCACAAGACATTATTGATGCAACTACCATCACGACTTTTAAAATGAAACTAGATAATTGGCTAACCAGATAGTATCACAACAATGATCCACACATGTGGAGGACAATCTTGATGGGCCTCGGCTTTCTTTTGTCCTTTCAACCAAGTAACCAAGTAATGCCGTAATAGCACACTTACCTTTGATTCTTAAGTTTGCTGTTCGGCTTTGAAGAGTGCAAACTTGTCCTGGTCCAGAGAAGATTACAGTGCCATCCTCTGGAGGTAAGTATGGGGTAAGTGGGGTTAGGGGAGGTGGGTGCTCAGTGGGAGGTTGGGGATGAATGGCAAGGGGGACTGGGGTGATGATGAGGGACTGTTTTCATTTTTACAGATAAAAAAATGTCTGGGGATGATATTCTTTATTTACAGAAAACAAAATGTTTGGGCACACTGGGGCATTCTCCCACTGTGCCATATGATTGGGGGGTGGGTACATTATGCCATCACAGGGATTTGGCACTCCAACATCAGTGGGGGGAAAGAAAAAATACATTTGGTAACACTGGGGTGGGCTTCCAGTCTGCCACATGAATGAAGGGGTGCACATACTGCCAACATGGGGAATGGGCACCTGGATATTGGTGCAGGGGAGAAGTGAATAACATTTAAGCGCACTGGGGTGGACTCCAAGTGTGCCACATGAATTGGGTGGGCTACATAATGCTGGCACATGAATTTGGGACCTCAATGTCAGTGCAGAGATGGGAATGGAGGGAGTGGGGAGGACAGCAGCAGTGGGAGGGTGTGAGATAGTTTTCTTTGTTACTGGTGCTGGAGGCAGCGACAACCTAACTGTTTATGCACAGCACTCACACATGTGTAGTTGCAGTGAATGGGTTTTTGCCATTCACAACATGATGGCACCAGTGGAACTGCACATGCGCATGGGTCGTGCATGCGCAGTTCATGCCCAGGAATGCAGAAATAACAGCTGAAATATTGTGGCTGTTTTTTCTGTAGCAGCTGATCATGGTGGAGGGTTTCAAGCTCTGTTGGACTTTCAGAAGGATACTTCCAAAAGTCCAATGGAAGGTTCCATGATTGCCCATTTTTAGGAGCTATGATCGATCCGAAAATGGCTGTCAGCTCTGCCAACAGCCCTAAAAAGGGCTGCAAAAACAAATTGCACTAACTATAGACCTATACAATTAATGTCTGTCCCAGGGAATCTTATGGAATCAATACTCAAAGACATGATAAATGCACACATAGTGAGAAAGAATCACAGGGATAGAGATCATCATGGGTTTTTGTCTGGTTGATTATGTGTAACTAATTTGTTATGTTTCTATGATAAAATATGTGTAGCACTGGACGGGGGGATCCAGGTAATTGTATATATGTGGACTTCACTATGGCATTCAATAAGGTTCCACACAGTTATATTATTCAATGCCTATGGACATAAGTTTAGATCACTGACTAGTTTGATAGATTGCAAGCTGGCTGAGGAACAGGTCAAAGAGGGTGTGTGTAAATGGCTACTACTCAAGCTCAGTACTTGTGATGAGTGTGGTGCAGCAGGGCTTGGTCCTGGGGCTAGTGCTATTCCAGATATTTATGTCAGATATGGGGAAACGAACATCTAATTGGCTCAGTAAATATGCAGATGATACAACACTAGCAGGTATTGCCAATAACAATGAAGATATTGCTACTATCCAAAATTATTTGAATAACATTCAGAAGCATGCACATCGGGGGGGGGGATGAGTTTCAATAATGACAAATGCTGTATTATACACTTAAGGAGGCAAAATAATAAAGGATCCTATCTTTTTGACGGACAACACCTTATGGAGCCAATCGAGGAAAGAGAACTAGAAATAATTATAAACAAAAACATAAACTATGATTCACACTATAATAACAGAAACATAGAAATATAGAAATATAGAATTTGTGGCAGATAAGGTCAGCGCGGACCATCTAGTCTGCCCATTTCCCTACCTAACAAATAAGCTGCAGATCCTAGTTAACCAGCAGCCTACTTCCTCCTACAATCCACTAGAATTGCCTTATGGCTGTCCCATGCATTCTTGAATTCCCCATTGTTTTTGACTCCACAACCTCCTCAGGAAGACTGCTCCATGCATCCACAACACTCTCCATGAAAAAATACATCCTCACATTACTTCTGAGTTGTCTCCCCTCTATCTTCAAATTGTGCCCCCTTGTTCTTGCACATCTCTTTTTCTGAAAGATGCTACCCTCTTGGACCTTGTTGATTCCCTTGAGGTACTTCCAAGTTTCTATCATGTTTTCCCTCTCCCTCCTTTCCTCAAGGGTATACATTTTAAGCTCCTTTAGTCTCTCTTTGTATGTCTTCTGGTGCAGATCCTGCACCATTTTGGTTGCCCTCCTCTGGACAGCCTCCACACTGTCTATGTCTGTGCAGAGATGGGGTCTCCAGAACTGCATGCAGTACTCCAGATGGGGTCTCATCAACTGTCTGTACAGAGGGATAACAGCTTCTTGTTTTCTACTGGTGATGTCTCTCCCCCCATGCATCCCAGCATCCCACCAGCCCTCTTTACTGCCTTCTCACACATTTGGGTCATCTGATATAACCACCCCCAGGTCCCTTTCCATTTTTGTTGTTATCAGTATCTTACCCCCAATGTGTACTCTTCCCCTGGGTTTTTGTTTCTCAGGTGCATTTTTTTGCACTTCTTTGCATTGAATCTAAGCTACCATACATTTGTCCATTTCTTCAACCTTGCCAAGTCACTTCCCAATCTTTCCACCCCACCTTGTGTATCAACCCTGTTGCAGATCTTTGTGTCATCTGCAAAGAGACATACTTTTTCTTCCAGTCCCTCTGCAATGCCACTTATAAAGACATTAAAAAGGACTGGACCCAATACTAAACCCTGTGCTACCCCACTAGTAACACCCCTTTCTTCACTATGGACTTCCTTTACTATTACCCTCTGCGTCCTGTTGTACAGGCAATGTTTTACCCAGGCTACCACCCTGGGACCCACTCCCAGGCTGGCTAATTTGTTTATTAATCTTTTGTGTGGGACTGTGTCAAATGCCTTGCTAAAGTCAAGGTAGGCCATGTCCGCAGATCCTCCCTGCTCTATTACTTTGGTCACCCAGTCAAAGAAATCAATTAGATTCATCTGACATGATCTTCCCGCTGTGAATGCATGGTTCATTGGGTCCTGTGCCTCACTGGCCTCTAGGTACTCAACAGTTCTTTCCTTCAGAAGTGATTCCATCATGTTCCCTATCACTGAAGTCAAACTGACAGGTCTGTAGTTTCCTGCCTCCATCTTGCTTCCACTTTTGTGAAGGGGAATCACATCTGCCCTTTTCCAGTCCTTAGGTACCACACCATCCTCCCATGATTTGTTAAAAAGGGTAGTCAATGATGTTACTAGTTCTCCCCTTAGTTCTTTAAGTATACTGGGGTGAATCCCATCAGGCCCCATTGCTTTGTCCACCTTCAGTTTTAGGAGTTCTTTCAGATTGGTTTCTTCTGTGAAAGGAATGATATCTCCCCCTCCCATCCATAGTGCTTCTATTGACTGGATTAGGTGCCTCCTCCTCCTCCTCTTCCTTTGTGACTAGTGAGCAGAAGTATTCATTCAGTATCTCTTCTTTTTCACTATCCCTCTCTGCCCACCCACCCTCCTCTTTATTCAGCCTCAGTATCCCTCCTTTTATCTTTCTTCACTCCTTAATGTACCTATAAGAGGTTTCATCTCCCTTCTTAACCAAGTTGGTTATCTTTTCCTCAGTTTGGGCCTCTGCTATTCTGACTGCTTTCCCACTTCCTTCTGCTTTATCTGGTACAATTCTCTGTCCTGCTCTTTCTGCGTTTCCTTATACTTTCTGAATTCTTTTTATCCCTAGCCTTCCCCGCCACCTCTTTTGAGAACCATAGTGTTTTTTTTTCTTTTTTTTGATTTGTTTATTTCCTTCACACAAAGGTTTGCTGCCTCAGTGATGGCAGTTTTGATGTTTCCCCATTGTTGCTACACCCCTCCGTCTTGCCTGTTTGCTAGTGCTTTTCTGAGGCACTCTCCCATTTTGACAAAATTAGCCCTCCTGAAGTCCATTACCTTCACTTTTGTATGGCTTGATTCTACAGCTGAGTTTACCATCAATCAATCAATCAATCAATCAATCAAAATCTTTATTTACCCAGGCGGGCACCCTTGAGCAAGGCTCATTTGCAAGGTGGACCTGGTCATGAATACATCAAAGTACAGTATAGAAACAGGTATACAAATAGCAATAATATACAAGGAAGAAAAAGTATATGCAGTGTATACAGTACAAAACAAGGCTAAAATAAATTAAAAAAAACAGCATTATTTTACAATTGAAGAAGTCAGCAGATGTACAATCAACCATAGGCATACAGGGGTTATAAGCAAAGATCTTCTGAGTGAGGCAGCCGGCAACTACACATATAGGGGAAAGAAGCCATGTATGGGGTGGCAGGTTAGAGAGGTAAAGAAGAGGAGGGATATATTACCAATGATTGGGGGAAAAATTGAGCTAAAACCACAGAAAGTGACGATGGCTGTCGTGTACTTGTTTATTAGGATAATGAAGGAGGAGGGGTAGATAATTGGGACACTACTATGGATGAGGTGGGACTTTAGCCAGGCTGGAGTGGACAAGGAAGGGTGGGTGCAGCAGGAAGAGTTAATAGAGAAAGAGTGAGAGCCAGGGGTAGAAACATGGTGAGCATCAGGATGGAAAGGGGGAGTTGCGGAATTAGTGAGCTAGTAGTGAGGAAAACATTTGCAAGGTGCTTTCATGTAGTGATCGTAGAGCACCTTGAAGATATTCGAGCTAACAGGGCAGCTCAGCTTCAAGTTTCTTTGTAAACCGTTCCACAGTGTGGGTAAAGAGAAGCATAGAGCAGCTTTGTTGAAATGAGTTTTGACCCTAGGAACTTGGAGGGCAATTAGGGAATAACTCCTTACAGAGTAGGTGCCTAACACACTACAGGGAATACAATCTGAGACATACGAAGCACACTGTTTGGTGGTCACTTATTCCCAGATGGCTACCCACATCTAGATCTGAGATCCTCTCTCCACCCCCATTTGAGAGTACCAGATCTAAGACTGTTCCCTCCTGAATAGGTTCCAAAACTAGCTGCCTGAGGCATGTCCCCTGTAGGGCATTGAGAACTGCCCTGCTTTTGGATGTGGCTGCAGGAAAGGTGCTCCAGTTAACATCTGGCATATTCAGGTCCCCATCAGCAATATTTCCCCTTTCTCTGCCATCCTAAGGATGCCTTCTATAATTTCCATGTCCATTTCCTCCCCCTGAGATGAGAGCCTGTATATATTCCCTGTGCAGAATGTGGTGCCATTTCCAGTCTCCAGCGTGATTCATAGTGCTTCCTCTCCTACCTGTTTACCCTTTAATTCTGTTGCTTTGATCCCTTCCATTTCATAGAGAGCTACTCCTCCTCCTCTTCTACCTTCCCTGTCCCTCCTGTAGATTGTGTACCTTGGTATGCTGACATCCCAGTCATGATTTTCTGTGTACCATGTTTCTGTTACTGCCATGATATCCAGGCATCCCTCTTCCATCAAGGCCACCAGTTCAGGGAGCTTGTTACCTAAACTACAGGCATTGGCACTCATTATCCTCCATTTTTTTATGGACTTACCCCTTTTTGCTCATACCTGTCATTACTGCCTTTGTCTTTTTCCTCCATTTACCCCTGCCCTTCTTCCTATCGACTTCTCTATCTTGGTGTTTACCTCACTCACTATCCTGATTTTTGGTGGGGGGATGGGCTAGGATTTCCCTTTTCCTTTTCAGTGCCTCCCCTCTTGGCTAGTTTAAATGCTTGCCAATGAAGCATTTAAACTTATCACCTAGGATTCTAGTTCCATTCCTGGACAGATTCAGATCGTCTCACCAGTATAGGCCTGCATCCCTCCAGGTGGACCCCCAGTCCCCAATAAAGCCAAAACCCTGAGCTCTGCACCAGTTTTTCACACTGATTGAATCCCATGGTGCAGAGCACTCTAACTTCACCATACCATAGACAGGCTGTACCTCCGAGAAGGTTACTGTGCATGCTACTTGTCTAAGGCCCCCTTCCCAACTCAACAAGCTCCTCCTTCACTGCTCTGATCCCTTTCCCAGCCAGGTCATTTATACCTAGGAGGACAATGACATTCAGCTCCTTCCCCCGTGCAGCTGCTCCTGCCACCCTGAGGATTCACTCCCTGTCTCTGCAAGCCATGGCACCAGGCAGGCACCTTACCTCCCTCCCCCCCAAGTTCTACCCTCCTCATAACAGTTGTACGAAGGATTGGGATGTTATAGGGCCACACAATCTGGCAATTTAAAATTCATGTGAACAGTTCTGAAAATATTTCTATGCTTACAACTTAGCCACCTTTGGAGCTAGATAATAGAAAACTTGGATGCATACTTTCTTGGAAGAGTCATAGAATCTGCTAAATAGAGAAGTACTGGTTATGTAAATTGTTAAGTTTTAGCCCTGACCTGCCTCCTGACATGACTTCCCAGGCTCGCTTCCAACCCTGGGTCATCAGTATGGCAGGATGATGCTCTGATGCTGGGGTATGGGGATTGCCTTAAAGCCTAATATTTAGGGTCAGTGAACCTGACAACATTGGTAATATTCTGCTCTCTAGCTTTAAACCTATAGGCGCTTAAAATTCAGCATTTATGTAATTGTGAAATGTATTTTTAAAGATTTTAAATGTTTGGAGGCTTGTAACTCAGTCACCGTTAGAGTTAAATACCTAAACCAAGGCATATGTATGGGTATTGGTAAACTCACCGTACCAAATATGATGCCATTTGGACCAACACTTCTAGTCTACATAGTTGTTAACTGTAATTTTAACATTCCTGAATGGTCGGAGGCCTTTAACTTAGCCATCTTTAAACACAGAGATACAAAACATGGTACACATATGTAAGGGCATTGGCACAGTCGTCATAACAAATGTGGTGCAATTTGGAGAAATACCTTTTAAATTAGATAGAAATAACCAACATCACAATTTTGACACAGTGTTGCAAACCTTTCATGGAAATTTCATGGAAGTGAAATCAGCATATGGTCAGAATTCCGCTGACAGAAGGTAAATTTTACCCAGTCCTATGCTTCCTTCTATCCTATTTTTCTTATGTTCATATGTACTTTAAGTACTGTATGATCAAAAAGTATTATCTGAGCTATAATATCTGCTTTCTCATTTTACAAAGCAGGGACACTTACTGAGGGTACTACTGTGACTGTAAATGTTTGTGTACTGAAAGGTATCAGGCTGATACCTTTCAGTACAGAAACATTTACAGTAGTGATACCATATCACTCTATTTGTTGACTGTACTGTAGCTCTGAAATTATAAAAAAAAAATCAAGAAAAGGCATCATGTGCCAGTGGTTATGAATATTAACTGAAAGCCAGGAAAACCAGTCTTCAAATCCAGCCACTACTATCACTGTAAGGGCAGGCTGGGGAGTGTGCTTCTATCACCCCCAGACCTGCTGCTGTTAAACCATGAAGCAACAGAAGATAGCAGAAACAAGTAAGTTATTATTAAAGTGAGGAACCGGCTGCTATACAGTCTGGGGTTTCCAACTTTAATGATAAAGAATTGTACAGCTTTGAGTCAAGGTGTGTGCACTGAAACCAGAGATTTCAGGTTCAAATCCCACCACAGCCACAGTTGTGACCCCAACGATCCCAGGTCCAAACCCTGTGAGAGCCACAATTATAAACCCAGCAATCATAGGTTCAAACCCCACTACAGTTACAACTAGTAACTCAGACAGTCCCAGTTTGAATCTTACTACAGCTATAACTGTGAACCCAGAGATCCAAGGTTCCAAGGTTCAAATAACATCACAGTCTCAATTGTAAACAAAGAGATCCTACGTACAAATCTCACCACATCCATAACTGTGAACCTGGAGATCACAGGTTCAAATTCCACTACAGCTACAACTGTCAGCCCAGAGATCCCAGGTTCTAATCCCATTATAGTCATGACTCTATACCCAGAGATTACAGGCTAAAATACAAGCACAGTTACCATTGTTAATCCAGATATCAGGAGAAGAAAAAAACATGCAGTCTTCCATTTCACTAATCAATACATTTGTTTTAAAGAAGCTGTGACCTGTATTCAAAGAAAAAGAAAAGACACAGTTATTTAAAATAAAACCTGTAGACAAGCAGGTAAAACAGGGCAATCCTCACGTAGTACCAATGTTTCATGTGTGACAATGCACACTTTTTCAAGGCTTGACTTATGATACTAGAATACTCCATTTTTACAGAGCTGTTTAAAGGCACAGTAATTAATTTCACATGTGCCTTAATAAAATGTCAAACATACATAGACATAAAATACAACATACATTAAGCATAAAACAGGCACATCACAGGCACATCACAGGCATATCACAAAAGCACTCAAAAGAGAAGTTACTGGAGCTACACGACAGGAGCCAGAGAGTGGTCAAGATTAAATAAAGATATAGAAATGTTACCTTTTCTGAAATTATTTTTGATTGGATTATAATAATTAACAGTGGGTCATGGTTGAAGAGAGCATTCTACGGTTCAGTTGGATTGTCTGTTTTGATGCATGTATTTTTGTATTGGGATATACCTGTTTTACACTTAATGTATGCAGGTTTATGTCCTTGTATGTTTGACATTTTAATTAGGGCAAAGATGAAATGAATTACCATGTCTTTAAACTGCTCTGTAAAAATGGAGTATTCTATTATCCTAAGACAAGCCTTGAAAAAGCATGCATTCTCGCACATGAAACATTGGTGCTCTGTGAGGACTGAATTGTCTTGACTGCTTGTCTACAGGTTGTTTCCTTACTTTAAATAAATGTGTATTTTTTACCTTTAAATACAAGTTACAGCTTATTTACAACAAATGTCTCATTTAATGCAGTGGAAGAGTGCGTGACTTTCTTCTCCTGACTCCGAATTTTAACAGCTGCGTTCATGCCTTCCTGGGTGCCAGCTTTTCCTTCTCTACAGAATCCGGAGGCCCCAGGTTCAAATTTCACCACAACAACTGTGAACTCAAAGATGCAAGGTTCAAATAACATTACAACCCCATCTGTAAACATAGAGATCCCAGGCCTTAATCCCACCAGATCTGCAAGTGTGAACCAAGTGATACAAGGTTCAAATCTCACTACAGCCAGAACTCAGAACCCACAGATCCCATGTTCTAATCCAATCACAGCCACAGTTGTGAACCCAGAGATCACAAGTAAAATCCCATCACAGTTAGAACTGTGACCAAGAGGTCACAGATATAATTCTCACAATAGATACAATGGTGAACCCAGAGACTCTCATATCATTTCACAACAGCATCAACTGTAAACCCAGAGATCCCATTTTCAGATCTCACCACAGCTACAACTTTAAACACAGAGAACCCAGGTTAAAATCCTACAGCAGCTACAATGGTGAACTCAAAGATTCCAGGTTGATATCCCCCAAAAGCTACAACTTTAAACCCTGATTCAACTCATACAAAAGCCTCAGCAGTGAATCCAGAGATCACATGTTCAAATCTGAGAAGAATCACATCGAAAATAGAGATCCCAGGTTAAAATCCAACCACAGCCTCAACTGTGAATCCAGAGATCCCAGGCTCAAATCTCACCACAGCCACAACTAAGAACCCAGATATCCCTTGTTCAAATCCCATTGCAGCCACAACTGTGAACCCTGAGATCCCAGGTTCAAATCCCACCATGGATTCAACTGTAAATACAGACATCCCAAGTTCAAATTGCACCACAACTACAACTGTGAATACAGAGATCCCAGGTATGAATTTAACTGTAGCTTCAAGTGTGATCTCAGAGATTTCCCAGTTCAAATCCTACCACAGCTAGAACTGTAAACCCAGAGATCTCAGGTATAATTCCCATCACATCTTCAACTGTAAATCTAGATATCAGAAATTCAAATCCTGCCACAGATGCTGCTGTGAACATAGAGATCCCATTTGTAAATCTGACCACAGCTACATAGTGAAACCAGAGATCCCAGGTTCAAATCTAACAACATGTATAATGATGAACTCAAAGATCTCAGGTTTATATTTTTACACCATGGTTGAAGACATAAAATAAAACCATGAGTGAGTCCCCAGACCTCCCTGGATTTATTCCCATCCAACTATAATACCGGGTAGAAGCAGGACTTCCCTCTAAAAATTAGATTTAAAATTTTGTTTGGTCGATCCTGGGAAAGTGGAATTGTGACACAAACATTTTTAAAAAGGAGGGCATAACTCAAAATCAGTACATTACCTGTGGATATTTGTAGAGCCCCAACATTCTTGCAATGGGCACTGATGTCTTTGAACTTAAATCTCCAATTATGGCAGCTGAAGGAGGGAGTCCAGGGCAGTGGTAGTTTGGTGAGGTCTTGCTGTGCCCGGTCAGTAGCCACATTGTGCCCTTCAGGGCCATTTCCACTGTATCACAGGAATCATAAATTCCAAATCCCAGTGAAACGTTTGGTAAAAGTTTTGTGTTTCTATTAATCTCTTCAATTCCAAAGATCATGCACTGAACATACTGGTAGAAATACATATTAAACCTAAAATGACAGAGAAGGGTAATTAAGACTTGCATCCCATCAGGTTCCATTCTCTCTCTCTCTCTCTCTATTTTTCTCTAAATTTTCTTCCTTCCTTCCTTCCTTCTCTCCCTCCCTCTCTCTCTCTCCTTCCCTCTTTCCATTCTTTCTTACTTTCTTTTCTCTGTTTCTGTTCCTGTTTATCTGTTTCTCCTCCTCAATAAAAGTGATATAAGAACCCTTACCTCACCTTAGGCAATGCAGTATAACCCATAAACCTAAGTGTATAAAGTATGAAAGAAAGGTGCCGTGTCATCGAGTTGTCTGAAAATAAAACAAAATGGTAACATTAAATACACACTAAACATAGAAAATAGAGTTAGAATTCATGTTTTAACCATTGGTTTTCTTCAGGAATTACTTGTAAACCAATCCCTCCCCTGAAAAGCTTTTTTCTTTCTCTTTTAGATAATTCCTGAAGAACACCTATGGTCAAAACATTGATTCTAACTTTATTTTCTACTTTCAGCATGCATCTAATAGTACCACTTTGTTTTATATGTTGTATACAATGGTTCTGAGAAGCCCTCATTAAATGCATGAAGCAGACTCCATTTTGTAGTGCTTCCTTCACAACACATGCAGAACACTGAGGCCTGGTAAGTTTTTGTAAACTTTCTAATAGAATTAGTTTAGGTTTTACCAGTATTTGCAAACCCTGACAGATGTACTTCAAGGCCACCTAATTAACTAATAGAACTACAAAATGTTTACATATTACATTGCAGTATTTGAAGCCTTTTATTTGTCTTAATTGTTGAAGCTAGAGAAGTTACTTCTTGGCTACGTACTGCACAAAAGTCTCCTCTACTAGTTACTCTTCTGGACAGTTTTGCCTTTAAGTCTCTTCCTGACCACAGTATTTTTGCACTACCTATCTTCCAGTAATTTGGAACTTTATTTAATGTACAGTAAAGTAAATACATTGATTACTGCTATAGGGAATGGATTGGAACACTAGATATGTGTACACACAACCAAATTGCATACACGTGAAACAGATAACATTTTTTCATCTTCCAATTCTTTTGCCTTGTTACATCTGTTTTCCATCTACGTAATAACACTCTTTCAGATGGTTGTCCTATTTTTAAACAAAGTGTATGTTTTTGCCCTGTATGAGCCACAATCCTGCTATACTGTTGTGTGCTACCTTCATAGCTTGGGTCATGCCTGAAAAAAAAGAAAAATAAACAAACAAGTTGAGTAGCCTGGGTGGACAAAGCTTCCCTTATCTGTAATCAGATTCTATGTTTCTGTGTTTGTATGAAAATGGTCCGTGGGACCAGTGCACCTAACCAGTGAACAAATAACATAAAATAAAATACACAGCATGTCTAATGATTTTCTTTCAAATGTATTTCATGTTTGAGAAAATTAGCTGAAAAATATAAATGTCAACCTCTTCACATGAGATCTGCACCACTGTTTAGTTACATAAAAAGGTTTTGACAAAATAAATTGTTTCAGCACAATGGTGCATATGCACAAAATTCCATTTTAAAAATAGATATCTTACTCATGTGAACTTTATTCTCACATTACTGAGAAGTATTACATTGTGTTTGGGAATCACTTCATCTTCCAAAATTTCTTGATTAAACATTGCACTTGTTTTGTATTATACTCAAAAGGCATCTAAAATGTGAACAAGGGTTCATATCTACATTTTCTTAATACAGTATGTGTAAGGTACAAGCTGCGTGACTGAACATTTTAAATGAAATGTGATGAGTAAAAGGTTTGATTTTATTAACATAAGGTAAATTCTTACCAACTTCCAATCTGATAGCTTCAGGGAGAGTCAAGAGACATTTGCTACCAAACACATGAAAATTGCAGGGTTTGGTTAATAAGAGCACTGAGCTAGGAAAGAGAAGCTCACAGGTTTTAATCCATTGTAGCTACTGACTCTCATTGATACATAGATCTCTTCCTGCTTCAGCTTTTCCAGCAGTAAAGGAGGGTAACAAAGGCCCCTGAATGCCAGATGTAAAGCAAGACCCACCTTACATCAGATGTAAAGCAGGGCTCCTTGAATACCAGGTGTCATCTCCCACTTGGCACATACACTATAACATGATAGTTCGGTGCAGCATCTCCAAGAGAAACAGTCTTTCTTTCTTTCTTTCTTTCTTTCTTTCTTTCTTTCTTTCTTTCTTTCTTTCTTTCTTTCTTTCTTTACTGTTATATTGTTCTGTTTATAGATAGCCACATTTTCTTTTGTCTGACATTTTTCTGCATATCTAGTCATCCAAACATACGTTAGTCTATGTTCTCATGAGCAGTAAAGCTAAGAAAACATATTGGTAGTATGTGTCATCTAAGAAAAAGAATCGGTAGTGAAAGACAGACAGAGAGAAAGCAGAAAGGAGATATAGAGGTAATGAGAGACAAACAAAGGACTGGCAATAGAGAGGTCATGAGAAACATGGATACAGAAAGAGCAAAGGAGATAGAGAGGTAGCAAGGGAGAGAGGAAAGAGTGAGAAGCAAAGACAGAGTGAGGGAGAGAGGGGGCATGGATGTAATGGTTGGAAGGGAGAGACAGAGGAAAACATAAATGAAAAGACAAAGTGGGGGCATGGAGAGTGTGTCAAGAAAAGGGGAGAGAGAAAAAGAAAAAGAGAAAGAGAAAAGGGAATGAGAAGGTGAGAGAGAGAGAGCGAGAGATGCAGAGTGAGAGATAGAACAAAACTAACAGAGAGAATGGGAAATGGAGAACAGGAGAAAGAACAGACTAAACATAAAGAAATAAATAGATTAATTTTGATCTCATTATCAGAAGTGAAGAAAATTCCTACATTTTCAAGGATATAATTAAAATCAGAGATCAGTCAAAACAAAAATGGAATGATAGTTAAGTGTGTATTACAAGGCAGGGATACCATTGAGAGGTTTTGGGGACATGGAACCTTGATAGCGAAGCTCAAGAGGTTCTAAAGTCCCCAAAACCTCATGATGATATTATTGCCTTGTAAAACACTTATCTTTATGTTATTGCTTGTAATATATGGATCCATTGATAATACTACAGTTGGAGATGACCTTTGAATTGTAGTGTAATATATGGAGATGGCCAAATGATAGTAGCCTATACCATACAGAAAAATCCTAGTAATAGCACAGTACCCAAAGTGATAATATGATCATTGACCAGTGATAATACTATTGTTCAAAACTCGTAATACTATCGTTCGAGCTCTCAACGATAGTATTATCACCAAACCTGAGGAGTGCAGCCTCCAAACACTTCAACGCCATAGACCTTTTCCAAACATCCCAACGGCAACCTCTTACCATGCGTGGTGACATTTACAAAACCACACCTCTTGATTTGATGTGGTTTCTCTGTGGGTGGGCAAAACCGTTGAAAAAACATGGTGGCGGTCTCTCGCTTAGCGAGAGAAAATCGTCCCTTCACTCCAGTACCACTGCTTTCCAACAGAATTAGGTGGCTAATCTTACCTACACTGAAAGAAAACATCAAGTAAAGGTAGGACTGTGTACCAAAGAAAACTCACTCACAAGAGACATGGAGCGAGTGAGCGAGCAGGTGTGACACAACGGGATGGGGTGGAGACGGAGACAGTCAGTGTCTGACTTCTCACTGCGAGGGATCCTGCCCTCACAGTACCACAGAAATAAAACTCTCCTCCATATATTACAAAAAATTAAAAATAGGTGAGTGTCTATTACTCGGGAGAAATACCATCTCGAGGTTCTGGGGACAAGGGAACCTCTCGAGCTTCGCTCTTGAGGTTTCCTTGTCCCCAGAACCTCTCGTTGGTATTACTTCCTTGTAACAGACACTCACCTATCTATTATTCTATTTATTATCAGCAAAAACTATAGCATCATTACTTTTCAGGACATTATTATTGAGAGTAGTGCTGAATTACTGGGAAATTTTTGTATAACTTAGTATAGTATTATTGAGGCTTATGCATATATTACAAAGAGAATAATGGGTAGCTAAGTATGTATTACCAGTGAGTAACAGCATTGAGAGGTTCTGGACATTCAGTTACCTCAACAGTGAAGCTCGAGAGGTCTCTGAGTGTCCATAACCTCGAGATGCTGAAGCTCACTGGTAATACATGCTTGGCTAGCCATTGTTTTTTTTTAATATATGGATCCAAGTTGGATCGTGTTAGTTTTTTTTGTGCTCATTTTGTGGATGTTGTGGGTGGTTGGTCAATGTATTGAAGGAGTCTCTCCATGCTGGCTGACCGCCGTAGTGTGTCAGAACCCATGTGTTCCCGCCTCCTCACTACCACTCCATCGACAGCCCCATTACCTGTCCAAAACAATTTTTTTGTTTGTGTTTTCTGGTTTAATCCTACCTTTCTTCTGTTCTTCTGATGTAGGATTGATCAGGCAGTTTCATTTTTGAAGCAAAGTGCTGTGGAGTAGAAACTCTCTCGGTTATAAAGAGACTGGCCGCCATGTTTTTAAAACTATTTTTGCCCACTTACAGAGGAAAAGTGGCCAACCGGAAGGCACGCTTGGAAGACCTGGGCAGAAAGACTGGTGCTTGCGTTATTGAGCTTCTGTGATAATACTATTGTTCAGATCCCGAATTATACTATTATGGGGCCTGAACGATGGTATTATCACTCTCGAAGTGTGGTATTATCACTTCAGGAGTGATACTACTGGACAATATTTGTATACGTTAGGATACTATTAAATTTAGAATCCATATATTAAAAACACAATACTAAACATAGAGGAATTCAAACTAAATTCAAAATCCACAACCACAGTTTAGAAATAGAAACTGGTAGGCATGTACTATCCTGGAAAGCTAAAAAAGAAACTCTTTAGGCAATGTAAATGCAAAACCACTGAAATAAAAGTGCATTTTATTCTCTTCTGCACAAAATGCAACTGTACTGTATACAAGAACAATGTTTTCTAGAAATATCAAAAAGAAATGCAGATTTCCAGCTCATGAAAGATGACACTAAACTTTGTATAATGCTAGGGAAGACTATAATGTAGTAGAAAAAACTACAAACTGCAGTATCTAGCATCCTGCCACCAGCTTCAAAATATAGTATTGCTGTAGTAATCTAAGATAATTGTATCATGTTTATGTCTTATGAATAGTCTGATGTATACATTTTGGGAAAAAAAACGATATATTCTGTCATGCCAATAAAGTTCTTTGAGTTGAATTTAAATGTGACAAGGAAATGGAGAGAGAGAACATGAATGAGAGAGACACAGAGAACAACACAGACAAAGCAGAAAAAGAGAGGGGAACAGAGGCAGGTAAGAATAATAAGATACAGATGGTATAACTAGGAGAAATAGGGAGAATATCTGAAAAGGAACACGAGGGACTTAAACATTTCTCACTCTCCGCAGGGTACTTTATTTGGTAGGGCTGTAAATGGAATTTCAAAAGTCTTGTCCGTGCTATGAATTGGAAAGATTCCTCCAACCATAATGTCTCCCTTCCTTTTGTAGCCCCTTATGTTAAAATTATTTTGTTCACATCCATGTTGCTGGATCACCACACAGACAACCAGAGGAAAAAGTGAGAAGCATAGCATTAGATACAGCATCATTATCATTGCAGTTTGTAGGTAAAGAACCTTTCAAAAAATATTTGGTCAGAATATTATAACTGAAAATAAATATATCATAAAAGTTGTACAGTAATGCTGGTTGATACACAGCAAGGAAAATATCTTCAGCATGCTGTGCTCTTCATCACATGAAATGCAGCCTACAGTTATGCAAGTGTATCCTATAAATAGAAAAGCAGATCTGATGTCTAATTGAAAATATGGACCCATTTATGTTTTGCAAGTATTCCCTGGTTAACAACCAATAAGTGGGATTAATTATTTCTTGCAATTTTTGTGCAATTAGAGAATGCAGTTGAAGTAAATGACTCAATACAATTGTGTAATAAGGAGGAGACAACAAAGCAACAGAGGAATTGCCCACTTAGTCAACTGATGTTTGTTTTCTACAGTCATGTCTTATTCAAAAAGTTTAATCACGGCTGTGAAAGTTACCCTCTGGATGATGGCTCTTCTCTTGCAAAGTTATTGTGGCACTTTCAGGTGTCTGGTACTGGAGGAGAGGGCGTTCACGGATATCCCCCCTAGAGCTGACACCATCCACCAGTCCAGACCTGCCTTCAGAGGAGGACTCAGATTGAGGGGAGCACCCGTCAATGTTCCTCCTCCTCCCCCTTGGAACTGTTGACCTTGTGCAGTTGTTGCACCCATTTGTTTTGTGTTGTGTGTCGCAGTAAAGGATATCTGCTTCATCCCTGTCTCAGTGGCTGGTTCCTCGCCGTGTGTGTGTGTGTATGTGTGTGTGTGTGTGTGAGTTTGTGTGTGTGTGTGTGTGTGTGTGTGTATCTTTGTTCACCTCATATCTATTTCAGGGCCTTCTGAAGTGCCTGTGTATGTGCTACCTGCAGGTTGGCATGTGCGCTGTGCTGGTGGCAGCTGTTTGGGCCTTGTTGTCACATGTGCGATAGTGGAACATGGTGGGTGCCCATCATGTGGGCCCATGCAGTCTCTGTGCATTGTGTTGGTGCATGCGTGGCTGGCATGTGCATCTGCCAGTGCCTAGCAACCTGTGGGCCGCTTCACTGGGCACTTACGGCAGTGTGTGCATCACATAGGCTGCTTACGGCTGCTTTCAGAATGCGTAAGGTGTGCATGGGGACACAACATGCCATTCTGACATCCTGTACAGCAAACATACATTGTCCCACACATACTGCTTCCACAGGAATGCCCCTCCACAACCACGTATCCACCTTGACATGCATGTTCATGTGGTTGCACTGTACATGGCACTATGCGCATTTGGTGAATACCACACGGAGGAGGCTTCTGCAAATTTTGCAAGTCTCTGCCTCTGTGTGGGGCTTATGCATGGTGCGTAGCACCACTTTTCCTTCATGAATAGGGCCCTGAATATTTAACAGACAAGAGATGTTCTTCTTCACAGGAGGAACATTTCAGGCTACACAGCATCATCTGACTTGTGAACTAACCATAGAGTGGGATTAGCATAAGTATTGAAAGTGGTATCTCACTACAAATGCCAAAAGGTACACACATGGCAACTACTCACTGCAAATGTCAAAGGGTGCAGTCATGGCAACCATTTGTAGCAAATACAAAAAGGCACAGTCATTGTGGCTACACACCGTAAACACCAAAGGATCCTGTGATGATCGCCTCTCATTGAAAACCATAAAGAGTGTTATAACTTGAGGCCACTCTCTGCAAATGCTGGTTCTATGTCATAGTGGCGATCACAGAATAGTGATCGCCATTAGGGCCAATGTACATCGAAAATGAATTACAGCTATGTACACTTGCAGCTACTAGAAAACTGGTGACTGGTTTTCTATGTTATGAGGGGGCTGCACCCCCCGCATCCCCTACTTAAGGATTCTCAACACTGGGGGGGTGCATGTCGGGGGGGTTAAAAATTAAAAGAAAATGAAAAAAAACAACCCGACACAAAAACATGATTGCGACCAGAATCGAACCTGGCACTCTCCCAGCCCCAACTCTGCCACCTACCCACCACACCTCATGGCCAGCTTGGCAGTTGACTGCCGCACTACACCCGGGATACCCTCCCTCCCCTTCTGCCCATTGCATAATCTGGTCCCTCCTCCCCTGCACACATGTATATACAGTGGCATCTTGTCGCTGTAGTCACCTACCCCTGTATCCAGTTGCTGCCCTGCCAGGTAGCCCTGTACACAGGCGTCATGATTGAGTCCCCCTTTTTGAAAGCGCTTAGTCATGGTTGCCTTGTACAGGGTATACCGCAAAGGCCTTATTGTGCAGTCATTGCAACTATCTTCTACAAATCCCATCCTGTGTAGTCAAGGCAGCCTCTTACAGCTACTGCCATACTGTGAAATCATGGTGGCCACTTGCAGCAAATACCATGCTGTGCTGTCATGGTGGTCACTCAGTGCAAATGCCAAACTCTGCTGCCTTGGTGGACACTTACAGAAAATGACATACTATGCAGTCATGGCAGCCAACCACTACAAATACCATGCTGTGCAGTCATGGCCTCCAGTCACTACAAATACCATGCTTTTCAGTCATGGCAGCCAGTCATTACAAATACCATGCTGTGCAGTCATGGCAGCCAGTCACTACATGATTTTGTCATTACTGCTTACTGTACATTGTGTAAACCTCGTAGATATGTTACTCTAGTATTATTTTTTATCCTGATCTCTATTGATTGTTATGTCATTGATTTCCTAATTTTGTTCCTAACATCCGCTCTATGTAATGCGTCCACTGTATTTTTTTGCTTTGTTTACTTTATTTCTGCTGTATTGATTTCAATTTTGTAACCTCCCGGGTTGTGTCTGAAGATAATCATTTCATGGCTAGCACACCCACCTGGTTAACAAAAACTAAATAAATAAAAATACCATGCTGTGCACACACTATTCAGTTATGGTAGCTACTAACTGCAAATATCATACCGTGAAGTAATAGCAGCCACTCACTTCAAATGCCATATTGTGCAGTCATGGCAGCCTCTGACTGCAAATACTACAGTATACATACTTTGTTGTGTAATAATGTTGGCCAGTCACTGCAAATACCATACTGTGCAGTCATGTTGAGAACTCAGTGCAAATACTGTACAGTGCAGCCATGGTGGCCACTCCCTACGGATACCATAATGTGCAATTAGGGCTGCCACTCATTGCAAATACTATACTGTGCAGTTGTAGTGATGGCTCACTGCAAATACTATATGGTGTAGTCATTTCTGTCACTCATTACACATACCATACTGTGCAGTTATGGTGGGCACTCACTGCAAATACTACACTGTGCAGTAATGTTGGCCACTCACTGTAAACACCATATTGGCTGTCCTGTTGACAACCCTCTAATAGCATGAAATTCACTCTGGGTGGCAGTTCATTGCAAATACTATATTATGCAGTCATGGTGACCATTCAGTGTGAATACCATACTGTGCAGTCATGCTGGCCACTCAGTGTAAATACCATACTATGAACACATGGCAGCCACTCACTGCAAATGCCAACCTGAGCAATCATGGAGGCTGCTCACTGTATTTATTTGTTTATTCACTGGAATCTCGGATTAACACCTTTGAGCTAAAAGCTTGTTTACAAAGGTTCCATGTTGTAAGGCAATAAACAAGGTACTTAGACATTACAAAATAGATAGGGGTATATATAGCAGGCAAGTACATATGCTACGTACAGATACAGATTCAAGCAAGTACAGTTAAAATACATCAAGTAGGAGAGGTCAGCTTTATTACAACAGTACTTAGAGCATACCTAAGGTGGACAAGCAGTTTATAGTGGTAGCTGAGCTTAAGGGCGTGCAGATAAAGTTAAGGAGGGTCAGAAGTGGTGGTGACCAAAGGAGGGGGAGGAGAGAATAAATGAGAGCAGTGGGAAGGTGTGGGCAGAAACAAAAGGGGTGACAGATAAGGGGGTAGAGCGATCAGAGGGGTGGGATTGGATAGGAATCTACCCAGGGTTACGTAAGTAGGTGATAGAGGCAGGGCTGGGTAATGTGGGGGAGAGAGGGATATGGGAAAGGGTTTTAATGTGGGGAGGTGAGATGAGAGAGAAACTGGGGGGTGAATGTAGGGGGCTATATTTGTGAAGAGAAAGCAGGAAGGCGGGGGGATAAAGAAGGGGGTAAGTGCTCAGTGGGGTCACACCAAACAGGGGAGGAAGTGTGGGAAGATGGGTGCTATGCAGGACAGATAAGCTATCAAAAACTGTAAATAAAATATTGTTCAGCCATGGTGGCTACATACTGTAAATACCATTCTGTGCTGTTATTTTAGTGACACACCGTAAATACCATACTGTGCAGTCATGGTGGTCTTTCATTGCACATAAAATACAGTGCTGTTATGGTTTTTTTTTTCATTTTATTTATTTATTTACTTCAGTTTGGGATTAATACCTTTGAGTCAAGGACTCATTTTCAAAGGTTCCAAGTCATGTGGAGAACAAACATTACAGTTAATACAAGGAATACATAAAAACAGGGAAACAATTACACAGGCAAACTAAATATATTGAAATGATATATATCTTATAAGCAGTAGTATCAGAAAAAGGATTGAAGGTGGGTGAGACTCTGTGTTGGAGTACACTAGATGGTGTATAAACCAAAAATGGAAAGGGTAGGGTGGTCAGCTATGACAGGGCACTGTTAGGGGTGGGGAGAGTGAGGGTGGGGTGGTCAGCCATAATAGAGCATCGTCAGTGGTGGGGTAGTGAGGGTGGGGTGGTCAGTCATGATTGGGCATCATCAGGGGTGGGGTGAGGCGGGGTGGTCAGCTATGATAGGGCACTGTCAGTGGTGCAGTGAGTGAGGGCGGGGTGGTCAGCCATGATAGGGTATCATCAGGGGTGGGGGGAGTGAGGACGGGGTGGTCATCCATGGTACGGCATCATCAGGGGTGGGGGGGACAAAAGAAGGAAGTGAGAGGAAAAAATTAAGTGGGAAAGGGGGAGGTAAAGCATAGGAGGATATTAGAGTAGATGGGTAAGTAGCGAGTGGGGTTGAAGTGAGGAGGGAAGGTATATTGAGGGTAAAATGGGAGACTGAGGTGAGGTCTCTTAGAAAAGGCAGGAGTAGGTCTTTGTAGTGTCAAGAAAGGATCTGAGACCAGATTTGAAAGTACTAATCTTGGGTGTATCAGTAAGGTAAGATGGTAGCTCATTGTACAATTTCGGTCCTTGGTACAAGATGGAGTTCTGGGCAAGTTTTGTCTGTTTGAAGGGGATCACCAGCCTGTCAGAAGCCACTCTTCTAGTTGATTTTGTTGGAGCTGCTGGCTTAAAGCGGCTGCCCAGAGAGGGAGACGTTAGTCCAAGGAGCACTTTCTTTAGATGTAGACAGATTTGGTATTGTGCTCTAAGATGGAGTGGGAGACATCCAGTCTCAGTGTAGAGTAAGCAGGTATGGGTGTCAAGAGCAGACCCCAAAGTTAGATGGCAGATCTTATTAAGGAGTGTGCTAACCTTGTTTAGGGCAGTTTTTGTACCAGCCCCATAGATAGGCAGCTCATAGTCGATGGAAGACAGTACTGAACTGCTGGTAGCAAGTTTGAGAGCACCAGGAGACATCGAGTGCCTGTGACAGTAAAGGACACCAAGCTTTATATTAGCTGACTTGACTACAGAGTCTGTGTAGCTTGAAAAGGTGGATGTGTCATCAAAGGTAATGCCAAGGTATTTGAACTTTGTTATTTGGTCAAGTACATCACTCTTGTGGTTTTGCATGAGCAAGGGTTGGTATTTTTTTTTTTGCTTTGGGAGGTAGAGAAGAGCAGACTCTTAGTTTTTTTGTGGTGTAATGTAGTTTGTTTTGTGTGAACCAGGATTCAAGTTTGAGGAAGCTGCTTTGGAGTTCATTAGTGATGGAGTAGTGGTCTTTTCCAGAAACTGATATTACAGCATCATCAGCCTAGAGAACAGTACGTGCTAAACATGCAGATGGGGCTGGGTTGATGAAAAGACTGAAAAGCAGTGGTCTGAGAATGGAACCTGCAGAACCCCAAGGAACACATCCTTAGATGCTAACAAGGTATCTCTAATTTTGACTCGTTGTGACCTGTTAGAGAGGTAGCTACCAAGCCATATTACCGAGTCCGGGGATAGATCTGTTGACAGAAGGCAACTAAGGAGCCTTTGCAAGGTTAATGAAAACCAATCCCACTGCCTTCCCACTATTTAAAGCACCATATAGCTGGGATGAGTAATCAACAAGGGTGGTGAGAGTGGAGTGTTTTTTATGGAAGCCATGCTGCTGTGGACAGAGTAGGTTATAGTTATCAAGATACTCTGTAAGCTGCTCTGAGACTATTCTTTCAAGTACCTTAGAAAGGGAAGGTAGGATGATATAGGTCTGTAGTTGGCTGATTGGGGGGAATTGACATGTTTGATTTCAAGGATGAATGGGAACAAGCAGCGAAGATTTGTACTAAAGTCTTTATTAAGTTAATTATCAAGGCGGATTTAAAGAAACATGATTTAATTATATCAGATCTTCAGGCATTGAGGGTTAAATAGAATGATTGCACCCAGGATCCATTATTCAATGAACTTGATGGAGATTTGAAAGACAGATTGAAAGGCTATGAAAGTAAGTTAATTGCTTGTAAACAAAATAAGCTAATTCGAGATGAAGAAGATAAAACAAGGGGGACTTTTTATAATTGGCCTACGGATGAAAATAATCAAAGTCAAAGTAGAGGAAGATCATGTAGTAGAAAATGAGGCTGGGAATTTAGAAGTTGCAGTAAAAGTAAATCACCTCGTGCTGTATCATTTCAATTAAATCAAGGGAATAAAGATAATACTGATCATATTGTCATTGACGATCAAGAAGTTAATTCTATGGCTAAATTACCTTTTTTACAACAAAAGGATCCAAGCAACATCAGCGAAACAAGAAAAAGAGGAGGGGGATGATGTGGAAGAGGAAGAAACATTACACCAAGATGATCAGGCAGGAATCTACAAGCAAGACATTAAATGTTGTTAATTTGTCTGAACACAGGTTGACTAAAACATAGCATCAAGTTTTGGAGAAAGGCTTAACATTCGTACCTACACCAGCTGTTAATGAGTTTGAAATTAATTTTGATCTCTTTAAGTTCTTTAGGAAAATAAAGCTGAGAGACTGTTTTGGATCAGAAAACAATGTTGTGGAAAATCAAGAAGATGAATAAGATTCAAAAGAGTCTTGTCAAATGAATGAAAATGATTATACCCAGAAAAGTATTACTTTGTAAACTTTAAATGAGCTTTATCTAGAGAATGTTAATTTGATAGAATTTAATATTGGTAATACTGATATCGAATGTGTCACAGACCAAGACAGGAATAACAGTGTAATATGGGGTGAAAGGAAATGGCAGTTTAGGAAAAAATCCTGATTTCTGTCCACGAACTTGAAATCCTAACATTATGGTTTTTGAAAAACTAGTAAATAGTGAAGTAAATAAATTAATTTCTCAGTATAGAGATCAAGGAAGTAAAAAAGAAATGTGGAAAAATTTAACAAAGAGAGAACGTGCAGCATGGAAACAATTGGAATGTCTAGAAAATGTGGTCATCAAAAGTGCTGACAGAAGAGGGAACATTGTGTTATTGTCAAATGATGAGTACAACACAATGATGAATAACATTTTAAACAATGGACTTAGATACAAAAACTATGTTGGGGAATCCCATTTTCAAGTTTGGGAGAGAATTCAAAGATTTTTTACAAGATGTGAGAACAGCAGGAGACATTACCCCTCCAGAATATGAATTTCTTTGGCCTGATAATCCTACAACATCAGAGATGTATGCATTACCAAACATACATAAAAATTCAGAAGATCCTCCAGGCCGCCCCATTGTCTCTGATATAGGATCTTTAACTGATAAGTTGTCAGTCTTAGTTGATTTTTTTCTAAACATGGAAGTTTGTAAATTGAGATCCTATCTCAGAGACAACAGGGATTTATTAATGAAGTTAAAGGGTTTTGTATGGCAAGATGGTTATCATTTGATTTCTATAGATGTGGAACAATTATATTCCTCTATTAGACATTCTGATGGTGTCACGGTGTGTAGATATTTCTTGGATAGAACACCAGTAAGTAATCCAACTACCTGTTTGATTAAAGGGATTAAATTCTTTCTTACACATAATTTTTTTGAATACAGTAAAGAATTTTATCTACAGATATTGGGGACTGCTATGGGGATATGTGTGGCTGCATCCTATGCCAATCTGACATTGGGACTCTGGGAATTGAATTCTGTGTTTTTCAATACCTTTTTGTTTGTGGATGATGTCATCATATGGTAATGTTTCATTGATGACATCATCTGCGTGTGGAGGGGTTCAGAGGAACAAATAACAGAGTTTATTGCATGGTTAAACATGAATGATTTGGGATTAACATTGACATATTAAATGAATAATGCGAGGATTTCTTTTTTGGACTTAGAACTAACGGGAGAGGGGGGAGAACAAGTTGCAACCAAAACCTATAAGAAAGAAATAGCTTGTAATGTGTATTTGCATTATACTAGTGCACATCCAGTAAAATTAAAACAGTCACTACCCTATAGTCAGATGCTACTCATCAGATGGAACTGTAGTAAAGACAGTGATTTTTTTTACAGGCTGACAATATGATTCAAGATTTTGTAAATGGAGGCTATAACTTTGAGTTCTTACAAGAAGTGAAACAGAATGTAGCCCTTAAGGATCGAGAAAGCCTTTTAGATAAAACTAAAACAGGCAAAAATAAGCAGCCAGTGACATTTTGCACAGAGTTTAACTCGATTGCAGGTAAAATAGGGAATATTATATTTCAATATTGGCCTGTTTTGATAAATGATGTTGAATTATTAAGGTTTGTTGGCAATAAACCAAGAATTTCATTCAGATGAGCAAAAAACATTAAAGATAAAATTGTATATAGTCGATTTGAGTCATAGGAGATGATGGTTGTGTCTTGGCTGCCCCCACTCCCAAAAGGCTTCAAGAAATGTAGGAATTGTAGTATCTGCCAATTTGCTATGGAAGGAGTGGAGTTTATACATCCTGTTACAACACAGAAATTTAGAATAAATGAATGTATCACATGTAACCCTACTCATGTGGTATATGACTTAATATGCTCTTGCGATATGTTGTATGTGGGAATGACAGAGAGGAAATTAAAAGTATGAATACAAGAACATATTGACAGCATTAGAAACTGGAGTCCTAATAGCCCAGTAGCAATACATTTTGAAGCAGAACATAATGCTAACCCAAAAGATGTTAAAATAATTGGGTTAGAATGTGTAAAAAGGAAACAAAAGAATATTAAAACTACTTTTAAAGTAAAACTTCAACAGCAAGACAGTTTTTGGATTTGGAATTTGAACAGTTTAAAACCGCAAGATTTAAATAACATTCTGGATTTCAAGCTGTATTTGTAATTTATTTTGTGATTTTTTCGTCTCATGTTTTGATCTGAAGGGCTGACTGTTAATTAGATGTTTAAAATATTTTTAAAACATTATTGTTTTGATGCTTAATCTTGTTGTCTTTCTTCTGCTTTATAGAAAAAAACTAAATGAATTTGAAATATGAATATTCATAAAAGAAAAGACAGAAAAAAGAAAAAAGAAAAAAGAACATAGATACATAGATACATAGATAGTGTCGGCAGATAAGGGCCTATGGCCCACCCAGTCTGCCCATTTGAGCTTGTAAGTTCAGTTTGTTTTCCTAGAAGTCTGTTGCCCCTTACCCCTGACCTTCAGAATTCCTTTATGTCTATCCCATGCATTCTTAAATCCCGTGATTGTTTCAGCCCCCACCACTTCCTCTGGCAGGGTGTTCCACTTGTCCACCACCCGTTCTGTGAAGAAATTCTTTCTCATGTTTCCTCTGAATCATCCTCCCTCCAACTTCATCCCATGCCCTCTTGTCCTGGAACATCTTTTCGCTTAAAATAGTGTTTTCCTGCACCCTGTTCCTCCTGTAAGATACTTGTATGTCTCTATCATATCCCTCTCTCCCTCCTCTCCTCCAGGGAGTACATGTTCAGTTCCTTCAACCTGTCTTCATAGGACTTGTGATGCAATCCATGCACCATCTTTGTTGCCCTCCTCTGAACCTTCTCTACCCTGTCTATGTCCTTACGTAGGTATGGTCTCCAGAACTGTACACTGTACCCAGGTGGGGCCTCACTAGTGTCTTGTATAGCAGAATTATTTAATTCCTTCCTGCTGGTGATGCCCCTACCTATACATCCCAGCATCCTATTTGCTTTACCTGCCGCCTTGTCACACTGTTTCCTACCTTGAGGTCATCAGAGATGACAACCCAAGATTCCTTTCCTGCTTGGTGCATGCTTATCCTCACCCCCAACTGATATATTGTGCCAGGGTTTTTGTGCCCCATATGCATTATCTTGCACTTCTTTGCATTGAATTTCAACTGCCAAACCCTGACCATTCTTCAAGTTTCTGCAGGTCGCTTCTCATTCTGTCTACACCCTCTGGTGTGTCTACTCTGTTACAGAGCTTTGTGTCATCAGCGAACAGTGAAATTCTGCCTTCTAGGTCCTGTGCAATGTCACTGATGAAGATGTTGAATAGGACCGGTCCCAGCACTGATCCCTATGGTACCCCACTGGTCACTCTTCCCTCTGTGGAGTGACAGCCATTTACCACCACCCTCTGTGTCCTGCCACCCAGCCAGTTACCTACCCACCACACTACTGTCCTGCCCACACCCATATTCCCCAGTTTGTGTAATAGTTTTCTATGTGGCACAGTATCAAAGGCCTTGCTGAAATCCAGATAGGACATGTCCACTGCCCTCCCCCTGATCCACCTCCCTAGTCACCCAGTCAAAAAATTCAACGAGGTTGGTCTGACATCATAAATCTGAAGCAGAAAATGAAATTCACGCATGTACTTTCATTTTGGGCATATTCTTTCCATGTGAATGGATGTGTAGATTATTATCATTAGCATTATTATTAGATATATTTTTTTTGTATTTGTTTTGCAGAAGTGATGGTATTATGGGATTTTTTCATAATTTATCCATTTCCAATTGTTTATATAGAATATGTGCAAAATATGGTAAGAAAGATGAAGCAAATTAAATTTGTACATGTCAAAACAATTTTATGTGGACCTGTAGTTGCTCTTTCTTTATAAAACATTTGCATACGTTTATATACTTTTTGTATATTAAAGTGAAAAACAATTGAAGATTGGCATATATGGTTAGTATTTATTTGTATGTTATGTAAAAAAAACTTGTGTTCGGGCTTGGATGTCCACTAGATAGCTATAAAGAAGAAAAAAATCTTTTTGAGAAAGGATCTTGAGTAAAATAATTTATTTTTACAGATTCGGTATTAAGGACTAATGCTACAAGTAAGTGTGTATTTGGTGGACATCGAAGCTTGATTTTTTGAGTATATCTATATACTAAATAGTAGGTTAGAGAAAAAAATGTTTTCTTTTTTCCAAAAAGATTGTCTGAAGCAGCATAACTGTTATAATTAAAAATTAGATCAACAAAGTATATGTGATATGGGATATGATTTTATTATAAGATGGAATCTATTTAACATATGATTGATTTAAAGTATCATTGATTGGAGAAGGCTGTTTATATTTAATTGTTTATAAATTAAAATGCACGTGCACTTTGGGTATTTATAGAAGTAAGGGTCACTGAAACTTCACCCCCTAAGGAAGCCATTCTGGCGAAGCGCAGGGGTATAGTGGTGGCTAGCACGTTAGGACTAGGGTAGGTTTTGTTAACATATTTCAGAGTTGATCCACTTTTTTGTCTGATTGTCTTGAATAGTAGAGATGACAAATATATTGTATAAAGAGCACTTCATTGTGAATATTTGAATTGTGAAAACATTAAATGAAAAATATATTTTTGCATATATCTATAATGCTTTTGTGGATTTCTTCTGCATTACCACCCAGTATTTGCTCACCGTATTTTTTCAGAAATGTGATTGGGTTTTGTCCCCTGCTTTGAAAACAGGTGTGACGATAGTTGACTTAGATACATTAGGAAACACTTCTGATCTTAGGGAGTCATTAAACACCTTGGTAATAGGACCAGCCAGTTCGTTCAGAAGAACACCAACAAGCATCATGTCAACAAGGTCTGCCCCAATCCTGGTCTTGCCGAGGGCCCCTTAAATGTGCTTGATAGTTTTGGACTTGGTGACTCATCTAAAGTAGAAGGGTGGTAAATCTTCCCTTGGGAGGTTTAGTGAGGCAGTAAGGTGAAGCTGACCATTTAGATCCTTAAGGTAGTCACCAGGAAGTATGCCAGAAAGGTCTATGAATGCACTGTTGAGCTCATTGGCAATTTCAATGGGATCCTTTAGGGGCCCCTCCTCAGTAACTAGTAGGTCTGGAGGGGCCTTGGGGGACTTCCCGGCAGGGATTTCATAGAGTTCCAAAATTATTTTCCAGAGCCACAGGTGTTGCTTAGTAGATCCTTATAGTAGGAGGCTTTAGCTTGTCAAATGAGTTTGGTACAGATATTTCTGGCTGCCTTGTAGGCATTGCGAGCAGCAGGTGTTCTGGCTGCTTTTGCTATGTGCCACAGATTGTCTGTGTTCCTCATAAGTCCAATTAGAGAGTTAGAAAGCCATGGATTGGAGGTTCCCCTAATTGTTTTAGTTTTATAGGGTGCAAAAATATCACAGGCATGGTTGAAGATCATTATAAAGTAGTTCAGGGCCTTGTTTCCATCAATATCCCCTGCCAACAGTGACCAGTCTAGTTGTGTCAAATACAGCTTGAAGTGTATAAGTAGCCCAGGCCTCAAGCAGTGATTTTTGGACACTTTAGGTGGGCACTTGGTGAAATTGTTTGACCTGGTACACTTCACTGGGGAGTGGTCACTGAGGCTGTCAGGCAGGATGGTGACATCATAAACATGCTCTGGATGTGGGGACAGGAGCTAGTCAATTAGAGTACTGCTCTGTTTTGTAGTTAAGCTGGGTGTCAACGGAGACCATCTGGGCTAGAAATAGGCTAGATATTAGATACCCTGCTTTTGTTTTCTTCTGAGAGTGCCAGTTAATGTTGAAGTCACCAACAATGACCTTCTCCCATTGGTTGCCTAATTGCTGTTGATTAACTATGACGTGGTTCAGACCGGCAGTTTGGTATCCATTTGGTAAATAGACTGTAGTGAACAGTAGGACTTTGTTCTGCGGCCTTATGCTAAACTTAAGGTTAAGAATTTTAAACTGCATTAAACTGCATTAAAGCACTGTGGGTAAATTTGGAGACCGGCAATGGCACCACAATCCACACAGGGGTTGTATACAGACCCTCTTCTCAGGGGGAAGAAATGGACAAGGAAATGATAGAAAGTATACTTAGAATGGCAGAAAAAGGGGAGATATTGCTGATGGGTGATCTGAATATGCCAGATGTTAACTGGAGTGCAGTTGCAGCAGCCACTTCGAAGAGTGGGGTTATTCTAGATGCCTTACAGGGGCATGCCTTAGACAACTAGTATTGAGCCCACTTGAGAGGGAGCAATCTTAGACCTGGTTCTCTCAAATGGAGATGAAGAGAGGATCACAAATGTAGAAGTGGGTAGCCATCTGGGAACTAGCGACCATCGAACAGTATGGTTCACAATAAACACAGCAATAGAGTCAAGCCATACAAAGACAAAATACTGGACTTTACGAGGGCTGACTTTGCCAAAATGGGTGAGTGCCTAAGGAATGCACTAGTAAATGGGCAGGAAGGAGGGGTGGAAGAACAATGGGGAATAATAAAAACTGCCATCACAGAGGTAACAAGCCTTTGTGTGAAGCAAATAAACAAAACGAAATGATGTAAGAAACCATATGGTTCTCAAAGGAAGTGGCAGTAAGGTTCAAGAGAAAGAAAGCATTCAGGAAGTACAAGGAATCACAGAAGGAGCAGGACAGAGAACTGTATCAGTTAAAGTAAAGGAAGCTGGGAAGGCAGTCAGAACAGCAAAGGCCCAAACCGAGGAAAAGATAGCCAACTCAGTTAAGAAGGGGGATAAAACCTTTATAGGTACATCAGGGAGTGAAGGAAGACAAGGGAGGGATAGTGAGGCTTAATAAAGAGGAGGGAGGGTGGGCAGAGGGTGACTGTGAAAAGGCAGAGATACTAAACAAATATTTTTGCTCAGTATTTACAAAGGAAGAGGGGGAGGTACCTAAAACAAACAGTAGAAACACTCTGGATACAGAAGTTGATACCAGCCCATTTACAGAAGAAAGGGTTCTGAAAGAACTCTTAAAACCGAAGGTGGACAAAGCAATGGGCCCTAATGGGATTCATCCCAGAATTCTAAAAGAACTAAGGGTAGAACTAGTGACACCACTGACTACCCTCTTTAACAAATCATGGGAGGATGGGGTGGTACCTGAGGACTGGAGGAGGGCAGATGTGATTCCCCTTCACAAAAGTGGGAGCAAGGCAGAAGCAGGAAACTACAGACCTGTTAGTTTAACCTCAGTGGTAGGGAAAATGATGGAATCACTTCTGAAGGAAATAATTGTCGAATATCTAGAGGCCAGAGGGGCACAGGACCCAAGGCAGCATTGATTCACAGCAGGAAGGTCATGCCAGATAAATCTGATAGATTTCTTTTACTGGGTGACCAAAGTAGTAGATCAGGGAAGGACTGTGGACATGGTCTACCTAGACTTTAGCAAGGCATTTGACACAGTCCCACACAAAGATTAATATAAGTTAGCCAGCCTGGGAGTGGGTCCCAAGATGACAGCCTGGGTAAAGAATTGGCTGGAGAATAGGACACAGAGAGTAATAGTAAATGGAGTCCACTCTGAAGAAAGGGGGGTTACTAGTGGGGTACCGCAGGGTTCAGTATTAGGACCAATCCTCTTCAATGTCGTTATAAACGACATTGCAGAGGGACTGGAAGGAAAAGTATGTCTCTTTGCAGATGACACAAAGATCTGCAACAGAGTTGATGCACAAGGTGGGGTGGAAAGGATGAGAAGGGACTTGGCAAGGTTAGAGGAATGGTCAAATGTATGGCAGCTTAGATTCAATGCAAAGAAGCAGGTAATGCACCTGGGAAACAAAAACCCAGGGGAAGAGTACACAATAGGGGGTGAGATACTAACAACAAAAAAATGGAAAGGGACCTGGGGTAGTCATATCAGATGACCTAAAGGTGGGCAAGCAATGTGAGAGGGCAGCAAGGAGGGCTGGGGGGATACTGGGATGCATAGGGAGAGGCATCACCAGTAGAAAACAGGAGGTTATTATCCCTCTGTACAGACAGCTGGTGAGACCCCATCTGAAGTACTGCGTGCAGTTCTGGAGACCCAATCTCCGCAAAGACATAGACAGGATGGAAGCTGTCCAGAGGAGGGCAACTAAAATGGTGCAGGGTCTGCACTGGAAAACATATGAAGAGAGACTTAAGGAGCTTAATATGTATAGCCTCGAGGAAAGGAGGGAGAGGGAGAACATGATAGAAACTTTCAAGTACCTCAAGGGAATCAACAAAGTCCAAGAGGGTAGCATCTTTCAAAAAAAGAGGTGTGCAAGAACAAGGGGTACAATTTGAAGATAAGGGGGACTCAGAGGTAATTTAAGGAAGTATTTTTCACAGAGAGGGTTGTGGATGCATGGAACGGCCTTCCGGAGGAGGTTGTGGAGTCAAAAACAGTGGTGGAATTCAAGCATGCATGGGACAGTCATAAGGCAATTCTAGGGGGTGGGGGTAGGAAGAAGTAGGCTGCTGGTTAACTAGGATCTGCAGCTTATCCATTAGGTAGGGAAATGGGCAGACTGGGTGGGCCAAGCGGTCCTTATCTGCCGTCAAATTCTATGTTTCTAATTTGGGCCTCTTTTGAGTGCAGACTGCTGTCCAGAGCCTGCATCTTTATTCCAGATCTGGTATATACTAAACTTCCACCCCCACGTTTGGTTGTCCTGTCATGCCAGAAGGAGGTTTAGCCTTCAAGGAGATGCATCCAAAATCTTATGAGAGAGCCAGGTTTCCATGAGTGCAATAATGTCAGGTTTAATCACCTGAAGCCAAGCCTGGAATTGAGTGAACTTGGACAAGAGACTGTTGATATTTAAGGAGACGATAGTGAGTTGATCTTTTAGTTTAGGCATTCTAGAAGGAGGGGGTCCAGGGTTGGGGTATACATTCCCTGATAATAGCAGGAGAAGTAGGACAAATGATCAGAGAAGATGACATACAAATATCCCTATAGAGCAGGAGTGTTTTTTTCCTGGAGGGGGAGGCTCTAATGTTGGTGACTATATGTGGGTGGAGGCTAATCGGAGCTGCTAGGGGGATAGAGTGAGTGACTTGCTTCTGTAATTCATGAGTGGAGAACATGTGGTGGAGAGATCAGGTTAGCTCAGAGATTGTTCCATTCGTACCACTCATTTTTTGCCAGTGCAGGACATGGAGGTGATAGGGGTCATTATCAAGAGCCCCACGATCCGTGCCTAGGTCCAACCAAAGGATGGCAATTAGTGACAAGGTGAGCAGAACTTTATGAAGCCCACCCATTTTATTTGCAGTCAGGAGCTGTAGTAATCTTGGGGGTTAGAGCTAGATAGGGATGCACTGATAGGCCCAGGGAGCATACTCTAGCTACATAATGGGGCAGAGCTCAAGCCTACTGAATAGTGCTAACCACCAGGCAGTCATTGTAGAGTATATCAGCCCTCAGGCTTAGGTTACTATAGAGAGCAGAGAGAGTATTGCTAGTGATTCAGAGGAAATGTATGTGCTCCAAAGGTGCTCTCTGCAGTAATTTCAGTGTGTGACCCCTGAATTCTGGGTCATTAAGGAGCTCAGTAGCTCAGAGTCCAGCAGTGAGTGGGTAATAAGCAGTGGCTATGGCATGGGTTAAAACAGAAACACTGGAGAGTGAGGAGCTGTTTTCACAGGGTGAGTAGGACTCAGACAGGACTGTTTGCACCAATAGGTGTAGCTGTCAAGCCAGGAGGAGGGGCGAGAGCACATTTAAAGGAGGCCTAGGAGGGGATCTGGTGGCAGGAAAAATTTATTTAACCAGAGTCCATGTGCCATGGGTAGGGAGCGAGCACCCAGAGGTATCCCTATAGCTGGCTGGCCAGGCACTCCAATCAGCATGGTCTTGCAGCTGGGTGGACCAATCGGGACTCACTACAGGAATCACTACACCAATAAGCAGATGAGTGCTGAAAGGCAAGCCAAGCAGTCACACCTGCTGTAGGGATCCAATGCGCATTCCAGGAGGGTGAGTAGAATCAGCTGTGGGCCTCACTGGTGCAGACTGTAGGTACAGCCGTTGAATGCCACCGTTGGAGCTGAAGAGCCACAGAGGGTAGAGAATCCTAGCGAGGAAGAGAGAGTAGGGATTAAGAATTTATCAAAACTGAGGCGTGAGGAGGGGGTCGGGTGACTTCCTGTTGGGGGATGGGCGGGTTCAATAACAAGGGTAGAAGTGTAAGGGAAGATGAGCAGGGTAAGGGGGTAGATGAAAGAACAAAAGAGGAATTAGGCAAAGATGGCAGAGAGGAGTTGGGAAACAGGGTAGGGGGTTGGGTGCGAGTCCACGGTCAGTGAGGTCAGAGAGCAGAGGGAGGCAGACAGGAAATAGGAGGGTTGAAAGAAAAAAGTGCAATCTCTTTTAAGACACAGTATTAGAAAAACCAAACAGAAGTTGTAACTAGCTATCATAAACTCTTAAGTTCCCCTTTAGGTGACACAGTACAGATTAGGCTAACACTAGCTAGTGCAATTAGGCTCCCAAATTATCTGCACTAGTCTTACACAAATAAATCAACAGCATTTCTGAAGTAAATTAGCGACTAAAACATTCACTATTGTAATTTCGAATGAGAGAAAAGAAAAAAAAAAACATTGCCCCAAATTTAACCAGAGTCTACGTGCCGTGGGTAGGGAGCGAGCAGTCAGAGGTATCCCCAGAGCTAGCTGCTTAGGGGCTTCAACCATCATGGCCTTGTAGCTGGGTGGGCTGATCAGGGCTTGCTAGAGAAAATGCTGCACCAATCAGCAGTTGCATAGAAACATGGAATTTGATGGCAGATAAGGACAGCTTGGCCCACCTAGTCTGCCCATTTTTCCTACCTAACAGATAAGCTGCAGATCCTAGTTAACCAACAGCTTACTTCCTCCTACCTCCCACTAGGACTGCCTTATGTCTGTCCCATGCATTCTTGAATTCCCCCACTGTTCTTGACTCCACAACCTTCTCAGGGAGGCTGTTTAATGCATCCACAACCCTCTCCATGAAAAAATACTTCCTCACATTACCTCTGCGTCGTCCCCGTCTATCTTTAAATTGTGCCCCCTTGTTCTTGCACATCTCCTTTTCTGAAAGATACTACCCTCCTGGGCTTTGTTGATTCCCTTGAGGTACTTGAAAGTTTCTATCATGTCCCTTCTCTCCCTTCTTTCCTCAAGGGTATACATATTAAGCTCCTTTAGTCTTTCTTCATATGTCTTCTGGTGCAGACTCTGCACCATTTTAGTCTCCCTCCTCTGGACAGCCTCCACTCTGTCTATGTCTTTGCGGACATGGGGTCTCCAGAACTGCACACAGTACTCCAGATGGGGTCTCACCAACTGTCTGTACAGAGGGATAACAACTTATTGTTTTCTACTATTGATGCATCTCCCTATGCATCCTAGTATCCCCCCAGCCTTCCCTACTGCCTTCTCACATTGTTTGCCCACCTTTAGGTCATCTGATATAATTACCCCAAGGTCCCTTTCTATTTTTACTGTTGTCAGTATCTCACCCCCTATTGTGTACTCTTCCCCTGGGTTTTTGTTTCCCAGGTGCATTGCCTTGCACTTCTTTGCATTAAATCTGAGCTGCCATATATTTGGCCATTCCTCCAACCTTGCCAAGTCCCTTCTCATCCTTTTCACTCCATCTTGTGTATCAACCCTGTTGCAGATCTTTGTGTCATCTGCAAAGAGACTTACCTTTCCTTCCAGTTCCTCTGCAATGTCACTTATAAAGACATTAGAAAGGACCGGTCTCAGTACTGAACCCTGCGGTACCCTGCTAGTAACCCTCCTTTCTTCACTGTGGACTCTGTTTACTACTACCCTTTGCATCCTGTTGTCTATCCAATTTTTTATCCAGGCTACCACCTTGGGACCCACTCCAAGGCTGGCTAACTTGTGTATTAATATTTTGTGTGGGACTGTATCAAATGCCTTGCTAAAATCTAGGTAGGCCATGTCCACAGCCCCTCCCTGGTCTACTACTTTGGTCATCAGTCAGAGATATCTATTAGATTCGTCTGACATGACCTTCCCATTGTGAATCCATGCTGCTTTGGGTCCTGTGCCCCACTGACCTCTAGGTACTCAACAATTCTTTCCTTCAGAAGTGATTCCATAATTTTCCAAACCACTAAGATCAAACTAACTGATCTGTAGTTTCCTACCTCTGTCCTGCTCCCACTTTTGTGAAGAGGAATCACATCCACCCTCCTCCAGTCCTCAGGTACCACCCCATCTGCCCATGATTTGTTAAAGTGAGTAGTCAGCGGTAACACTAGTTCTACCCTTTGTTCTTTTAGAATTCCTGGGTGAATCCCATCAGGCCCCATTGCTTTGTCCACCTTCAATTTTATTAGTTCTTTCAGAACCCTTTCTTCTGCAAATGGACTGGTATCGATCCCCATCTTCAGAGTGTTTCTCTTGTTTGGTTTAGGTACCTCCCCTTCCTCTTCTTTTATGAATACTGAGCAGAAATATTTGTTCATTGTCCCTGCTTTTTCACTGTCACCCTCTTCCCACATTCCCTCACCTTTATTAAGCCTCAGTATCCCTCCTTTGATTTTTCTTCGCTCCCTAATGTACCTGTAAAAGGTCTTATCCCCCTTCTTAACAGATTTGGCTATCCTTTTCTTGGTTTGGGCCTTTGCTATTCTGACTGCCTTCCCTGCCTCTTTCTGCTTTAACTGATAAAGTTCTCTGTCCTGCTCCTTTTGTGTTTCCTTATATTTCCTTTTCTCCTTTACCTTCCCTGCCACCTCTTTTGAGAACCATAGCATTTTTTTTCTTCACTGTGTTTTGTTGATTTGCTTTACACAGAGGCTTGTTGCCTCCTTGATGGCTGTTTTGATTACTCCCCATTGTTCCTCCACCCCTTCTTTTTGCCTGTTTGCTAGTGCTTTTCTGAGGCACTCTCTCATTTTCCCAAAGTCAGCTCTCCTAAAGTCCAATGCCCTTGCTTTTGTATGGCTTGATTGTATGGCTATGTTTATCGTTAACCACACTGTTTGGGGTAGCTTGTTGCCAAATGGCTACCCACTTCTAAATCTGAGATTCTTTCTCCATCCCCATTTGAGAGTACTTGGTCTAAGATTGCTCCCTCCCGAGTGGGTTCCAATACTAGCTGTTTGAGGCATGCCCCTTGTAGGGCATCAGGAGTGACCCTGCTCTTGGATGTGCCTGCAGCAAAGGTGGTCCAGTTAACATCTGGCGTGTTCAGGTCCCCCATCACAATATCTCCCCTTTTTATGCCATTCTAAGGATGTCTTCTATCATCTCCTTGTCCATTCCCTCCCCCTGAGATGGGGGTCTGTATACAACCCCCCTTGCAGATTGTGGTGCCATTTCCTGTCTCCAGGGTGATCCAGAGTGCCTCATCTGCTCCCTGTTTACTCTTTAGTTCTGTTGCTTTGATCCCTTCCTTTACATAGAGAGCTACTCCTCCTCCTCTGTTACCCTCCCTGTCCCTCCTGTAGATTGTGTATCCTGGTATGTTGACATCCCAGTCATGGTTCTCTGTGTACCATGTTTCTGTGACTGCCACAATAGCCAGGTAACCCTGTTCCATCAAGGCCACTAGTTCAGGGAGCTTGTTACACAGACTATGGGCATTGATACTCATCACCCTCCACTTTTTGATGGCCTTACCCCTTTTAACCCCATCCCTGTCCTTACTGCCTTTGTCTTTTTTTACATTTACCTCTGTCCTGCTCCCTAATGACTTCTCTACCTTGGTGTTTACCTCACTAATTACAGTGTTTTGTGGGGGAGGCTGGGATTTCCCTGCTCCTTTTCAGTGCCTCCTGCTTGGCTAGTTTAAATGCTTGCAAATGAAACATTTAAACCTCTCACCTAGGATCCTGGTTCCCCCCACTGGACAGATGCAGACCATCGCACAAGTATAGGCCTGCATCTCTCCAGGTGGCTCCCCAGTCCCTAATGAAGCCAAAACCCTGAGCTCCACACCAGTTTTTCAACCATTCATTGAATTCCCTGGTGAGGAGTACCCTAGAATCACCCTTGCCATAGACAGGCAGCACCTCCAAGAAGCTCCACACCAGTTTTTCAACCATTCATTGAATTCCCTGGTGAGGAGTACGCTAGAATCACCCTTGCCATAGACAGGCAGCACCTCCAAGAAGCTTACCACATGTGCTATTTGTCTAAGGCCCCTTCCCAACTCTACAAACTCCTCTTGCACTGCTCTGATACCATTCCTAGCCAGGTCATTTGTCCCTAGGCAGACAATGACATCCAGCTCCCTCCCTCGTGCAGCTACTCCCATGATCCTGAGGATTAGCTTCCTGTCTGTCCAAGCCATGGTGCCAGGTAGGCACCTTACCTCCCTCTCCCCTTCCTCCCCTACTTCTACCCCCCTAATGATTGAGTCCCCCACCAGGAGTTGTTTCCTTCCCCAGTGGGGTCCCATGCCACCCTCCTGTGGGTCTCCTTTGTGAAGGTTCCCAGCATCCTCCTTGGTCTCCACTGCAGATGCCTCCATAGAGGAACCATTATCTACCAGAACAGCATATAAATTGTGGAGAGGTACAGCTGGAGGCATGCAACTCTGTTCCACCTCCCTCTCCTTCCCTGAGCCCACTCTGGTCCAGCCACTCCTCTTTTTTGGCAACCTTTGAGGTAGTGGCATTGGCCCTGGTGGTCCCTGGGTGGGGGAGGAGGTTTCACAAATCCTAGCCAGGTCAGCCTGGAGACGGGCAGCCTCTTCCCTCAGACCAGAGAGGTGCCTGCAAATAGGGCAGCATCGCAGCCTCCAGAATGTCTCTCGGAACACTGCAGCCCCACAGCCATTGCACTGCACCACTCCTATCATGTCTTATTTTGTGTCCCCTCTCCTATTTCTCTGTATGCTTACTCTCTTCACTCCTTACAACTCTCACCCTTCCTGTTCTGGGACAGAAACTTCTTATATTCTTCAGTAGCTTCCTTCTTCCTTGCTCAGTGTCAGACCACCAACAGCTAGGTGGGAAGAGCGAGCTACTTTTTTCCTTTAGGGTTGACAAAACTAATGTTTCTCTATGATCCTTCCCTTCCAACTGCCAAACAGGAAGTTCCTGTTGTCAGTCAAATCTAGTGGCTATAAAAGTAGAACTGGCTGGAGGGCAATTAGTAAGAAAAATGGTAGCTTCTTTTAGTTAGCTGCTTTCTGCTCTACAAGCAAGATTTCTGTCTTCCAAAGGCTAGCAACAGGAAGTTGTAATTGGAGTCACCTGCTTTTATATTGTCTAAGCCACACCCCCAATTAAGCTGTCTCTCCACCTACTGATTTAGCTAAGTAAGTTGATACAGTACCCTTCCCAGCACAAAACACACACTGACTTTCTTTCTTTTCTTTTTTTAACCCTAAAGAAGACCCCTTCTACTTCTAATAAAGTATCTGTCTGCTTAATCTCAACAGACACTGACTCCTGTTGAGATAGAAGTGTTAAATTAGTAAGAAAAATGGTAGCTTCTTTTAGTTAGCTGCTTTCTGCTCTACAAGCAAGATTTCTGTCTTCCAAAGGCTAGCAACAGTTGAGCGCTGGCAGGCCAGCCAAGCAGCCATACCTGCTTAAGGGATCTGATGCGCCATTCCAGGAGGGTGAGTAGATTCAGCTGTGGGCTCCGCTGGTGGCGGCCGTAGGTACAACCGCTGAGTGCCACCCTTAGAGCCAGAAAGCCATGGAGGGTCAGGGATCCTAGTGAGGAAGAGAGAGTAGGGATTAAGAATTTATCAATACAGGTGTGAGGAGGGGGTTATGGTGGCCACTCACTGTGAACAGCATATAGTGCAGTCATGTTGGCCACTCACTACAAATACTATGCTGTGCTGCTATTGTAGCCACTCACTGAAAATAACATACTGTACCATAAGCATAGAAACATAGAATTTGACGGCAGATAAGGACCTCTTGGCCCACATAGTCTGCCCATTTTCCTATCTAACAGATAAGCTGCAGATCCTAGTTAACCAACAGCCTGCTTCCTCCTACCCCCCACTAGAATTGCCTTATGTCTGTCCCATGCATTCTTGAATTCTCCCACTGTTTTTGACTCTATGACCTCCTCAGGGAGGCTGTTCCATGTATCCACAACCCTTTCTGTGAAGAAATACTTCCTCACATTACCTCTGAGCTTCCCCCCTCTATCTTAAAATGGTGCCCCCTTGTTTTTGCTCATCTCTTTTTCTGAAAGATGCTACCCTCTTGGACTTTGTTGATTCCCTTGAGGTATTTGAAAGTTTCTATCATGTGCCCCCTCTCCCTCCTTTCCTCAAGGCTATACATCTTTAGTTCCTTTAGTCTTTCTTCATATGTCTTCTGATGCAGGCCCTGCATCATTTTGGTTGCCCTCTCTGGACAGCCTCCACCCTGTCTATGTCTTTGTGGAGATGGGATCTCCAGAATTGTACACAGTACTCCAGATGTGGTCTTACCAACGGTCTGTTCAGAGGGCTAACAACTTCCTGTTTTCTACTGGTGATGCCTCTCCCTATGCATCCCAGTATCACCCCAGCCCTCCTTACTGCCTTCTCACATTGTTGGCCCACCTTTAAGTCATCTGATATGACTACCCCCAGGTCCCTTTCCATTTTTGTTGTTGTCAGTATCTCACCCCCTATTGTGTACTCTTCCCCTTGGTTTTTGTTTCCCATTTACTATTATCTGCTGTGTCCTGTTGTCCAACCTGTGTTTTACCAAGGCTACCACCTTGGGACCCACTCCCAGGCTGGCTAATTTGTTTATTAATCTTTTGTGCGAGACTGTGTCAAATGCCTTGCTAAAGTCTAAGTTGACCATGTCCACAGCCCCTCCCTGGTCTACGGCTTTGGTCACCCAGTCAAAGAAATCAATTAAATTTGTCTGACATGACTGTCCCACTGTGAATCCATGATGCGTTGGGTCCTGTGCCCCATTGGCCTCTAGGTACTCAATAATTATTTCCTTCAGAAGTGATTCCATCATTTTCCCTACCACTGAGGTCAAACTGGCAGGTCTGTAGTTTCCTGCCTCTGTCTTGCTCCCACTTCTGTGAAGAGGAATCACAACTGCCCTCATCCAGTCCTCAGGTACCACACTATCCTCCCATGATTTATTAAAAAGGATAGTCAGTGGTGTTACTAGTTCTTCCCTTAGTTCTTTTAGAATTCTACAGTGAATCTCATCAGGACTAATTGCTTTATCTACCTTCAGTTTTAAGAGTTCTTTCAAAACCCATTCTTCTGCGAAATGACTAATATCAACCCCCCTATCCAGAGTGCTTCTATTGACTGGATTAGGTATTTCCCCCTGCTTTTCCATTGTGAATACTGAGCAGAAGTATTCATTCGGTATCCCTGCTTTTTCACTGTCGCTCTCTGCCCAACCACCTTCCTCTTTGTTCAGCCTCAGTATCCCTGCCTTAGTCTTTCTTTGCACCCTAATGTACCTATAAAAAGTTTTATCCCCCTTCTTAACTGAGTTGGCTATCTTTTCCTTGGTTTGGGCCTTTGCTATTCTGACTGCCTTACCCACTTCCTTCTGCTTTAACTGGTACAGTTCTCTGTCCTGCTCCTTCTGTGTTTCCTTATACTTAATGAATGCTATCTTTTTCTCCCTTACCTTCCCCGCCATTTCTTTTGAGAACCAGTGTTTTTTTCTTTCGTTTTGATTTGTTTATTTGCTTCACACAAAGGCTTGCTGCCTCTGTGATGGCGGTTTTGATGTTTCCCCATTGTTACTCCACCCCACCTTCTTGCCTGTTTGCTGGTGCTTTTCTGAGGCACTCTCCCATTTTGACAAAGCAAAGGAGTCAGTGGGTCAGAGCAGTGGTCAGACCTCTCAACTTCATAGCTTGTCTGCCTGTAAGCTCCTGCTGTTGACTGGTTCAACTCATACCTCACAGGTCATCAACAGTCCATACAGGTAGGAGGTGCCCTGTCCCTTCCCCATCCTAGCTGGAGTCCCACAGGACTCCATCCTGGCTCCTGTCCTGTTCTCAGTTGTCCTCAATTACCTGCTACTCTGCCTGTGTCTCCATGCATATCCACATGTATGCAGATGATACAGTCATATGCACCTCTGCCCCCTTGATTTCAGCTGTGGATGGTCTGCTCAAGCAGCACTTCAACAATGTACTGTGATGGTTCCATACCAACCAACTCACAGTCATCACTAAGAAAACAGTGTCCATGACCTTTGGCACAGCCAGAAACTGGCAAGGCTCTTGCACTTACTGGTGTTTTCCATGTTGGGTGGCATCCCCTGGAGGTGGTCCCTGCCTTAAAGTACCTCAGTGTGTGGCTTGATGGTAAACTGGACTTCTCTGTACACATTGACACCATCCATGATAAGCTTCATCCCAAAGTCAGTGCCCTATACTGTAACAAGAACTGCTTTTCCCCCAGGTCCACTGGGAGTTGGTCACCAAAATGGTTCTCCTGGTTTTTGACAATGTGGATGTGGACTATGGTACCATCCCCTCCTCTTCCCTTGCCAGACTGGGCAATCTATGCAATGATTTCTGCCACTTTGCTACCAACTCTCCCCTCACCCTATACTAAGCACTGTGCCTTGTACTCCTCCCTTTCTCTCCTCCCACTTTCCTCATGTTGCCAGTCCCACTGGGCCTACTTGGGGAAGAAAGGGAAGGGAAAATTGTTTAACCAGGAGAGGCATACTAAGCTGAAGCTTGTTTCTAGATGTGACCTGGGAGCACAAGGAAGTTAAGTGACTTGCTCAGGGTTACACAGTATGTAAGTGGGGGACTGTGGGATTCAAACCTAGGTCTCCAGATTTGTACCTCAGAGCCTTAAACCTCTGTGCTATACTTACTCCCTACTTGATTGCTAATTCTGGTTTAAGTCCCTTCTGTCTTACCTCTACTCATTCATCTCCCCCATTCCCTTTTCCTCCTACTCCTTCCATTCCAGGGATTCTCACAACTTCTCTATTCCCTACCCTCACTCCTCTTAGAGGCAATCTACCTTCTACCATCTTACCTCCCTTTGGAATCTGCTTTCCCCATCCATTCATCTCTCCCTCTCACTCCCTGCCCTTAGACACTGGCTAAGGCATCTGCCTGTTCCCCCTGTTCTGTCAACCCCACCAATGACTCTCCTTCCCCTCCGTCCTGTCCTTTCATCTCGAAATTTCCTCCCACTTCACTTGCCAGGCTAGAAGTGTCTTAACCAGCAGTCTGTGTCGATATCCCTAAGCACTGTCACCTTCTCCTACAGGTACTGAATGCTTCATCATCAGCATTTGATACCATGTACCACATTGTGCTGATAGATCACCTTAGAAAGTACTGTGGACTCACCGGTACTGTCATCAGCTGGTTTGAGTCCTTTCTCTTGGGCAAGATTCAAAGGGAAGTGATGAGGAATTTCTCCTCCTCCTGATGCCCCTGACTGTGGAGTTCATCATGGCATGATCCTGTTGCCAATGCTCTTTGTGGTATACATGCTACCTTGGGGAGTCTCATAACACAGCACAGTCTGGGTTTTCATTGCTATGCTGATGATACTCTGCTGTACATGTCTTTTGTGCCAAGGACAAATGGTGCCATTAAAATACTGAATAAATGCCTTGCCGAGATCCAGGATTGGATGAACTCTGGCTGAGACTTAACCCAGACAAGATGGAGGTACTCTGGTGATTGAGCCGGGTCATAGGCATGATGAAGGCACCTCCAGGATAACAACAGACTTCGTTCTGGTGTCAGCCCTATTGATAGCATCATCTAGGGTAAAAAATCTAGTCATTGTTCTCAATAACAAGCTGACATTAGAAGTTCAGGTGTCAGCTGTCATCAAAAGTGTGTTTTACCATCTGAAGAACTTTGCCCTGGATTAAACCCCTAACTCCTCCTGAAGATCTGCCATTAGTGGTGCATGTCTTTTTAACATACAGTCTCAACTACTGTAATGCTCTTTACCTCAGGGTCAGTGGATGGAACCTCTGCCGGCTGCAGTTTGTGCAGAATGCAGCAGTTAGGCTATTGACAGGGCTGTCAATGTCCTGTCATATGACCGTGGTCCTTTAGTGTCTCTACTGTCTGCCAGTCAGGTACACTATTTTCTTCAAGGTGGGCTTGCTCAATTATGAGGCTCTATATGGATCGGGCCCTGGCTACCTGTCAGACCTTCTTACTCCTGCCATCCCATCTCATTCCCTCCATTCCTCCACTGAGGGCCTCCTGGTGGTTCTGAATATCAGGCTGAAAACCATGGGTGATCACTTATTCAGGGTGGCCAGCCTGGTCCTCTGGAACTCACTGCCAAGATCCTTAAGGGATGCCCCTATGGTGGAGACTTTTAAGAGGGGACCAAAGGCTTATCTTTTTAACACTGTCTTTCCTGCTTATGCATTTCAACCTTTGCAAAAAAATGTATTTGAATGTTTATATCACTTTGTCAACATTTTTACTGCAAGGCACCAAGACCCTCTGGGATTTGGCGCAAAACAAATAAACTTACTTACTTTATTTTAATTAATTAAATTACAGTAGATACACAATACAGCATCTACATTTCATCTGCTAATAAGCAAGGGTGTTGTTTATCTGCCTACTCAGCTGCACCTTTAAAGATGCCAGTGTAACTGCTAGTTGATGTTTTTAAAATGTACCTTCTTTCTATACTACTCTTCCCTTCTCCCCCAGATCACAACTGGAAACCAGTATTGGCTGTGTGAATTTTAGTTTCCAATTTTCAAATAAATAAATAAAATGTGATCAATAAATGCATTTTGACCTCCCAAATATCAAGTCTGTTGAGAACCATTCATTAAAGCATAATGAGACTGATGGTCAATCACTGAGGACACAGACAACCTGCTTTTAAACTTTTTTTGCATTTAGTGTACAGACAATCCAGACAACAAAGAGCATATTGTTCGTAAAGAACTGGTGGAGAAAATTTACTTTTTTCTTATTTTATTCTTTGGGAACCAGGTAAGGCAAACTAGGTACAAGTGCCTGTTTTCAGGGGCAACCCGGGAGCACTGGGGTAGTTAAGTGACTTGTTCAAAGTCACACAGTATGCAAGAGTAGGTTGTGGGAATCAATCCCAGGTCATTTGAATGTTCCAGGCACATTCACAGACTGATACTCTAACCTCTAGGCTATACTGCCAGCCACAAATATAGTAAAATGGATTAGATCATGGCAGTCAGGATCCAGACATTAGAAATTCAGGAGCATGCATCAGACTGGGGCCAAGTGGCAAGTGGGTTGCTGTATAGTGGTACTCGGATCAGTTCTGTTTAATCTATATATATCCCCTATGAAGTGCACTGAAGGTGCTTGTATGGGAATGTTTGCAGATGATACAATGGTTAGGGTTACTGTAGATAATTAACAGGGTGTCATGACCATGGAAAATACTGTAACATTACAAAACTGGAAGAATGGGCAACCAGAGCATAGCTAAATATTAATATTGATAAATGTACCATTATGCAGCCGGGTAGCAAAAACTGGCTAGAAACATACAAACTTTATAAGAAGGAATTGAGGGTGAATGAAGAGGAAGGATATCTGGGGGTCATGGTTATGAATGACCTAAAGTTAAGTATCCACTGTAATCATGTGGCAAAAAATAGTTAGAAGGTGTTGGGTTGCCTAGACAGAAATATCAGCAGTAGAAACTGGGCATTCTTTTACTGTATAGTTCACTGGTAAGACCACATGCACAGTCATGCAGCCAGTTATGGCCACCACAGCACATAAAAGATATAAAATGACTGGAGGGCATCCAGGGCCGAGCAATCAGACTGATCAGAGGAATGAGGAGAAGTCTTATGATGAGAGGCTAATGGAACTGAATATGTATAGCCTTGAGATGACTACGAAGAGGCATGTGCTTGTGTACAAAGCATTTCAAAATCCAGACTTGTGGAAATGCTGGGGGCTCCAAGAAATGTCCTATAGTTACAATGGCAGAAGGAATATCAAACAATCAATAGGGACAATGTACAAATAAAACATCTCAAAGTGCAACATGGTTTAGAGAAAGGGTAGTAGACATCTGGAGCTCATTACTAGATTCAGTAGTAATGCATGACGCAATGGACACTTTAAAGATAAATATGGATAATTTCCTGAAAGAGAACTGCATAAATGGTTATATCCATTGGTAACAACAATAGAAAGGTTCTAAAAGCTTAACTTGCTTATACCTATCATATGATTTCTTTGACTCCTATGTAAGCATATTTTTGAGAAAAACTTTATATTGCAGTATGTTTTAATGCTGAGCATTGTTAAGCTAGGTGAGCTTCGTTTTCCTTTTCCTGATCCTGTTCTGCCAAGATAATGATGAATAATTCAACATTTCTGGATTATTCATAAAAATGAGTGACTTATACAAGATTATAAGAAGCCAGGTAGGTTGACTGAATCATAATCTACTAGGCAATTATTTTCTTCTTGCTCTATGCTTATGCCTTGCATTGATCCATCTCCTGGCCTTTACTGTTTGGACCCCCCATACACTTTTAGGTATGCTCCACCACCAATCTACTGTAACATAATGGCGCCCATTCACTGCAAACACCATCTTATGCAATCACGCTGGCAAGTGGCTATTAAGTAATAGCATACTGCGCCATCATGGTTGTCACTCACTGTAAATACCATACTGCGAATTCATGGTGGCCACTCACTGTAAATATCGTACTGTGCTGTCAGAGTGGCAACTCACTGCAAATATCAAACTGCAGTCATGGTGGATACTCACTGCAAGCAGCATACTCTGCAATTGTAGTGGTCACTCACTGCAAATACCATACTGTGCAATAATGGTGGCGACTCATTGCAAATACCGGTCATGGTAGCTACTAACTGCAAATACCATACTGTACAGTAATGGTAGCCACTTGCTGCAAATTCTGTACTATGCTGTCAAGGTAGTCACTCACTGCAACCCCCAAATAATGCAGTTTCACCTGCAAAAGCCATACAGTGCAGTCATGGTAGCTTCTTGCTGCAAATGCTGTACTGTGCTTTCATGGCAGTAACTCACTGCAAACCTCATAGGGTGCAAGCATGGTGGCCACAAACTGCAAACATGAAAGGCTGAAGTCATATTAGCCACAAACTACAAACATCAAAATGTGCAGTCATGGCAATGACTCATGGTAAAGTCAAAGAGTGTTATCATGGTACCCATTCATTGCAACCCCCAAAGAATGCAACACGGCAGCCACTCATGGCAAACACCAAGGGGTGTAGGCATGGCAGCTACTCACTGCAAACTCCAAAGGGTGCAGTCATAGTAGTCACTCCCTATAAACCCCAGAAGATGCTGTCCTCCTGACCACTCACTGCATGGCCCAAATGATATAGTATAGTGATGGTGGCCCTTCATTATAAACCAAAATGCTGCAGTCATGTTGGCCACAGTGAGTGTTATGACCGAGTTTAACTTACCCAGACCCAAACTTGGAATCCAAATTAGTCGGAAGCAACCTGATTTACTTTATACTAGCCAAGAACAAATCTTAATTCCAGTGTTTAGGCCTCACATTAAATACCACAATGTCTTGAGTTTCACAGGTCAAGCAGATATCAAGAAACTCGTACGTTACTATACCATTCAATAGGTTTTATTTTAAGAAACAGACTTGAAAAGGAAAAAAAATTACATATAAGTAGTTATCTTAAGAAACAGTCTCTTTCAATGACTTATGGACTGGTGCACTCTTATTAGAAGAACATTACACTGCTGGCAGTATGTTGACTTGTTAGAAGAACACGACACTGCTAACAGTCTTTTGGCTTGTTAGAAGAACATGGCACTGCTGACAGTCTTTTGGCTTACTAGAACATGACACTGTTGACAGTCTTTTGGCTTTCCCATGGAAGGGAGGGTGTGAGGTGTGGGAGGTTGGTTACTGGAAACAGTTCCTTTTCAGCTGATACCTTGAGTACAACAGTCCTAGTTTCAGCTTGATATAAAACCTGTCCAAATGATAACAGTTTAAACAGTTCTTATTAAGTTATACACACACATTTGCCACTAGATGAACCCACAGCCTCCCAGGTAAAATCTCATTCCCAGCACTTTTAGACTCTTTGGAAAAGATGACACTTTTGCTAGGCAGTTTGTTTGGCAGTGGACATACAGTCATTGGCTAACACTTGTTTTTTCTTGGTGATTGGTGGGGAGTGATGCTTACTAGCATTCTTTCTTTCCGTGGTCTGATTCAGTGTATATCTTTGGAGCTGGTGGGGGGTCTTATTTCAATATAACTCGCCGCATCATGGTATGAGGCATGGTAGATGGCACAAGATTCTGCATGTTGTTGTCTTTCTCCTGGTATCCCATAACTTTAGGTTGCTGTAGGAAAATGTGTTGCTTACATGTGATATGATGATGGCATTAGATATTGAAATACAATCATGATGGTATTGGTGTTCAGATATACTACATCTCTTGATGGCATGAAATATTCTGAATACCTTAGTTCTTGATGACATTATTGGATGTTGAGCAATAGCACAACTCTTCTGAAAAATGATCATATTTTTATGCAGTGCATTACACCGAGCAAATGTTTTTTGTCTCATGCCACAAGACATTAAGACAGCTAAGCTGAATTTTCTTACATTTCAGCTAGAAACATTAGATAAACATGTTTTTGCACATCCTTTAAGAGTCAGAGCCTTAGCAGAAAACTAATTATACAGTCCTTTCAACCTTAAAATGACAGGTTGGCTTTACTGGAATATAGAACAAAGCTGAAATAGCAATACCTCCATTATACATGGGTGAAACTATCAGGGAGGATGAGGGTTACAGTCCTCATCAACTTTTTCAGCCCTCTCATGATGCCCCCTTCATTCTTCAGGGCTAGCCTTCAGCCTAGACTATTTATTCATTCAAGTCAGGCTGAAGCATGAGGCCACTGACTAAGGGTCAAGTAAGTCCATCCTCCAGGTCCTGTAGCCTCCATTGTCCCAACTCAGTGACTCCCAGAAAGTAATGGTACCGGCAGCACTGCAATAACAAAAAATTAGCTGGGAAGCCATTGGACAGACTGAAGAAGTGCAGTAGAGCACCAGCGGCAGCTGGTCCATTCCACACCACAGTGACAACCAGTCTGGAAGTCTACATAAGCAAGGGCACTGCAAGCAACATCACAAGATGAGGGAGGGTGCAATGTAAGGTTTCTAATCTGGCCAGACCTGACCTGATGACTCACCTGACCTGACTGCCAGCTTCCCCGCTCCATGATCCAACTGTCCACCGCCACCACTGTTTACCCAGGCAGGCTGAAGCTGCTTGCCACTCCTAGCCAACTTTCCACCAATTCCCACTCTATCAGTCATTACCTGAGCCAGGGTTCAAGTAAGGACTACTTTCCACAAATACCCTCTTTAGCAGTCCTTACTTGAGCTCCAGTTGCTGTCTAGAGATGGGCGAAGTGGCCCCAATTCACTCCGCGAAGTGGAATGTGGAGTGAAAGCGAATTTGTGGAGTGCTCCACAACACGAAGTGGAGTACTTTGCGTTATTAATGGGTAACACGAAGTCCATTGAAAACAATGACTTCACGTTACTCCACCTTCCCAAACCACTACTCCACTAATTCTTAAGGTGAAGTACATTGAAAACAATGTACTTCACCTTACTTCACCTTGTTTTTAAGCTCTAAAGGTGAATTTTGCAGTGATTCATGGGATTTCAGGTCACATGGGCTCTAGATTGTTCTGCACAGCCTCAGTTTGGGTAGTGTGTGTAGGAAGCTGTAGGAGACAATCTGCTCTGAGAGCTCTCCATGATTTAAACCTTCTAAAAGCTGTTAAAAAAGCCTTTTTGAGTCATTTTTTTTGCTGAAACTTTAGTTCATCGATTATAGAAAACCCTCCTGTGCTCATATCATCGAGCGTTTATTGTTTGTGTGTGTATTTTGAATGTTATTGTACAACATTCAGTCTGTGTACTGAGAGACAGTGGAAGTGTGCATGGGGGAAGGGTGTATCTGTGGTATTGGTAGATTAACTTGGAGAAAAAGACAGTGTTTTCTGTTTTGGTGATATTTTTCTTGTATAGCTGTGTTAATGTACACACAGTAATATTTTCAATAATTCTTGCCATTTTTTTGGTGACTGTTGTGGTGCAGCAGTGCATAATTTTAGTTTGTTTAAAATATGTGGTTATATTACTGAAGTTTTCAATTTGCTATGCATTACTTAGTGTGTTTGTGAGTATGTGTGTGACACGTGGCATCAAATCAGACACCTTTTATTGTGACACTTAATTTCAGCAATGTGAACCTGCTATCCACTGCAGCTGTGTAATTTTTTGTACTTCTTTGTGAACTAGTGACTCTTACTGCAGCAGTGCACTACACTGCCCCCCACCGTGGCCTGCCCCAACTGGCAAAGATATTCTTTTTCAGATTTGAATTTCTGATGGTGAGCACTGGTTAGGTATTATGCCTTTGCATCTGCATCTCTTCAGTGTGCAGCGCACTCTTAATCTGTCTGTACATTTGCATCTCTTTAGGGCCCAATCTCCATCTGTAACTTTAGTCGCAGTTGTTTCTTTGGCTCCCCTTCAGAGTACTGGACAGGTGTGGTGCATAATTCAGCATAAACATTGTACTCGTTAATATGCATTTTTAAGTCAGGACCATCATCAGGAGTCACTCGTGATACAAATTACATTCTTCATCATCACAGTCACAAATGCAGCCACAAATTACGATTTACGATCACGTCACAAATCACAACAGTGATTTTTTTTACTAGTTACTTGGATGTATTGTAAGTCTGTTTTGTAGTATCTCTCCATGCTTCACCACCCCACCATTGTACTCATTAATGAGTGTTTTTAAGTCGGGGAGTTTTGTGCTACACCTCATCGGGGCCTGGGGAAGTACAGCCGTAGGCATTTGTGTTTCTTTATCATCATGGTCACAAATGCAGTCACAAATCATGATTTACGATTACGTCACGAATCACAACATTAATATTTTTACTAGTTACTTGGATGTATTGTAAGCCTGTTTTGTAGTATCTCTCCAGGCCTCACCACCCCACCACTGTACTCATTAATAAGTGGTTTTAATTCAGGGAGTTGGACAGTGTCTGAAGTACATACACAGACTGGAAAGAAAACTGCACCCATGCAGTTTAGCACAGTATACTTCTACTACTCAGAATACATATGGAAGACAACAAAAAAGGGTATAATTACATACAAGGGTCGGGATAGTGGAGGAATACATTTTATAACCCAGCAAGGAAGGTGGGGGGGGGGGCACATGGTGTAAGGAAAAAAAAAACTAATCTGAGATCCCATGGTGATCCAGCAGCAGTTCCAGCATGGACATAATTTGCAACTGATGTCTCTCTATGTAAGAAAAATAAAATTTACAGAAAGAACAAATTAAATAAAAAAGAGTACAGAGAGAAAAGACAAAGAAATGCAGCTTTTAAAAAAGCTGTTGAGTCTAAATCAATGTTTAAATCTCCTCCTCGTTCTAATCTCAAAGTATCAGCAGCCACAAAACACACTCCTCTCTCTCTCCATCTACACAGGAGAAAGTAAAAGTGTTCGCTTGCATGATTCACTTTCTTCTTGCCTAGCTAAAGAGCATGTGACTTAAAGTACTGTAAGCCTTGTGATGTGGGGGGAAGGGGGGGCTGCCAAATCTGAAACACCAAGTGGATCACTTAGAATCATAATGAGGAATGCAAGTCCATTAAAAACAACGACTTTACCTTACTTCGCATTGCCAATCCGCCTTAATGCCAAGTGGTAATGACAAGGCGGAGTGAGCACTTTGCATTGCCCACTCCATGTAGCGGAGTAGCAACACAAAGTGCCCACTTCACGTTCACTTCACTGGAGGAATTTAAATTCACTGCATCTCTATTGCTGTCCCAGCCTAACTGTCCCCACACAGTATTTTGGTTTCAGGTCAGAACATGGAGCGGGGAAGGTGGGCTGAACATCAGGGCTGGGGGGGGGGTTGTACTTGCCAGACTCATGGAGGCCCAGGACCATTTATTTTGTATTGTCAGGGTTAAGGTTGTTCACTGTGTGCTCAGAGATAAGGGAAGTGGGGGCCATGCCACTAGTCACGATGTCAGTGGACTATTTTCTGTCGTTGTCATGGACAGTAGTCATTGAAAGTGTCCAGGGTGGGGGGAAGTGGACAGCTAAAATCAGTGCTGTGCTGTCTGGCTGCTGCAAGTGAAATAAAGCTGTATAAAGCACATCAATTAATCCCATCTAGCCAGTAATATAGTTGTTGTTGTTTCTGCCTGTGATGTATGTGGTGGGGACTCTGGGGTGTGAGTTGCAAGACAGAGTTGGGTCTGTTTCTTACAGTAGGATGCAGTTCAGTTCAGGAGTGTTCTTTTCTTACCATCTACCCAACTGTAATTCAATTTCCTAGTCTAAAGACATGAAATTTTATGCAGCCAATCAAATGTCATGTTGTTCTTGATGGCATCTGGCCTGAGCCTGAGGAGAAAGATGACAGTTACACAATGAGTTCAGAGGGACACTCATTTATTCAATCCATCAGTGACAGTTTATAGTGCCAGGCTTCAGCTTATATTTGCTTGAAGTGAAGTTGGAAGTCAGTCAGGGACAGAGTGGACTTCTCTTTCCACTTTGGAATTACGGACCATTTTGAAGTAGGAAGCTGAGTTGTCACACTGGTCACTTTGTTTAGGAAGTTATCCTATACCCTTGCAATCTGAGAGACTAAGGTTCTGTTGCCTGGTGTGTCTGCAGAGATTTCATCTGAGACAGTCAAGGTCCAATGGTTCTCTTTGGCCTGGACGTTGATGGACTGTCCTAAGGATACATTTTGCTGCTATTTGGACATAATCTTCAATACTACTCAAATGTGTAAAACATGCATATAAAAAAACAGATATGGGTTAAACCAGCCTCCTTGCTCCTAAAATCCTTAGTATGATCTTCTGCCAGGACATAGGCATTTGGAGACTGCGTGTGGTTGTGGACCTGGGAGAACAAAGCTAAAAGTGAGGTTAAAAATATTATCTTGTGTCCTTCACAGAGTTCAGTTCTTGTTGTTTTTGTTTTGTTGGTGATACTGTCAGCTAGACAAGATCTGGATTTGAAAAAAGTACTGCTAAATAAATTATAAATATGGGAATCATCATGGACCAGTACATCCAAGGACAAGGCAAGGGAGGAGGCTAAAACATGGAAACAAAAAATGTTGAGCTGTTGTCTGCTTCTATGCTAAATAGACAGTCATACTGACACCAGCACACTGGGTGCAAAAGCCTTGGTTGAGTAATGTCTTGACATATCAGCTTTTTAGCCATAGTTGCACCCATGCTATTAGGTGAACAGCCTACAATTCAGGTTGAAACTTGACCTGAAAATATGTGACCCTATATTGTCCACACCACTTACTGCATGACCAAAAGGGTGTACGTAGGTTGGCCACAAACTATGAATCCCAAGAAGCACAGTCGTAACAGCCATTTGCTGCAAACCACCCTTTGTGTAGTCCGCCGAAGGAATATGCCAAAGTTTACAGGCATGGCGGCTAATCATGGGAAACCTCAAAGGATGTAGTCAAGCAGCAACTAGAAGCACGAGCCAAAGGTTGTATTCTTCATGGCCACTCACCTCAAATTCTAAAGGGTACTGTTACATTGGCGACTTAAAGAAAATGGCAAGCGATGCAGTTATAGAAGTCATTTATTGCACACCCAATGTATGTAGTCATGGTGGACTCTTTCTGCAAATGCCAAACATTGCAGATAGGGTATCTAATCACTGTAAACCTCAGTGGTCTCAGATGTGACAGAATATCACTTCAAACCCAGGAGGGTATGGTCACGGTGGTCTATACTGCTGGAGGAAAGAAACAATGTAGCAAAAATAGCTGCAAACTACATAGCATCCTGCCTCTAGCTTAAATATGTGGAGATGTATTAATCTAAGTGCAATATAGTATTTTTATGTCTTGTAAATAGGTTGCTGTTTGTCAAATCCTGCATTTGTTGTCTTGCTAATAATTTGATTTTGAATTTAAATTTGAAAAGGAAATAGAGCGAGAGAGAGAGAGAGAGAGAGAGAGAGAGAGAGAAAGAGAGAAGACAGAAAGAGGCAGTGGCAGTTCCAAGATTTTACAATAGAGGTGCTGTTGTGGTGTGCATACTTGACGTACAATTTAATTTTTTTTTGAAATCCTTTATATTGTCTGCTATTATCTTTTCCATTACATTTTTGACAGAAAATGCAAATGTATTCTATAGCTTTTATTTTCTTGCAATCAACATATTAGGCTCCTGCGGCAAAGTGAAATGTAGCAGCAGCAAGCAAGTTACAATTGTGTGTGTGTGAGTGTGTGTGTGTGTGGCCTTCCTCTTCGCTCTCCACCCCCCCCCCCAGATCCACCACTGGAGACAGGGGTTTTGAGAGGTGCAAAAGGAAATTAGACATTTCATGCTCTCCACAGGGTAATTTATTTGGTAGTGATGTAAATGGAAATTCAAAGTCACGTTTGTACAATGAACACATACATCAAATTCTTCTGTTCACATCCACACTGCCTGACCATCACTCAGACAGTTAGAGGGAAAGTAAAGCACACAGCATTTAGAGCATCATTGTTGTCCCACAGTGTAATGATATTCCAACACATATTTGCTGTGATTTTTTTTATATGAATGTCTGTGTAACATAAAAGTTGTACAATAATGCTGATTGATACGTGGAAATGAAAATATCTCCAGCATGCTGTGCTCTCCCGTACAATGCATCAAACATTTATGCACCTGTATCTTGGAAAATGAAAAGCAGATCTGATCTCTGGTTTACAATATAAATCTGTGTTTTGCTGGAATTCCCCAGATGTCAGCCAGTAATTGGGATCAATTATTGCTTATAATTTTCTTGTGCAATTATAGAAGGTAGTTGAGGTAAATGACGCAATAAAATTACTGGCTAAGTTAAGGACAACAGAGTAATATAAGAATTGCCCTAATTAGTAAATTGTTGCTTTTGTTCTTCAGTCATGCCTTATTCAAAAAGTTTGAGAATTGTTCTTAAAATTATCCCCCTGAAAATAGTTCACTGAACAGGAAAAAGGCTGGACAAGTAATATCAAACCCCATATCGGCTGTAACATGTTTCAGACCGAGTATTTAAAAGAGTTATTCCATCCACCTTCCTGTAACATGTCCAGTGTTGGTGGCGGGCTGACAAAGCCCATTTAATCTTGTTGATTATTGTTGAGCCTTATGGTATGGGGCTGTAATGTGTGAGAATTAGTTTCATGTAATTGCCCTATTAAAAAAAACAGAGAAATGGTGCAGCCCCTAACTGATAATGCATTTGCTATTTGCCATAAAAAGAAACTGGTGCAAATACTATAGTTAGGAACAATGTATTTTTATTTTGATACCCCATAGTGAAAAGTAAAAAAAAAAGGTTTTGAATCCATATGATTTCTAGGCTGGTAAAAAACACAGACACACTGCATCAGAGGCACACACTGTGACCTCTACAGAGACAATTCACCAAAGAGACAAGAGGAACTGAAGTTTTGCCTTGCCTGGGTGAGGCGATGTTAGGCACCAGTGTCTCCTTTAATAACTCAGTGATAGGGAAAATGATGGAATCACTTCTGAAGGAAAGAATTGTTGAGTATCTAGAGGCCAGAGGGGCACAGGACCCTAGGCAGCATGGATTCACAGCGGGAAGGTCATGCCAGACAAATCTGATAGATTTCTTTGACTGGGTGACCAAAGTAGTAGATCAGGGAGGGGCTGTGGACATGGCCTACCTAGACTTTAGCAAGGCATTTGGCACAGTCCCACACAAAAGATTAATATACAAGTTAGCCAGCCTGGGAGTGGGTCCCAAGATGACAGCCTGGGTAAAGAATGGTCTGGAGAATAGGACACAGAGAGTAATAGTAAATGGAGTCCACTCAGAAGAAAGGAGGGTTACTAGTGGGGTACCGCAGGGTTCAGTATTAGGACCAATCCTCTTCAATGTCTTTATAACCGACATTGCAGAAGGACTGGAAGGAAAAGTATGTCTCTTTGCAGATGACACTAAGATCTGCAACAGAGTTGATGCACAGGGTGGGGTGGGGTGGAAAGGATGAGAAGGGACTTGGCAAGGTTAGAGGAATGGTCAAATGTATGGCAGCTTAGATTCAATGCTAAGAAGTGCAAGGTAATGCACCTGGGAAACAAAACCCAGGAGGAGTACACAATGGGGATGAGATACTAACAACAATAAAATGGAACGGACCTGGGGTAGTCATATCAGATGACCTAAAGGTGGGCAAGCAATGTGAGAGGCAGCAAGGAGGGTTGGAGTTACTGGGATGCATAGGGAGAGGCATCACCAGTAGAAAAACAGGAAGTTATTATCCTCTGTACAGACAGCAGGAGACCCCATCTGAGTACTGTGTGCAGTTCTGGAGACCCAATCTCCACAAAGACATAGACAGGATGGAAGCTGTCCGAGGAGGGCAACAAATGGTGCAGGGTCTGCACCAGAGGACATAGAGAGACTTAAGGAGCTTAATATGTATAGCCTCGAGGAAAGGAGGAGAGGGGGACATGATAGAAACTTTGAAGTACCTCAAGGAATCAACAAAGTCCAAGAGGGTAGCATCTTTCAAAAAAAGCGTGCAAGAATGTGCAATTTGAAGATGGAGGGGCTCAGAGGTAATTTAAGAAGTATTTTTTCACATAGGGTTGTGGATGCATGGAATGGCCTTCCGGAGGAAGGTTGTGGAGTCAAAATCAGTGGTGGAATTCAAGCATGCATGGGACAGTCATAAGGCAATTCTGGGGGGTTGGGGTAAGAAGAAGCAGGCTGCTGGTTAACTAGGATCTGCAGCTTATCCAGTAGGTAGGGAAATGGGCAGACTGGGTGGGCCAAGCGGTCCTTATCTGCCGTCAAATTCTATGTTTCTATGTTTCTATGTAACTAAGTGTTACCATGGTGACCTACAAAAAGTGTACGTACTCTTCATCCTACGGTTCCATGTAATAATGGCGACCACATAATAGCAATCGCCATTTGGGTGAGTCTACATCACCAAAAATGAATTTCAGAGATGTAGACTTGGGGTGCACTTAGGTTTTAATGTTTTATGCCAGGACTGTGCCCCCTGCAGCCCTACTAAAGAATTTTCAGCTCCAGGGGGTGAATGTTGGGGGGGAGCAAAACAAAGAAAAAAAAACCTGTTACCCAGTGCAATGAACGACCATGCCCAGAACCTAATCTGGCACCCTTCCAACCCCAGCCTGCCACCAACCCACCATGCCATATGGCCAGCTCGGCAGCCCACCGCTGCACTACACCCCACAAACCCTCCCTCGCCTTCTGCCCATCGAGGTCCCTTCCCACCCCTCGAGCATGTGTATACATAGCGATATCTTGTCACTATAGTCAATGACCCCCTATCCTGTCACCCTCCCTGCTGGTAGCTATGTGTAAAGCGACGTGATTTAGTCACCCTTTTTGAATGCGCTCAGCCATGGTCGCCGATTACACGGGATACTTTATTCTATTAGTAAACATTTAAACAACATGCCACCGGTTAAAAGATGTACTTCAAAACAGGTATTCTAACTGTATTCCATTACTGCTTGCTAGATCATATTGCAATAAATATCAAGCTGGGAGTTCCATGTCATAATGGTGAAGACCGAAGGACGACTGTGCAATGTGCTCCCAGGGATGATGGCAAACAGCAAGGGGGCCCAACAGTGGCAACAGCAAATGGCGATGTGGCCTGCCAGGAATAGCAGCAACTGTCAAACCATGAACGGAACTATTAAAAAAATGCAACATCACCACCAGCCTCGGAGATAATGAAGAGGACCGCTGGATGCGGGGGGGCAGTGCAGTGAATGAAACATCCAGGAGCATGGAGGTGACCCAAAAGTGGCCACACAGAGCAATGCAGGTGGAAAGCAACATACTGGACATGGGGGGGACAGGGGACATGGGACACATGAAGGGATAACATAGTGGACACATGCTGCGATGCTGGATACACAGAAAAAACACCACAGAAGGACATGTGGGGTGGGGGGGCAGTTGTGGGCTGGAGCAAGTGGCACCAGCTGACAGGTGGAGGTGGCAGCAGTCTGCCAGTGCAGGGGGGAAACACAGTGAGATGGGGACTCATGGGAATGGCAGACTTGGCAGTGCGAGGTATGGGGGCTTGGGCACAAGTGGCAGCAGGGCGAGGCATGGACAGGAGTTGGCAGCATCCAGAACAGATGCCCCATAGCAGGCACAGAGCTGGCAGCACTGGACAGAGGAAGAGTGTGCTGTTGTTGGCATGGGCATTAGGCAATCAGCAAGCATGGAGCAGGCAGCACAGGACAGGGGCAGAGTGTGTAGTGGCTGGTACGGATGATGGCAAGGCAGCAAGCAGTGGGGCAGCAGGAAGATGACCACTGGCTACACCTGCAGCTGCAGGTTGTAGGCAAGCCCCCTTAGGTAGTCGGCTGTGCTGTGATGATGGTACCCTGGGACCATTCCCTCAATCCAGCATATGAGGTCCTTGTAGCACTTACGCTTGTACACCGCAGCAGCCCCAGAGACAAGCTGATCCATGTGGAGCTCACTCAGGCACTGCTCCTCCCAGAGGCAGTCAATGAAGCACCAAATGCTCAGATGTGTTGCACTGAGGTGGGTGTTAAAGCTCCATGCCAGCCTTCAACCATGCTGTTGGTGCATGTCAGACCTGCCCATGTGTCATCATAAATATCCCACTTCTCCAGTAGAAACAACGGTCACCACCTAGCCACCTGCCCTACTGCCCCGCCAAGCCAGGTGTCCTCCAAGTAGTCAAGGACTGGCTGCAGGAGTGTGTCATTCCTCCATAGAATGATGTGTCACACAGGCTGGCATAGGCATCTGCAAAGTCCCCAACAGGCACGAATGCAAGTGCAAGTATTGTATGGACCTACAGAGTGAATTCCTCATTAGTGGTATAACGCCACAGGACATTAGGGCAATGCTGGATGCAGCACCAAACAGCCTGGCACCAGTGGAAGAAGCAATCTCACACTGCAGCTGTTGGAAACACACTGGTGAATGCATGCTAGGCTGCCCATTGAAAGTCTAGCAGCACCGTCCTTAGTGTGCAATACCCTACCAGTCACCGCACCTCACCAAATACCCATGTGTACTCCTGCTTCTGCCAACCGCACATGAGCACATACACTGTGGGCATCACAACATCAGCATGCAGACCATGGACTGTATACAGTTGCCCTAAGATGGGTGGTGATGCGCGGAAGGTGCTGTTGAGGAACCAGTCATCGCTGTCATTGAGAAAGTGCAGGAACTGCATGGTCGCAAAGATAAGCACTCTGTCCACTGACTAGATGCTGTCAAATGGGAGGTAGGGCTCACCTGCCAGCATGATGCGGTACTCCGGTGGGATGTCCAGCTCCTGCACATTGGCTGGGGTTGCAGAACACCACTTTGTAGCCTGCCTCACACGCTGCACTGTCCACTTCAAGAGGAACAGTGTGGGCAGCCTGTCCTGCCACAGTATCAGGTACACCAGAGGTCTACTGGACAATCACCTGCCCCATGCTCTCCATGCTGGACTGTGCCCTGTTATGGATGTCTGCCATGACTGTGCAGACACCAGTCTCACCAGCATCGAGTAGATGATTGTGGTTATGTCCCTGGTACACAATGCTGTCTGCTTCAGTATGCAGGTGGGCAGGGCACTGGTACCTGTGATCCTAGCAGCACCACCAGTACACTTTCCAATGTACCTCCTTGTCCTGCCTGTAGATGTAACCCACATGGGATAACAGAGGTCTTCCCTTTTGGTTCTTAAGAAAGGTTATAGCATCCATCCTAAGTTACAGTCTCAGTGAGACAACATTCACTGCAAGAGGGGAACCTTTATGCTGCCTGTCCAGTCAGGTGACTGTGACTGACAGGCGGGGAGGGTGTCATGTTAGTGCATGCCCACCAGGTGCCTTCAGTAATAAGAGGAAGGGATTTGCCATTGCTGCTTTTTGCCAAAATTAAGGCAGAACAGCATGGTGGCCACTGCTGTATACAATGAGCGGAGGTACGATTTGCTGGTGGGTGTGGACAACAAAAGCGGAGCCGTCGAAGGCCTTTCAGAGAAGTCACAGTACGTCCTGCATTTTACTTGTGCTGTGGCAGTGTCCTTTTGTGTCCCTGACTTTCAGCAGTGGTGTGATTCAAACAGCCGCCTGCAGCAGCACATCACTGACCTGCCTAACAACGCCTAACCTACTATGCTACAGGTGGACGCTTGTTGCAGCCTCATCTGCAGCATTGCTCATGATCTGCATCAGTGGCCTGACTTGGGGCATATATGTGTGTGTGGGGGGGAGGAGGACACTGCCTGCATTCTCTGCAGCTGTCACATGCACCACTGGTGCTGAGGTGTTGTGGGGTGTCCCATGCATGGGCCACAGTTGTGTACCAGTCCCCCACCATATGGGGGGGCCACTGCTTTCACTGTCCCATGGCCATGCCAGTCCATTGCAGGAAGTTCTGCCACACACTGCAGTAGGCCACAGCCATGTATCTCATGTTGGGATGGAGCATTATGGACAGGGGCATGGGGTGCACATCTGTGTCCGGCGACATGCATCAGTGCCCCTGGTGGTTGCTGCCTTGGGTGTACCCTAGTGCCCTAGTTGCCCTTTAGACATCTGTTGCTCAAAAGAACATGCACCATGCTGTCGGCGTAGCCCTCTTCAACAAGTAAACATACTGTCATTCTGCACTGTGTACTTGCTATGTTTACAATAGCCCACTTGCAAGAACTATTATCCCTGGATACACCTGCAAGGTATTATGTCCTAGTTTTATACATTCAACAAATAGAAAGACATATGTGTCCAATATGAAAAATATATACAATGCACTTGTAGTTAGCAGCACAACATTGCCTCAAAATTTATATTTAAAAGTAGTATGCATTCACTATACCTAATTACTTCTGCAGATTCTTGCTATATGTGATAGGCTTATTTATAATGTGATGTTGTTAAGTGCAGTTTAGTTATGCTCAGTATTTATAGTCTAAATATATGTAGTGTTATGTTAGACTATTATACAGTCACATAATTTTTTATATTCTGCTTTACATTTTTTCCACTTTAGTGAAAGTTTTGTGTACGAGTCCTTGTCATGTCAGAATGCAAGTTGATAAGGCTGGGATGAAAAATTAGAAATCATGACAGAACTGTATGACAGCCAACAGAAGAGGCTCTACAAATGAAAATCAAGCTTCGCTACTGATGTATGTTGAACTTTGTATATGACACAGTGATTTTGCTGGTTTGCTACTTTGTAAATGGTGGTGACATGGAAACTGCTACTTAAACTTTTTAGGCAATATATTTTTGTCCAGTAAATATTCTTGATATTTGCTTTATGTGGGACTGTCAATTACATATTTGAGAAAGCCTACCAGATATAGTAATTATCAGCAGCAGCAATTATGTATAGTGCATAAATGGTACTTTTAAACACAGAGGGTATGTTGTGCTGCTAATTGCAGGTACATTTTATATATTTTTCACATAGTGCACAAATGTTTTTCCTTTTGTTGAATGTATAAAATTTGAATGTAGTATTCAATTAGATAGTTATTTCAGGAAGAACTAACAAGCGGTAATGGATTATAGGTAGAACACCTGTTTCATAATATCTATTTTGGCTACTAATAAGTTTAAATGTTTAATATTATGATTAATGGACCAGCCAGTGGCATTGAGGGCTGAGCTGCTGGGTGTCTTATCTCCTGCCATGCTGGCAACCTGGGGTCAGGGAACGGACTCAGGTCACTCAGGTGCAGGCCAGAAGAGGAAGGACAGAACATCCCAGGACAGCTCTCCTTCCTCAGGGGAGTGGTGTTGTGGCAGGACACTGCTTGTCTGCCACCCAGAGGTGACTGGGTGACAGCACTTGCATGCCACAATGCAGGGGGAGGGATCCCACATTCAGGGCAGTGGAGCCGTGTCCGCGGAGGTGGATTTCAGATGTTGTGCCCATTGCATGTTTGTGGATCCAGGAAGAAACATTGGAAGAAAACCCCTTCTGAGAGGCAGGATGAAAGACTTGACCCCTCACTGGCACTGTACTGGTGGCTGGGTACAACCATGGGTCCTGTGTCAGAGGACCATGGTGAAACTAAGTCCTGAGGGAGCCGGGTGATGGGACCTGGGGGTTGGTTTGAAGCGGGCCATCAGAGGAAGCAACAGGAGATAAATAGTAAAATATATATATATATTAGAGGCAAAAAACTCCATTTAATGCATCAGTTAGGGTTGTTCCACAGTGACAAAAGTGAGGAAATTCAATGTTGGGGTTAAACCCCCCCCCTTGCACCCACCTGGCTCCCCAGCCGGCATCGGGGTGTGCATTGGAGTCATCAGCCCTAACTCTCACCCCATCATATGTGTAAAGAAGCTGAGGTGGTAAACTATAGGAGAATGGGATGAGAGTTAGGACCGATGACCCCAACGCACACCTGATGCTGGCTGGGAGGGCAGGGTGGGTGGGTACAAGGGGGGGTTTTCAACCCTAACATTGAATTTCCTCACTTTTTTCACTGTGGAACAACCCTAACTGATGCATTAAATGGAGTTTTTTGCCTCTAATTTCCCTTCTTTTTGAGAATGTGCAGTAGAAGTAGTAGAAGAATGCAATGTGGTGGTGGGAGCGTGGGACCCTTCAGGCCACGCGCTATCACCATGTGATGTTTTCTGACATAGTAATGGTAAGTGCAAAGGAAACACAAGTGCTAACGGTTGCACACATGGTGACAGAAATGTAAATGGTAAAGCAAATGTTAATAGAAATGCAGGTTCAATGTGATGCCAAACCGAACAGTGATACAAAAGGGAGACGCAACCACATGAGGAAATGCAAACTCTGATGCACACGGTCATGGTATGGCAATTGGAAACGCAAGTGGTAACGTTAACAGCATAAATAACGCCAAAGGGAACCGAAATGGAAATGGGAATGGAAGCGCACACAGAAACGCAAACCATAATACACACTGTCACAGTACCATAATTGTAAATGCAAATGGTAAAGTTAACATAACATGAACAATAACACCAAAGGAAACAGAAACGGAAATGGGAATGGAAGCGCGCACAGAAATGCAAACCGTAACGCTCACAGTCACGTTACCACAGTTGTAAATGCAAATGGTAATGGTGACAGCAATAATAACACCAAAGGGAACAGAAATGCAAAAACAAATGGAAAAGCGTATGGAAATGCAAACCGTAATGCTCATGGGCACAGTAACGCAATTGGAAACGCAAATGGTAACAGTAACAGCAATGAAGACGCAAACTGAAAGAGAAATGCAAATGCAAATGAAAGAGGTGCAGGAAACGCAAACCAAAATGCAAACAGAATCAGTAGTGGAAATGCTAATGGTAACAGTAACGCAACTGCAAGCGCAAACGAGAATGCAGAGGGTAACGCACACAGAGGCGTACATGGGAACGGTAATGCAAACGGGTACGGAAACACAAGTGGAAACACTAACTGTTACAGTAAAGGAAGCACACACCCTGTTTTTGCCCAACAGCTGCATAGAGAAACACAGTGTATGCAGCTGTTGGGCAGTGGCTCATTAGGTAGCACACTCGCCTCTGAAGCCCGGAGATCAGAGGGCTGTGGGTTCAGTTCCAACATCTGGCACTTGGGTTAATATCCCACTACTGACACTGTAGTGCAGCATGAGAGGGGTGCTGCACTTCTGAGGTGCCATCTTTCAGATGAGACATTAAACCGTGGTCCCATCTGCCTGGATTGGTGATAGTCCAGGTGGATGTTAAAGATCCCATGGCACTTCTTGAAAAAGAGTAGGGGAAGTTCCCCGGTGTCCTGGCCAAATTTTTCTCATTCAATAAAAATACCACCAACAGCTTAATCTGGTTCAAGATCAGTTGCCATTCATCTGTATCCCCCTCCCCAAGGTTGTGCCTGAAAATAGGCAGAATTTTTCTAGTGCACTTACCAGGTCAACAAAACAAAATAATAATGGGCCTTGGAGCAGAAAATGAGTTGTTGGAATACTAAATTGCTTATATCTCAGGAACCATGCGACGCAGAAAAAAAATTTAAATTTCACATGATTCATGAGTTTCCTGGCTAGGTTTTTACTGAATGTGTACCCCACGGGCTACGCATTGTCATGATGAAAATTCCATATCTCGCACCGTTTCCGAGATACGAGCCCCGAAATGCGAGGCGACCGCCACCATGTTAGTCTATGGGAAAAAAAATCAACTTCAGAGTACTGTAACTTGACATCTGTGCAATATTTTGTCACCAAACCACCAAAAGGGACATCTGAGAGATGTTGGCTGCCTTGCCTCCGAATTTCAGCTCAAAAGACCAAACCATTCTTTTGCAGCAGGGTGGCAAAGAACTCCTGTCATTTTGGCCATAGTCTGGAAAAGTAGTGTCACAATTTGCGAAAGCTTTCACAAAATTTTGCAAAAGTGTGGCAGGTGCGACACTACTTTGTGACACTACTTTTTCCAGAAAGTTGAAAAACATATTTCTGTGGTGTTTAACCCCAAAATAAAGATATGGCTAGCATCCTGAGGGTCCGACTAAGTGAACACAAGAAGAATTGTGTTCCTAGAGGGTCCCAATTTTAAATGCCAAGCATTTTTCTGATCAGTAACTGAAAAAAAATGGCAGATTTGTGACACTACTAGGGCCATTTGCAACACCAAAAAGTGCATTTGCGAAAGTGTTGAACTTTTTGTTAACTTTTCCCATTGACTTATAAAGGGAACTTGTTTTTTGAATAACATTTGAACCGTTCAATATTGTTTCACAAAATCTTAAAAAGGCACATCGGGGACCCCGGCTGCACATTCCCTGAAGTTTTCAGACCAGTTGCACAAACCATGTGACCTGTAGGCATGAGCAAAGAATGCACAAAAAAGCATAAGTGTGCATTCGGATGTTGCTTAATAACTCCGCTGCTGTATATCCGACCAGTACAAAAGCTGGCAGATCCCAAGATCTACCATGCCCAACCATGCATACCGAAGTTCAGGCAAATCCATTGAACAGTTATTAAGGTGCAAAGTTTCACCCTTTAACCTTAAAAGTGCTACTCAACCCTAACTATGGTAGCACTACCGTGCTACATAATATATATATTATGGTAGCAATGTAGTGCTACCATAGTTAGGGTTGAGGAGCCATTTCTATGTTAAACCCCAAAACTTTGCACCTTAATAACTTTGCAACCGTTTGATGGATTTGCCTGAAATTTGGAATACATAATCAAGAATCATAGGCCTTGGGATCTGCCAAGTTTCGTACTGGTTGGATATACGGCTGCGGAGTTATTAAGTGTGATCTGTGCATGCGTTTACGCTTTTTCTGGAATTGTATGGTCGCACCTACAGGTCGTACGGTTTTCGCGACTGGCCCGAAATCTTCAGGGAACGTGGGCCGGGGTCCCCGATCTGCCTTTTGAAGTTTTGGTGAAAAAATATTAAACGGTTCAAAAGTTATTCAAAAAACAGTTTCCCATTATACGTCAATGGGAAAAGTTAACAAAAAGTTCGACAGTGTCGCAAATGCATTTTTACTTTCGCAAATGGGCCTGTTACTTTTGCAAATCAGCCATTTTGTTTTCAGTTGGTGATCAGAAAAATGGTTGGCATTTAAATTTGAGACCTCTAGCAACCTAATTCTTTTTGTATTCACCTAGTCGGGCCCTGAGGATGCTTGCCATGTCTTTATTTTGTGGTAAACCCACGAAATATGTTTTTCAAATTTCTGGAAAAAGTACTTTCACAAATTACTTTTGTGCTCACGAAAGTGTCGAACTTTTTTGCGAAAGCTTTCGCAAATTGCTACAGTAGTTTTCCATCTGTGGGACAATGACAGTGATTCTTTGGCACTGCGCTACAAAAGAACCGTTATGAGTTTTGGGCTGAAATTTGGAAGGAACGGAGCCGACATCACACAGATGTGCCTTTCAGTGATGTATAAAAAAAATATTACACGGTGGCAAAGTTACGGCACTCCAAAGTTGACGGTTTTTCCCATAGGATAACATTACGGCACCCGACGCAATACAGAAATCCTTTGGATCCCTGCTGCAAAATAATGGTTTGGTCTTTTTTCCTGAAATTTGGAAGGAAGACAGCCAACAGCACACAGATGTGCCTTTCAGTGGTTTGGTGAAAAAACATTACAGGGAGGCAAAGTTATGGCACCGAACTTTTTTTTTTTCCTTAGGATAACATTATGCGTGCGCGCTTTTCAGGGCCCGTGATTCGGAAACGGTGCGAGATACGGACTTTCGTCGGATAATTTGTTAGTCTCCAAAGGGGCCAAGATTCAAATTAGCCAGGACAGTTGTAAATAATATGACTTTTAAATTGTTTTTCTATGTCGTACGGTTCCTGAGATATAATGTATTTAGTATTCCAAGATCTCATTTTCTGCGCCGATACTCATTATTATGCATACATTATTTGTACTCACTGTCTTTCTCTATGCAGGTTTTGGGGAAAACCAGCCTGTGCGCTTACATTACTGTTACTGTTGCCCTTTCCGCTTGTGGTTCCATACCCGTTTCACTTACCGTCAACGTCTGAGCCACCATGTGTGTTATCCTTTGCGTTTTCATTTGCACTGGCGTTTCTGTTATTTTTTGCCATTTCTGTCTACAGTACTGTTTATCTTTCTGTTTCACTTTACATCATCATGCCCATTGACATTTCTGTTTGCAGGCACCATGTTACTATGTGACAACACATCACGTGGCAGACCATTCCTCTCTACGCCACCATGTGCGTCACCCTTTCTGTTCTCATTCGTGCTTGTGTTACCATGTGCACTACTGTTAGCATTTCTGTTTGCGTTGCTGTCCCTGTTAGTATGCCACAAGACATCATGTGGCTTTGGGCCCTGCCGCCTCCCTCAAGATATGCGGTGGGAGCGCCAGCCCAGAGGGCCCCATGCTCCTGCACCGCATTACATCTACTATTTCTCGTTATCATTCTCAAAAGAAGGAAATTAGAGGCAAAAATCAGTTTAATGCATTAGTTAGGGTTGTTCCACAGCGACAAAAGTGAGGAAATTCGCTGTTAGGTTGAAACCCCCTTGCACCCCCACCCACCCCCAACCGGCATTGGGGTGTGCATTGGGATCGTGGGTCCAACTCTCACCCCATTCTCCTATACTTCTGCTGCTTTACACATGTCATGGGATGAGAGTTAGGGCTGATGATCCCAATGCACACCCCAATGCCACCACGCATCATCCTTTGCCATTTGCGCTATGCTTTCTGTTACTTTTTTGCCATTTGTGTGTACCTGCATTGTTTCTCTTTCTGTTTCACTTTGCGTCAGCCATGCCCATTGACATTTCCATTTACAGGCACCATGTTACTATGTGACAAGACATCACGTGGCACACCGTTCCGTCTATGCCACCGCGTAACACCCTTTCTGTTCTCATTCGTTGCTTGTGTTACCATGTGTGCCACTGTTAGCATTTCTGTTTGCGTTGCTGCTCCTGTTACTATGCCACAAGACATCACATGAGGGGAGCGCTGGGCGCCCCGCCACCGCATTACATTCACTATTTCTCAATATCATTCTCAAAAGAAGGGAAATTAGAGGCAAAAACTCAAAAATGGCAACGACAAAGTGAGGAATTGCTGTTAGGGTTGAAAACCAACTCCGACCCACCCCCCCAGCACCACACACACACAGACACACACACACATTCAAGTATGGGGGAGGACCAAGTCAACACAACCAATGACAGACATCCAGCAGCAGGTGACAGAAATAACAAACAATTGTCTAAATGTACTATGAGACATCCCCACCCACCTGACCAGGTACTGCATGCTCAGTGGAGATCAACAGCAAAACTGAGGCCATGTACACCAAACGTACACATCCCTGATTGCAGCTGCACACAATGTACCACACTTAGTAGTTGCATGGCCTTACCTACCGATGCCCCACACCACACCACAACTGGGAATGTGCCGTTATTCAATATAAATGCTGAAGGTGCATGATGACAGTTGTAGAAAGGTTTTAACACTAGTGAGTATACATTAATTAAGAGAAGCACATAAATTAACTACAAGACACTAGCATGCTCAAGATAAAAGTAGTGATACATTTAATAGGTGATTTACATAGTAGTACATTTACTGCAATGGTTTACTCAACATAGAGAGGCTGATGTAAACGTATGGAAAAGCATTGCCTGTTCAACGCTGTGAAATTGGTACTGCCAGTATCACATGCATTCTTACTGATGAAGGTGTACTGCTGATGTACATACCTAGACCTTCAGTGTGTTTCAATATTAAAGATGCAATAAAGTATTCTTTGTAAGAAACATTGTAATTGCATGGATCAGGCCAAGCAACTTCTAAATATCATAGCACTACTGAGCCAACAATGATATACCTGTATCGGAGATGTATATAGGATAGATTTTCCTGTAGGCACTTACTGAGTATGTTGTACCTGATAAAGACAATCTCATTGCATCTGTGATGACTAACTTCTTCAAATAGTAATACATTTACTATTGTTGCAATGAGTGATCTATGCCACTTATGGACACAGTGTGATTTTTTTAACAGTTGTTTCATACTCAGGCTGTATGCCTACTGTTTGGGTTTGCCACACTTCTGTCACTGATGCTATCAAAGTGATAACTATGTTAATTGTGCTACAACAGGAATCAAGTAGGTATGGTGTAGATATAAACAGAATGTCTTTTAGTATTGATTTAACTCATAATGGGGTAAGTGTACTAGGACAGCAGGGGTTATCCTCTATCACTGACTCTGTCAGTTATAATCACAGTAGGGTTTCGATGACTGCAATGATCAAGTTACACTGTTCATCTTCATGAGTTCTTATTCACAGCCATTCTCCAGTAACTAGACAGTGTATGGTGTAACTGGGTGGGACACTGTGTTGCAAAGCTGCTACAGTGCCTAGCAGAGGGAGAGTATCTACTCATAAAGACAATTAAGCAATAAGGCATGACCAACAGTTATGTTAAATGGTCTGTTAATCACCCTGTAGGGGTTTAATGTTGAATGAGGCATAGCCGAGTGCCACATGTCGCTAGACAGTGATAAACTGACCATTAACATAATACCTGGGAGTGGCTTATTGCTATCATAATAAAACTGTTTTTTAAACAACATTAAACCATGTTCATCATATGGTTAGGTCTACATGTATGTTAATAAAACTAAACATAAGGCTGTTACAATGTTTAGAGTCATTAGAAAGCTGCATTTCTCAAACCCTTGTTATAATCAGAGATATTATACCTGTACAACTCCTTGGTTTTGCTTAACTCTATTGCTCAGGTGGCCCACCACAAGTGGTGTGGTGTGGTGTGGGGCATCGGTAGGTAAGGCCATGCAACTACTAAGTGTGATACGTTGTGTGCAGCTGCAATCAGGGATGTGTACGTTTGGTGTACATGGCCTCAGTTTTGCTGTTGATCTCCACTGAGCATGCAGTACCTGGTCAGGTGGGTGGGGCTGTCTCATAGTACATTTAGACAATTGTTTGTTATTTCTGTCACTTGCTGTTGGATGTCTGTCATTGGTTGTGTTGACTTGGTCCTCCCCCATACTTGAATGTGTGTGTGTGTCTGTGTGTGTGTGGTGCTGGGTTTGGGGTGAATTCGGAGTTAGGGTTTTCAACCCTAACAGTGAATTTCCTCACTTTTGTCGCTGTGGAACAACCCTAACTAATGCATTAAACAGAGTTTTTTGCCTCTAATATATATATATATATATATATATGTATATCTATATAATTTGGATTAATAGCACTTGCACTTTTTGTAGTTAACCATGATAACTTTCATTATAAGAGACATTGGTACACAACATAGGTAACTCTGAGAAAGCCCTGCCATATAAGGACAAAATGTCAGTTGCAATTACTACATAAACAATAATACCAGACAAGGTGGTTGTATTGAGCTATACCGACCCCACCTATGGATGTAATGAGGCCTAACACCATAGGCAAAGGGCCTTATAGCTCCTGGAAGGTTGGATTTTGCCCATATTGCCCACCTGGGGGTTATTGTTGAGCTTAGAAAATAGTCCACTGTATTTTATGTGATTTAAAAAGATAATTTTTATGCTTAAATGTTAAAACTCTTAAAGGGGAATTGTCAGCATTCTTTGTATCTGTAGTTATTTCATTCCTTTCCATACAAGTTGTTTCTCAATGACAAACAGGGAAAAAAGTTAAAACTCACTTTTCATTTACTTTCATTACACCATCATATCCTTCCACAATATTATGAGTTTGATTGACAGCCAGGACCATAACTGACCTCAGTGATGGGCTGTGCTCCTGCCGTGTTGTGTGTAGAGAGTTAGGAATTTGTTGAAACCCCAATATTTGTATCACATGATGATGATGATGATGTATAATAACAGTATTAGAGTATGTTTAAATATTTTCCTATCATTTTAAAGTACACCAACCCACATTTCTTTGCCTAAAAGTTTTAATAGAGCTGCATGTGAATGCAATCTTATTGATCGCTTTCCTTTCAGAAATGAAACCAGCAATCACGTAATGACTGATTACCTGTTTCATTTCAGGCAGGAAAGCCATCAATACGATTGTATTCATGGTTTGCTCCTTTTAAAATTTGGAGCAAAGAAATGTGGTCTGATGTAACTTTGAAGGTCAATGGCTAATGTGTGTTTGTGTTTTGTTAAAATAAATAATCAGTATGAAACAGCAATGTTTAACTTCTGTTTACATAAAGTATATTTTCTGTGTAATAAATCCACTAGTGAAATACTGTGCCAAGTCCTGTCCTATTTTTGTCATACTTCGCTTTCTGCCAGGTTCCACTGTTCTACTCCCATTTCAATGAGGTTGTAAATTATGTCATTGGTGTGTTTTGCAGTTTGAGCGGACAACTATCAGCTGACTTATTTATTTTTATTTATTTAGCTTTTGTTAACTGGGTAAGTGCACTAGCCATAAAATGACTATTTTCAGGCATGACACAGGAGAGTACAGACATGCAGAAACTTAACAGGATAACAATTTATAAGTGCTTTACGTACAATGAGTTAAAGAGGATACAATATATTGGAACATACAAAGTAAAGCGCTTTGCATACAATGAGTTAAAGTGGATACAATGTATCAGAGACATACAGAGTAGATCATTCATAAGTTCATAGATGCCTATCTATGCAATGAATAGAGAGGACCTTGGACAATAAATTATCAGGTGACATATCTTATAAACAGAACAAGGCACACAAAGACAGGTAATACAACAGTAAGAAATAACCATTGAGAGCAGGGGGTGTCATTAAGGAAAAGGTCGGTAAGTGAGGAAAAGGGGAGCAAGCCATGAAATTAGATTATATGAGCATATGTAAGTGTAAGGGAGATGACTGCAGTGCAAGATTGTATATGAGCAGGGAAAGGGAGACGGGACAGGCTGAGACAGTAAGAGGGTTATATAGAGGTGAGAAAATACAATGCATGGCAAGAGACATCAGTCATTAGGTAGGGTGAAAGCAGGAATAGGTATCAGCAATCAGCAGATTTGAGCGCAATTTTCTCTTAAAGTGTGTGTGGGAGCTAGAAAGTCTAATATCGAGGGGAAGGGAATTCCACAGCTGTGGAGCCGCATGCTCAAATGCAACAGTTCCTTTTCTAGTGCGGCACCTCGGCAAATTCAGAAAGGATTTATCAGCTGATCGTAGACCATGGAGTGTGTCCTGAGGAACAAGCATAGCTGCAAGACACCTAGGGGTTTGATTTCGAATTATCGAATCAATAAGAGAGACAAGGTAGTATTTCCTACTAGCTAGTGGAGAGAGCCAACCAAGATCATTGTAAAGTTGACAGTGGTGTTTAAGCCGAGGAGCAGAAGAGGCATAGTGACATATGTTGTTATACATAATATCCCATCTGAGTAGGTCAGTTTAATGAGCAGCCCCAAATAAGGGAGCCCCATAGGTTAGGGTGCGGAGCAGAATTCCCCTCGCTATGGTTATTTTAGTCGATGGCATGAGCATATAACTTGTCATATATGCAACACCGAGTTTGGAGTTGACTGCTCTGCAAACAGACTGTACATGAAGATTAAGATAAAGAGATTGATCTAGCAGGATGCCCAAGTACTTGAAATAGGTCACACATTCCAGTAATTGACCTTCTAAGTCCTGCACCCTCAGTGCTGTTGTGCAAGCCCGGAGCTTTGGGGCCGATCCAAGCAGCATGGCTTTAGTTTTGCTAGTGTTTACAGCCAGTTTGTGGTCGTATAGCCAGTTTTGGATATTGTTAAAGTCAGAGGAAAAGGTTGTGTTGATAGTGTCTATATTAGTAGAACTTGTATAGATGACAAGATCATCAGCATATAGAATAGCAGAGCAGGATTTTAGAGCAGCTCCAATGTTATTTATATAAAGAGAGAATAGGAGGGACCCTAGGATGGAACCCTGAGATACACCAACGTTAATGGTGGTACTGTTCGATAGAGAGGAATTAAATTTCACCACTTGAGTTATATTTGTCAGGTAGCTTTCGTACCAGTCAACAACAAAGGAGGAGAAATGCAGGTGTCGAAGCGAGGAGAGATGCAAAGTGTGATCAAAAAGGTCAAAAGCCTTTATGAAGTCAATAAAGACAGCCCCAGTCAGATTGCCAGTATCCATTTTTGAAAGAGTGTCTGTGGTGAATTTAAGGAGTGCAGTCATTGTGCTATGTCCTTTCCTGAAGCCATGTTGAGCATCCGAGAGCAGACTGTGCTTAAGTAGATAGTCAGTTGTCTAAGTTGCGACAATTTTCTCCAGGATTTTGCTCAGTACCAAGAGTATGGCAATTAGTCTGTAGTTCATGACAACCTTAGGATCCCCTTTATTAAGTACAGGTGTGATCTGAGCAGCTTTCCAGAGGTCAGGGACCATTCCACCTGAGAGTGATAATGCATAAATTTTGGCCAACGGTAATGCAATAAGGGGAGCTGCAAGTTTCAAGAGGCGGGGTTCCAGGGAGTCTGAGCTAGAGCTGGTATGATCAGAGATGACCAGAGATGCTCTACTAGTGCAATGAACCTTTCTTGCTTTTTGAAAATAAATGAATAATCAAAGCTTTTTTGGCTTTTTGATTTTTCCTAATGCTTGGCAGTAATTCTCAGGTGTTAATTACCATACGAACTGGGGTTGTCTACAGACCTCCAGACTGGGGTGGGAGGGACATAAACACATTACTGTTAGAAGATATATAGCTAAAGGGGAGGTTCTGCTAATGGGAGACTTCAACATGCCAGATACAGATTGGTCAATACTAGCAGGAGCATCCACCAGAACTAGACACATAGTGGATTCCCTGCAGGGGGAGGGCCTCAAACAATTGGTACAACAACCTACAAGAGACAGGGCTATCCTGGATCTAGTACTGACTAATGGGGAAAGGATCACAGATCTCTAGGTAGAAGGTCACCTGGGGGCCAGTGACCATCACATGGTATGGTTCAATTTGGCCTCTAGAACAAAATAATCCAATTCTAATGCAAAAATATGGGACTTCAGAGGAGCTGACTTTGATGGAGTCATTCACATATTTGGGACTGTCTAGTACAGTATGCCCTGCAAGCCCATTGGTCCACACTGGGGACCAATGGGCTTAAAAACTATACTGTACCTATGATTCGATGGTCAGCCGGTCGGTGTGCAGGTGGGATGCAGCCAACAGCGAATGATGGGGGGGGGAGTGGGGGTGGACAAGGGGTTCTGTATGGGTGGCTGAGGAGGGGGGCTGCCACTGGATCACCAGGGAATTTCAAGACCGGATTTTACCGTGATCATGGCAACAGGTGGAGGGGGTTCCACTTGACCACCAGGGACATCATAATTTTATGTATCGTGGACTCGGTGGAAGGGGGACTACTGGACCACCAGGGTTGGTCATGTTTCATACACATCAGGGAATTGGGGATTGGGGGGGCCACTAGACTACCAGGGATCTCATTATAAATATATACCGCATGATCATGGCTACAGGGTGGGTGATGCTCCAGGATCCCCACAGCACACGTCATGCTGTGCAGAGCGCCAGGTGCAAGTCGCCAGCTTGCCCAGTGCAAGGTATGTAAATGGGGCCATAATGACATGCAAATGGCCCCATCTGTGCCTTGCATATATTATGCCCCCTGCTGAATATTGCAGGTGATGCACCTAGCACAACTGCACTTGTGCTGGTGCATCCCCGTGCTCCCTGTCTGTGGCTTGCACTGGTACAGTGCCACTGTGCCATGCACAGTTTGTGCGCTGCCATGTCATATTCAGTGGTGCTGCACCATTGAAAATCACCCTGTACCTGGACCTGGCCCTGGCACATCACAGTTGCACTGTGCCCAGGCTTGCGCCACTGCCTGGTGCAGTCTAAATATCCTGGCTATAGAGTACAGTCTTTGGAACCACTTTTTGGGGAGGTAAACATTAAGCATACCTAGAGGATAAAGTAATTTGGGGAGAACACACATTTTAATTAAGGTCATCCTACCCCAAAGAGAGAGAGTGGCAAAAGTTTCCACTTTGTGAGGTCTTTGTTGATTTGTTGTATGACTGGATCCAGATTTAGAGCTTTGTACTTAGACATTTTTTTAGAGAGTTTGATGCCCAAATAATTTAAGGCTGATGTCTCACATTGGAATCTCAATTGTGAGCAAAGAGGTTTGGGATTAAGGGCGGAGGTTGTGTAGACCACTGTTTTTGTGGGATTTAGTTTGTAGTCTGAGAGGTTATCGAAAGTTGAAATACTGGCTAGGGCCACGGAAGGGTCATGGTCCACTCTGAAAGGTGAAGCAAAATATCCTCAGCAAAGGATGAAAGTTTATAAATGCCCTTCCCAACTGCTATACCTTTGACTGAGGTAGTAAGATTTATCACTCTGGCTAAGGGCACAAGGCATAAATTAAAAAGAAAAGGGGGCAGGGACAACCCTGGTGAGTTCTTCTAGTCAAGGAAAAGGGTGTAGATAGCTCATTATTACTAGAGATGTACGCAATTGAAACATTTCGAATAATTCCCACATTATGCAAAAATGTTTTGCCTAGGAGAAATGTAATTTCGCCTCTAATTTCACTTTCGCGTAATGTGAAATTTTGCCCAATTTCACCCAATTTCGCTTTCACTTAATGCAAAATTTCACCATTATCCTTTATTTCGCCAATGTTTTTCAATTTCTCCAGCGAAATTGCTATGCATTGTGGGCAGATAGCTGAAATATCACATGCAGGCTGTTTCCTGCACAGTATATTTTCTGTTGAGTCAGAGATCAGTTCAGTGTGGTGAATCACAGCCAATACACCCTTCAAAAACCTCTTAATTTGTGATTTGTTTTTACTTTTCTTGTTATCCCTCCTTACTACCCCCTCGGCCCACTCCTTCTGATCATTGATCAATCCTCCAGGTCCCTCTCACGGAATCTGTCCCTAGAGTGCCAGGCAAGCTCCTTTTACCCTCCTACCTTCTCCTACTCCTAGGAGTGCCTGCACAATGGGGTCTGTCCTGCGAGTTGGTGATCCTGAGGTAGATTGGTCGTCATCTTGGCCTGAGGGGGGGGAGGTTTCCATTTTTCTTCCCTTACTACATCCCAATCCCCTGGAACACCGGTGCGAGGACATACGTCCAGAGAGGTGACGTCCTGACACACATCTGGCTCCCAAGTGCCTAACAGCGTCCCCCCTCCCCAACTCCACCGAACGGAGCCACCAAGCCCTCAAGAGCTCATGCTTTCACTGGCCCTATCGGGACATCAGGTGCTGGCAGCACCCCTGGTATCCCTCCCCAGAGGGAGGAGAGCATCCATTGGGATGCTCAATCCTCCCTCTCCCAGATGACCCCTGATGACCCAAGCCCATTCCTGATCCCAGGTCACCAGTGTAATGCAAGGTGTGGTGTCCAGCATCTCAACCCTCAGTGCCACCAGGTTAATTTGTGATTTTTTAGAGTTAATTCCTCCCAAAATTTTAATTTGGTTCCTAATGCTGTTAATGAACCTTTTTATGTTGATTGCGTGCATGTGCAAGAAATGTGTTGCGGCAGCTTGCTGCAGAAGCAGGTCATGGAGGTACGGCACTGTTGTGGCCAATGCCCCCACTGCCTTTTGAGGCTTGGCCCATTTTCCCCAATGTGGTGGCACACTGCTGCTGCTGACACTAGTTCAGCCAGCATGCTACCACCTTGACACATTTTAGCCACTGCAATTAGGGGCTGCCTCGTCATTGCAGCGTCAGCCATTCCGCTGCAATGAGGGAGCGATCCATCATTGCAGGGCAGTCTCCATGCCCCTGACCCAGTTTGCCAACAGGAAGCCCAGTCCCCATCAGCATAATCTCCCCACCCCTACTTTTCTGCTGTATGCCAAGGGGGTGCCCAATCCCCCTCGGCATCATGTGTCCCCGCCGTCTTTGTTTGCAGATGGGGTACCCAATACCCACCGGCTTCAGTCCCCCCCTCCCTGACTGAATTTGCTGACAGGAGAGCCCACTCCTCATCAGCAAAATGTATGCCCCCCCCCAAAATGTGTAGTCTGCCGAGGGGGGTACCCAATCCCCCTCAGCTCGTCCACCATGCCTGTAAATGCAGACAGGGGTGCCCAATCCCCCAACGGCTACAGCCCCACCAAAACACTCAGGTGGCATGCTGAGAGCCCATCCCAGCATGCCAAATGTCCTTGTAAAAAGGAAAACCTTTCAGCAATGTTTTTTTTTTTTTTTAACCCTGTAAACAAGAAAACAGTCCCTTGTCGAGTCCGGCGGACCATCCCCCAACCCACACCCACCCTCTGTGCACCCTGCCTCTCCACACCCCCTTCACCCCATACTTAGCTCCAGAGTCTGGCATGACGATCTTCAGTGTACCGGGAACATGTCTACACTTTTCAAAGCTGACCGTGAACTGAGGAAATGCCGGTAATCTGTATAATGACATAAACAGGGTTTTTCCAACTTTGGTGCATATCTCATGCATTTTTTGGAATTTTGGGACCAAATTTTCAACATGGGGTTTTTGGGACCCCTCTTCATGAATTCAGCCACTGTCATGGCATTATTCGGTCCTGAAAGGTGATTTCGCAGACACTGCGCGGATTCACCTTTTGGGACAAATTAACAAAATTACAGTACCAGTGTTATTGAGGTGGGCCCTCAAAAAGCCTTTGCTGCAAATTTGGTTAAAAAAATCCAAAAAATGACTATTTTACAAGCGTGTGTTGTGCAGTTGCTACGCACGCTCGTAACTTTGTGAATTTGCAATATTTTCACTCCAGATTTTCAACATTGCCATTTTCCTGCACCTCCTTATCAGCAGTACAGCTGTCATTTTTCACATCCTGGCCAAAATGTGTTTTTGCACTTCCGACGCAGAATAGCGCGGTCCCTGTGGGAAATCAGTGTTCGAGACACATTAAGAATATCACGGTGACACTTCATAAGCAGAGGTCCTAAAATGCTTATGTTGAAAATTTTGTAATGACAGTCCATAAAATGACTGTGCTATGATGGTGCATTGCGCAGTTTACATGCACGCTCGTAACTTGCGAATTTATAATATTTTCACTCCAGATTTTCAACACTGTAATTTTTCCACACCTACTTATGAACAGTACAGCTGCAATTTTATACAACCTGGCCAAAACATGTTTTTGCACTTCCGGCACAGAATAGCTTGGTCGCTGTGGGAAATCAGTTTTCAGGATAGACTGAGAAAATGACAGTGACACTGTTCATGAGCAGAGGTCCTAAAATGCCTATGTTGAAAACGTGGTGACAAAAGTCCATAAAATGACTGTGTTACAACTGAGCACTGAGCAGTTTCCACGCACCCTTGTAACTTAGCAAATTTGTAATATTTTCATGCCAGATTTTCAACGCTGGCATTTTTTCACACCTCCTTATGAAGAGTACAGCTGTCATTTTTCACATCCTTGCCGAAATGTTTTTTGCGCTTCTGGTGCAGAATAGTGTAGTTGCTTTGGGAAATCAGTGTTTGGGACAGATTAAGATCGAGCAAGTGAGAGAGGGGAAGTGACCGAGCTCAACTGAGCTCTTTTGGGACTGCTGTGGATTTCTTTGTAGGCAGATAAAGGCACCAATGCAGGCAGGAGCCCAGTACAAAAGGGCAGCCTGCAGCAGTGGGAGAAACAGGACGAGCGAGTGAGAGATGGGGCGTGAGTGAGAGCAATGGAGCTCTATCGGGACTGCTGAGGATTTCTTTGCAGGAAGAAAAAGACACCAACACAGGCAAGAGCCCAGTACAAAAGGGCAGCCTGCAGTGCCAGGAGAAATGGAGTGAGTGAGTGAGAGAGGGGGCGTGAGCGAGCTCAGCGAAGCTCTGTCAGGACTGCTGTGGATTTCTTTGTGAGCAGAAAAAGGCGGCAATGCAGGCTGGAGCCCAGTAGAAAAGGGCAGCCTGCAGTGCCGGGAGAAACAGAATGAGTGAGTGAGAGATGGGGAGTGAGCAAGCTCAACAGAGCTTTGTCGGGACTGCTGCAGATATCTTTGTGGGCAGAAAAAGGCACCAACGGAGGTAGGAGCCCAGTATAAAAGGGCAGCCTGCAGCGCCAGGAGAAACAGAATGAGCGAGTGAGAGAGGAGGAATGAGTGACCTCAATGGAGTCTTTTAATATCCTTGGGTGTATGCCATCTGGTCCCATCACTTTGTCCACCTTCAATTTATTCACCTTCTGCAGGATTCTTCTGCCTGTGAATGGACTATTGTCCAGCTCTTCACGCCTTTGCAGCTGCAGTACTGCTGTGGCCCTTGTCCCTCCCCCTCTTCTGTGAATACTGAACAGAAACACACAGTGGATGTCTTGGGGGGACATGACACTTGGCATGGTACTTTCACTTCCAAATACCTAACCAGAACATATAAGCAATCAACATTCGGCATTGACAAATGCTTTTTTTGTTTTGGTATGTTTGGATAATAGTTAAGCTCAAATAGTGTTTTCAGTTTTTTCTGTGTCTGTGTCTGTGAGGAGTTGAGTGGGGGAGGGTTTGACCTTGTAGTGTGTCTGTGTGTGTATGTGAAAGCAGAGCAGGCTAGTTCCTAATATTTGACAGATTTCTCACAAGTTGTGAGTGAGTTTCCTGTAATTTCCTTCAAGTCTTAATATTTTTGTTGGTGAGCTACTTATTTGTTATATTTTTCTTACATATTGACCCTTTTTTGGGGTAGCTTTATCTGAACAGTTACTCATTCTGAGTAGTGCTGTTCCTGTTTCTTTTTACTTAATCACTTGTGCTTAATTTTTTTATTGGAAGTATTCGTGTACATTGACCACGAGACTTGTCCATCAGAGGTGCACTGCACTGCATTGTTGAATTGCTCACAGAAATTAAAATTGTGATCTAACCTCTGCATTGCAGCTTCCTGTTTTTCTATTTAATTTGCTTACCATATTAACCCTTTCCTCCCTGTTACATCACTGGTGTTTACTACCTGACACAATAAGGCAAAGGGAGGAGGGAACATGTTTGCTGTACTAGCAACACATGGGAAAGAGAACGCAGGAGGAGATTGCACAAGGGATAGTACTCACAAGGAAAAGGGAGAGAGGGGCATTACTAGTGGAGAGACTGAGTATGGCATGACAGGGGGAGGGATATACTCCGAGAGGTGAGGAGGGAGCGGAAGGTTGGCAGTCAAACAGGAGGAGGGGGAGGAGTCTCAATTAAGAAGGGCAGGGGGGAAGACACTGGGACACACTGTAAAAGCACCATCTTGAGTGGCCCCAGAAATGAGAACCTGGGTGGGGGGTGGCAATGGGCACAAGGAAAGAGGAGGGAGGTGTACTAGTGTTGGGGGACTCCACACTCAAGGGGATCAGATGGGGCAGCAAGGGGAGAGGCTCAGTCAGATATGGGTGGAGTCCATACCAGAATTAAAGGCAGACAAGGCAGGACAGGCAATCCTAAGGTGCGTAAGGAGGGGTAGGAGGAAACCACACATTGTGGTACATGTGGGGACAAATGACCTAGCGGGGAAAATAGTGGAGGTAACAAAGGAGAGGACTGAGGAAGTGGGAAGGTTGTGTGAGGAGACTGGGGAGTCTGGCATTCTCCAAAGTGCTCCCAGTACCCTGGGCAAGCACAGTGAGAAAAGAGAGGATTAAAGAGTTGAACACATGGTTGGTAGAATGCTGTCAAACTAAGGGACATGGGGTTGTGGGTGTCTGGGGCAGTATCTGGGATAATAACAATCTGTTTGCAAGGGATGGGCTGCACCTGAGTGGTGAGGGGATGGAGGTATTAAAGCAAAGACTGGGGAGGTATATTGTGACAAAGGTGGATTTAAACTAGATGGGGGGTGGCAAGTGCACAGCAGGTAGGCAGGGATCTAATAGCATGGACCCTACCCCCAAGACTAGCAGGGAAGAACTTGGGATGGCCGAAAAAGGAGGGAGTAGAAAGAAAGAAATGGAAGACAATGAAGGGAAGGGGGCAGGATGGAGGGTGGTCTCGTTAACTTCAAGAAGCTTAGGCAACAAATCTGCTGAGCTACAGGCACTCTTAACAGTGTGGAGGGTGGATTACTTGGTATTACTTGGTATAAAAGAACAGAAGAAGGCCATAGCCCATCGAGACTGTTCCCCACACTATGTGGGACATTATTTATCTATTATCCCTCACCAAACATCTAATTTGTTTTTAAAGACAGTGGCACTAGTTGCCTCTACCAATTCTTGTGGCAAGATGTTCCATACAGTGGATGCTCTTATTGGAAAAAAGTTTCCCCTTTTGCTGGTTTTATAAGTTTTTACTTCAAGCTGTTTATTATGCAGTCTTGGAACATGTCTCCTTTTGGAGAGTGTTAGACCACATTTTTCCATTATATCTGGTGAATTTATTAAATTAAAAACCATAAGCATATCACCTCTTAATCATTTAGTTTGAAGAGAGAAGAGACCAGTAGCTTTTAATCTGTTCTGATAATTCAAGTTTGTTAATCTTGGAATCATTCTAGTTACTCTCCTTTGAACCTGTTCAAGAATTGCTATGTCTTTTTTTTGGTCTGTATTGGTCAGGACAAAGGTTACCAAACCGGAGCTGTTTTCATTGGCTTAACAAAGGCGTTCGACACTGTTCACCATGACTTACTTGTCAAACAACTTCAATCCCTTGGCCTCTCTCAAAGCTCTGGAGACTGGGTTAAAAGTTATCTCTCCCAACGTACCCAAGCTGTCAAAATCGCAGAAGCTGTCTCAGACCCTAAACCTGTTCTCTCAGGTGTTCCCCAGGGATCCATTTTGGGCCTTCTTCTTTTCAGCATTTTTCTAAACTCACTTCCCAGTTCATGCCCTGAACAAATAATCTTATATGCTGATGATGCCGTAATTCTATCATCTCACAAAGACCCAAAACCCCTACTCCACAGCCTTCAATTTGCTTTTACCAAAGTTGAGAAGTGGTTCCTTGATCACAAACTGGTCCTTAACCACAAAAAAACAAAATCAATGCTTTTCTCTAGCCCGCAAAACAAAAAAAGGCAATTATCACTCACTATCAATACATATCTGGGAAGTACTCTAGAACAAGTGACTACCTTTAAATATTTTGGAATCACCTTTGACCAAGGCCTAACCTTTGCTACCCACATTGATAAGACAGCAAAAGTGGAAAACCAGTGAATTGGTATCTTGTTCCGGAACCAGCAGTTCCTCACCCAACCTGCATTAAGGATTGCTATTCAAAGCTCTGTCATCTCAATCATTGACTATGGCTTAATTATATATGGGTCTGCCTCAACCACCTCTCTTAAGCGCATAACAACCTCCCTCAACAAGGCCTGTAGACTGCTCACTAGCGCTCATAGACGCACTCACACATGTGAGCTCTACACTGAAACTGGTTGGTTTCAACTATCAAACCGCTTAAAGTATCTTACCTGCCTGATGGCTAAGAAAACAACCATGGGCCTTACCCCTTCATGTATCCAAGACCTGCTACGCCCAAATCCTTGCATCCATCTCACCAGAGGATCGAATCATCAACCTCTCCAGGTTCCCTGATGCCGGACTACTCAGGGCCACAGATCATTTGCTTACCGTGAACCTAGCTGGCTAAAAATGTCATAAATACCCTCATCTCCCCCTCCACACCCCTAGGAGTCTTCAAATCTCAGCTCCACTCTCACCTCACTGCCTCCAGCTCCTGTGACTGCCTTGATTAAATTAGTTCTTTCTCTTTTATTTTTCTCTTCCTCTTTCCTCACTACATTTCTTGACAAAGGCATATGTGAGGCTCTTTTCTCACTATTGACTGCTTCCCTTCCCTCCTCCTGCTCTCTCAATAGTACATTTTCTTGTGAGTCTTTTTTCCCCATAATCTATTTTTGTTTTGTTTATGAAAAGTATTTTCCTTGTCCTATACTAATTTTGTCAGTTTTAAGGTAATGTGTCATTTCTGCACATTTTTGTCAATACTTAACTAATTTGCCTTTCTTTGTAACTACACTTGTTTTGTACTCAATTGACATGGTACCTTTGTAAAAGAGACTGTGGCTCAAAGGTATTAATTCTTAGAACAATAAACTAAACAGAAAGGGGAGCCATAGTCTAGATACGGTCTAATGTATGCCCTATACAATGGAATAAGGCATTGTTCAGTGCGATTAACGAAAGTGTGTTTTATTTGCCTCAAATGTCTGTTGGTTATGCAAGCAGTTCTAATACAGTGATCATTTGATGTAAGTTTATTATTAACATATATCCCTAAATATTGCAGCTGTCACAGAAACATGGGCAGCTGAGCACTGGGATTGGGGTATGGCAATCACAGGATACAAAGTATACAGGAAGGACTGTAAGGAAGGGAGGGGTGGTGGGCTGGCATTCTATGTGAGGGACGAGATCAAATGCACAAGGGACGAGGGGGGGGGAGAACAGAGACAATCTGGCTACAGCTCCTAGACTCAAGGGGTAGGAAACTGAGGTTTGGGGTGGTATACAGGCCACCGTCCCAGTCTGAGGAGCTTGACAGGGAATTAGCAGGACAAATCAGAAAGGTATGTAGAAAAGGGAAGGTGGTCATCGTGGGGGATTTCAACTTGCCGGGGGTTGACTGGAGCATTCCAGCTACCTCCAGTGCTAGGGAGCAAGTGCTCCTGGACACAATTCAGGAGGGTCTCCTGACACAGTTCATTAGAGTACTTACTAGGCTAAAGAACACTTTAGATCTGGTGTTGTCAAATGGGGAGGCAGTAAGGGAAATAAAGGTGGAGGACCCATTAGCCGACAGCGATCACCAGTGTGGATCACTGTGTGGTTTAATATCACGATGTGTGGGAGCCAGAGAAATCAGTTAGTCAGGTAGCAAACTTCTTAAGGGCAGACTTTGGGAGGATGCAGGAAGTACTGAAAGGGAAACTAGAGGGTATAAGGCAGGAAATGGATGCAGAGCAGAAATGGGATATTATTAAAAGGGGGATTACAGAGGCAACAGAAGCCTGCACCAAGACACACAGTAAGAGGAGAAGAGCAAGAAAACCATGCTGGTTGAACAGTGAGGTAGTGGAGCTGGTGAGAGCAAAATGAGAGGAGCACCAAAGGTATAGAAGGATGGGAAAGGAAGGGGACAGGGAGGAGTATGCAAGATGGCCCAGGAAGGTAACCAGAAAAGTGAGAGAAGCCAAGGCCCAGAGGGAGCTGAGATTAGTGCAGGGAATTAAGGGGGGAAGACTTTTCAGATACATCAGGGAGAAAAGAAAGTGCAAGGAGACAATAGTGAGGATAAAAAGGGGTGGAAAGTGGACGGAAAAGGGTAAGGAGCAGGCAGAAGCCCTGAATTAATACTTTTGCTTAGTGTTCATGGAAGAAAGGGGAACCACTACCACCATGGGCTGGGAGGGTGGGAGAGGGAGGAGAGGCAACACATGGAAGAATTGAGGCAAGTAGAGACCTAGAGGGACTGAGGGCACTGAAGGTAGACAAGGCATCAGGGCCAGATGGTATACACCCCAGGGTGCTGAGGGAGATGGCAGAGGTGTTTGAGGAGCCGCTGCCGGATCTGTACAGCACCTCACTGGAGTCAGGATGTGTGCCACTGGACTGGAGCATGGCACATGTAGTACCATTACACAATAGTAGACCAAGGTATGAACTGGGTAATTATCACCCAGTAAGTCTCACCACCATAGTGTGCAAACTCATGGAGACAATACTAAAGGAAAGACTGGTGTCGTACCTGGAGGACAATGGCCTCCTGGATGTGAGGCAGCATGGGTTTGTTTCAGGGAAGTCTTGTCAAACCAACCTGATACAATATTATGACTGGGTGATAGGTGAGCTGGATAAGGGTCATGCGGTGGATGTTCTTTACCTGGACTTCAGCAAGGCCTTCGATTCTGTGCCTCATGGGTGGCTGGGGGGGATGCTAACTGGTGTAGGGGTAGGGGCAAAAGCGATGAACTGGATTACAAGCTGGCTGAGTGGGAGGCTGCAATGGGTGGTGGTGAGAGGGGAGCTCTCAACTCCAAGGCAGGTGACCAGTGGGGTGCCACAGGTCTCTGTGTTGGGGCCAGTATTGTTCAGGATCTTCATATCAGACATTGCACATGGGATGGTGAGCAAGATAAGTCAGTTCGCTGATGACACCAAAATCAAAGCAGTGGTGAATGGAGAGGAGGGATGGAAGCAGCTGCAGGGGGGACCTAAGCAAGCTAGAGGAGTGGTCAGAGAGGTGGCAGCTGGGGTTCAATGCAAAGAAGTGTAAGGTTATGCACTTTGGGGTGAAGAACTCAAGGAGAGAATACTGGCTGGGAGGGGTTAAGCTGGGGATGACTGAGGAGAAGAAGGACCTAGGGGTAATGATAACGTGGACCATGAACAACACTGCCCAGTGCAGGAGAGTGGCTGCAAAAGCAAGCAAAATGCTGGGGCACGTAGTGAGGGTTTTTTCATCCAGGTGAAGAGAGGTGATCTTGCCCTTCTACAGGTCGCTAGTAAGGCCATGCTTAGAGTATTGTGTGCAATTTTGGAGGCCATACCTAAAACGTGATATCAGGCTACTGGGGGGGGGTGCAGAGGAAGGCAACAAAGTTGATATGTGGAATGGAAGGGACAGACTATGACAGTAGGCTGAGAGACCTGAATATATACACCCTGGATAATAGATGGGATGGGCGGACATAATAGAGACATTCAAGTATCTAAAGGGAATCAATAAGGATAGGGCAGATGGGGTCTTTACGTTAAGGGGGGGAGGGTCACCAGGAGGCATGAGCTAAGAATGGGGATTTAGGAAGGAAATGAGGAGACACTATTTCACAGAGAGGGTGGTAGCAAAATGGAATGCCCTACCAAAATGGGTGGTATCATGTAAATCTGTGAACAGTTTCAAAACGGCATGGGAAAGGGAACAGGGGAGAGTGAGGGTGGGGGAGGTGGCAGTGGGATGACAAATAGGAGGGGGGATGGGGCAGCTGCAAACTAGGGGTGCTAGCTGCACACTCGAGCAGACTTAGATAGACCAGGTGGTCTGTTTCTGCTGGCACATTCGTATGTTCATATGTTCGTATTATATATGGGGGCATGTTAGGCAGTGGCAGCACCACGGTTAGGACTGAAAACCATTTGAAACAGTGCAGAAAACAGCAGATTTGTGTACTGATGGTGGATGTGAACCATGTAACTGTATGTCTGACACCTGATTTCTGCCTGAATGTACTATAACATGTTTTGGGAAACATTTCTGGACATCTGGGCCATGTTAGGAAGTGGCAACACGATGATTAGGCCTTAAACCGTTGGTAAACAGTATGCCAAACAACATGTTTTGGTCCAGGTGAAAGGTGTGCAACATATTACAACGTCTGACACCTGATTTATGACTGAATTTACAGTAAAATATTTTGGGAAACATTTGTGGACTTGTGGAGCATGTTAGACAGTGACACCACCTCAGTGAGGACTGAAAATCATTAGAAATGGTGCAAAAAGCAACAGATTTGGGTCCTTCTGATTGTGGCAGTGAATCATGTAACTGGACACCTGATTTCTGTCTGAATGAAATGTAACATTTTTCTGGGAAACATTTCAGGAATTCTGGAGGATCAGAAGGATCAGGAGGACAAGGGTAATACAACACTGAGCGGGGATAAGTAATAGAGAGAGAACAAGCAAAGGACTGAATTCTATAGGGAGCATAAGACAGAAACAAATAACAGCAATGGTCAATATAATTATATTATGTACAAAATAAAGAACCCAGGTCTGCCTGCATTGCAAGCTGTGGTGTACACCACTAAGCTATGCAAGCAGCTCGGTGGGAATCGGCCACAAAGGATGCTATATCCTGTAATAGTGAGTATAACTCCTTGCTATATGTGCTATACAGGATATAGCGACCTGTTGCACCACTTGCTGTCTTGTAGAGTGCTATTATTGAATCACTCAAAAGTGCAGTGCTCAATAATCAGTTCAGTAATCAGCACTCTACATGAATACTACCATCAGGCATTCTTGGTGTTCTTCTTTGGTTTCATATCCACAGAAAGAAACATCAATTGTATTTGTATGACTGAAACATGGTGGAAGGATACTGACACATGGGGTAAACATATTAAGGGTTATAGTCTCTTTCACAGGGACAGAATGGGTAAACAAGGAGGTGGAATAGCTCTGTATCTAATAATATTAAGGTAATGAATATATCAGATAAGATAAGAGCTCCAAACAGTCCTCCTTTGTCATATGGATCAAACTAGTAGAAAACAGTAATAACGTAGATGGCAGAATCATGGGCTTAATCTGTAGACCCACTAATACTATACCAGATTCAAATCACTGTATTCTCAAAGAACCAATAAAAGCTAGCAAGTTGGGTGACATTGTGATTGTAGAAGATTTTACCTTCAGTGACATAGACTGGAGCACTCTGTCTGCATAAAACAAACAAAGTCAAAGCTTTCTAAGAACATGAAAAGAGCTGAATTTAGTACAGCATGCCAAACAGCCAACCAGAGGTAACAATTTACTTGATCTAGTGCTGGCCTCTGAAATAATGACTATATTTAATTGCCATACTACCTATCCCCTTGGATCTAGTGATCATTTCAGTATATGGTTTAATATAACGTAATAAGGTAAAAAATCATGGATGATCAGTCATCTATGCATATCACTCTGCCAATAATGACAGTATTGACTCAGTGATCAGCAAAATAAATTGGAAAAAAATTCTATAAGAAAAAGCATTTGAGGAAGCTTGTCAGTTCCTAAAAATACCATAAAAGCCACCTGTGATACATTTATAAAGAAGGTTGAAAATATAATAATAAAGATCAAAAAATCTAAATTGCTTAGTAAAGAGATAACCAAACTAACAGAACAGAAAACAACCCATATGCCAGCTATCAATCAGCCAAATCAGACATTTTGTAGAATAAATTTAAACTAACTCAGAAATAAATGCAAAAAGAAAAGAGAGATTAAAAAGGCTAAAGCTTTAAAATAATTGGAATTAGCTAATTGTGCCAATGAAAATAATGCCAAACTGTTCAACAGGTATAGAAATTCATTATTGAAATCATGTCTGAGAATCAACAATATTGATGTTAATCAGTCTAATATTACTTACTCCATTAGAGATAGCTGAATATTTTAATAAATATTTCTGTTCAGTATTTACTAACAACAATCAGTCCCATCTGACAGTGGTGACATGCAGCAATGAGGAAACTACAATAACTGAAGCCCCTTGTCAGCACCCGGACCTCCTGCAAAGCCACCTTCCTGGTTCCTCATGCTAGGACCTCACTTGGTCAGAGATCATTCTGCCATAGAGCCCCTGCATGGTACAACAACCATCCTGGGGCCCCTTCTCTTCTCGCTTTACCTTAACACCCTGCCCAGTGCATGCCCGGGGAAAATACTGCTGTACGCAGACGATACCGTCCTCTTTGCCACTGACCGTAACCCCACATCCCTCCAGGTTTCCCTACAAAGGGCCTTTGACAGCGCTGAGGCTTGGCTTAAAGAGCATAGGTTGGTCATAAATCTTAAAAAATCGAAAACCATGCTCTTCGCCCACCCTCAAAATAAATCATCCAACTCCCCTCTCCGTATCCTTTCCAGCTCCGGACTACAACTTGAACAAGTCCAATCCTATAAGTACTTAGGGATCTTATTTGACTCAGCACTCTCCTTCCATACCCACATCGACGCACTCGCCTCTGTAACCAATATCCGACTCGGTATCCTGCACCGTTACAAAAACTGTCTCCCCCCTGATGCCCTCCGGCTTGCGGTTACTTCCTCCATACTCTCCCTGGTGGACTATGGACTGCCTGTCTATGGGGCTGCCAACAGGACGGCCCTCAACAAAATTCACCTCCTCCTAAATAAGGCTTGCAGGCTTATCACAGGGGGGCCCCCTAAGCTCACTCATACCTGCCAACTCTATGACCTTGCAACTATGCTTGACCTCGATGAGCGCCTACTATACCAAAACGTGCATCATTTCAAAAACCTTACTTGGACTTTCTCCCCAGGCTGACTTCCTCCCTCATCACAGCACAGCCCTTGTCAGCACCGGCCTCCTGCAAAACCACCTTCCTGGTTCCTCGTGCTAGGACCTCACTTGGTCAGAGATCGTTCTGCCATAGAGCCCCTGCATGGTACAACAATCTTCCCCGGGACGTCACTGATACCCCCACCATCTCCACTTTCAAAAATGCCCTCAAAAGTGAGCTATTCAGCAAGCGCTGCTGCTCCTGTGCCTAAAGGATGCCCTAACCCCACCCCTCCTCCCTGACAATGCCCTCTGGGCTGCTCCATCCCCTTCCCTCCTTATTCCTAACAACCTCACTACTTCAATTGTTTTCCCTCTACCAACTGTATCACTACTGATGGGTAGAACCACGTTGCATTCCCTATGCTACCTATGCATAACTTACTTGCTACCCAGCTACTGCTATCAATTATACCATTTTTTGCTCTGTATTACACTACCAATGTTTGCTGTAACCAGGTGCCATTAATGCATGTCTGTTTTATACTGATGCTCTTCTTTGTATGTACTCTGCTTTCTATTTTAACTGTATTATCTACCATTGTTGATGAGGTACCTTTGTAAATGAGCCATTGGCTCAAAGGTTGTAAACTGATTACATTAATAAATAATAAATAACTGAAGCAAAAAATATGGGATAAAATAAAAAAAATGAAAAACTGAAGGAGCACCTGGCCATGACAGTATTACTGATAGGATGTCACAAATTATGAAAAATAGTGTCTCCCTTTCTCTCAAAATTCTATATAAAAAATGATTATATAATGGAGTGCTGCCTATGGACTGGAGATATGCTCAAGATTCCTATATTCAAGGAAGGCAGCAGGCAGGATGTCTCTATCTATAGACCTATCAGTTTAACATCAATACTAGGCAAATTACTCAAGTCCATTATTAAGGATCAATTGTTAGAACAACTGAAAAGCAAAACCAATGTGGATACGGAGCAGTACAAGTTTACATAATGAAGATCCTGTGTAACTAATTTATTATGTTTTTTTATAAAAAAAAATGTGTCACGATCTTCATGATTAAGGCTGTACAGATGTAGTCCTGCTGGAATTTGGAAAGGTCTTCGATACAGTACCACACTGGGCAATCATACAAAAAAATGAAAAATATAAATATAAATCCATTATTAACCTGCTGGATAAATGGCTATCTGATCAAACACAGAAAGGCTATATACATGGCAACCTTTCCAATATAGGGAGAGTAACTAGTAGAGTGCAATAGGGATCCATTTTGGACCCTATAATTTTTCAGATTTTCATATCTAACTTAAGTAATTTATAACTTATCTGTATGTACTCTGTAACCTTTCCCTGCCTGTATTTCTCCATGAAATGTCTTTCCGGGTTGCCCCTGAAAAAGGGACCTTAGGGGCTCAGTGGGCCTACCCAGTCATCAAAATGTAATAAATAAATTTGATAAATTTGATAACATTTTAATAAACAGATTTGGGGCATGGTGAGCCCAAAATAAGAAAGCAAGCTAAAAGGCAAGGAACCTCAGTGTTGAAGCACTAAGGCAAAGGTTAAAATAAATAAGTAACAATAACTCAAATTAAAAAATTACAAAATCACACATACACCCATAATGCAAAACATCATGGGGTGTATATGCAAATCGCCATGACATTTTAGTCTGGTTCTGCATTAAGTAGGACTGCATGGTGCCAAAGGGCCTCTCACACAATCTGCAAAGGGTGCAAACAGAAGACACAGACACATGTTTCATCCTACCCAGGACTCATCAGTGTGCCTTGTCTATATCATACCCCAGTGGAAAGGAACCAGATCTAAGTTGGTCTTATGAGTTTGGGTCATGGTGAGCCCAAAACAAGAAAGCAAGCTAAAAGACAAAGAATCTCAGTGCGGAAGCACTAAGGCAAGGGTTACCCCAAAGGGTAATGGCACAAAGTCAAATTTAAAAGAAAAGAAAATCACCCCATAATGCAAATCGCCATGACATTTAGTCTGGTTCTGCATTAAAGTAGAGGACTACATGGTGCCAAGGGCCTCTCACAATCTGCAAGGGTGCAAACAGAAGACACAGACACATGTTTCATCCTACCCAGGACTCATCAGTGTGCCTCGTCAGTGTCACACCTCAGAGGAAATGAACTAGACCTAAGTTGGTCTTAGGGATTTGGGGCATGATGAGCCCAAAATAAGAAAGCAAGCTAAAAGACAAGGAACCTCAGTGTGGAAGCACTAAGGAAAAGGCTACCCCAAATGGTAATGGTAACAAAGTCAAGTTTCAAGGAAATACAAAATCACACATACCCCCATAATGCAAAGCATCATGGGATGTTTATGCAAATCACCATGAAATTGTAGGCTGGTTCTGCTTTAAGTAGGAATGCATGGTGTCAAAAGACACATGTTTCATCCTAACAAGGACTCATCAGTGTACCTCATCTGTATCACACCCCAGGGGAAATGAACCAGCCCTAAGCTGGTCTTGTAGGTTTGGGTCATGACAAGCCCAAAATAAGAATGCAAGCTAAAAGACAAAGAACCTCAGTGTGGAAGCACAATGTCAAGGGTTACCATGTCAAGTTTCTAAGAAATAAAAAAATCTCACACACACACATACACCAATATTGTAAAGCATCATGGGATGTATATGCAAATAACAATGACATTTTAGGCTGGTTCTGCTTTAAGTAGGAAAACATGATGCCAAAGGGCCACTCACACAATCTGCAAAGGGTGCAAACAGAAGACACAGACAGGTGTTTCATCATACCAAGGACTCATCAGTGTGCCTCATCTGTATCACACCCCAAGGGAAATGATCTAACTCTTAGTTGGTCTTATGGGTTGGGGTCATGGTGAGCACAAAATAAGAAAGCAAGCTAAGAGACAAAGAGTTTCAGTGTGAAAGCACTAAGGCAAGGGTTACCCCAAAGGGTATTGGCAACAAAGCCAAGTTTCAAAGAAATACAAAATCATAAATACCTCCATAATACAAAGCATCATGGGATGTATATGCAAATCACCATTACATTTTAGGCTGGGTCTGCTTTAAGCAGGAATGCATGGTACCAAAGGACTTTTCACACAATCTGCAAAGGTTGCAAACAGAAAACGCAGACATGTGTTTCATCCTACCATGGACTCAACAGTGTGCCTCGCCTGTATCATTCCCCAGGGGGAATGTACCAGCCCAAAGTTGGCCTTATGGGTTTGGGTCATAGTAAGCCTAAAATAAAAAAGCAAGCTAAAAGACAAAGAACCTCAGTGCAGAAGCACTAAGGCAAAGGTTACCCCAAAGCTCAATGGCAATAAAGCCAAGTTTCAGAGAAATACGAAATCACACATACTTCGAACTGCATATCTCAAACTGAATAACCAAATATGCAGATGACACCAAATTAGGTGGCCCAAGCTATACAGTTAGTGGCATAAGTAGTCTACAAGAAAATCTAGATAAAGGCCCTCATTTTCAATGCACATGAGCAGCGCATATAGGACATGCACAGCACGGGTGGGGAAGTGCATGATGGCATGATATTTGAAAGGGGAGAATGTGCCACGAATGTTCGATTGCTCGGTTGTGCAGAAATAATGTATGCCACACAGGATAAGTGGCAGACACCTGCATATACTGTGAAGTGCATATTCAGACAGAATGCGCTATGCAAGTGTTGCACATATGAGAAATGTGCAGCGCAACAATAGGTATAAAAGAGGCAGCCCTAAATCAGCCAGTCACCAAGTGGCAAGCTGCTGACAGCAACCACAATGGCTGGGCTGGCATTTGATATAGCTGCCATGATCGCTGATGTGAGGAGACTGATAGACGATCAAGCTTGCCGCTGAAGGGCCCATAGGAGATATGCCCAACAGAGATGGTACCAGCCCCATGTCACATTTGAACAGTTGAGCAACACAGAGATTGTGGGCCAGTATTGGCTCAAAAGGGCTGTTCTAAGACAGCTCTGTGAGCTGCTCCACGATGAGTTGCAGACACCCACACACAGAAGTCATGCTATGACGGTGGAGACAAAAGTCAGAGCTGTGCTGTACCTACCTGCTATGTGCACCTTCCAAATACTGGTGGATTGCTCCACCAGGATCACACAGTTGGCCACATCTAGTCTCCTCACACAGTTCCTAAATGCTGTGGTGCCACATGCCAGTGGATACATCCGATTCCCTAGCACACCAGCAGAGTGGACAGCAACAAAGCATCACTTCAACAGAGTTGCATGCCTACTAGCAGAGCTTGACACAAAAGATTGCACCCATGTGGCCACAGAGCACCACCTGACATTGACAAGGATGTGTATGTCAATAGGAAACGGTACCACTCTATAAACTGCCAGGTGGTGTGTGATGCCACAAGGTGCATCACTGATGTGTTTGTCAGGTACCCTGGGAGTGCACACTATGCATTCATATGGCACCAGTCATCACTGTGCTGTAACTTTGAGTCCAGGGACAAAACAGGTGGCCATCTCCTGGGTGAGTGCTATTCCAGCCACATAAAAGATGTGCTCAGGGTAAGACTGGTGCAGTGATGGCAGATGTACAGGTGTTACCACAGTAAGAAGGGATGTCTGGATGGCAGACACCCATGGGACACATGGGAGGGAAGGAGGAAGGGAGGGAGTGCTGGGAGGTGAAAAGGACTGTCATTGAAAGGTCATGTAATGCAGGCATGGGAGGGATAGCATGTGACACTGAGCAGTAGCCACAAAACACAGGAGGTGTGTCAGGTGGTAGGGGATGGGAACCCTATGGGAACAATAGTGCATGATGCCACAGCAGAAACCATAAGTGATGTGTGGAACACACATCCCATGAATGTGCCCTGGTCCACAGCTGGTACAACATGCAGGAGGCAGTGGAAGTGACAGTGGAAAGATATCTACAGGGAAAGATCCAAAAATGGGAGGCAAACCATTTGCAACAATTACAATGTGTGTGGGGAACTGTGCAGAAAAGGCTGCCCATATGGAACTGGCCAATGGGGACAGCAGGATGTACAGTTAGTAAACAGTGTACTAACATATCTCCTTGTCTCAACCAGATGACAGCACATAGCCTCTATGGCTGTGGATGCTCACCCCAATACAGCAGTCAATGTCTGAGGCAGAAAAATGATACAATGAGGCATACAAGGCAACCAGAAACATCACTGAACGTGTGTTTGGCATGCTGAAAATGTGGTTCAGATACCTTGACCGGTCCGCAGGTGCCTTACAGTATAGCACACAAAAGGTATGTAGCATATTCCTGGCATGTTGTATACTACACAACATGGTCATTGACCATGGAATTGTGGTCCAGGACCCTGAGGGTGACAGTGCTGAGGACACTGATTCCACAGATGAGGGTGAGCAGCCAAGGCATGACCAGCTTCATCCACGAATGGTCCTGAGGGGACGGCGGCACAGGGACACCAAAGTGCAGGAACACTTTGGAGGCAGATGGCGAGTATTGCAAAAGACAGCAAAAAGGTGCACAAAACAAAACCAGCACTCACAAGAAATTAACTGAATGCAAAACTTTATTTATATTTAAATGCATGTTAATATATAAAGAATATGTATTTTGTGTGGTTTCTCCATATGCTGGTATTTTTAAATTGTTGTATTCTGAAGAAAAAGATGTCTATGTTGCTTTAAAATCACTTTGCACTGTATAGAATGGCTACTTTAAGACATGGCTTTAAAAGCACTGATGTTGTTTTCCTGTTCACTCCCCCTTTGAAAAACCTGCATGGGTTCGAGGCACTATAAGTTTATCTACTGCACTTGTTTTGTGGAGTTTGGCACATTAAAATCACTTGAGCTGTATTTGTGAGTACTGGTTTTGTTTTGCGCACCTTTTTGCTGTCTTTTACTCTATGATGTTTTAGTTGCGGCATCTCTTTTGCAAGGTACAAGCGCTTGAAATATTGTTCTGTTTGTGGTTCTCCCATTTCTTTTTCTGAGCTGCACATTGTCAAAATTTTCCTGACAAGAATATGATTTTGTACACCACTTACTTCGGCAGTGCTCATATCGTGGTTTTTGTTTGTTTCTATTTTTGAGAATAGTGTGCCTATTAAACTCCACTTCTTTTTAAATGAATACATTTTCTTTTTTCAAGATAGTTTTTATTGTATCAACTGTCTGGTAGTCCATTTAGGAGCTTAATCAAGCATGAGCGTGAATGACTCAGACACTGAAACAATTAATGATTTACTAGCTGGATCTAATGATGATCCCCGCAGAGCTTTCTAAGGACCTTTGAGCAACTGCAGAAATGGAAACAAGCAGGAGACATCTTTTCAGATGATTATGAGACTTTTCCAGAACTTAATGATAATTGTGTGATGATCTATTTAACAAATTGGAGAGATTAAAGTTCAATGAAATCAATCTGTATTATACAGTACTCAGCTTGACAAAATATGACAGCACCAAAATCATTCCAAGGGGGCTCAGAATTGATATAGGTTCCTTGGGAGGATTTTATAGTGAAGCTTATCAACAACTGTGGGAAACAATATTGAACACTTCCTCAGGAACCTGATTCAAATGCTAATTGATCACGAAACTGAACGCCACACAGATTCATTGCTGGATATTGGAGATATTGAGACAGACCCTACTCAATTTGAAACTGATAGTCATTTCTCTGATGTGAATATGAGACTGAGTAACAAACAAATCAATCATGAGAAAAAAGTAATTGCTTGTAAACAACACAAATTTATCAGAGACTCTAATGACTTTAAGAATAATCAGGTTTATCAGTGGGGCAGCATTCAGCAGCCAAGAGGATGTTTGAGGTCCCGTAGCAGAAATCACTTTAGATCCTGCTCAAGAAGTAGCAACTAACAACATAGAAATCAGAGTAATAATGGAAAAAGCAATTCCAGCGGTAATAAAAACAAGGTGAAGTTTCTTTTTTACCAAGGGAGACAGCCCACCAAACTTCAGAGGATACTATGCGACTGGGGACAATTCCAAAAATAATAATTACAAACACATGAAAAAAAGATGGGGCTGCAGAAGGGGTAAATGGAAAAATGGATACAAGCAAAGCACAACAGCAAACGGGGAGGCAGCTCAACTTACGGGTCAAAGAGAAGTTATAAATTTATCTGATATCCATCTGTCTGAGGCACAAGTCGGAGTCCTCTCGAGGGGTTTAAATGTCCCTTTTTGTGCTGTGAATAGGTTCAATGTTCAATTGGACTAGAGAAAACGTTTCGAAAACTGAGATTGAAAAAGTTTTTTTCCCAAAAACAATGAATGGGGTTCCCATTAGCTCTGGATTTGGGAACAAGCCATGCTATTGGACATCCTCAGCCATGTGCTTCTCCAGACATGGAACCAGGAAGTATACTGAATGAGTCAATACTACATTCTGAAGCCACCGGTATGAACCTGGGTTTATACTTGATAGTATTGATCATAATGTTTCCTTGCCTGCTTCCTGAGATCTTGACTGGGCACTAAACCAATCTGATGTTGTTGACTGTGTATGGGATCAAAGTAAATTTAAACCAACCTATGTTTTCTGCCGTCCTGAAACAATTTCCCCTGCAATTACAACATTTGAGAGACTAGTGAATGAGGAAGTGGACAGAATTTTTTAGACATGTAAGTATCCTGCGCACAATATTAGTGAGGAAGAATCCAGGGCACTTCAGGAATTGTTTGATATGAAGGCTATTACCATCAATGGCTCTGACAAGGGTGGACTCGTTGTAGTAGTGAATACAACTGATTATGTGACTGAAGCAAATCAGCAGCTACAAAACGTAAACAATTATAGGTTGCTGCAACATAATCCTACAGTGATTTATCAAATTAAACTCAAAGATTTCTAATTTTTTTACAGGTCAAAGGGTATTATTTCTGAACAGGAATTTAAATATTTATATCCAGAACACCCTGTGTCCCTACATTTTTCTTGTTACCTAAGTTACATAAGGATTGCCACAAACCGCCAGGATGTCCCATTATTTCAGGGATTGGTTCCTTATGTGAAAATCTGTCTACATATTTGGACAGTTCTTTTCAGACTTTGGTAGTGTGGCTACCTTCATATTTAAGGGACACCTTTGTGGTTTTGGAGGCAATGAATGATCAAACTTTTGATGCTGGCAATCTGTGGTTAACTGTTGATGTTGAAGCACTGTACACCAGCATCAGACATCATTTGGGAGTACATGCAGTGAAATATTTTATGGAATCATTTGATACCTATAAGGTTGTTGATACCAGTTTCGTCCTGGAAGCTTTAGAGTTTGTTTTGACTAGTAATTTTTTTACATTTGATTCAAGGTATTATTTGCAGGTTTGTGGCACTGCTATGGGATTGGCAATGGTGCCCTCTTATGCCAACCTATTTTGGGGTTGTTGGGAGGAGGTTGCCATCTTCGACCCTGGTGCAAACAAGTCTTCTGATAAGATACTCTATTGGGGTCATTTTATTGATGATATACTGTGCATCTGGGGGGGGCACAGAGTCTGAGGCTATTGAGTTTTTGGATATCATTAATATGAATGAGTTTAATCTCAATTTTACATATACAATGGATCATACTACAGTGACATTTTTAGATCTCCAGCTCTATGCCTCCCCAGATGGCAGTGTCATTACAGAGAACTGTCACAAACCTACTGCTGGGAATTTACTTTTGAGGAGTGACAGTTGCCATCCACCCCACTTGTTGAGAGGTATTCCAAAGGGGCAGTACTTGAGGTTGAGGTGTAACTGCTCAAACACGGCCAATTTTGAGAGACATGCTATTAAGTTAACATGTAGGTTCCAAGATAGAGGCTATAGTCTGGATTTGCTGGAAACTGCTTATACATATGCTAAATCCCAGGAATGCCAGAGTCTAATGAAATCACAGGGCAGATCACCTGATGTACCCAATGTTATTAACTTCATCACAGAGTATAATAATATTTCTCCAAATGTTGCAGGGGCATTGAGGAGATTTTGGCACATGCTCGACACAGATCCTGGCCTTAATAATAAACTGAGTGAGCAACCTAGGGTGGTATATAGAAAGGGGAGGAGCATTAAAAATAAGATAGCAAAAAGCCATTTTACTTCAACTGGCTCTACTCCAAAGGGCTTGCAGATCCAAGCAGGATGTGACAGGTGTGGGGCCTGCCATGTTTGTAAATTGATGGTTATAGGCCAGATAGTTCAGAGCCATAACAATGGCTATACTCACTGCATCAAATGCTTTCTGACTTGTAAAACAACTTTTGTCATGTATACACTTTGGTGTGATTGTCCATCATTCTATGTAGGAATGACCACCCGTAGCCTCAAGGAAAGAATCCAGGAACATGTTCATTCTATTAATAACAAACAGTGTGACACTCCAGTAGGGAGCCATTAGGGTCTCTACCATGCTTTTGATTTGACATGTCTTTATTTTATGGACATTGATCATGTCAAGGTGCCACCAAGAGGTGGTAACAGATGCCAAATGTTAAGACAAAAAGTAAGCAGATTAATTTTTCTGTTAAATATTTCCCACCCTGCAGGAATTAATGATGGCTAAGATTTACTGCCTTTCCTTTAGTTTGGCACTATTCCCCCTGTATCTTTTATGCCCTGAAATTAGCTTCCTGTTTGCACTTTTACTGTAGTTTATTGCTATTCCCCAAAGTGCTGTGATGTTTAATTAGTTTTCTTTATTTTTTTTTTTAGGTTTATTACATTCAGAAGTCATTGACTTTTATCATCCATTGGATATAGACACCACTTATCTTTTTTTTATTTATTTTTTTTATTTTAGTTTTTGTTGACTGGGTAAGTGCACTAGACAAATTCTGCTTATTTTCAGGCAAGACCTGGGGATGGGACATACAGATGAATGCCAACTGACCTTGAACCAGATTAAGCTGTTGGCAGTATTTTTAGTGAATGGGAGGAAATTTGGCAAGGGCAACAGGGAAATTTCCTTACTCGTCTTCCTGTGAGCAGAAATGGAAGAACCCAGTTTGGAGCTAGACAGAGGAGGAGGAAGTGCTAATGTTGCAGGTGAGATGGAGGAGCCATTTGAAGCAAGTATGAACGTGGAGGAGGTTGTGTTTTACGGAGGTAGAGATACAGAAAGAAACTGAGGAGAAAAGTGAGGAGGCTAAAAGAGTTTTTCCTTACATGAGCAATCCAGATGATAGAGATGAAGAAATGGAGGTTAAAAGTGTATCACCAGTGCGAACATGCAACACAGAGCCTTTTCAGGGTACCTAGGAGGATTTCTCTTCAAAGAATAGCAACACATGATCTACTGGGGAAACTCAGCTTCTGGGAGATGTGGCCAGCACCATACCATGTCATGAAGCAGCGACTGTGTCGCAAGTGATCTGAAATCAATTCAGGCTCAAACAAGGGAGTTCAGGAGCAGTGAAGGACTGGTCAGTGGATGAATCTTTGGGTAATGCTGGCTGGATGCAGTTGCTGGATGGCAGATGGGTGCCAGATGAAGAATGGGATGAGAGAATGGAGTTCTTGCAAAATCTAACAGGCCTGCTACAAGGGATAAAAATACTAGTGTAGAGTCCCAAAACAAGGTACTGTTCAAATCAAACAAAAGAGACCAAAGCAGTGACTCTAGCCAAAATGACTATTAAATACATCAGATGTCAGGAATGCAGATGCCAACAAAAAACATACAGAGCTGTGAGAAAGGGGGGAGACTGCAAGGAAAAATGATGATGATAAATCTGGTAAAATAAGAGAGAATGTGCAGGGAAATGTTGAAAATGTTAATGTTTTTACTGATGAAGGTTCTAGAAGGGGTAAGGCTCTATCACAAAAAAGTAGAAAGGCCTGAAAAGGAAAGAGGTTCAAATAAGGAAAGTCGCCTGAAGGGGGTGGGGAGGATGTAAAGAACCTCCAGGTAATAATGAAAATAGAAAGAATAAAGAAAATTAAGATGAAGAAGCAAGTGGGAGTGGAGGGGCTACTGGGAGTCAAAACTGGTGGGGGAAGGGGCCTAAACTGTCTGATTTATTTAAAAACAAGTTGGAGCAGGCCCCCAGGAGGAACGCAGTAAGGCTTAGATACAGGGGTGGACTATCTGAGCTCCCTGACAGGTATTACGTGGCATAATGGCTATTAAAGGGCTCTATACAAAATTTGTCAGCTGATATTTATACTTTAATTCATGTATTCAGAGAGGATACATTCAATATCAGTTTTAAAACAAACACTGGTTTAGAGAGATTTGGGTGGAAATGTGAGAGCCAAAAGAAAACCCCATTATGGCTATCTTTTATTGCAATACTCTTGACAAAACCAGAGATTAGAATGATTACCATCACGTTCAGAAATGAGGCAGTAAATGCCAATGACATTTACCATTGGCTGCAAAACAGGTGTGATGTCTGGGGTCCCCCTGAAGCAATGATAGATGATGGGGACCTATGGACAGGAGGGTGGACGTTTAAGGTTAAGTTATTCCAAGTAAACCCTGAAATCACACACTTGCCAAACATTTTCTTTTTGGGGAAAGACAGAGGGTCTGTTTTCATGGGGGGCAGCCAAGAGCGTGTTACAAGTGTGGGGCAAGGACTCACCTTAGCAGTACATGCGACATGCTAAAATGCTCCTTGTGTGGGGGATATTGTCACCCAAGCGCGTCTTGTGAAAACCTATTTCAGTGCAATCTATGCGATGAGAAAGGGCATGCATACCATCAGTGCCCCTGGGCTGAAAGAAATAGGTCTCAAGGATGCGACCAAGATAATGTAGTAAAGACAGCACAAAAGAGAACAGGGAGGCCAAGTCATAGCACAAGACAGGACAGGAATACACAAGAACAGGGAGAACAGGAAGAGCAGGAGGAACAAGAAGAGTCTAAAGAGCAAGAGAAGGAGCAAACCAACAATGAAGAAACAGAACAGGAGAGTACAAAAGGAATACAGACTGAGCAAGCACAAGTCGAACTGGGTGGTAAGAAAGGGCAGAACCCTGAGAAAAAGGGAAAAGACAGCCTGGACAGTCAGAGGCAAAAAATCCCCCCCCCCCCAAGCTCAAACAAGGAGGGTGACAAGGGTGAAGGCAAAGCAAAATCAGGGAGGTTTTGTACTATTAACACCTTTTATTGGACCAAGTGTCTTGTACAAAGATGGAATTATATACACGCTTTTGGGGCCACACAGGCCCCTTCTTCAGCTTTCCCCCCTTCAAGGAGAGGGTGGGGAATCTGAGTTAGAATCTAACACTTCCTTAAGGTCAGGGAGAGCAGCTGAAGTAGAAGAAGAGAAAATGCCTCCTAGTAAGGTTAAGAAAAAAAAGGAAAAATAGAGAAACACAGGAAGAGGAAGATCAAGTATTGTAGCCAGTACAAGGGCCATCTATCCCAGCAGTAAATAAAGCAAGTAAATGGCTACTTTTAACATTGCTACCCTAAATGCCTGTAGTATTAAAAACTACAAAAGGAAGCTAATTATCCTTTTTTATCTACAAGAAATACAGGCAGAGGTTTTCCTTTTACAAGAAACTCGAATTATATCTCTGTTTGAGGTACAACAATTGAAAAGAAGCTGAGTCTGGCGAACTTCATATTGGACATTTGGGGAGGAGGTAACGGATGGCCTGAGGATCCTTTTTAAAAGCACACATTTTTCTGTAATCAGAGTAATTGACATATGCCCAGGAAGGGCTTTAGTATTAGAGTGCAGATATACAGTAGGGACTTTGATTTCAGATTTATAAATACCTATGCATCCCAGTCAAAAAACTGCTAGAATAGGTTTATTTAATACAGTAAGGCCTTATCTTTACACTAGGAAGCATATTATATGGGGGGCGACTTTAACTGCATCATTGACATCCATGGATCAGACACAAGGAAAATATATTGTGACGCACATACTTTTAAGCATATCATCAAAGAAGCTTCTTTGACTGATACTTACAGGAAATTGAAAAAGGACTCTAGAGCTACCTATCACAGGCACATATATTCCACTAGAATAGGCTATCTATTTGCATCTAAATACTGCTCACCAACAAATGTAGTCTTAAAACCAACAGAATTCTCAGATCATTTAATGTTAATAGGGAACTATAATATGGCCATGACACCACCTAAATTCGTCCGTTCAAAAATAGATGGAAATTAAATTATCAGGAAGAAAAGAAAAGTAAAGTGGAAATTCTAGCTGTGAGACTATCTGTACAGTGCATGTACGATGATTTATGGGAATGGTGGACATATGCCAAGAAAGACATATAACAGTTGTTTATGAAATATGGGAAAAAGAAGTCCAATGTAGAATATCTAAAATATCTAGACTACAGAAACCAACTTTATAAGCTCATGTCGGTTCCAGACAGGGAAAGGATAAAATATAAACCCCAACTATTAGAGATAAAAAAAATGAGGCAATACCAATATGACTGGGCAAAAACCCTAGAGGCAAAGATGAGGTATGGAACAGAAAAAAAAAACAGCATCAGACCCTTCATGGCCTGTAAACAGAGGTTAGATAAAGCTATCATGACAGGGTTGTATAAAACAGACGGGACTATTGAAAATAAAGATGTAGGAATATTGTTATTAGTACAGAAACATCTGAAACTTGAATTTTCAGAAGGCATTCAGAGGGGGGGGAGAAGTTAGACACTGTCTTCTCAGCCACTACTCATAGCATATCAGAAGAAGAGATAGATAGGTTGCAGGCCCCAGTATTAAAACATGAAATATTGGACACCCTTAAATCTCTTAAAACAGGAACAGCTCCAGGAATAGATGGTCTAACAAATGACTTTTATAAAAAAATATGCTCTAGAACTCAGTATTGTACTAGAACAAGTTTTTGACTATATCTTAAAGAAAAAGGGGGTCTCACTGCCAGATTTTGGTACTGTGGTAATTAGCTACCTTTTTAAAAAGGAAGACAAACATTCTTTAGAAAACTGGAGGCTGATTCATCTCCTAAACTGTGACTATAAAATCTTAGCCAAAATATTATGTAAAAGATTGCAGCAGGTAGCCAACAGTTTGATTGATGAGGCTCAAACTTGTTCCATTCCAAGCAGGAATATACAGCATATCCTCTTTCTTATCAGGGAACTTTTTGAAGTTAAAAGAAAACACAATAAAGAAGGATTCCTTATATCGTTGGATCAGGCCAAAGCCTTCGATAAGGTAGAACACTGCTATTTATAGCAAGTTTTAAAAAGATATGGGGTTCCTTCAAAAGTAATTTTATGGGTACAACTCCTGTATACTGAGGCACACTGCTTACCATCAGTTAATGGGTTCTTGGGAGAACTAATTCCCTTTAAGAAAGGCATGAGACAAGGATGCCCCCGAGTCCACTTATGTATACATTTGCCCTAGATCCCATCATCAGGCAAATAAAATGGGACACCCAAATTATAGGTTTAACTCCTCCATTGCTAGAAAGCCAGGAGGGAAAAATTACGGCCTATGCTGATGACATACAGTAGTAGTTATGGTACAAACTAAAGAATCAGGCATAAAAGCCCTGCAAACCTTTAGAAAGTTTACACAAGTCTCAGGGGCTAATATCAACATATAAAAGAATGTGGTCATTCCTATGAAGCAGGGAGAGGATCAATATCAAAGAATAGAAAGAATTAAATATAGTGAGGAACCACAGAATATTCTGGGTATTTGGTTTCGGGCAAAAAATTCAGCAGTAATTGTTAGAAACAATTGGGGGTTTGTAAAGTTAAGGTGCAGGCCTGGAAAAGCTGGAAAATAGGGAAAAAGAAAAGAGTATTAATAGTTAAAAAATTTCTTTTACCTATCTTTATCTATTTAAGTGCAGTTTATAGCCCACCCAGCACACCTCAAGGTTACACTCTACAGTAATTTCTTTCAGATGCTGTGGGGCAACATATTAAACCGAATAAAGAGGGACGTAACCTATAGACCAGTAAAAAAGGGAGGTTTAGATGTGATAAACCCGGTAATTTTCTTCCACACTATTTTCCTAGTGGGTATAGCAAAAATATATAAAACAAAATGGCTATATGTGGGGCAAAAGTGGGTTGCAAATGCCTTACAAGCATATATGGGAAAATGGGAACTATTACCTCCTAAAATATTGCAGCAGTGGGCCCTCCTGGAGTATGTTATAGACTCTTTTAATAAATTGAGACAGTGAAGAATAGAAAAAGGAATTTTTTTGAGTTTAGAGAGAAAACACCTACACAAGAATGTAGTAGGGGATATGCGTCAAGGGCCCTTGATATTCCAGAATCCACACCTTCCAAGATGTCTTATGCTCTAAAAATATTAATGGACAGTACAATACCACAATCTATGTGGGATATAAACTGGTTATGCTGTCATGGGAAATTGGGGGTATGAGGGAACTTAAAACACAAGGTCATACAAGAAAGATACTGTCCACATCTATCTTGCATTGCAGTAGAGGAAACAATACAGCATTTCCTCTTAGATTGCCCTGAGACAAAGAAGTTCTGGTAGGAAGTGGCATTGAAATGGAAATGGCCTTTTTTAGAGAGGCTTAGTTATCAGACCCTAGTGCTGGGAGATTTTTCAGGTATCTGGAGGGACTTTCATGCTAGCACCATGAGAACAGTGTTTGCAATTATAACGTTTTATTTATGGCAAAGCAGGTGTCAGCTGGAATTGCAACAGATACAGCTCCCCCAAGGGGTCATAACAGCCCAGATAGAAACAGCACTAGCACAGGTTAAAATTAATGATGGAAAAAAGTACACAATGGATAAAATTGTGTCATTATGGAGAAATATAGGGTTTATAACCTAACATACTAACACACTAAAATGCCAGCAGAATAGGCCTAATGGTTTTTCGTGTCTGCTCGTTTGGTCAGCCCCCACCCTGGGAGCTGACCTTGCCGTCCCTCTCTCCCTCTCTGGCTTCTGCCTTCCCAGTCCCAGATATTCTCACTGCACTGTTTTGTGCTTCCAGAACCCTTCCCCTGTAGCTGTCCCACCCTCTCTTGAACCCTTTCTGCCTCCACCAGCCCCCTTGGCAGCGCATTCCATGGCTCCACCACTCTCTCAGTGAAGTAGCACCTCCTCCTTTCTCCCCTGAATCTCCCCTCCTCCAGCTTCCACTCATGCCCTCTAGTTGCTCCCCCTCCTTCCTTCGGAGCACCCTGACTGCTCCTCCCCTATTCACCCCCTTCATGTACCTGAAGACCTCTATCATGTCCCCCCGGTCCCTTCTCTCTTCCAATGAGTACATATTTAGCTCTTTGAGCCTCTCCCCATAGGTCCTATCCCCCAAGTCCCAAATCATTTTGGTTGCCTTCATCTGGACCCTCTCCAGGAGTTCAATGTCCCTCTTTAAATGTGGCCTTCAAAACTGCATGCAGTACTTGAGGTGAGGCCTCACAAAGCAGTTATACAGTGTGAGTATCACTTCCCTCCTTCTGGAGGTGAGCCTCCTAGTGATGCATCCAAGCATCCTGTTAGCCTTTGCCGCCACCCTCCTACAAGTCTCCGAGTTGTTCATTTTGACATCCACCACCACCCCCAGGTCCCTCTCAGCCATTGAGACTTGTAGCATTCTCCCCCCTCAAGGGTGTACACTTGGTCTGGGTTTTCTGGCTCCCAGGTGCAGTACCTTGCATTTTCCTGCATTGAACCTCAGCATCTGCTTTCTAGACCACCTTTCCAGAGCCTCTAGGTCCTCCTGTAGGGCCACCCTCCCCTCCTCCCCATCCACCACTGCCCCCAGTTTTGAGTCATCCACAAAGAGACTCATCTCACTCCTGATACCCTTCCTTATGTCAGAGACATAGGCGTTGAACAGGAGGGGCCCAAGGACCAATCCCTGAGGGACTCTACTAATGACCCTCCTTGGGGATGAGACTATCCCTCCAACCTCTGGGTCCAGTTCTGGAGCCAATTTCCTATCCATCTGATCATCTGGTTCCCCAACCCCATTTCTCCTAGATTATCCAAGAAGCCCCCATGAGGAACAGAGTCAAACGCCTTGCTGAAGTCAAGAAAGAGCATGTCCACTGGTCTACCCAGGTCCAAGGCACTCATCACCCAGTCATAGAACTCCACAAGGTTTGTCTGACATGATTTCCTCGGGATGAATCCATGCTGTCTATCATTCAGGCACCCCAACTTTTCCAGGTCCCCCCCAGTCTCTCCTTGACAATGCCCTCCATCACCTTGCCCACCACTGATGTCAGGCTGATGGGTCTGTAGTTCCCTGCTACCTCCCTTGATCCCCCCCTTGTGGATAGGCACTATATGTGCCACCTTCCAGTCCTGGGGCACCCACCCTGTCCTCAGAGAGATGCTGAAGAGCTCCGCCAGGGGTTTCACTAGGACATCCGCCAGTTCCTTCAGCTCTCTGGGATGTAATTTATCTGGCCCTGGTGCTTTCCCCATCTTAAGGGACCTGAGGGCTTCCCTCACTCTCTCTGCTGTGATTTCCACCTCTGCTACCTTGTCCCCCGCTTTGCCTTCCCCCACCTGCCAGTGATGCCCCCTCCCAGACCCGCCAATCGGTAAGGGACCCTCCCTCATTCAGTTTCACCATCTCTTCCCATGTATGATGCAGTCCCCCATCTTCCTTGGTGAAAACTGAGGTGAAGTACTCATTTAGTACTTCAGCCTGCTCCCCCGGGTCTTGTGCCCATCCCTCCACTGTTTTAATCCTGCTAATCTGCCCTTTCACCCTTCGTTTTTCCCCAGTGTATCTAAAGAACCCCTTATTACCTCTCCTAATTTCCCTGGCCAGGTTCTGCTCCTTCCTTGCCTTAGCCGCCCTCAACACCCTAGTGGTCCTTCCGGCCATCAGTTCATACTCCCCTCAGTCCCTTTCACTCCTTGAGCACTTGAATTGCCTATAGGCCACCTTCTTTCCCCTCACCACCTCCTGAACCTCCCTGGTCCACCAGCAGGGTTTTCGGGCCCTACTGCATTTTCATCTTACTCTTGCGCAGGTTCTGGTAGCATCCTGCACCCCCCTCCTGATGATGTCCCACCTACTGTCAGCATCCATGTCTGGCCCAATCCCATCCAAGTGCTCCTTAAGGATCCTTCCCATTTCCTTGAAATCCGCCCCCCTGAAGTCAGTTACCTCCGTCTTTGTGCAGCCTTCTACCCCTCCTAGGTTCAGATAGAACCAGACTGTGGCATGGTCGCTCCCCGCCAACGGGTCCCTTACCTCCAGGCCTCCAATCTGGTCATTGTCTGCCAGGACCACATCCAGTATCCGCTCCTTCCTGGTCGGTTCCCCCACCTGCTGTGTTAGGAACGTGTCCTGAAAGACATCCAACAACCTCTGTTCCCTGGCCACTGAGGATGTCATATACTCCCAGACTGTTCCTGGCATGTTTAAGTCCCCCAACACCACCACCCTTTCCCTTCCTAATCTGTAGTGTCTCCCAACCTCTGCCACCAGACTCTCCTCCAGCTCCTCTGCCAGTGCAGGGGGTCTATACATCACTCCTATTTTTACTCTCTTGCCCCCCCTTGTTATCAAGGTGACCCAAATTGCCTCCACAGTTCCCTCCACCTCCTCCACACCTCCTATGGCAATGCAGTTTTTGACAATTATTGCTACCCCTCCTCCCCTTCCCTCCACCCTGTTCTTCCTGAACAAGGTGTAACCCTCCAGGTTCAGGTCCCAGTCGTGCCCTGCGGTGGCCCAGGCCTCAGTGACCACTGCCACATCCACTTCTCCCTCAGTTAGCATCACCTGGAGCTCAGGCATTTCATTGCCCAAGCTCCTGGCATTTAGCAGGACTACCTTCTACATTTTCCCTATACTTCCATTTCCCCTGCTCATGTTCCTGTGAGGATTCTGTCTTCCCCTGGTCCGCATCTTACCTGTCAGCCTTTTCCTGCATTCCTCCAGCTCCCCAGGGGGGTGGAGACAGAGTCCCTCCTTTGTCGGACCCCCCTCAACAGCCTTTTCTCCCAGCCCTCCCCCTTCACAAGTTTAAACCCCACCTTTCACCAATGAACCCCTCTATTTCCAACTTAAGGATTTTCTTCCCCTCCGAATTGAGATGAAACCTATCCCTAGCATACAGCCCCTTATCCTCCCAGGTCTCCCCCCAATCCTCCATCAACCCATACCCTCTGGCCCCACACCACTCCCTGAGCCACTGGTTTATCACCCTAATCTTCCTCTTGTGTTCCTCACCAGCCCTTGGCAATGGCAGGATTTCTGAGAAGGAAATTGCACATCCTATATCATGACAGACCCTGACAAGCTCCCTGAACCTTGCCTGTATCTCTAGCTCACTACTTCCCTCAATGTCATTGGTACCCAGGTGGACCAGTATGTCAGAAGAACCTCCACAATCCTTTGCCAGCTGATATACCTCATGCTTGGCCCTGTGCACCATTAGTCCAGGGAAGAATTTTGTTCTAACCAGGCAAGCTTCTCATTCCCTATCCCATTTGATCCCCCTGATCATGGAATCACCCAACAGGAGTAATCTCACTGCCCCTTTTCCTCCATTTCCCCTCCTTCTATGTCCCTCATCCTTTCTACCTGCCCCTCCCCCCAGCCAGCTCCTTGCTCCTCCCCTATCTGGGTGCCACCTGCCATGCCCTCCTTATTTAACCTGGCCACCCCCTTCCCTCTGATCCTATGCCCCTTGTCCTCCTGAGTATCCTCCTGTACCTCGCTACCCCTACCGTTACTGCTCATGACTGTTCCTTCCCCCCATCTGCTAAACTAGCCTGGCTCATCCTCCCTTCCTTCCTTCCCAACTCTTTTCAGCCCCTCCTTGCTTGTCGTGCTCCCTGGCCTAAACGTTCAGCTCTCTTTACTGTATCCTCCTTGTACTTCCGGTCCTTCTCCTTGCCCTTTCCTTCTAACTGGTCCTTTTCCTTGTGCTTTCCTCCCTCTACCCCCTCATCCTCCTGCTCTGATCCCCTGCTCTCCCCATTTTCCTGCATTCCAAGTTCCCCCGTTCATCCCGCTATCCAGCCCCTGACTCCTGTCCCCTACTCCCTTTCCATCTCTAACCGCCCCATCAAATCAAACAACCAAAGGGTGACTTTGCCAACTATCCCCTTTGAATAGTGTGCTGCTGTTCCCAACTCTGTAACATTTTGCCTCGTGTAAGCAGATGCGGTGAAAAACAATGAGCTGAGAGGGAGCCAGCAGTACTACACAGTTGATTTGGAACTCTGACAGACTGCTGAGGGAACCAATCTGAGAGCTGCAGAGGTGGGGCTTACAGTTTAAAAGTCTGCACTGCTCACTGTGTGAAAAGAAACAACCAAAGGGTGACTTTGCCAACTATCCGCTTTGAATAGTGTGCTGCTGTTCCCAACTCTGTAACATTTTGCCTCTTGTAAGCAGACGCGGTGAAAAACAATGAGCCGAGAGGGAGCCGAGAGTACTACACAGCTGATTTGGAACTTTGACAGACTGCTGGGGGAACCAATCTGAGAGCTGCAGAGGTGGGACTTACAGTTTAAAAGTCAGCTGCTCACTGGTGAGCTGAGCTGCCGAGAGTGTGAGGCGTAAGCGCCACCGAAGTAAAAAAACATAAATAGAGGGAATCTGTTATGACAAATATAAGTGGGATATATTGTTTGTATTTGATTATCTCTGCCTTTATCTGTAGGAAGGTGTAACAAGATTATTTGATATAAAGGAGGAGGTAGTACTTCCTAATTAAGTGGGCATTGATACTTTTTGAGGATATAAGGTTTGTTTTAAAATTAATTTAAGAAAATGTACTCAACGCAAATATTAGGATATGTAGTCCTGGGTCTGATTTTTGCAGGTGCTATATTTAGTGAATCAGACCTTGGAACTACTAAAACTATTTGGCCATTTACTATTTGAGTTAATTGTTATCTAGATGGGTATTTGACTTTAAACAGAAGAAATACTTTTACTAATTGCTGGAATAGGTACATGAGAGCAAGTTTTAAATTAAAGGGTTTGCCTCCAAGTTTCAACAAATCACCTGATAGTTTTATGTTATTTGGTTTTGATTTTGGGGGGTGATGTTGAATTGAATCCAGGACCAAAAGTTTCAAATGAGATTACTATCTTACACGATAATGCTCATAGTATTTTAAAAAAATCAGATCTGCTGGCATCCATTATAAATTCTCAAAATCCTTGTATTTTGGGTTTAAGTGAAACTTGGCTAAATGACAAAATCAGTACAACTGAAATGAGTATGCTAGCATATCAGGTCTTCAGACAAGATAGGAAAGGTAAAGGGTTAGGGGTAATGTGTTTTGTTAAAACTTCATTGGGGAGTGTTGAAATAATGATGGCAGGAAATGAGGGAAATGTGGATTACCTAGTTATTCTTGTTACTCCCTTAAATTTAGTAGTAGCTGTGATTTATTCTCCCTCCCCGAACAAAAATAAAAACTATAGAGGGGGGTTCTACATAAAATAGGGGATTGTATACAGGAAAAACCTATCATTTTAATGGGGGATTTTAACTGTGATTGGGCAAATGTTAGAGGTAACTAATTAAAAGAAATTACAAATGAGATGGGACTTATTCAACTGATAAACTCATCAACAAGGTATATAAATACAACAGGCAAGGGATCTATATTAGATCTAATTTTTGTTTCCCAAATTTTTCACATAAAAGATCAGGTAATTTTGCCTCCCCATTTTAGTAATCATAATCCTGTCTGGACTGTTCTTGTTATACATTCTAGGGGAGTGACTAGAAAACATTTGAAAAAAACTTGGTCTCGTGATATGAGACATTTTTCAGAACCTCATTTCCTGGAGAGTATTAGATCAGAAAGATGGGAGAGATGTTTGTTAATAGAAGAGTTGGATCTTAGTATTGAATATTTTACTGATACTTTCCAAAAAAATTGTAATAACCATGCCCCTAAAATAACAAGAAAACATAGTGATTTGCCTAAATTTCCATGGATAACAGACAGGTTGCAAAAGATAATCAGAGTTAAAAATAGAATTTGGAGGAAAGCAAAAAAGACAAAAAAAATACATGATTGGGATTTATTTAAACTTAAAAGAAATAAGTGTCGAAAATTGATAAAAAGAGCAAAAATATCTTATTATCGTAGTAAACTAAATCATAATATTAATCCTAAAAAATTCTGGACGACTATAAAAAATCTGTCAAATCCTGGAGGGCCTGATGGACAAGTTAATTTAAACTTGAGAGTAAATGAAAGTATTATAGAAGATCCAGGGGAGGTATCGGATATTTTAAATGATTATTTTGTTGATCTCCCTAATCTGGAACAAACAGAAGACATATCAATGGTATCTAATACTAAAAGAGAGGAATAGGTTTCTAAACAACATCCCTCTTTTAGATTTAAAAAATTAACATTATTGGAAGTTACTAAAGAACTATCTAGAATTAATCCATATAAATCTGCTGGACTAGATAATTTGGAGGGCCGTTTTCTAAAAATAGCTACCCCATACATAGCACAAACAATTCTAGCTATATTTAATTGGAGTTTATAAGAAGGGCACTCTCCCACTTCATGGAAAGTAGGGAAGATAGTACCTATTTATAAAACTGGAGATAAAATGTCCCCTAATAATTATCGCCCTATTGCTATTTTGCCTGTCCTATCCAAATGCTTAGAGAGACTAGTAAACCAGCAAATGGGAGAATATTTGGAAAAATATGATTCATTAACAAAATTTCAGTCAGGATTTAGGAAGGGCTTTTCAACTACATCGGCTTTAGTTGAATTCAATGATCTGATATGTACATCCCTGAACAAAGGAAATGATACAGCAGCAATATATATTGATTTGTCAAAAGCATTTGACTTGGTGAACCACTCCATTTTATCCAAAAGGTTAGCTGATCTGGGTTTCTCTGGGGATCCACTTAAGTGGTTTACATCATATTTGACTGATCAATCTCAAAGAGTGCAGCTACAAAACCACCTTTCAAACCCCCGAGTTGTCAAAAGGGGGGTCCCACAGGGGTCCATTTTGGGACCCTTGTTATTTCTGATCTTTAACAATGATTTACCATCAGTAATTCAGCATACAAACATAAGGATGTATGCAGATGGCACAGTTTTACTGGCCTCTGAAAAAAACCTGGTGGATCTCCAGAGAAACCTACAGGCTAACTTTAACAGGGTACAGGAGTGGTTCACCAAGTCAAAATTGATAATGAATGTAATTAAAACCAAATTTATGTCTTTTGGTACTAGTAGATTACAGGAGTTCACGGATGTACAGATCACATCATTGAATCAAACAGTAATAGAACAAGTTTTTGAATACAGTTATTTGGGAATAAACATTGATTCTTCATTAACTTTTAAGAACCATATTGAATCTACTATTATTAAAACACATAAAAAGTTAGGAGCTTTAAAGAGAATATCAAGGTGTTTTAGGTTGCAAGACAGGAAATTGATTGCAGTACAGCTCATACTCCCAGTGATCAGATATGGAGAGATTATTTATAGGACTACTATTAAACAACTTTTGAACAAATTAGACAAATTACAGTATAGGGTGGCAAGATGTGTTTTATGTTGTAGTTTTAGAACTCATCACTGTGATTTGTTAATGAGGTTAAATTGGTTATCTCTTGATTTGGAATATAGAAAGAGTTGGTCCTTATTTATTCATAAATATAGGACAATTCATTTAACCCATTATATTGCTAAATTATTAGCAGATAGGGATTCTGCACTTAGAAAACATAAAGTAAGGTAACTGTATCAAAATAGAATTGATCCAGACAAACGTAAAAATAAATTTGAGGATAGAATATTAATATCTCAAGCATCAGTAATCTGGAATGCTCTCCCTCCCTTATTGCAATCGGAGAAAACCGCTAAAAATTTTTTGAAAGGGTTAAAAGTGTATTATGTTTATTCGTGTGTCTGTGTTTGATATTGATTTGTGTTGTCCTTGTTAAACAGTTTTTAAAATTTGTAATTTGTGCATTTGTGTATATTTTGTAATATATTGTTTGTTATTGATGTGAATATGTGGAACTTGGATTACTTGCACAGGACTGTCTTGAAAACCGGATTGTATTATCCAAATGATATATATTATTCCTGTATAAAAATACATTTTTCACTACTACTACTACTTACTATTGTCATGGCTACATCACCCTCCTCATCCTCAAGCAGAAGAAGAGAATTGAAGCAGTTACTGAGCTTAAGGTCTGATCCACCTCGCTCCATTTCTTCCTTCTGTCCAGCCCCAGACATCTGCCTACTCCTGAGAATGTCCTCCCTTTGGCCCCCATCTGTGAGGGTCCCCAGTTACCTACCAGCTTCCTTTGTAGTATCCTCCTTTTGTACCCCATCTGCCAGGGTCCCTATGTGATCCCAGAGTACTCTTCTGCACTCCTTTCCCTATGCCCCCCTTCCCTAGTGTTTGGTGCAACCCCATGGGAGACCCCCTGCCCTATTCCCCAACCATACCTCCCCCAGCTGTCTCCTAAGCCCCTCAACCTCCTCCCTAAGCTGTGCCAATTGGTAGCACACTGGCAACCACCAAACTTCCAAGCCCAGTCCAGTATCATGGCTGCCCCACACCCTGTGCACCACACTACCCTCCCAAAGATGCCGGCCCTAATGACATGTGATCCCATCCCCCACCAAGTAGGATTCCTTGGGTGAGCCACCAAGTTCCCCACTAGTCCAAGACTTTTAAACTTTCAACACTTGAGTGGCTGAACTTTTCCCCATCTGACTATTAGCCTTAAGAGTTTGCTCACTGGGGAAGTTTGCAACTCCCTAAGCTCCTCCATCCCAGCCTTTAAGCTCAACCCCCAGTGACTCTTCTGTATTTAAGAAAGGCAAATGCAAGGGGTCAGTGGGAGGGCTTTCCAGAGAGTTCTTAAGGAGTAAGGCCAATTTTAAAACATAACTTACAAACAATAAAAACTTACAGAAACGTATGACAAAGTTAGCTTTCCAGAACCTCACCACAATTTAAAACTTCAACTGCTACCTCCCTCTACCACAGCCAGAAGACTTAAAATGCCTCAGTGAGAATTTTAAACAGAGATTAACTGAAATGCAAACAACCTTGATTGGCTGGTTGTGTTACTGGTCAAAGACCCTCCCCCACAAGAACAGTCTACAGCTAGCACAGAGAAATTTAAGGATTTGTGTCCCTCTGTTCCAGAGAGTTCTTAAGGAGTTAGGCAAATTTTAAAACACAACTTACAAATAATAAAAACTTAAGAAATTTATGACAAAGTTAGCTTTCCAGAACCTCACCACAATTTCAAACTTCAACTGCTACCTCCCTCTGCCACAACCTGAGGGATAAAGATTCATGAACATGTTTAAGAATTTTATATAATCAAGAAAGTGGGAATAAGAAATCAAACTAAGGATGTTAGATTATTTATAAATATTGAATGTTAATTTTGCAGATGATATGCATCTATTTTATTTTACTTGATTGTTTTTGTTACTAATTTGAGTGAAGCAAACCTGTATATTATGTTTCTTTTTCTTTTTTTTCTATCTATCTATCTATCTATCTATCTATCTATCTATCTATCTACTTATCTATCTATTATGTACATGATGTCATGTTTTTCTTTATCTCAAATAAATTTCCCTACTCTTTTTCAGAGGTGCCATGGGATCTTTAACATCCACCTGAACAGGCAGATGGGACATCGATTTAATGACTCATCCAAAAGGCGGCACCTCAGGAGTGCAGCAGCCCCCTCATGCTGCACTACAGTGTCAGTATTGGGATTTAACCTAAGTGCCTGTTGTGGGGATAGAACCCACAGCCTTCTGATCTCCCGGCCTCAGAGGTGAGCTTGCTACTTGCTGAACAATTGACACTATATCTTAAATGAAATGAAAGAAATTAACTGAATGCAAAATGTTATTTCTGTTTAAATGCATGTTATTATGTAAAGAGTATGTATTTTGTGTGGTTTCTCTATATGCTGGTATTTGTAAATTATTGTAATCTGAAGAAAAAGATGTCTATGTTGCTTTAAAATCACTTTGCACTTTATAACACTGTCACATTAAGACATGGTTTTAAAAGCATTGATGCTGTTTTCCTGATCACTCCCCCTTTCAAGAATCTGCATGGGTTAGAGGCACTATGGGTTTTTCTGCTGCACTTGTTTTGTGGAGTTTGGTACATTAAAATCACTTGAGCTTTATTTGTCAGTACTGGTTTTGTTTTGCTCACCTTTTTGCTGTCTTTTGCTGTCTTTTGCTCTATGATGTTTTGGGTGCAGCATCTCTTTTGCAAAGGTACGAGCACTCGAAATATTGTTTGGTTACATGGTGAGTACAGCCTGCAGGAGTGACAGTGCTGCAATGCTCACAGGCACAGTGTATGCAGGTCCAGAATGGCCTACACAGTAATTGTGAGTATGTACAAGAGAATCCAGCATTCACAACATATTTTTTTCTCAACTATAACGTAAATAAAACTCCAAATAGTCACAACTGGTTTGACAACTCATGTAAGATTGAGAAAAATAAGCTAAAAAATGGTAGCTATAACAAAAGAACATCCTTGTAAGGCAAACCTTAAATCTCTGACCTTGGCTAGGAAAACATATAAAAACTTTCTTAAAAGAAAAAAAGATGAATACAGAAAGCATCAATGGAATTTAATGCTTCAAATCATACAGTCTAAAGATATCAGAGCTTTTTGGGATATGGTATCTAGAGGGTCAGCATCCTATAATAATAATATTACACTATTATCAGTGATTTCAGAAGCAAATTAGATATCTCATTATACGAATTTATTAAATGGCAGGGTAAAATCATGGAATCTGATTGGCTGTTATTTATGTGTAAAATAGAGAATAATGTATGGGGAGGTGGTTATAACAAGAATTTTACACACACCTGAGGTGTGGGATGCCACATAAACTCCGAGGGCGAAGCCAGAGGGGCTTATTTAGACATCCCATACCGAGGGTGTTTGTAAAATTTGAGTAAATAACCCCCTTCCCATTACTTTATTTTTCATAATTGCTGGTTGCAATTTTTTTGCCACACATTTAACACGCTCCCTAACCCACGCTAACCTAATGCTCTCCTCTGACAACGCGGCACCCAGATCTCCACAGGAAGCAGATAACTACGATCACCACAACATGAAGATCCCTAGCAGGCAAGTATTTGTTTAGTGTCACGGAGAACAACAAAGGAACTGAATGAACACCAGAGGCTAACAGAGCGTGAGTGGCTGAATTCTTTCATTTGCTATGCAGGTGTTTGCGTCTCGCGCTTCTTTAGAGAAAGCTGGTGCATGTTTGCCGTTATAACCAGCTCGGCTGGTTATAAAGGCAAATTATAACTGGCTTTCTCTATGGAAAAAAATTGTGGCCAGTAATTATATATGGTTTACACATGGCTAAAAAAAGGACTGTGAAGAGTCTGGAAACCAGATCAATGGGCATTTGGAACACAGGCATTTCAGTTAGCCCCCTACAGCTAGAACTGATCTTCCACCACAAACATGGCTACATAACCTTTCTTTCACATGCCTTCTTTACACAAATATAAGTGAGTCTCAGCCATTACAAGTAGAAATCTTAGAAGTCACGGATATCATATCTAAATTAATGAATAGTAAAGCTCCTGGAACAGATTCTGTACCATCCGATATTTATAAATATTACATTGATTTCTGGGCACCGTTATTAACCAGATATTTTAACTTATGTCTAGGAAAAAAATCAGATACCATCTGCTTGGAAATTAAACATAATAGTTCCACTTCATAAAAAAGGTTCCTATCTTGACCCTTCTAATTATTGTCCAATCAGCCTTTTGGACTCAATTTCAAAGATTTTTTCAAGATTATTATTAAATAGATTAATGGACTGGTCTGACAGAATGTTGGTCATTTCTCCTTTTCAGACAGGTTTTAGGTGCATCTTCTCAACTCTAGATAACTTGTTTTGCCCAAGTCACTTATTTGAAAAATACGTACATGTAAAAAAAATGAAACTATATACATTATTTATCGATTTCACTTCAGCTTTTGATTCCATTAATCATAGTATTTTTTGGTGTATTTTGAGAAATTACAGTATAAGTAATTCACTATTACAGCCAATACAGTTGTTATATATGGACACCTGCACTAAAGTCAGATACGATATTCAAGGGAATACAACAAAATCTTTCCCCTCATTAAGAGGGGTAAAGCAAGGGTATTTGCTGGCTCCAATATTTTTTAATTTTTGCATTAATGACTTGTTGAACTTTGAGGAACCAATGCAATTTGACTCTCCAAAAATTATTAACTTATAGTGTCAAGCACTAGCTTATGCGGATAACCTCTTGTTACTGTCACTAACAAAAAGAGGTCTTCAAACAAAAATAGAGGTTATCAAAGAAAAATGTAAGAAGCTTCAACTTAAAATTAATATTTCTAGAACCAAAGCTTTGACATTTGCTTCAAGAAATAATAACATATTTTTTTTTAGATCATCATAAGATTGATAACGTTTTGTGTTATGTATATCTTGAAGTTAGTGTTGAGGCTAATACTCTTTGGACAACTCATTATAAGTCGCAAATAAGCAAATCAAAAAGAAGTGCTAAAGAGCTTTTAAAGTTTCATTCAAAACATGTAGGTCTTGATATAAGATCAGCCCTAAAAGCAGCTGAGGCAAAAATTAATCCATTACTGATTTATGGGGCAGAAGTTATTCCCTGTGATAGTAGGATTAACTTGAATCCCTTCTCCTTTATGTTTATAAACCTTTACTTATGTTCCCTCTTTCTACAGCATATGGTTAGAGCAGAACTAGGGAGAATATCAATACATGCAATTATTTATTTATTTATTGATTGATTGAATTGTTTCACCAGGAGAGATACACTGAGTAACTCAATGCTCATCTCATGGTACGTCCTGGGGAAAAGGGGAACAGGATGTACAGAAGGAGAATTCATAAATATGTACACATTACAGAAGGTGAATAAATATATACGTACATACATACAATATCAATACAGAGTCAAAGGCATTGAATACATGGTAGTCAAATGCATACAATTACATTGCAGGCGGTTAACAGGTGATGCATACATACACACATACATACAATATCAATACAGAGTCAAAGGCATTGGATACATGGTAGTCAAATGCATACAATAACATTACAGGTGATCCACAGGTGATACAGTATCTGCAAGGGTGGAAACATAAGTAAACAATGACACATATTTAAGAGCTAGGCAATATAGGGCAGGCTACTGTAAGTGCAAATGAGGTAATCAATATAGATCCCTTTCATATTGGTTGAAAATTAAAATAATAATCATAACCCTTTGCCTAGGTTATGTTTAAATGAGAAATGGAAATGGTTTCAAATGGGCCTAAGATCAAAATGGCTGTCAAATATACATCAAATCCTTGAAATGATCAACCTTATGCATTTATGGACAGATTCTCAGAAAAAATATTAATTTCTTTACGATATAAGAAACTTATTAAGAAAAGATTATTTTCTAAGTTACAGGATAGGGACATGGAATTAATTAGAGCCCAAAAATGTCCATCCTGGTTTAGGACGAATAAAATTGATCATGGTTTGGAAAATTACGTTCTGTTCCTCTTAGAACCATTTAAAAGGAAAGCTTTAACATGGGCTAGGTTTGGCCTGATAAATTCTAAGTATTCGAACTCGAATAAAAATTTGGGGGACAACAATGCTATACAAAAAGTTTTGATGTGTTGGTGTGATTGAAATACCCCTGAAATTTTATTACATTTAGTTACTGCATGTCCTTTATCTTTGGGTCTCTGTACCAAATTCTTACAGGAAATCTTAGAATGTTATAGTAATACAAATTATGACGTCCTATTTATTCTTCTGCATCCTTTTACAATAAAGGATGCAGAATTAATAATTGCATGCTTTATATCGCTGATGAAAAGGAAAAAAATATTATATAAAAAAAAGACCTTCTTAAATTAGATCTCCATGAATACCCTTTTGATATATACGTATTTTTGTATGTATAATGTAACACAACAATGTTGTATTTAATGTAATTTATATGTATGATGACTGTTGATTACTAATGCACATGTGTTTTTATTGGGATATGTACTTTACCTTCTTTTTTTGATTGTAATAACCATGTTGTTATGTTACGTCCTGTTTAATCAATAAACAATAAATAACTAAAAAAAATAAATAATCCAGCATGGTGTGTATACAGGCTTGAGAATGTGGCAAGCACCCATGTCCACAAATGACATAAAAGTGGCAAGGGTGCACAGAGGTAATGGTTTCAAACTGGCATGGGTCAGAGGCAGACCACTGGCACATGCCCACAGTGGTATGCCACAGGTGCATTCATCACACCCATGCCAGGCCCATGACAACACTTATCACAACCATGTGTCCCATGCCATTCATGCATTGTGACAATGCCACAGGGGCTGTGGGGTGGGCAGGTGTGGTGTACAGGTGGGGGACAGTGTACAACAGCAGGCAGTATGGATTACCAGTAGCCCCAACTGCAGCCTGGAGGCATCATGGGCAAGTAGCAGAGACCCTGAAAACATCCGGGGGTGTGCGAGGCCTCCATGGACACAGACAGAACCCCAGCATGACAACACAGCATGTCCCACTGGGCTGAACATGACGGGGCATTTACCCATGTGGGTGTGGGAGTATGTGTTCATGAAGCTTCAGGAGATCAGGTGGGTGTTGAGAAATGAACACCACAGCCAGGGGTGGGTGAAGGTGCAGGGAGAGAGGACAGGATGTGGCATGAATGGCTGTAGTTGTGTGGTGTTCTTCATGGGCTGTTGTGTGTTCCTGAATTGCAGAAGCAATATCCACCAACGCCACAGTAACATCCTCATGGAACACACAAAGTTCCTCCATGATCTCCACATGGTGGACAGAAGCCCACTCATCATGGAGGCAGATCTGTGCCCACAACCCCTGCACATCATCATGAAGTTGCACCTGGGCCTCTATGGCATTCCACAGTAGCCGCGTATGGTTGGCAAGCTGTTTATCCTGGGGAATGTGTTCAGGGTTTGTGCTGAGTTGCTGATCTGGGTTGGGAGGGGACTGTTGCATGGGCAGCAGAGCAAGTTGCACTCCCCTGGCTGGCTGCTGGAGGTGTGGGGATGTCGCACATGTGGGAACTGCATGTGGCAGCACCATCTGTACCTCTGTGGGTCCAGTCCTTTTTAAAGTCTTCATCAGTGACATTGCAGAGGGACTGGAAGGAAAATTATGCCTTTTTGCAGATGACACAAAAATCTGCAACAGGGTTGATACACAAGGAGGTGTGGAAAGGATGAAAAGGGACTTGGCAAGGTTGGAGGAATGGTCAGAAGTATGGCAGCTAGGATTCAATGCAAAGAAGTGCAAAATAATGCACCTGGGAAACAAGAACCCAGGGGAAGAATACACAATGGGTGGGGAGGTAGTAACAACAACAAAAAAGGAAAGGGACCTGGGGGTAATCATATCAGATGACCTTAAGGTTAGCAAGCAATGTGAGAAGGCAGTAGGGAGGGCTGGGGGTATACTGGAATGTATAGGGAGAGGCATCAGCAGCAGAAAACAGGAAGTTGTTATCCCTCTGTACAGACAGTTGGTGAGACCCCATCTGGAGTACTGTGTCCAGTTCTGGAGACCCCATCTCCACAAGGACATAGACAGGATAGAGGCAGTCCAGAGGAGGGCAACTAAAATGGTGCAGGGTCTGTAAGAGAAGCTGTATGAGGAGAGACTAAAGGAGCTCAATATGTATACCCTTGAGGAAAGAAGAGGAGAGGGGGACATGATAGAAACTTTTAAGTACCTCAGTGGAATCAACAAAGTCCAAGAGGGTAGCATCTTTCAGAAAAAGAGACGTGCAAGAACAAGGGGACACAATTTAAAGATAGAAGGAGGCGGTTCAGGGGCAATGTGAGGAAGTATTATTTCACAGAGAGGGTAGTGGATGCATGGAACAGCCTTCCTGAGGAGGTTGTGGGGTCTGAAACTGTGGGAGAATTCAAGAATGCATGGGACAGACATAAGGCAATTCTTGTGGGGGGTAGGAAGAAATAGGCTGTTGGTTAACTAGGTTCTGCGGCCTATCCTGTAGGTAGGGAAATGGGCAGACTAGATGGGCCTAGCGGTCCTTATCTGCCGTCAAAGTCTATGTTTCTATGTTACCTGCACCTGAACAAGCTGTGGTCTATCATGTTTCCCCTGTGTCAGGGCAGTATTTCCCTGCTGCTGTGTCTCTGCAGGCCGCAATATGTCATCCTCTAGCTGCACAGTGGCCAACTGCAACTGTTGGCCAGAGCTGCACAGGGGCTGGCCCTATATGGCCAATGGTGGCACTTGCAGCATGTGGGGGAACAGTGTAGAGCACATTGCAGGGCTAGAAATTCATTTTTAAAAAGTAATATTCCCCATGGAATACCATTTCCCAAGATTTAGTATTCCATCTTGAAAACTGGTATACAACCCCCTCTTTTTGTATACTGCTACTAAAATGGTGATTTAATAGAAATCTCCCAGACTGACTGACTGTAGGAGTAGGTTGCAGCGGGTTCATTCTCTTTTATTGTGGAGAAAAGGTTAGATGCTCTTTCTTTTGTGCAGTGTGCATGTGCCAAGATCCTTGCCCAGTCCAGCTTCCTAGAAGCCTCTCTTTTTACCTTGTGTTACTTGTGTTAAACTGCCACATCCAGCCCTGCTTCCTGTCAAAGTCATCAAACATGTGAATGTACCTTCCTCAATGCTGAGTGCTTAACTTTGTCCCACATGCCAGACCCAGATTCAAGAAAGTTCTTGTCCCCTATAATATGGCTGACTCAGTTTTCAGCTAGTGAGCCCAGCCCACTGGCAAAACATTCCTGCACCCCAGCCTTAACTTTAACCAAATTTAGGTTACGGAGCCAGGGGGACAAGGAGGATCCCAGAAAATTAACCTAATTTCCCCACTGCTCCATGTGGCTAGGGGCTGGCTTTTAATCACGCACTCCCATGAGTACCTGAGTTTGTACTAGTTGCTCTGATCCTCCTCCCGTACTCTGGAAACAGCCATCGTTTGCACAGAAGCAACATTTTTTTGCTGTCACCATTCATAGAAACATAGAAACATAGAAATATAGACTTTGATGGCAGATAAGGACCACTTGGCCCACCCAGTCTGGCCATTTCCCTACCTACTGGATAAGCAGCAGATTCTAGTTAACCAACAGGCTATTTCTTCTTACCCCCCACAAGAATTGCCTTATATCTGTCCCATCTATTCTTGAATTCTCTCACAATTTTAGACCCCACAACCTCCTCAGGAAGGCTGTTCCATACGTCCACTACTCTCTCTGTGAAGAAATACTTCATCACATTGCCCCTGAACTGCCCCCCCTCTATCTTTAAATTGTGTCCCCTTGTTCTTGCACATCTCTTTTTCTGAAAGATCCTACCCTCTTGGACTTTGTTGATTCCACTGAGGTACTTAAAAGTTTCTATCATGTCCCCCCTTTCCCTCCTTTCCTCAAGGGTATACATATTAAGTCCTTTAGTCTCTCCTCATATGGCTTCTCTTGCAGACCCTGCACCATTTTGATTGCCCTCCTCTGGATTGCCTCTATCCTGTCCATGTCCTTGCGGAGATGGGGTCTCCAGAACTGGTCGCAATACTCCAGATGGGGTCTCACCAACTATCTGTACAGAGTGATAACAACTTCCTGTTTTCTGCTGGTGATGCCTCTCCCTATACCTCCCAGTATACCCACAGCCCTCCCTACTGCCTTCTCACATTGCTTGCTAACCTTAAGGTCACCTGATATGATTACCCCCAGGTCCCTTTCCATTTTTGTTGTTGTTACTACCTCCCTCCCATTGTGTAATCTTCCCCTGAGTTTTTGTTTACGAGGTGCATTATTATTTTGCACTTCTTTGCACTGAATCCAAGATGCCATACTTCTGACCATTCCTCCAACCTTGCCAAGTCCCTTCTCATTCTTTCCACACCTCCTTGTGCATCAACCCTGTTGCCGGTCTTTGTATCATCTGCAAAAATGCCTACTTTTCCTTCCAGTCCCTCTGCAAGGTCACTTATAAAGACATTAAAAAGGACTAGAACCAGTACTGAACCCTGTGGTACCCCACTAGTAACCCGTCTTTCTTCAGAGTGGACTCCATTTACAATTACCTTCTGTGTCCTGTTGTCCAGCTAATGTTTTACCCAGGCTAGCACCCTGGGACCCACTCCCAGGCTGGTTAATTTGACAATTAATCTTTTGTGTGGGACTGGTTCAAATGCCTTGCTAAAGTCTAGGTAGACCATGTCCACATCCTCTCCCTTGTCTACTACTTTGGTCACCCAGTCAAAGAAATCAATTAGATTCATCTGACATGACCTTCCTGCTGTGTACCCATGCTGCCTTGGGTCCAGTGCCCCACTGGCCTCTAGGTACTCAACAATTCTTTCCTTCAGAGAAGTGATTCCATCACTTTCCCTACCACAGTGGTCAAACTGACAGGTCTGTAGTTTCCTGCCTCTGTCTTGGTCCCACTTTTGTGAAGGGGAATCACATCTACCTTCCTCCAGTCCTCAGGTACCACACCATCCTCCCATGATTTATTAAAAAAGGGTAGTCAGTGGTTTCACTAGTTCTCCACCTTAATTATTTTAGAATTCTGGGGTGAATTCCGTCAGGCACCATTGCTTTGTCCACCTTCAGTTTTAGGAGTTCTTTCAGAACCCTTTCTTCTGTGAAAGGACTGGGATCGACCCCCCTATCAAGAGTGCTTCTGTTAATTGGATTAGTCACCTCCCCCTACTCCTCTTTTGTGAATACTGAATAGAAATATTCGTTAGTATCCCTGCTTTTTCACTGTCCTTCTCTGCCCACCCACCGTCCATTCTATTCAGCCTCACTATCTCTCCCTTTGTCTTTCTACACCCTCTGATGTACCTATAAAAGGTTTTATCCCCCCTTCTTAACTGAGTTGGCTATCTTTTCCTCAGTTTGGGCCTTTGCTATTCTGACTTCCCTCCCTGCTTCCTTCTGCCTTAACTGGTACAGTTCTCTGTCCTGCTCCTTCTGTGTTTCCTTAGGCTTCCTGAATGCTATCTTTTTCTCCCTGACTTTCCCAGTCACCTCTTTTGAGAACCATAGTGGCTTTTTCTTTACTTTTGATTTGTTTATTTGCTTCACACAAAGGTTTGTTGCCTCTGTGATGACAGTTTTGATGTTTCCCCATTGTTGCTCCACCCCCTCCTTCTAGCCTGTTTGCTAGTGCTTATCTAAGGCACTCTCCCATCTTGCCAAAGTCTGCCCTCCTGAAGTCCAGTACCCTCACTTTTGCATGGCTTGACTCTGTAGCTGAGTTTATCGTGAACCACACTGTTTGATGGGCACTTGTTCCCAGATGGCAACCCACTTCTAGATCTGAGATCCTCTCACTGTCCCCATTTGAGAGTTCGAGGTCTAAGATTGCTCCCTCTCGAGTGGGTTCCGAAACTAGCTGTCTGAGGCATGCCACCTGTAGGGCATCTAGAAAAGCCCTGCTCTTGGATGTGGCTGCAGCAAATGTGCTCCAGTTAACATCTGGCATATTCAGGTCTCCCATCAACAGTATCTCCCCTTTCTCTTCCATCCTAAGAATGCCTTCTATCATATCCTTGTCCATTCCTTCCCCCTGACATGGGGGTCTGTTTACAACCCCTGTGCAGATTGTGGTGCCATTTCCAGTCTCTAAGGTGACCCACAGTGCATCCTCTCCTCCCTGTTTACTCTTTTGTTCAGTTGCTTTTATCCCTTCCTTTACATAGAGAGCTAATCCTCCCCCTCTTCTTCCCCCCTCCCTGTCTCTCCTGTAGGTTAGGTACCCTGGCATGTTAACATCACAGGCATGGTTCTCTGTGTACCATGTTTCAGTGACTGCTACGATATCCAGGCATCCCTCTTCCATCAAGGCCACCAGTTCAGGGAGCTTGTTGCCCAGACTACGGGCGTTGGTACTCATTACCCTCCATTTCTTGATGGCCTTACCCCTTTTTGCCCCATCCCTGTCCTTATTGCCTTTGTCACTTTTGCCATTTACCCCTACCCTTCTCCCTATCGACATCTCTATCTTGGTGTTTACCTCACTTACTACCCTGCCTTTTTTGGGGGGGGCTAGGATTTCCCTGTTCCTTTCCAGTGCCTCCCCCCTTGGCTAGTTTAAATGCTTGCCAATGAAGCATTTAAACCTATCACTTAGGATCCTGGTTCCCCTCCTGGACAGATGCAGCCCATCATGTCAGTATAGGCCTGCATCACTCCAGGTGGACCCCCAGTCCCCAATGAAGCCAAATCCCTGAGCTCTATATAGTCCCAGTAGAGAAGTCCAGTCACACAGCACTCCTTTCTCCTGGTGTTCTCTGCCAAGCCTCTGGCAGAATCTATTTAGGGCAGTGTTTAAATATAGCTTCCTTCTAGCTAAGCCACTCCCTCTACTTGATAGATATTTCTACATGTAATTAAATTGCACAGATAACAATCCCCTTCAGCCACCTGAGATTTACACCTAGATAACTGTTCAGTTATCTGAGATAACTGCTCAGATAACCATTCACTTCTGCTAGATTCAAACACACTTTTTTTGGGTGTGTTTTTTTAACCTAGATTCTCCTTTAAGCAAACAATTAAATCACTTGCGAACAATCTGACTGCTGAGAATCTTAAGTAAACTGAGAATTCCCAAAATGTCTGGCTCAATCACAGAACTTCCTGCTGATAGGTGTGGCCAAGAACATTGCTTGTTGGAGGAAGTGCAGAAGAGTTGAGCATGCTGGGGGCTGTAGTCCTGCCGTCATTCGGTAAGCTCCCTGCAAATCTTGTTAAGAAAATGCTGATTTTCATCTGCAGAACCACAAAATAGCACTTGCGGCAGTCTAACTACTTTACAAAAATCACTATACCATATTGGTTACAGGCAGGCTTATTTTGGTGTTCTGCGCATGATATTTGGTATGCAGGGAACACTAAATAAAGGGGAATTTCAAGCCCTACATTAGAGGATATGTCAGGGACGACACTGTCTATAAAGGTGTTGTCATCGTCAGTGTCGCAGGCAAGCAATTCTCCATTGTTGCTGACAAGGACCTCAGCAACAGTGAGGAGGGCATCAGCCAAAAGGGAGGGAGTGTCATTCTCATCATCACCCTCCTCCTGTTGCACATGCAGGGCCACAGCACAGGGCCCCACACCTGGTGTTGCTGTGGCCATAGGTATGAGCACACACTAAACATAGAAACATATAATTTGACGGCAGATAAGGACCGCTTGGCCCACCCAGTCTGCCCATTTCCCTACCTGATGGATAAGCTGCAGATCCTAGTTAACCAGCAGCCTACTTCTTCCTACCCCCACCCCCTAGAATTGCCTTATGACTGTCCCATGCATGCTTGAATTCCACCATTGTTTTTGACTCCACAACCTCCTCTGGAAGGCTATCGCCATCACCAACCCTCTCTGTGAAAAAATATTCCTTAAATTACCTCTGAGCTGCCCCTTCTATCTTCAAATTGTGCCCCTTGTTCTTGCACACCTCTTTTTTTAAAAGATGCTACCCTCTTGGACTTTGTTGATTCCCTTGAGGACTTGAAAGTTTCTATCACATCCCCCCTCTCCCTCCTTTCCTCGAGGCTATACATATTAAGCTCATGTAGTCTCTCTTCATATGTCTTCCAGTGCAGACCCTGCACCATTTTAGTTGCCCTCCTCTGAACAGCTTCCATCCTGTCTATGTCCTTGTGGAGATTGGGTCTCCAGAACTGCACACAGTACTCAGATGTGGTCTTACCATCTGTCTGTACAGAGGGATAATAACTTCTTGTTTTCTACTGGTGATGCCTCTCCCTATGCATCCCAGTATCCCCCAACCCTCCTTGCTGCCCTCTCACATTGCTTGCCCACCTTTAGGTCATCTGATATGACTACCCCAGGTCCCTTTCCATTTTTGTTGTTGTTAGTATCTCACCCCCATTGTGTACTCTTCCCCTGGGTTTTTGTTTCCCAGGTGCATTACCTTGCACTTCTTAGCATTGAATCTAAGCTGCCATACATTTGACCATTCCTCTAATCTTGCCAAGTCCCTTCTCATCCTTTCCACCCCACCTTGTGCATCAACTCTGTTGCAGATCTTTGTGTCATCTGCAAGAGACATACTTTTCCTTCAGTCCCTCTGCAATGTAAACATAAAGACATTGAAGAGGACGATCTTAATACGAACCCTGCGTGCCCACTGCTAACCCCTCTTTTTCAAGTGGACTCCATTTACTATTACTCTCTGTGTCCTATTCTCCAGCCAATTCTTTACCCAGGCTGTCATCTTGGGACCCACTCCCAGGCTGGCTAACTTGTATATTAATCTTTTGTTTGGGACTGTGTCAAATGCCTTGCTAAAGTCTAGGTAGGCCATGTCCACAGCCCCTCCTGATCAACTACTTTGGTCACCCAGTCAAAGAAATCTATCAGATTTGTCTGGCATGACCTTCCGCTGTGAATCCATGCTGCCTTGGGTCCTGTGCCCCTCTGGCCTCTAGATACACAACAATTTTTTCCTTCAGAAGTGATTCCATCATTTTCCCTACCACTGAGGTTAAACTAACAGGTCTGTAGTTTCCTGCTTCTGCCTTGCTCCCACTTTTGTGAAGGGGAATCACATCTGCCCTCCTCCAGTCCTCAGGTACCACCCCATCTTCCCATGATTTGTTTGACACTGTACATTGTGTGGCACCAGTGGACCACCACTGGTCCCAGCTCATGATGGTGTTGTTGGAAAAATGAAAATACAGTTGTTAGGGATGTATGTCCATGTTTACAATACTGTAAGTACACAGGTAGGTGCTCAGGCTTGCTCCATGGGTGCACGTGGGAACACACACGTGCAGGACAGTGGTAGCAGAGAACATGCACAACATACTAGGGTGCACACATACGCTGCGGAGTGCACAAGCTTATAGTGGATGTAGTGTATAGGTGTGATAGGGAAGCCCCATCGGATGAATTCAGGACCAAATTTTTTTTTTGTTATTATTATTTTAACCCCCAAGCCTATTGCAACAGCACCTCTCTGTCTTTCTTTCTCTATCTTTAATCTTTTTTCCTGCTGTCAGGATGGCCACCTGCAGTACATGCCCTTTGACCTTTTTTTAAAACTCTCTATTTCCAACTTTCTTTTTCTCCTCTTTCTCCCCCTTCCCTTTTTTATGGTCCAAACTGTAGCTGCACAATACAGAAATACCCACACCTGCGAAAAACCCACACCTGCAACCTCTATTCCCTCTCAGGCTGGCTGGACTTGGATAACCGCACTCATCATCTACAATGTCTCATCGCCAAGAAGACAACCCTTGGCCTAACCCCTTCTGGGGTCCCAGCTATTCTGTGCCCTACTGCACCTACCTGGCTTACTCAAGGATCACAGAACAACTCGTTCAAGGTCCATTTTCTCCGTACTAATCAAGGTCAATGCTCCTTTGCATATTGGGCCCCAAACTGGTTAAACTCCCTCCTGAGAGACCTTCCATCTGAACCAAACATTGGGCCATTCAAAGCTAAACTATGTACTCTTCTCTCCAATCAAAGGAAGTGCTCCTGCTCCTAATAAAGGAGGCTTATAGTATGCCAGGTTTCGTTTCTATCGGCACTTATTCTTGCCCACACTGACTCCAATCAACCCAAACTAACCCCTTTCCTCCTTTTCCCACTTACGTCCTCCCTACCCTCCTTATAAACCCAAACCCTCCCTGTAGCAGCTGTCTTTAGCCCACTACCCTCTCAACTTCTTTCCCCACTTCCCATCCCCACTCTCCACCTTTCCCACTTCCTTGTTCCCGTTCTCACCTCAACTTAACTAACATCCACTGTCTCTACTTTGTCCACCCATACTCCACCCCCTCTTCCTTGACACCTTCCACTCTGCCCTAAACCTCTTTCATCTCCCCCAAAGTTGTATTAACCCCCCTAATCCCCAGACAAAGGGACTTAATTATTCCCACATTTACCCATATCCCACCTCCTCTGACACCTGCCTTCTTCCACATCTACTAAGTTCTCTCTTTTGTCTCCTGCTCACTCGAACAATAACTGTTATTGTTTGATACCCTTCTTTCTGCTGATTTGCGCTATCTACTGTGTAAAATATGCCTGCTTTGTTCATGATAAATATGTATTCTTTATGTAGAACCATTGTAATTGAGCTTTTCAATTATGTTTTAAGCCTATTCACCCTGTATATTATATCTGTTCTGTTCTTGTGGTTTCATCTGACTTGGAACCTTTGTAAATGAGCTACTAGCTCAAAGGTTGTAATCCCAGAACTGAATAAATAAAAAGATAAATATATACTGCAAGTTGTGAATAAAAAAAGACTAACGGTGTGGTCTGTCTGCAAGTTGTCTGTAATAGAAAAGCTGCTGCACTGCTGAACTGCCAAACATTGTGCGGCTGAACAGCAAGCAAACTGTTGTAATATTTTTATTTATTAATTATTCCTTCACCTGTGCTAGTGGGCAATCAATGAAATGGGCCAGATAGCTGCAGCAAAGATGCTGTAGTTGTCCCCGATCAAGAAGAGATGAGTGCTCGGTCAAATGAAGAGCATTGTGTCTATTTGTATTAAAAGCTGTTCCCCATTTGCCTCCAAGATTAAGGTATATGCTATAGAGAATACTAGCAGAGCAACTGTGCGTAACCAGCCTGTGCTGCCACTGAGGTGTTCTGATTCTGTTAGACCTCGAGAGCGAAGCTCAAGAGGTCTCATGGAATCAGAACCCCGAGGTGGCAGCACAGGCTGGTTGTGAACATTGCCCAGCTAGTTTTTTATATAGTGTATGGAGACCCCTTCAAAAAGTACAGCAAAATACCTCAAATAAAGAGCAGAGACAGGATAAAGTATTGAGCTCATTGATAAATATGTAAACGAAATGGTAAAAAAAATGCTGCCGCCATCCTGCCACAGACTGTTTGAATACTGTCAGATCTGAACGCAGCGGTTTTCCCCTTCAACAAAGTGCTGTCTTATGCGTGCTGATAACCGGCCAAAATGTTGTTATACAGTGTGGTGTAACTGCGTTCTTAGAATTTTCTACTGTGGTGTAACAATATTTTGACACTAATGGATTTTGGTATGTAACAAGCGGGCTCCATACACTACAGGATTATTCAGAAGATTTTTTAATTTTTGTTTAAGCATGTTTGTTTAAGCACACTTGGTAAATCAAACTCTGAACGGCATCACTTTCCCTTTCTCAGCAGAAGCCACTCCACTAGGAAAACATTACCCGGTCCTGTTAAATGAAAGTATAAGAATTCATTGTTTTCCTGAACTGGTCAGCCACTTAAACAGAAAGAATTTAATGTCCATATTTAGAGAAAAAGCAAAGCTATCTTTTTGAACAGAGAGAGAGAGACTGAATGCTCTGTTGTATCTTGCCCTGAGATGTAAATACATGTGAAGAAGGGCTCATTCCAGAGAAAAGTGTGCTTGCTGTATGTGCTAATGAAAGTAACTGGTATGCCCGGTTTTCTGAGAGAGAGCTCTGTATGTAGGAAGCAGGAGCGTGCTCGCTCCTTCCTTTCTTTCTCTCTTATTTGCTTGTGTTCTCTGGTGCAGTAAAAGAGGAGCAGCGTAAACTTTCACTATTTAACTTTACAGAAGCACTCCACCTGAACAAAAAGCTGCCACACATAAGAACGAAATGGGACAGAAATGTCCCCAATATTTAAGTTGGGTTTCGTGGTGCGTCTTGGGGAAAAAAAATATTAAAAAGAAGACTTCCTGTTTGCTAAAGCAGTCCTTTGTATTTACATGACTGAGGTTGGGGAGCGGCTGCCAAGGAAACTAGACTGCATTACGATGACAGCAGCCACTCATACCAGAATAAATATTTACAGCTTTTAAACCTTTGGCTTGAATTGTATGCCTTCTCTTAAGGCCCTGTCCACATTGCACTGAAAATCTGTAACATTTTGAAAGCGTTACAGACTGAAAACATTACAGTGTATCCTCACTACCACTGAAAACGTTTTGAAAATGTTATAGGATTTTACTGGTGTAGTGTGGACAGGGCCAGAGTTTTGAAACCATTACAGAAACCGTTGTTGAAACCACCTCACAACAGGTTTCTGTAACGGTTATGAAAACGTGTTCCGTAACATTACCAGTGAAAATGCAAACCATTACGGTAACGGTTTGGACCCTCTGTAATGTTACAGAGGGATTTTTCTGGCGTAGTGTGACTAGGGCATTAAGTAATGTGGAGAGGATGTGGAGTGAAAGAAATAGAGGAGTACGCCCTCTTATTCTTTTCTTCTCCTACAGCCAATTTCACATTACTTAAAGAATGTAATAAAACAGGAATAACCATAAAATGTTCCTTACCAGTCCTTTTCGTAGTCTTTTAGGATATGGTTAAGCAGGGTCAAAATGTCATCTTGGTACTTAGGGGTTTTCTTTAGGGGCTGGCAGCCCAGATGGACTCTCTATTTAAGTAAGAAATAATACCCGACAGGGTGGGTGGTACTGGTTAATACTGGACCACCCAGGGGTGAAATGAGGCATGACACTGCAGGCGGCCTTATAGTCTGGCATTGCCCATACTGTCCACCCTGGATGGTGTTACTGTGCTTAGAAAATGGGCATCAGATTACTGTTTTTTCAGTAGTTAAGAAAATAGGTACAGAATAAAGAAAAAATCTTAAAAATACAAAAAAAAAAGTTTTATGTTAAAATAGTCCCTGCCTGTCACATTTGCTTTTTCTGCCTGACACAGTTGCAAGTAGAGGGTGCTACTATAGGAAACCAGCATTGGGAAAGGAAGAATCTCTCTGACTGTAGTGCTTTTTTTTTTCTGCCCTGTAGTACATCCACTTCTGTTAAGTTCTCATTCCTATCTTCATTTCGTAAAGAAAAGTCTGAGTTCCCATTGTGCTCCGTTTTAGTAATGGATGTCAGCGACTCTGACCTGCTTCAGTGAATGACATAGATGAAGTTACTTTTTTTAAACATGCAGTTTTTTGTTTTGTTTTTAGCATGTGGAAACAGGCTGATCAGGGGAATAGCAGTGATTTGAAACTGACATCTCCTACAGCTTGCTTGTGATCACCGTTATTTTATTTTTTTAGAGGGGACTTAGTTCACAACATGGAGGTATAGAGGAGAACTGTGAGAAACAGTCTGCAGTGGGTATAGCAGGTGACAGAGGGAGCACCATCAGAATTAACTTGATATCATTTGGCTGGCATGCCAGCGTGGTTGGAGCAGTGAGTGACAAGAGCGGGTCTTTTATCAAATAAGTCCCGGAGATGGAGACCCACTGCCAGCTACCATCACTTGCGAGAATGGGTAAGCAATCAGATGATGGGAATGATCACAGAGCTGGTGTTGGGTCCAGTTTGGGGACATGAGAAAAATAGAACAACAATACTTTTTGTGTTGCTTTTCATAATATTTTGCTGCAATAGTTTGTATTAAGAGGTTCTGAGGACTGGTGGGGGGCTACGGCAGCTCACTAAGTAGGGGGGAAATGGCGGGTTGTGACTTTCACAAAATTCAGGGTTCCCATGGATACCCTCAGTAATGGGGCACCCGAATCAGCCCTTGTTTTGAAGTGGGTGTCTATCGAAAGTTAATGTATCCTCCAAGCAGTGGCTCTCAGCCAGTGAGACAGCCCCAATAATCTGGCCCATTTTCTAAACTGATGCAGAGAATGTGATGTCATTAAGGTAAATGGGGCTTATGCCAAGTTAGCCTATACTACAACTTATAATGAAAATGAAAGGATATATTACATGGGTTTAGGTTTATATAAATGATATACCCTATGATAAAATGAAATGTTATAGTATTATATCAGAAATGTCAGCCTGCCAGTGTTTACCTAGACAATAAGGGAATCAATGCAGGTAACATAATGCTGATGTCATAGCTAGGCAGATATAAAAGCCTGCTTCTTGAGCTACACAACAGATGAGTAGGTAAGTGGAGACCTGACTGACATGGAGGAGGCATCTGGAAGTGCATGCACATTTTCATGTACTAGGAATCTGTTTGGCTGGAACTAAACCTGGAAGTTGTGCACTGATGCATAGAACTTAGAGAATTGTGCACTGTTTTACAGAACTGAAAGATTAATTACCTGTTTCCTTTCTGTATGTTTATTATTTTTGTTTTTGGAAATAAATATCACAGAATGCATTCTACACATGTTTCCTGTGTTTGTGCATCTGTTTCACCCACTAACCTTCACAGTAGGACACACAATGCAACACATGATGGTGCTCTGCAACCACACATGCATAGGATAACACAAGAAGGAACAGACAGGTTATGCAACATGTGTACTTATAGCACTGTGATGGCTCAGTCTCTGTGTCATGGCCACCACCAGGTACACTCTACACAGACACCTGCCTGAATGTCATGGCCAAGAGTGCCTCTTGGGCCAACATCTGGGAGGCTCTGGATGGACCCCCACCAGTGGACTAGTGGTCCACATGCGCCTGAGTCAGTAGCCCTTTTGCATGTACCCTGAGGCCACTGACACATTTTTTACAACCCTGGGGAGTGCAGTTGTACTGCCACTGGGCATTAACAGCCTCAGAGACCTCCCTACAGCCCTGTTCCTTCTCCTAAGGGGTGCCCATCCTCCTGCAGACAGGTCCTCATGGAGCACATAGTCCTCAGCTAGGCCATTCAATTCATCCCTGGTGAAACTGGGATGTCTGCATTTCTCAGCCAACATGTCTGGTGATACTGGAACAAATTGACAGAGACAGGCCCAGTTAGCACTGCATGTAACTGGAAAATGCATTTGTTATAAAACAATGAAAGCAACTTACACACAGACAGGTAAAAAAAAACACCTACCATCAAGGATGCAGTTCCTCTAGGTTACCTCTATGGAGTGGTGTTACTGCCTTCATTTATGGTAATGTGCATGAAAATGAGCTGAATACATTGCAGATATGAGATGCAAATGTGCTGTTTGGACACAGATTATGCAAAAAGGCTATTTGTATCTCCTGGCTGAATATTGCACAGATGAATGCCACACAGTTGGCTTATAATAGTGCATTTCCATCTTCTCCACCAAACACCATGGTGCACATGCACAGGCATCTGTGTGATAGACACTATATGTCACTGCACCATGCAAGACACACACAGCACCATTCAGTGATGACAGCACTGTAGTATCATGCAGACACAAATGCAGATCAGTCATGCATGACTCGAGACTGCAGCGCATGCCCATTGCAATGTGCAGTAGGGTTGGTTTGAGTCATGGCAGGGAGCGCACTTCACAATATGGTGCCACGTGGCTACTGTACATGCGTGGTAGCATGGAGCACACCCTTAGTTTGACATGTGGCACTTATTGGAGTAGCTTCACCTGGATTTAATATTCTTTCAGGAAATTTGGATGGCCAATATTTGGTCACTACAGTAACATAACAAAACTTGGATAAGGAGATCATTGTATAAGACATTTGGAGGAGATAAAGCAGACAGTATATGAATATTATTTAAGGGAGATAACTTTAAATTAGAAGTTAACAGAGGTGGTGCCTGGACAGATTGAGAGACCAACTGTCATCCTTTTTGTCCACTGTCTCCTTCTCTGAGATCCTGCCGGCCAGGGAGAGGGGGGTCAGATAGATACAAGGTCAGAGAAGAGGAAATAGGGGAGCTAAACATGTGGCACAAGGGCTGATGCCTGGACAAAGGACACAGATTTGTAGGTAACAGGAAACAGTTTTGGGAGTGAAAGTTCTTTAAACTTGATGGACTGCATCTGACTAAGAAGGGAGTCAGTGCATTATAGCAGAAGTTTGACATCTTTGTAGACTATTTAAACTAGCAAATTGGGAGAAGGGTGTAGCACCCGATACATCGAACAGGAAGAACACCCCTCCCCCCTCAACTAGTGATCAAACAGGAGTTCAGCATGTTTGTAGTTCATTTGCATCACCAGGTAAGGAAAAAGGTCTGGTTCCCCATATGACTTGCAGGGGAAACACCAGACCTCGCCCAGCAACTAACACACCGAAATCTGGCCAATGGAATATCATGTACACAAATGCCTGCAGTCTGGGAAACAAGATCCCAGACCTGCAGGCAACAATTACAGAGGCTAAACTGGACAGAGTAGCCATTAGTGAGAAATGGTTCACCAGTAACCACACTTGGGAGACTTCAGTACCCGGCTATTTACTATTCAGAACAGACCGAGATGCAAAAGGGGGGGAGTGGCCCTTTATGTCAATGAAAATATCAAAGCTACAGAAATTCAGAATACACATAAGGAGCCAGAAGAACTGTGAGTCACCCTGGAAACAGGAAATGGGACAGCCATACGAACTGGGGTTGTCTACAGGTCTCCAGACTGGGGGGAGGACATAGACACATTACTGTTAGAAGATATACAAAACATGACAGCTAAAGGGGAGGTTCTGATAATGGGAGACTTCAACATGCCGGATACAGATTGGTCAATACCAGCAGGGACATCTGCCAGAACTAGACACATAGTGGATTCCCTGCAGGGGGAGGGCCTCAAACAACTGGTACAACAATCCACAAGAGATAGGACTATCCTAGATCTAGTACTGACTAACAGGGAATGGATCACAGATCTCCAGGTAGAAGGTCACCTGGGGGCCAGTGACCATCACATTGGTATGGGTCAATTTGGCCACTAGAACTACCGTATCTCATTGTTTTGTAGTCACCCTCAAATAGTAGCCACACATCATTTCAGTTTTACTAATAGAAGCCACCCTCGGATATAAGCCTGAACCAATTTGGTAAAACTGTTGTTGAAATATAGTAACACCATCTAACACTGTGCTGTCTTTCATGTTTTTAGCCCCTCAATTCACTTTTGCGTGCTGCATGCTGTGGTATTGTACTTGCCAGCCTTCGCTAAACATTTGTACTTTAAATGTTATTTCATACCCCCCACTCACTATCGGAGTAATGTCCCTACTGTAGTTCCATGCTTCCCAGCTGGTGGAACCGGTAAGACAACACAAACAGTGGACACAGAAAAGGGGTCCCTTTTTTTTTCTGTGTTGATCATCAGGGGGACTGATTTTGACTGTGGTGCACTGGCAAATTGTAAACCCACATTGCGCTAAGAAGCGGTCTACCCACCCACAGCTAGTTTTGAATTCAGGGTTAAGGATCAGGAAAGCAACTTTCAGCGTGATAGCGTCCTGGTGACTCAGATGTGCTACTCCCTTTGCAGTGCTATCTAGTTACCTGCACAGTGCCAGCTTGTTTTTTCTCTAGCTACAAGTCTTTAACTCTGCTTCTAATTTGAGATAGTTTTCTGTGTCCTCTCCTGCAATCAATTTGGTATATGCTAAAGATGCGGCTTCAGATATTTTCAACCAAACGTCTTTTTATTTGAAGTTTTCCAGCCCACAGGGTGGGGTTTTTGTCACCCTCAATCCTCATGGCACTTGTTTTATTTTCTCAACTGATGTTATATTGTAGCTTACAATAATCTCTTTAATCAAAAAGCATTCCAATTTCAAGAAAGAAGTTTCAATATTACCCTCACGCTCAGTGCAGTTCAACAAACCATTACTGGGCAATTACCAATATAAGCCACACTCAAATTGACACCACCCCCAACTGAAGCCGCACATCAAAATAAAATTTTGTAATAGAAGCTGTGACTTCAAAATGGTGAAATACAATAAATCATCCAATTCCAAGGCAAAAATGTGGGACTTCAGAGGAGCTGACTTTGATAAGATGGCCAACAGAGTTAAGCTAGCCCTATCAAGAAGAAATACAGGTGAGGGAGTAAGACAAAGTGGGCAAGCATTAAGGATGAAATACTTGAGGGCTTCTATGTGATAATGGTGACTTCCAAATGGCAAGCCACATTATTGCGACGTCAGAGCGGCGAGAACATTTTTACCACTCTGACATACTCAGCACATGGAAAAATAATGCCAGGGACTTAGGTTTCTTGCTTTCTGTGGGGGGGACAGAAACCCCATCCCCACTTGGGAGGATTTGCCCCCTGCATCCCCCTACTAAAGGATTGTCAACTCTGGCGGGGGTGCATGTTGGGGGGGCAAAGCAAAAAAAAAGTATGTTTCAGGTCAGGCTCAACAAAATTGCACTAGTGCCTGGACCCAGACCAGAACCTAGTACCTTCTGCACCACAACTACAGGCCAACCCCTGACACCATGGTGCAGCTCAGCAGCCAACCGCAGTGCCACCCCCTACATCCCCTCCACCCCCTCCCAGCCCACGCTCACAGTGTTCGCCCCTCCCTAGCATTCATGTACTTTCAGTGACATCCTGTTGCTGCATTTGCCCACCCCACCACATCCGGTCACCCTACCCTCCCCATTGCCATTCGGGCTTTCGCCCATAATGTGTCACCATTTCAGATGGCGCCTTACTTCAGGCGCAAACATCACAGGCTACTTACTTCAGGCAACATGCCGTTGTGTTAGAGAGAAAAGCAAAGGAAAAAAAAGAAGGAGGAAATCACTTTGGTTCTCAAAAACAGAAAAGGTCAGAGCCAAAAGGCTGGCCTTCAGGAAATATAAAGGAACACAGCAGGACAACGATAGGGAGGCATATGAAACTTCCCTAAGGGAAGCAGGGAAGGCAGACAAAGGCCCAAACCAAGGAAACACTAGCAGAAACAGTAAAAGAAGGGGACAAGACTTTCTATAGATACATTAGTGAAAGGAAAAAGTCCAGAGGGGGCATTGCTAAGATCGAAGAGGATAAGGGGGAGTGTGTGGAGGAGGACCAAGAAGCATCTATCCTAAATAGATACTTCTGCTCAGTATTTACTGAGGAGAAGGTAGGGCAGGGCCCACAGCTCAGCACCATGGACTCAGGGAGAGGGAGGTGTGCACAAGTCCCTTCACAAAAAAAAGGATCCTACAAGAGCTCACTAAGCTCAGAGTTGGACAAGGCAATGGGACCTGATGGTATATATCCCAGAGTACTAAAGGAGCTAACGGTGGAACTAGCAGAGCCATTATTAGAACTGTTTAGTGAGTCTCTGAGCACAGGAGAAGTCCCAGAAGACTGGAGAACAGCTCATGTAACCCTGTTCCACAAGAGTGGTAGCAGGGAGGAGGCAGAAAACTACAGACCAGTCAATGTTACCTCAGTAGTGAGCAAGATTATGGAGGCAATCCTTAAAGAAAGGATAGTGCAACACCTGGAATTCATAGGAGCACAGGATTCAACAGCGTGGGTTTACAACAGGAAGGTCCTGTCAAACTAATCTCATGGATTTTTAACTGGGTAACCAGAGTGGTGAACCAAGGGGGTGCAGTTGATATCTCCTATCTTGACTTCAGCAAAGCTTTTGATATTGTTCTACATTGAAGATTGATTAATAAGCTGAGTAGGCTCGGGGTGGATCAGAAGTTGGTCAAGTGGGTGGAAAACTGGTTGGCAGGCAGAAAACAGAGAGTGGTGGTAAACGGTATACAGTCAGAAGAGATGCAAGTCACAAGTGGGGTACCTCAGGGATCAGTCCTGGGCCCAGTCCTCTTCAATATCTTCATCAGTGACATTGTAGATGGACTGCAGGGTAAGGTTTGTCTGCTTGCAGATGACACCAAGATCTACAACAGAGCAGATGATCCAGATGGGGTGGTCAGAATGAGAAGAGATCTGGATAAACTGGCAAAATGGTAAGAAGAGTGTCAACTGGGGTATAATGCAAAGAAGTGCAAGACCATGCACATAAGGAAGAGAAACCCTGAAGCCACCTATAGGTTGGGAGGGGAGTTGCTGTCAATCACAAGGGAAGAAAGAGACTTGGGCATCATCATCACAGATGACCTGAAATCATCCAAGCAGACCACTGAACAGCATGTAAGGCTAGAGGGATGTTAGGGTGTATTAGTAGGGATATTGCAAGTCGTAAGAGGGAAGTAATTATCCCTCTTTACAAGACACTGGTTAGGCCCCACCTGGAATGCTGTGTGCAGTTCTGGAGGCCACACCTGCACAAGGACATTAATAAAATGGAGGCAGTCCAGAGAAGGCAACCAAAATGGTGCAGAGAATGAATCAGAAAACATATGAGGACAGATTAATGGAGTTCAATATGTATACCCTAGAGCAAAGGAGGGAGAGAGGTGATATGATCAAAACATTCAAACATCTTAAGGGCATTAACAAGGTGAAAGAGTCTAACATGTTTCAATATAAGAAAAATAGCAGAACAAGGGGACACAGCATGAGATCTGAGGGAGGCGGATTAAGGGGTAATGTGAGGAAGTTCTTTTTCACAGAAAGGGTGGTGGATGCATGGAACGGCCTACCTCAGGAAGTGGTGGATATGAATACAGTGCAGGGCTTCAGACAGGCATGGGATAGGCATAAGGGAGCAATACAGGTGAGTATGAATAGATAGGCCATTGACAGAGTACAGACCTATGACACATTCATAAGGTAGAAAAAATTGGCAGAATGGATGGGCATTGCGGTCCTTATCTGCCATCAACTTCTATGTTTCTATGTCTTTATAACATGCATTGGTTGTGGATGGGATTTGTGAGGGACAAGCATGTCGGTTTATTAATGTATATGCATCACAAATTAAATCGGAAAGAGTTGACCTAATAGGAGAATTACAGCCTTTCATGGCCACAGTTAGGCAAGTTTTTGTAGGGGGGGATTTTAACTGTGGACTTGACATGGAACAATCCAGATGGTAGGAAAAGAGGTGTACTGTGACTCAAATGCTCTAAATAAAATGTTGGGATCTACTGGATTGTAGGCTGTTTATGTGATCTTAGGGAAACAGAAGGAAGCTACTGTACATATGCCAGAGAAGTACTAAAAACAAGAACTGATTTTTGGTTTCTATTACCCAATGTCCCAGTCCAACAAGTACATACAATTCCAATGGAATTTTGAGACCACGCAATGGTACTCATAAGGGTGGGTAAAATGTGTTGGACAAAAAGACAGGAGTGTAGATGGCGGTTGAATGCTGCAGTATTAACAGATAAGAAAGAACAGGAAGATATCAGAGAAGTATTAAGGGCAAGGAAAACAGTGCTCTGTTTATATGACACAGCAAGGGAATGATGGCTAGACACAAAACAGTGTATTCAACAATGGTTTAGGAAATATGGGGCAAGAAGTCAAAATCAGAAATTTATGAAATTTTTTTTTTATTTAGTTGTTTAACCAGGTATTTGTCTTTAAGACAAGAGTTACAATACATTTATTCAACAGCTAATACAACAAAAGGAGACTATACAGATCAAATTAAAAATCTGAAAAAAGAGATGAAAATATACCAATGTAATAGGGCAGCAACTCTGGAAGCAGAAGTAACTTATGGCACTATTAAGACACTGGTGGGTGACCCTTGTGCAGCATGTAAGACTAGAAAGGATAATAAACCTATTGTAGAGTTAAGAGATGCAGAGAGGACCTTAACGTCTGACCAGGGGTAAATTGCTTAGTTAATTAAGAATCATATGAGGGATACAATGGAGTTTAGATGTAAGGAGACACTCCATTAGAAATATTTTGACTCCTTGAATATTATAATGACAGAAATAGATAAACAAAAACGAGGGACACCAATTACACAAGAAGAAATTGAATATAATATAATGAAACTGAGGAAAAATGTGTCTCCTGGATTGGATGGACTTTCAGAGGAATTTTATCAAACTTTTAACACAGAAATAATAGAAATGCTATTACTGGTACTCCAAGAGATAACAGAGGAAGGGATAGTGGAGGTGAAATTTGCACAAGGCTTATTGACATTTGTGTATAAATCAGGGGATAGAACATTGCTGAAAACTTTGGAGACCAATTTGTCTGTTGAATACTGACTGGAAAATTTTGGGAAAGATTAGTCACTGAAGATTGCAGAATAATTTGGGAACATTGGTGCATCAGGCATAGACATGTAGAGTGCCGAGTAAGAGAATACAAAATTATTTATTTTGGTAAGAGATTGTTACCACTATTGTCAGATGCATAAAATAGAATGATTATTAATTTCATTGGATCATTGTAAGGCCTTTGATCGAGTGACACATGAATATTTATACCAAGTCTTAAGGCATTATGATGTGCTGGGTATTCTAATTCAGTGCATTAGGATTTTGTATGCACAGGCATCAGAAGTAATTATGGAAGGAGGGATACAGGGCAGGACAATACCCATAAGTGGGAAAGTGAGACAGGGCTGCCCATTAGGCCCCTTTCTGTATGTTATATCACTGGATCCATGCATCAGACATATTAATAATAATGCAGAAATAGAGGGGTTGCAGCACCTGGGGTGGGGGGATGATTAAAAATCTCTGCATTTGCAGATGATGTGTGTATATTTTTACAAAAGAAAGAAAGCATTTGTAGAATTTTTCAGGAATTAGATAGCTATGCGTCAGTATCATGAGCCTAGCTGAATATGGAGAGGGTGGGAATCAGACTAGGGGTGGAGAGGTACAGGGAAGAATAGAGGGCATCCATATTGTAGATGAACCAAGAAAAGTATTAAGAATATATGTCGGGAAAGGAGATTTAGCCCAAATAAATTGGACTAAGGCCATTCAGAATTGTGAATGGAGGGTGGCAAAATGGAAAAAATGGGTGCTGTCTACAAGGAAACAGGTTTATATCATTGAACAGTTTTTTCAGCCATTATTATTATATCTGAGCTGGGCATATGCCTTATCTGGGACCCTGGAAACAAAAATATTCAGTCTATTTTTTCATTTTTTGTGGGGCAGTAGGCTGGACCCTATTAAAAGACAGTATACATGCCTGCCAGAAGAGAAAGGAGGAGTATGGATGATTAATACTATAGTGTTCTTTCTTACACTATTTTGGGTGGAAACCATTAAGATGGTTCTGCGGCAGGAAGATGAATATGACTGGGTATGGACCCAAGGGATGTGCAAATATTTAGAAACATGGCAGAAGGACACAGTGAAACTGATCCCAAAGCTACAGGTGCCAGAGTATATGAAACCAGCACTTAGGAACCTGCATGTGTGGAAGATGAAAAAAATCACAACTTGTAACACTTCCCAGGAAACAGTTACATAATTTGGTTTTGGAACAAATAAGGCCTGCAGAACCAGAGTTAAAATTTGGCACACCTGTTAAGCAAAAATGGGAATTAGTACAACTCAATAACGACAGAGTACTTGAGAGAATGTGTGACAACTTATGGTTGAGTACTTATGGGAGAATCAATGTGAAAGGAAACCAGAAACATAATAAGCCAATAGCAGAGAGAGGCTGTCCCTATGTGGACTGTCTTGATCAGGAAGAAACAATGCATCATGTTCATATACTGTACTATAGAATTGTGGAACTATTTAGTGCATAGATGGCATCTACCCTGGTTGCAACAGTTGACATATCAACAGCTAGTCTTAGGGGAATTTTTGGGCAGACTACAGGGGTATGATGCCAATACACTGGGAGTAATATTTCCTTGCATGAAGTTCTGCCTCTGGCAGGCTAGGAGTAATGTGTTACAGCAACAGAGAATGTCATATTTAACAGTGGGTAGAATGTGTGGTTTTACGTGATGAGGGCAAGTCCCTTATCTCACGGAACACATAACAAGAACGAAAAACCACCCGACGTCAAAAGGGTGACTGAAATAACATCAACCACCACATACAGCGACGGTCACTACCCTTTTCATTGCAAGACATAAGCAAGCATTTGTCAATGCCAAATGCTGATTGCTTATATGTGCTGGTTAAGTATTTGAAAGTGAAAGAACCATGCCTAAGAATTGTCAGAGCTTCATTGTGCTCGCTCACTCCCCTTCCCCCACTCACTATTTCTGTTTCTCCCGGCGCTGCAGGCTGCCCTTTTGTACTGGGCTCCTGCCTGCATTGGTGCCTTTTTCTGCACAAAAAGAAATCTGCAGCAGTCCCAACAGAGCTCAGTTGAGCTTGGTCACTTCCCCTCTCTCACTTGCTTGATCTAAATCTGTCCCAAACACTGATTTCGCAAAGTGACTGCACTATTCTGTGTTGGAAGTGCAAAAACACATTTCAGCCGGGATGTGAAAAATGACAGCTGTACTGTTCATAAGGAGGTGTGAAAAAATGCCAGTGTTGAAAATCTGGCATGAAAATATTACAAATTTGCGAAGTTACAAGGGTGTGTGGAATCTACGCAATGCACAGTTGTAACACAGTCATTTTATGGACTTTCATCATCACATTTTAAACATAGGCATTTTAGGACCTCTGCTCATGAACAGTGTCACTGTCATTTTCTCAGTCTATCCTGAAAACTGATTTTCCACAGCGACAGCGCTATTCGGCACTGAACGTCTGAAAACACATTTTGGCCAGGTTGTGTAAAATGACAGCTGTACTGTTCATAAGTAGGTGTGGAAAATGGCAATGTTGAAAATCTGGAGTAAAAATATCATAAATTTGCGAAGCATAAGCGTGCGAGCAAACTGTGCAACGCACGGTCATAACACAGTCATTTTATGGACTGTCTTCACAAAATTTTCAACATAGGCATTTTAGGACCTCTGCTCATGAACAGTGTCACTGTGATTTTCTTAATGTGACTAAAACACTGATTTCCCACAGCGACCATGCTATTCTGCGCTGAATTGTGAAAACACACTTTGGCCAGAATATGAAAAATGACAGCTCTACTGTTCATAAGGAGGTGCAGAAAAATGTCAATGTTGAAAATCTGAAGTGAAAATATTGTAAATTCATTGAAGTTACGGCGTGCATAGCAACTTCTTGAAATGCTGCGCTCAAAACAATCATTTTTTGGATTTTTTCCATCAAATTTGCAACATAGGCTTTTTGAGAGACCACCTCATTAACACTGGCACTGTCGTTTCATTAATCAGTCCCAAAATGTGATTCTGCGCAGAGACAGCGAAATCACCTTATGGGACTGAATAATGTCATGACAGTGGCTGAATTCATGAGGAGAGGTCCCAAAAAACCCATGTTGAAAATTGGTGCCAAAATTCCACAAAATGCCTGAGATATGTACCAAAGTTGGAAAAACCCTGTGTATGCCGTTATACAATACAAGTCACATTAAACTGCTTCCTCAACTCACTGGTGTAGCATTGTTAAATGAGTTTCCTAATCTGTGCAGGGTTTAATTCAATGAATTAGCTAAGGCTTAGTATCAGTTTGCAGTGAGCAGTGTCAGTGGCTCAGTAGGTAGCACACTCACCTCTGAGGCCGGGAGATCAGAGGGCTGTGGGTTCAGTTCCCACATCTAGCACTTGGGTTAATATCCCAGTACTGACACTGTAGTGCAGCATGAGAGAGGTGCTGCACTTCTGAGGTGCTGTCTTTCGGATGAGATGTTAAATCGAGGTCCCATCTGCCTGGATTGGTGGTAGTTTAGGTGGATGTTAAAGATCCCATGGCACTTATCGAAAAGAGTAGGGGAATTGTTATTAAGAAACATAAACATTACATCACAGTATTCATAAATCATACCAGAAATTGTACAAAGGAAGAAAACACAAAAAAATAAGAAACATTGCATAGAAGGTATACATAATGATCATAAAAGGTATTAAACATTTCATATCAGAGAGAAAAAAAAGAAAAAAAAAACTAACAAAGGGGATCCCCGCACATTGCTCTGTATTTAAACTAGCATACTAAAACTAAGGCTAAATATTCCGTTAAGTGAACATTTTGAAGTGTCTCCATAAATGGGCCACTTTATCTGGTGTAAATCTCTGTGTATCAAGTTATTTTACTCTAATAATTTCAGCTTCTATCTGTGTAATTAACACACTGTTTGAAGCTTGTTGCTGTTGCAGAACATACTGACAGCGTGCTTGCCATAAAAAGTATTGAATGGCAGTGAAAAGTACATGTAGAGTACTTTTGTGAAAGATTCTCCAAACACCAGAGTAATCTCCAAGTATTAAAGTAGCATACAAGATTCTTGTAAAAAAGGGCAGTTTCCACCTATTGGCCAGTTCTGCCCACACCTGCTTGCTAGAAGGACAATCAAAGAAAAAATGAAAAATACTGTCTTCTATGTTCACACACATTAATTTAGGACAATACAATTCAGCTATGGGTTTGTGTTTTAGATTACCTCTCACACCTAACTTTCCCTGTGAGCATAACCAGACAATGTCCCATACCTTAACAGGGATTCTGCTGTCATTAAGTTTATTTAAGGCCCAATTCATTTTGGCAGGGGTACATTCAGGGAAAATTAAAGCCACTTGCTGTACATTGTGAACTATGTGTGAATAGAAACCTTTCCTATTTAACGCCATCAATGTCTGTTTCTCTATTTTCCGTTGGTGTAATTTTTTAACTGAAGAACCAGCATAGGTTGGAACTGCAAATTGCAACAACAGTTTGGGGGGGTATCAACCAATTTTATAAAATATTTCTGTAGGGTCCACTGTATCCAAGACTACCAAAGTGACCCGTTTGTCTCCCAAGCACATTTAAAGGTACTGTATAAAAAAATGTAATGAAAAAATACCACTGGGTTTATCATATTAAGCCCCCCTTTGCTCTGTGGGAGGTAAGTAACGTCCCTTTTAACTGGATTGAGTCTGCTGCCCCAGAGCATCTGGAAGAAAATATTAAAAAGTCTAGTCTCCAAGTGTACCAGGAGGGCATAAATATAACTGACATACAGAAAAATAGGAATAATAAATTTCTTGATAATTTGTACACGCTTTTTCTTTCTAAACTTCCATGTTTTCCAAAGGCAAACTTTGTTTTCACCTATGTTGATTTGTTTTTCCCAATTATAGGTGGCCATATCACCAGGACCTACCCATGTACCTAAAATGTTTTGTGGCACAGTGGAGATGCTGATTCCACAAGCATCTCTGATCATAGTGGTTGGCTTATTCAGGGCTATAATAGTGCTTTTGTCTTTATTCAGTTTAGCACCAGAGAACTGTGCACAGGCATCAAAGGTGCTGATCACCTTTTCTATGGAGCTGATGTTTTGAACAATGAGAGTAACATCGCCTGCATATGCAGTTACTTTCCCTGGAGTTAAAGTCTCATGAGGAGCCAGACCTATAATTTGTTTATCCCACTTTATCTGTCGAATGACTGGGTCTAGAGCAAAGGTATAAAGTAAGGGGCTTAGCGGACAGCCCTGCCATACTCCTTTTAAAAGAGGAACATCCCTGCCAAATAAACCATTAACTGTTGGAATAATATTAGCATTAGAATATAATACTTTTATCCAATCCACAATTGTTTTTGGGATCCCATATGTCTCTAGTACATTAAATAGAAAATGGTGCTCAACTCGATCAAATGCTTTAGACTGATCTACTGCAACTATAAAGCCTTTAAGATTTTGAGATGTACAGGCTTCACAGAGCTCTTGTAAAAATAAAGAGATTATGTTGGATCTTACGTTCAGGGATAGTGCATGTCTGGGCCATATCAATTAAAGTTTCAGCTACTGTTATTAATCTATTGTTCAGAATTTTTGCCAGAATCTTATAGACACTATTAAGGATGCTGATGGGTCTCCAGTTAGATAGTTTCTTCTTATCCCCCTTTTTAAATATGTAGCATATGAGAGCTGTACTAAAATCTGTACACTTAAATTCTGACTGTAACATAAAATTAAAAATATTTGCCAGCACAGAACTCAAAAAAGGTTCATATTTTTTTATAGAAGTCATTAGAGAGACCATCTATTCCTGGTGAGGTTCCTGTCTTTAACTTTTTAATTACCCCACAAACTTCTTCAGTGGTAATTGGATCTACCAATGTCTCACTAGCATAATGGCTCAAATGGGGTATTGGTGCAGTTAAAACATTCTGTACACTACCCTTTTTTAAGGGGTTTTGGGAAAAATTTTCATATAAGTTTTGTTGCACTAATGAAAGCATTCCTAGATTGGTGTCTATCAGCCGATTGTCCGATGTAAGTAAACCTTCCATAATGGTTTGATGCCTTGTAGGGTTCCGAAGCTGGTTGATTATTTGGGCAAAATCTCATTTCCATATCCAATGATTTTGCTCTATCATATTGATAGATTTTCATTTGCTTTTTTATTTCCAAAATTTGCATTTTATATTTCATGTGGTCCTTTGGTGGGAAAGACATAAGTCTGTATAAATTATTTCTATAGTCTAAATATTTAATATAGCTTGAGTTTGCAGAATGTTTACCAAATGATAAAAATAGAGATTTTAAATATTTTTTTGTATCTGTCCACCAGTCCCAAAGATTATCATAAAGACATAGGGTCGAGATTCTGGCACCAAAAAGAACTTCCACCTGTTTCTGACATTCAGTTGATTCCAATAAGGAGATGTTCAGCCTCCATCTGTGTATATGGGAATAAATCTTTGGGGGTACTGTTGCTAGACTTAGAGATCCTAATAATATACAATGATCAGAGAATCCTGTGGGCTTAACTTCTATTTTATAGGGTTTTACATATTTAGACACTAGAATGTAATCAATGCGTGCAGCATAGATGTGTCTGAAATAGGTTGCCCCTACATCATTTTTCCTCAGAGTTCTGTATGTATCTGATAATCCTGTATCCAGCATGATTTGTTTTAAGGCATGCATGTCACAATATACCTTTTTGATTATGTCACCTGCATATTTCAGATCCAAACTGCAATTAAAGTCCCCTCCCCATATAATGTTCTTCTGTGTGTATAAATAAGGTTTTATTTCCTCAAAAAGATCAATTCTAGCAGATTTGGTCTGGGGACATAAAGATTAATAAGGTGAAAAGCAACTTCTTTGTACATGCAGTCTATGGCCAGAGCCCTCCCAGGATGTATATCAGTAAGTCTAGATACTCTGAAATTAGGGGTTTTAAATAAAATTCCTATTCCATCAGCAGTATCTGTGCCAAAGGTCCAAAAGGAAGGACTCCATATCCAATTCCTCTTAATCTGATTTACATCAACAATGGAGGATAGCCTAGTTTCTTGGACGAAGATGATGTCTACAGCAAGTTGTCCCAAATAGGCTAATACAGATTATTGCTTTTTGTAGTGTTTCAAACTACAGATATTAAGTGAAGCAACATGAATAGAGGCCATGCATTATGTACATAAAAAGCATGTTTGGTACAAACTCCTTATATCCAGGGGCCTTCTTCATGACTAGCTTTAGCTTTCCTTTTTTTACCTTTTTTACCTTTCCTTTCCTTAGCCAGTTCCGTAGTCTTACTTTCCTCCTCTTCAGTGATAATATCAGACCTATGTGATGCATCAGACTCTAGCTCAGATTCTCCCATGTCTACTTGTAAAGGGGGAAAAGGATGTTCCATCCTGAGGGGGGTGGGGGCAGGGGAGGGAGGGGGGATGCTGTCTAGCAGATGCCCTAGTAAATCTCCTGGCTTTAGCAACTTCAAAGGGGGGTGGCATACTAATACGTGCTTTCCCATCCCTAGAGAACTGGGACATCTCTCTATATTCTTGATTATCATGGATCTCCCCAATTTTTTTCATTCCTAGGGAGGGGGTCAGCAGTTTTCAGGGTGTCAGTAACAGCCTCCCCAGGAGTATTTTCTTGAAGTGCAGCATTCTGAGATTTATTCCTGCCAGCAGTTTCATGGAAGAAGTGGCTTGTTTTCTCCTGGGCTCTATCGATCAGGTCATCTTGGTCCCACCCCTCAGTTCTGTTTCTTTTAGCCCAAGGACACTGGTGAAAGGTGTGACTTTTATCATCACAAAGGTTGCACTGGAATATATTGTCACATAGATCAGTGGCGTGGCCATACCCCCCACATAAGGAGCATTTGAGCATATCAACGGCGCTGCTCAGATGAGTCTTAGCCCCACATTTATAACAGGCCCTTGGCTGTCCCCCATAAAAACAAACATCCCTGTCCTTGCCTAAGAAGAAGCTATTGGGGAGGTGGATAATTTCTGAATTGACTTGAAATAATTTTATTTTAAATCTCCACCCTCCCATCCAAAATCCCTCTGTATCCATAATTGCCTCTGGGGGGGGCCCAGAATATCACATGGTTTCTGCAACCAGTGATATATATCACTAATGTTCACTCCTTCATTTCCGAACATGATGGAAATATATCTTATCTGGGGTTTAGTAAAGGGGATAGCATAAAAGGGTGTCCAAAGAGGTGTCTGCTTAAGGTTATTATACTTTTCCCAGAATCTCTCAAGGCTGATGTTAGTTTTAAAGCTAATATCAAAGGTATCTTCCCCAATATATGAATTACAGCATAAACCTCTGCTGGCATGAATTTCATGGATCCCATCAATAGATGTTTTGCAACATAGTATCTGTCCAGGTGCTCTGGTAGCCCTCCCCCTATACCTTAACCTGACAGCATTTCCTCTAGGGGCCTGCTCGAGTTTATTCTTAAAAAGTTCTGACATGGGAGGTTTTTTTGGCATATCATTACTATTATCTTGAGATTTAGATTGTTCTTGCTCAGCAGTAAAACATGCAATATTAGTGCAACTTGACTTCACATCCCCCCCTACCCCCTGATGGGCCAGGCACTGTAGAGGTCTGGGTGTCATCATCTAAAATCTGTGTAGTAACTTTTATAGGATCCTTTTTATCAGAAGCAGTTTTACCTGAGCTCAGGGTTTGTGCTGCAGCCCTTTCATGTCCTGTTGTGGGCCCAAACAAAACTTCCTCATTCCAATCGGGGTCAGAAACCCATTTTCCTTTTTCATCCCGTTTCCAACAAGATGAATTCAAGGCATCATCAGCTGACCAGTCACTCCCAAAATACTGCACAGTTTCTTTTTTTAATCCAAATTGTTTTTTGGACTTGTTGTGTCACAAATGTCTTTCGCCTGTTCAGACATGGTGTTAGCATCTCTAGGTTGCTGCACATGACTTGAAGCACTCTCAGTAGAACAACTTTTCCCTGGATCATCCAAACTACTACTAGGGGGCTCTGCAGAGGCCCAAATCATTTTTGACTGTGGATTACCAGTAGCAGCAGGCTGTAGGTTTTCTCTGGTAACATCCTCCACCATATCGTGATTATCCAGATGAGTTGAAGAATTATCCTGCATAAATCTAGTGGTTTCACAAGATTGATCTGTTGCTACCACAATTTCTTCCACATCCAAAATCTCAGTCAGCTCTTCAGACACATCAACCTCCATCACTAGCTCAGTCTGCTCTACCATCAGCACAGCGCTTGGGTTCCCCCTACTGACAAGAGTAGGGGAACTTCCCCGGAGTCCTGGCCAAATTTCCCTCATTCACTAAAAATACCATCAACAGCTTAATCTGGTTCAAGGTCAGTAGACATTCATCTGTTTCCCCCTTCCCCGGGTTGTGCCTGAAAATAGGCAGAATGTGTCTAGTGCAGTTACCCGGTCAACAAAAACTAAATAAATAAAATAAATCTAGCTGTTATGTGCTATAACTCTATTTTCAGCTGAGTGCTTATGAGTTTCAATTCAGAAGGCAGACTAAACAACTCTTAAGGAATGATGTGATATTTATAAACAATGCTCATAAGGAATGCTGTGATATTTATAAACAATGCCATGAAAATGCAGCTACTGCCATTTCACTAAACAGTTACATGTGAGCTGAACAGGCAGTGAAAGATGGTTGGAAAAAGTTGAAAGCTTCAGCAGTTTGAGTTGCCAGTCCAGTAGCATCACAAAAAAACAATTCTACAGCAGTGAGGTGATGGAACAGTTTAATGTGACTTGTACTGTACAGCTTACCGGCATTTCCTCATTTCACGGTCAGCTTTGAAGAGTGCAGACGTGTTCCCAGTCCACCGAAGATCATCTTGCCAGACTCCAGAGGTAAGTATGGGGTGAGGGGGGTTTTGGGGAGGCAGAGTGCATAGACAGTGGGCGCTGGTTGGGAGAGGGGCCGCCAGACTTGATGAGGGACCATTTTCTTGTTTACAGGGGTGAAAAAAACCAAAACATTGTGGGACAGTTTTTCTTTTTACAGGGACATTTGGCACACTGGGGTGGGCTCCCAGCATGCCACCTGAGTGTTTTTTTGGGGGGCTGCAGCCAACTGGGGATTGGGTGCCCCTGTCTGCACTTACTGGGGTGGTGGATGAGCTGAGGGGAATTGGACACCCCCCTTGGCAGACTACAATTTTGGGGTGGGTATACATTATGCTGAAGGGGAGTGAGCTTCCCGTCAGCAAATTCAGTTAGGAAGGGGGGACTGAAGCCAGCGGGATTGGGCACCCCATTGGTAAACAAGATGAGGGGGTGCATGATGCTGGGGGGGGACTGGGCACCCCCTCGTCATACAGCAGAAAAGTGGACATGGGGAATTATGCCAATGGGGACAGGGGCTATGTCTTCAGCACCCCCACTTTGTGGGGGGCAAGCCCCCCAATCCCCCAACTAAATTATTATCAGCTCCAGGGGGGCAGACTTAGAAGCAATGGAAAAACCTGAACTTAAAAAATGCATCCTGCACCAGGACCCAAACCAGAGTCAATCAGCTTTGTAGGCAGTGGCTCTAGCCACTACACCAAACAACCAGTTCGGCAGGGCTTGGCCAAAAACCTTCCTTTATCCTGCTATAGTGAGATTAGCTCTCTGCTACACTCACTATACAGACTAGCTCAATCTCTTGTACCACTCACTGAAAGCAGAAGCAGTACTATTTTTATTTATTTTATTCTTTGGCAATAGGGTAAGGCCCACTAGTCACAAGTGCCTGTTTTTAAGGGTGACCTGGGAGCATTGGGTGGTTAAGTGACTTGCTCAGAGTCACACAATATGCAAGTAGAGGTTGTGGGAATCAAACTCAGGTTTGCTGGATGTACCAAACTCATTCATAGTTTGTTACTCTAACCATTAGGCTATACTGCCAGCCCATATTGGATCACTCAGTAATACTCACTCATTTCATATGATACCGAATGTGTAAAGCAGCAATCAGAGAAGTTTATACAAGCAATTTTCAAAAAGTCTTGGAGCACCAATCTAAACAAATGTGGAAGTGATGTCAGCCAGTTTTGGAGTGATGTGGGAATGGAGGCGAGAGAGAGAGACAGAGAGAGATGGAAACAGAGAATAAAGGAAACAGTGGAGTAGAGTATAGATTGCTGTGGCCTATTGGAAAATGGTTATGGTGTAGATTGGATTCACAAAGAGTTTTAGGATGACAGTAGGAATCAAACAAGTAAAAGGAAGAGGTGAATTAGATAAGGGGGTAGTACTGGGGTAAAGAAGTATGGGGATGAAGAGGAAGATTGGAAAATAGGGATGGGAAAATGTGGAATAGCTATATAGAAAGGGGGAGTGGATACAGGCAAGTGTAGTGTGGTCTTGGTTATGAAATAGTAGTGATGGGTTTGTAGTAATGTGGGGCTTGGATTTTCTTTTACAGTATTACCTGTTTTTATTGTGTATTTTAGCTTCATTTTTATGTTGGCTTGCGTGCATGTGCAAGCAACATGTTGCAGTAGTAGCACATTTCAGAGGTGTGTCAGTGTGGTGGTGAATGCAGGGGATGCTTCAGTCACTGTGTACCTCAGCCGCCAACCAGTGAGCATGCTGCCAATGACAGCAGTTTCAGACAGTGCCGCCAGCTTAAAATGAATCTGCCGCTACACTGACAGACAGGCTCGTCCTTGCAGTGGCAGATCTGACACGCCTCCGTTATGTGCCATTCCTAGTGAAACATTGAAATACATATGGTGGTGGCTCCAGCCATCCACCGCACAATCCTGACATTGGAATGCCCAGTTCCCCTTTCAGCATGCCCCTCTCCCGCATTATGTGGCACATCTAACATGGAGGCTCCTGCCGCCTGCCACACACTCTCGAAAAGCCATCATCGGGGTGCCCAATCTCCATGTTGGCATCCCCCCTCATAGTGCATTTTTCCTGGTTAAATAATATCCACTTTTCAACACTGGGATGCCCACTCCTGATGTCACATGTGTCCCCCTTCATTGAATTGTGGCACACTGGGAGTCCACCACAATGTGCCATTTTTTTTAACCTGTTTAGAAAAAGAAAACATTCGCTCACAGTCTGTTTTTCTAACTGCAATGCAGAAAACGGTTGACCATTGTCTCCCTCATTCTTCGTCTCCCTCCTCTATCCCCACCATCCCTTTGCACACCCACCTCCCCGCACCCTCCCCACCCATACTTACCCTCTGGAGGTCAGGAGTAACGATCTTCTCTGAAGCAGGACGTCTGCACTCTTCAAAGCCGAACTGCGAACTGAAGAAATGACAATAAGCTTTATAATGGGGGGTTTCAACTTAGGTTGATATCTTAGCCATTTTTAGGACTTTTGGCCCCAAATTTTCAGCATGGGGTTCTTGGGACCCCAGTTGGTTAACATGTAACAGTTATTTTGTTTCTCAGCCCAGAAAGGTGATTTTGCCATTGCTGCGTGGAATCTCCAGTTCAGAACCGAATAATGAAATGACAGTGCCACTGTTCATGAGGAGAAGTCTCAAAAAGCCCATGGTGCAAATTTGGTGAAAAAATTCCAAACAATGACTACGTTACCAGCATGCATTGCGCAGTTTTTATGCACGCTTGTAACTTTACCAATTTTTTATATTTTCATTCCAGATTTTCAATATTGCCACTTTTGCACACCTCCTTATGAGCAGTACAGTTATCATTTTTCACATCCTGCCCGAAACAAGTTTTCACACCTGTGGTGCACAGTGGGCATGGATGCTGTGCAAAATCAACTTTTGGGATGCAGTAACAAAATCACAGTTCCATTGTTCAGATGAGAGGTCCCAAAATGCCCATGTTGAAAATTTGGTGAAAATGACCGCATTATGGGCATGCATTGCACAGTATCTATGCACGCTTGTAAGTTTGCAAATTTTTCATATTTTTTCTCCAGATTTTCAACATTACCATTATTTTACACCTCCTCATGAACAGTACAGCTGTCATTTTTTGCATCCTACCCAGAATGTGTTTCCACACCTGTAGCTCCCAATGGCGCAGTTGCTGTGTGAAATTACCTTTCAGGACTGAGTAACGAAATGATGGTGCCACTGTTCATGATGTGGGGTCCCAAAACCCAATGTTGAAAATTTGGAGTGAAAATACCAACAAACACCCAGGGTATTAAGGTTTTCAATCATACACCCACCCTGTGGAGACTGACAGGCATCAGGAACCTAACTTGGGTTTGCCGGCCATAATGTTCACAGAATTCTACTCCCACCCTCCACCCTACAGCCACTGACAAGCATTGAGGTGTGCCTTGGGTCCTGTCACTCTAATGTTCACCCCATTCTCCTATATTGCACCCATCTCAGCTTATTTCCTTATGGAATGGGGTGAGCATAAGGGCTGAAGACCCTAATGCCCACCACAACACCTGTCATTCTCTGCAGGGTGGGGTGAAGTGGAATGGCATAAGCGTTATGGCCAACCAAAGCCACACTCCCAATGCCTTTCAGTCTCTGTGGGGAGTGGGGGGTGTTGGCGTTAGTTCAATACTTCACTGTCATTCCTATTTTGCATTTCTAACTCCTGCACTACCAATGCCAATGCCAGCAAGCCAACATTCAGCATTGACAAATGCTTGTTTGTTTTTCTTTTCATTTATCTGATTGTTTGGATTTATTTTCTTCACAAGATATACTGCTATTTTCTTTTTGATTTTATGGTTGCTTTATTGTGATTTTATGATTATTGTTATGTACTCTTAATAAAAAATGCCCCTAATCTTTTTGAGACATGCCCTGGGATCTTTACCATTCACACGGACTACCATCAGAACAGGAAGATGGGACCTCAGTTTAATGTGTCATCTGAAAGACAGCATCACAGGAGTGCAGCACCCTCCTCATGCTGCACAAAAGTTAGGATTTAACCCAATATGAACAGCATGTCCTGCCGTGGCCTATTACAGTGGCATGACCGCGATACATGTGTTGTGCTTCATGGCACACATGTCCACTGCACATCTGTGGTCACTGCTGCATGCATCACTGTGACACAGTATGTGTACAGCACAACACACATGCATGGCTTCACATCACCAACATTATTTTGGGGGGACAGGCTATCTGTGCATACACATTGACCCATTGGCACTGTTGTTGTATTGAGCTGTTGTTTTCTTCCCATAGGTTGAGTACAGACACCAGCCAGTGAACACAGGGGTGTCTGGAGGCCTGCCAGGACTACTCAGAGATGGCCAGCTCATGGGAGAGTGAGGATACTGAGGGAGATATTGCTCCACCAGAGGGCTCTGCTGTGCACTGTGGGGGCAATGGCAAGGACATTGGAGGCTTTACAGTGAGATGTGTCATCTTTATGCCGCCTGCAGGCACCACTCCCTGTTGGACCATGAGGCACACAACATTGCTATTTGTAATATAATTGTACCCCTTTCCAACCTTACTCTTCCATGCCTCCACCCATCCCTGCATTGTAAATAGTTCCACCCCCACCCTTGCCCACTGTATTCCCCACCCCAGTAGCCTCCCTGTTAATGGTTTTAACATTGTCTTCAATATATTGTTGTTGTTGTTATTGTCGTTACGTACTAACATACTAAGATGCCAGTATAGTAGTCCCAAAGGTCTATCTTGTCTGCTCAAAGATCAGCACCTGGTTGATGCATCATTTACTGCCTCCCCCACTCACCTCTTCCCCCATTGGGGTGCATCTCCAGGTCCAGAATTACTCAGTTTAATCTTAATCCTATACCTGTCCCAGCCCCTTTTGAAGCCCTCCACCATTTTCAATTTCAGCAGTTCCACTGGCAATGCATTCCATGGCTCCACCACCCTCTCAGTGAAGTAGAGTCTCCTAGTCTCAGCCCTGAGCCTCCCTCCTACCAGTCTCAAGTGATGCCCACTGGTGGCCCCTGCCTTCCTCAGCTGGAAAATCCTTTCAGGTTGTGCCCTATTTACCCCCTTTAGGTATTTAAAGACCTCAATCATATCCCCTCTGTGTCTCCTCTCTTCCAGTGAGTACAAGTTAAGCTCACTGAGTCTTTTCTAATAGGTCTTATCCCCCAGCCCCTGTATCGTCCTGGTCACCCTCCTCTGGACCTTTTTAAGGAGTGTAATGTTGTTTATCAAGTGCGGTCATCAGAACTGCACACAGTATTCAAGGTGCTGTCTAACCAGGCAGTTATACAGAGACAGACTCAACTCCTGCTTCCTGTAAGTTATACCTCTTGCATTGCACCCAAGCATTCTATTTGCTTTGGCCACCACCCTCCTGAACTGTTCGGAGTTATTCTTCTTGGCATCCACCACCTCCCCAAGGTCCTTCTCCCCATCCGTAACCTACAGTTTCTTCCCTCCCAGAAAGTATTCTTGAGATGCATTTCTAAGAACCAAGTGGAGAACCCTACACTTCTTAGCATTAAACTTCAGTCCCCAGTTGCAAGACCACCACTTAAGGGTCTCCAGGTCCTCTTGAAGGACTCTTCTTACCTCTACCCCATCCACCACCACCCCCAGCTTTGAGTCATCAGTAAAGAGGCTCATCTCACTCCTGACACCTCTTCTGATGTCAGAGATGTAAGCGTTAAACAGGAGCGGACCCACCACCAACCCCTGTGGTACTCCACTGATAATCCTCCTAGTAAAAGAGACCACCCCCCAACCATCACCCTCTTCCACCACCCAGTTAGCCAGTTTCCTATCCACCTAACCATCCTCTTCCTGCTCATGTTACAATCCATCCTCTTCCCCACTCCCATTTCCTGCAATTTTTCCCTCAGCCTGGGATGAGGCACCGAGTCAAACGCCTTGCTGAAGTCCAGAAAGAGGGCCTCCACTGGCCTGCCCTGGTCCAGTGCCCTAGTCACCCAAACATAGAACACCACAGGGTTAGTCTGACACAATCTGATGTGCACAAAGCCATGTTGGTAATCATCCAAATGGCCCCCCTGCCCCCAGAAATTCATCCAGATTCTCCTTCAATATGGCCTCCATCATTTTACCCACCCCGGACATCTGGCTGGCAGGCCTATAGTTGCCTGGCTCCTCCCATGGTCCTTCTTTGTGGATGGGCACAACGTGAATCATCCTGCAATCATGAGGCACCCACCCCATCCATAGGGAGTAGTTAAAGAGGTCTGCCAGGGGGGCAGCCAGTATATCTGCCATTTCCTTTAGCACCCTGGGATGCAGGCCATCTGGACCTGGTGCCTTATCTGTTTTTAGGGACCTGAGGGCATCCCATACTGTACAAGCAGGAATTTCTCCATCCGTTACCTCCCCCTTCTTCAAAACTGACCCCCTCCCCCCTTGAGGTGACCCCTTCCTCAACTCTGACCCCCTCCCCCCATAAAGTGCTGTCCCACCATCTGCTCTAGTGTAGACCGTGGCAAAGTAATCATTTAGTACCTCAGCCTGCTCCCTGGCCTCCTCAGCCCACCCACTCTCTAACCTCAATCTACTAATCTGCCCCTTCACTTTCCTCCTTTCCCTGATATACTTAAAGAACCTTTTATCACCTCCCCTGATTCCCTGAGCCAAATTCTGTTCTGCCCTAGCCTTGGCCAATCTAACCTCCCTGGTCATCCTTTTGGATATGTTATCATACTCCTCCTTATCCATAACACCACACATTCACTTATATTGTCTGTAAGCCCCCCTCTTCTCCCTTACCACTTTCTGGACCTCCCTAGTCCACCAGCATGGTTTCCTGGCTCCCCCAGACTTGCGACTGACCTTAATACAGGCCCTAGTAGCCTCCAGAAGCCCTCTTTTAATAACACCTCATCTGCTGTCTGTGTCCATGCCTGGACTGATCCCCTGCAAATTATTCCTGAGGATTTCCTCCATACCCTTGAAGTCTGCACCCCTGAAGTCAATTACTACTGCTTTAGTGTGATTTTCTTCTCCCCCAGGTTCAGAGAAAACCAGACTGTGGCATGATCACTCCCTACCAGAGGGTACCTGACCTCAAGGTTCCTAACCAAATCATAGTCTGATAGGATCACATCCAGGATGCGAACATCCCTTGTTGGATCTGCCACCAGTTGGGACAGGAATGCATCCTGGAAGATGTCTAGCAGGAGCCGCTCCTTGGCTGATGAAGATGACATAGAGTAGTTCTCCAATCAGCCCCCGGTAAGTTAAGGTCCCCCAGCATCACCACTCTTCCCTCCCTCTTGCCACAATGTTCCCTGAGAGACTCCAGCAAGCCTTCCTCCAGATCATCCACCTGCAAGGGTGGCCTATGTACCACCCCCAACTTCATCCTCTTACCCCCAGGTGCTTGCAAGGTAACCCATACTGCCTCAACTTGAACCTCGGCCCCCTCCACCCTACACACATCTATACCATTCCCAATGATGAATGCTACCCCCCTTCCCCTGCCCACAGTTCTGTCCTTCCTGTACAAGACGTACCCCTCCAGGTTTAGGTCCCAGTCATGCCGTGGTGTGGTCCACATTTCAGTAACTGCCACCACGTCCACCTCCCCTTCAGTTAGCAAAGCCTGCAGCTCGGTCATCTTATTGCCCATTCTCCTGGCAATCATCAGGACCACTCTCCATCCCCTCCCCAGCCCTCACCTGCCCCCTCTGCCCACAAACACACAGATGCTGCCTCCCACCTCACCTTATCTCACAGTCCGGCTCCCCCGCTGGGCACCCCTGTCTCCCACTGGGGGGGAGAGGGTGTGCCTTGGCCTCCAGCACCAACCCCCCGTCACAAGTTTAAACCCCACCTAGACTCGATGAATTCGGACAATTTTAGCTTTAAAACCTCTTTCCCTCCCAAATTCAGGTCAAGCCTATCCCTAGCATACAGCCCCCTGTCTTCCCAAGTTGCACCCCAATCCCCCACTAACCCATACCCGCTCATCTCACACCATGATCTAAGCCATTCATTAACTTCTCTGCTTTTCTGTTTGTTACCCACACTGGCTTTTGGCACTGGTAGGAGCTCAGAAAAGAAAACTGAGCACCCCACAGCATGACACACCCGGGCTAGCTCCCGGAACCTTGCCTGGATCTCAAGCACACTATTCCTCTCAATGTCGTTTATGCCCAGGTGTACTAAGATGTCAGGGGACCCCCTGCAATCCTTTGCCAGGGGGTAAACTAGGTACTTTGCCTCATGCACAGTCAGTCCAGATTTATTTTTATACTATGTACTATACTTCTTTAGGCTTCTTTATATTATAGACTGAATGCTATTGTTATTTATGACTCTGAGAATAGTCTCCGGTTTAGAGATAAAGCAAAAATAACTCCTGTTCTAACTGGAAATCCGTCTGAAATTTTCTGAGACTACTAGCCGTCTAGATGCTGTCTGCAAAATTCACCTCTGTCCTTAAGGCACACACTAAGAATGAATTCTGTTGCTCATTGATTAATTATTTAGCTTTTTTTTATTCTTTTGAAATTTTGATAATATAGTTCGAATTAATCTATCTGAATTCAGAAACTGTTGTCTGTGAAACACTCTGTAACACTGCCTACAGTTTTTCTCTCTCTCTCTCTCTTTCCTGTGCTTGCCTCACTCTCCATCTTTCTTTTAATTTTCAGCCTAATCCTTTACTTGTTTCTTTTTCCTCGTACCTACCACTCCTCCAAGATTTTTCTGAATTGTCCCTCCTTCCACAAGCCTTTTTTTCTCTGCCCCCACATTTCTCATCCTGAGTCTAAAACCAGCTTATTAATCTATCTCCTTTCTCTTCCTCCTCCGGGGTCTGAGGGCTAGACGAATCTGCAGCCCTCCCCAATCCCTCGACTAGTCCAGCATGGCCAGAGAACACCAAGAGAAAGGTACGGAGTGCTAGCTCCAATTTGAGCTTGGCACCAGTTTTCTGAGCCACCAACAGGACTTTCCAGCAGCACTTTCAGACAGCCCCCCAGCAAGGCGCCCAGTGTTCTCACAGCACTAAAGCTCCCTAAGTTACTTATCACACATGCCCTCACAATGCAAAGCATCATGGGCTGCATATGCAAATCACCACAGAATGTTATGCTGGTCCAACTTTAAGCAAAATTGCATGGTGCCGAAAGGCCTCTCACACAGTTTGCAAAGGGTGCTAACAGAAGACATAGACACGTGTTTCGTCCTACCAGGACTCATCAGTATGCCTCGTCTGCTTGACACCCCAGACACATATCCAAGACACACTGTCTTAGGGTAGCTGGTCCAGTCCTCTGGGGTGTCAAGCAGACGAGGCATACTGATGAGTCCTGGTAGGATGAAATACGCGTCTATGTCTTCTGTTAGCACCCTTTGCAAACTGTGTGAGAGGCCTTTCGGCACCATGCAATTTTGCTTAAAGTTGGACCAGCATAACATTCTGTGGGGATTTGCATATGCAGCCCATGATGCTTTGCATTGTGAGGGCATGTGTGATTTTGTATTTTCTTGAAACTTGGCTTCCCAGCCAAATGCCCTTTGGGGTAACCCTTGCCTCAGTGTTTGCACACAGAGGTTCTTTGTCTTTTAAATAGTTTTTTATTTTAATGGGTTCACCACAACATATCCAAGACACACTGTCTTAGGGTAGCTGGTCCAGTCCACTGGGGTGTCAAGCAGACGAGGCATACTGATGAGTCCTGGTAGGACGAAACACGTGTCTATGTCTTCTGTTAGCACCCTTTGCAAACTGTGTGAGAGGCCTTTCGGCACCATGCAATTTTGCTTAAAGTTGGACCAGCATAACATTTCTGTGGGGATTTGCATATGCAGCCCATGATGCTTTGCATTGTGAGGGAATGTGTGATTTTGTATTTTCTTGAAACTTGGCTTCCCAGCCAAATGCCCTTTGGGGTAACCCTTGCCTCAGTGTTTGCACACAGAGGTTCTTTGTCTTTCTAAGTTACTTATGCTGCTTACCTTTAGAAGGATGATTTGTTCTGCCCACCTCCCACACCCCTGACTAATTGAATGCACTATAGCTCCACCCCGTCATCTGATTGGTGGACACAAATGATAACTTTGTGACCTCTGACTCTCAGCCTGCTTTAACCCATTAGCTGCAGGCACTTCCATTAGCATTTCTACTCACTTCTTTATAATTACCTGCTCCACACTTAGCACACTATGTTATCCTTCTGCTTAACCATATGGAGGCAGTATAGTGCAGTGGTTTAAGGCTCTGAGAAGGAGACCTGGGTTTGAATCCCACAGCCCCTACTTGCATACTGTGTGACCTTCAGCAAGTCATTTAACTTCCTTGTGCTCCCAGGTCACACCTGTAAACAAGCTTTCAGCTTAGTGTGTCTCGACTGGTAAAAAAACAAAAAAACCAAAACAAACATTTACTGGCAAGCTGCTGCATCCTGCTGTGCTACTAGATCACAGTGCCTGCTTACAATGGGGCAAACTCCTCATCAAATTCCCTCTGTATGCCCATGGAGTACCTTGTTCTCCATCTACCTTGTACCCCACTCATTCAGCACTCTCCCCCTGTTATTCTAAACCAGTACCAGTGTTGCAAAATCATTTTAAGCCAGACCTTGCAGTGCAAAACCTTACTACTCTTTCTCTGGGCAAAGAAATTAAACAAGTCTCCTTTCCTCCCACCACCCTCTATTCACACTCTTAACTGCCTACTGATGTTATCTGATGATATAGAGCTGAATTCTGGAGCCACCAAAGGGTGTTGTTCCCCCTTCCAATAACTAGCCCTGCCTGTTCTCGCATAAAGGGATTCAAAAGTAGCTCACATAAACCTACAGAGTGTCAGAAACAAAATGGCTGAACTCAAAGCATGGGTCCAGCACTACAAGCTGGATGTCCTATGTGTCACAGAATACTGGCTTAAACCATTGATTCTGTCCCATGAAACAGCCTTACCCTGATACTCCTCTTTCAGGAGCGACCGACTATCTAAAAGGGTGGGGGTGCTTGTCTACGTTAAGGTAGAGTTGACAGTCAGTACACTTCCAGGATTTGAATTTAGTTCAGCTATTTAACACCTTCTACTTATAATTACCCTTGGGCAAATAAAGAAGATAATCATAGGTTGTGTCTACCTCCCTACCAATATTGCCACATCCTCTTATTCTGAGCTCCTCACAAAATTAGATACTCTCCTTCACAAAGACAGTCTCATCTGTGGTGACTTCATTCTAAACTGTCTCAGAACTAACAAGAAACAATATCTAACTGTACTATCAGATGTCAACTTAGAGCAAGTTATCGATCATTCCACCCAACTCAACATGAAGACAGGAAATCACAGTCTACTTGATTGGATGATTATGAATGACAATCGTCACATCAAAGTCTCAGAGAGATTCCCAGATGCCCTAAGTGACCACTCCCCATCTACTGTGTCTGGAAGAACTACCTACCAAGCCCTCCCACAAGACAATAAAATCTTGTGACTTAGCAAATTTTAACCTGAATGTTTTTTTGAGCAACCTGTACTCCATCGACTGGACCCCTATCACCTCCCTTCTTGATAGTAATCAAGCCTTGGACTATTTTGTTAAGACCTTCACCACCATCCTTGACCTCCACACTCCTTTTAAACTAAGAAGAGCCAAATGTATCCATGCGCCCTGGCTAACTAAGGAAATAAGGCACCTAGTGAACTCCAGTGACAAAGCATGGAAAACCTTTAAAATATCAGGCCTTATTACTGACTGGCAAAACTACCGCCATCTATGGAACATTTGCAAATCCAAAATCATCAAATCCAAGCGGGAGTACTTCCAATCTCTTCAAGTCAATTGTCTCACCAACCCTAAACACTTTTGGTCCCAAGTCAATGCCTTACTCAAGGGTAAGGACCACACCATCCCCCAGGAGATGATTAACAAAGATACAGCTCTAACCACCCACTTAGAGATTGCCACCTGGATGAATCTATTTTTCACAGACCTAGACTCTTATAAAGCAGGCATCCCTGCTGAACCACAACACCCAGTCACCGATAGTCCCTAGTCCCCCCCAAGTCCTTTACATTTAAAACTCACCAAGTGCACCAAGGTCCTCATGCTCCTTCATAAACTAGATCCAAACTGTTCACCGGTATTTGACACCCTTTCCCCAAAATTCCTCAAGATAGGCACTGCCACAATTGGCTACCCTGTTACCCTACTAATCAATAGATCCTTCCTCTCACAAACCTTACCAGTCAAATGGAAAATGACAATAGTAGTCCCAGCACATAAAAGTGGCCCAACTAACCACATTGATAATTACGGGTCCATATCTATACTATGTCCCCTGGCAAAAATTCAGGAAAGAATACTCTATAATCAGCTGTACTCCTTCCTAGAACAGTCTATCACCCTTACCATCTTCCAGCATGGTTTCTGGAAATCACATGGGACTGATACAGCTCTTCTGAGGGTCACCACTGACATATTTTGTGCAATGGATAAGGAACATGCTACTGGAGCAGTCTGTGTAGATCTCACAAAAGCATTTGATCTGGTCAATCACCGGCTCCTAATAGCTAAACTAAATTATCGTGGTCTCAATGCCAGCTCCCTATCGTGATTCTCTAATTATGTCTCACTGAAAGCAATGTGTCAAGTGGGCTGGGGCCACCTTCCCCCTATCTCCCATCAATGATGGGGTCCCCCAAGGGTCCATCCTGTCTCCCCTGTTGTTCTTCATATTTATCAACGAGCTTCCCCGCAACTGTGGTAGCGCATTGGTACAACTCTATGCTGACAATGCCATCCTCTATAGATCAGACAACAATGTCTCCTCCATTAAGACCAACTTAGAGACAGAGTTCCAATCACTAGAATCCTGGTTTCATGAGAACTTACTGATGCTCAACAACAAAAAAACAAAAACAATGCTGGTCCACCACACTTCTTTTGGCTTGACCAACCAGCAACCCCTATCTGCGATGCTGATGACCCGGGTTCAGAAATGGACTCAAGATGTTTGAGGGCCAGCTGAAAGGAGAAGGATTTAGCATCCATGGGGCTGCTCTATTTCTCTCAGGAGAGTGGGGGAAGTGTGTCCAGCATGTCACGAACCCCTGTCAGAGGCTGGGGGGGATCCATTGTGCCAGGGCCGATACCTGCAGGGGCGGGGTGGACATGGGCGATCATTGCAAGTCCATGCCCCCAGGTACAGCCACACACACAAAATCCTGGCCCCAACATGAAGCCCCACTCCACCGCCACTCCCACTGCCAACAGTTTCTGCCAGCTGGGGTCCTGCTCCTTGGGCCCTACCCTGGTGGGTAAGCCAGGGCACATTACCATGGACCATGCAGAGGGGGTAGGGCACCCAGTGGTCCTGCCAAGGGGGGTAAGCCTGGGCATGGGGGTGTGGCGAGTGGGTGGAGGCTGAGCTCTCTTCAGGGAGTGGGGAAGCTGCACCAAAAACAAAAAGAGTAGCGTGCTAAAGAATGTGATTACCTGTAAAAGTAAGTAGAAATTTCAATATAGGTTGGATACATTTTTTTGAGGATGGTGGTTCATTGCCATACTATTAATTAAAAGGAGCACCAATGGGGCATAGCCTTTATGCTCCTTACAACTTTTGTGAACCTGAGTTGCTCAGAAAAAAAAGTGCAATTGTATGTTTTGAAATGCTGCTTTTCAACAGCTGACTTCCACAGAAAGAGTAATGAGTATAGAAGGGTTACTGGCTTGTGCTCACATACAGACTTGTGGCTGTGATTTCTCTTTATTTTTTTTTATGTGTGTGGCTTTATTTCAGTCTATGTTTGAGTCTGAAAAGAAATTGGCTCACCTGTAAAACTCTAAATTGCCTTCAGCGAGAGAGAGAGAGAGAGAGAGAGAGAGAGAGAGACTGCGGTAGCTCTGGAGATATGCACATGTAAATTACAGTGGAGTGGTACTGTCTTCATTTTCCATACCCAAAGAAAGTTCTGCTCTTCTCATGCACATTAGTGTCACCGCTCTATCTTTCCCTGAAGGTAGTTTACACTTTTGCAGCCAAGCTGCATTTTTCACTCAACTCTGCTGATTTGCTTATTTATTATTGATTTATTATACAATGGCAAGAAAAAATCCTGGACTCGTGATGTTATCCCAGCACAACATCACAGGTCTAGTCTCAGCCTCACTGTGAACCAGGAGATGATGGTTTGCTTATTTTTTTTCTGCTTGATTGTTTCATCTTCTCTTAAAAAACTAAAGTATTTTTCCACACAAAAACATGTTTAAAATGATTTTTTTTATTCTGTATAACAATGAGCCATTGTATAATAGCAATAATGTCCTCCAGGGTGTGTGTCGTTTGGGATAACGTCACACCTCAGTCAGTGGATGCACTCGGCCTGCGGCCCTGTGCCCAACCACCTGAGGCGTGACATTATCCCAGCACTCCACACACACCCGTCAGGCATTATTGCTTAATTGTGCTTTACTTGCAGATAAGATCTTGTCCTGTGAAAAAGAGGGAGATCGGCCCAATTGCTAGTTTACTGTTTGCTTACTGAGAGGAAATAAATGGCAGCTGGCCAATCTGAAAATTCGGGATTGCACAAGGATTCCCTAAGTATTGGGGCACTTGCCAGTGGCACTTGCTTTTTTTACCAGGAATTGTTTAAAAATAAATGCATGCCTAGACATGACTTTCAGCCAATCAGCATGCAGTATTTTTCAAGCCCATTTTCTAATTTGGCAAATTGCCTCTGTAGATGGACTATTCGTTAACATCATATGCCTCAGATGTAGCGTGTCTGTGTTTTTTTTTTTGTTTAACCAGACTGTAAAACATATATATTTAAAACCTTTTTTTACTTTTCATAATGGGATGTTGGCAAGAATCTTATGAAATAAAAATATTTATTCTCAAACACACTATTTGTGCTGTTGTCTTTATGTTGTAAATAGCAGATGCCATATGGGGCCTGTGGGTGCACCATTCCTCTGTTTTTCTATGTATACTATTTTGAATTGGGAGTACCACCATATTGCCCATGCTGGAGCTCTATGTTTATTTTCTTCTTTCCATAAAGCTTTTTGCCTTGTTAGGTTGGTGCAGGTGGAAAATCAGCCCTTTCCTGAACCCCTCTTGTCCAGCAGCCACCTTCCCCTGGGCACTGAGCCCAAGTAAGGATTCCCTCCTGTGGTGAAGCCGGAAAGGGGAGGTCATCCTCCCCCACCTGGAGACACTTAAAAACATAGAAACTGTTGGCAGATAAGGACTGCTGGGCCCATCTAGTCTGCCCAGAAGCTCTATACTTGTTTGTTTCCTCTGGTTCTATCCGAACAATGGCTTTTCACCACTCCTTCCCACCTCCAACATTCCCTTTTGCCAGTCCCAGGCATGTTTAAATCCCTCCACTGTGTTTTCTCCCACCACCTCCTGTGGCAAACTATTCCATGTGTCCACCACCCTCTCTGTGAAGAAAAACATAGAAACATAGACTTTGACGGTAGATAAGGACCACTTGGCCCACCTAGTCTGCCCATTTCCCTAGCTAGAGGATGAGCTGCAGATTCTATTTAACCAACAGCCTATTTCTTCCTACCCCCCCCACAAAATTTGCCTTATGTCTGTCCCATGCATTCTTGAGTTCTCCCACAGTTCACATTTTCTCTTAACCTGCCCACCTCCAATTTCATTTTATGCCTCCTTGTTCTTATACTCCTTCTATACTGGAAGATGTCACCCCCTGTAACTTATTTATACCTTTAAAGTACTTGGATGTTTCTATCATATCCTCCTGATTTCTCCTCTCCTCCAGAGAGTACATATTGAGGTATTTTAATCTCTCCTCATATGTTCTGTGGTGTAAGCCCTGTACCATCTTAGTTGCCCTTCTCTGGACCACCTCCACACTGTCAATGTCCTTGCAAAGGTGTGGCCTCCAGAACTGCACACAGAACTCTGGGTGAGGCCTCACTAGTGATATATACAATTGCATCACCTCTTGCCATCTGCTAGTGATACCTCTGCCTATGCACCCCAGAATGCCACTGGCCCTTACTGCAACCTTTGTACTCTGCTTAGACACCTTTAGGTCATTTGCAATGATAATCTCCAGGTCCCTTTCTTCCTTGATGATCACCAGCATTCCCCCCTTATCCAGATATCCAGATAGGACCAGTGGTCCGAGTGATGGTGCAGAATGGAGGCAGCCTGGCAGGGCTTCATAAACTTGCTCTGACCAGTTTTTCATTTCTCCCTGTGTCCCATACTGCAGCGAAATGCAAGTGCATCTGTGTTGATGGAGGTGCACACATGCTGCTAAAAACAGCAACCCCTCTCTTTAACTTGGCTCGAGCTGCCAGTGCTACACCCATGCCTCCCTTTAGGGGCAGTGAAGGGCCAAGTCAGTATGCAACTACAGATGCTCAATCCTCTCCCCCATGGCAGACCCCCAGCAACATGAGTTCATTCTGGAAGTTGGGAAACAATGTGGTGGGAGGGAAGGCACACTGCACCTTAGCCCTCTGCACCACTAGGCCAGCACTAAATATATATCTATATATATATAGATATATATATATATATATATATATATATTTTTACATGCAACAGTCTTAGAATACCACTACAGGAAGAGCCGGACACTGGTTGTTTCAATTTCTCTCTTCCATAGGAAGAGGTTTTCAGATTGTACAGCTTTCATGTACCTATAGCCAACTAACCTGAAAAGAACTGGCATCAGTACAGAAGTTGGCACTTACTAAAAATGCCAAAGGACACAGTCATGGTGGCAACTTGCTGGAAACATACAAGGGCACAGTCATAGTAGCGACTCACTGCACATACCAAAGCATCTCCTCATTACAGCTGTTTACTATAGACCATATAGGGTGCAGTCATAGGTGCCATTCAGAGCAACTTCCAAAGGCAGCAATCATTGCAGCAGTTCACTGAAAATGACAAAGGGTGCTGCCATTGTGGCAACTCAAAACAAACCTTAAATGGTGCAGTCAACACAGCCACTATCAGCAACTGGCAATGGGTATGGTCATGGTGGCCACTTACTGCAGACTCTAAAGGAAGCAGTCATGGCAGCAACTCACTGCAAATGCCAAAGTGTGCAGTCATTGTAGACATAAACTCCAGAACCCAGTGAGTGCACTCATGGTGGACACTCACTAGAAATACCATACAATAGCTAATGGCGGCAAGCTGATATGATGTAATGCTGCTGCGACCACCAACAAGTGCAGTCCTTGTGGCTGTGCACTCAAAAACCCAATAAATGCACTCCTCACTGCAACTCCCTTAAAATGTCATACTGTTCAGTCATGGCAGTCACTTACTGCCAGTGAAAATCCAAAAAAGTAGCTCAGCTGCGAGAAACCCAGGTTACTGTAGGACGGGTGCAGGTGAAGGTTCCTAACCCAAAATGCGTGAAATTAAGTCCAGATACCTGCTCTCCTTGAGGGTCAAAATGAAGCTCCACACTCAGTTTGGCATTCAAACACTTTAATAGCTGATTAGAACATAGAGAATAATGGATAGGAAAGTGTGTATTATGGATTTTCTTTGCACACCCGGGTTGTGTGATGACCCATAAACCTCAAGAGCAAAGCTTGAGAAGTTTATGTGGTCATCACACACTGACGGTGTGTAAAAAAAATCCATTAATGCACAGTTCCCTATTCTTTGTTTTTTATAATTGCTGGTGTGTGGATTTCTGTTTAACTTTCCTGCACTTTTCCCGCTGACTGTAGTGTGACTGAGCAGTGTTTGGTCTTTAAATATTATTATACAAATTTTACAGAAAAAGCACTGTAAGTATAAAAAACATCTTAGCTTTCTTCTTTTAGCTTACTTTTTTTGTTTCCTGGCAAAGAAGCTGCTCAGTGTAGAGCGAGGAGAGCAAGTGACTAGACGGCTTCAGAAGACTCCATGCAAGTATTAGTGAGTGTTGCCATAGCAACAATCACTAACGCTTGCTTGGAGTCTTCTGACGCCGCCAAGTCACTTGCTCTACTTGCTCCACACTTGGTGGATTCTTTGCAAGGAAGCAAAAAATGTAAGCTAAAATAAGTAAGCTAACATGTTTTTTTTTATACTTGAGTGTCTTTTCTGTAAATGTTTGTACAATGCTGTTTAACTCATTACCTCCTGGGTGGCCATTCTGTGTCGGTAAACAATGGATAGTTCGGACTTCATTTGGAGCTATTGGAGGTAATGAGTAGACCAAACACCACTTGGTCACGCTACAGTCACTAGGAAAGTGAAAAAGAGAGAGAGAGAGACTGGCTGGGTGCGAGTATCTCAGGTGCCACAGCAGACAACCGTGAGTACCCGCTTTGATTGTCTCGCACTGGCAGTGCCGTGCGACCAGCTGAGGAAGGATTAACAGTTTGGAAGATAGCATAATAACCAGATTTCAGATAATTATTATTTTTGAAGCAATGATAACCCAAAATCCAGTTATTATGGGCCTTGATAGGCACAGTAATTGAGCTGATAAACATGGTCACCTGTAATTATAGTGTGTTAAAGACCACACACCACTGCCACATAGCCCCAGCGCTTCAGGAGTGATCCCTTATCAGGGGGTGTGGTTTGATGGAGAACATGACAATTTAAATACCACAACCTCATACATATTGAAACACCCTCATGCATTATTTAAAAAAAAAAAAAAAAACAAAGAGGTTGACAGTTACCAAACATAGAATCCATTAGGATAAAACTTAAATGAAAATACCATTACAGCCTCTGAATGTACAGTGTATTTAACTTCTTATAATCTGCTAACTTAACTATTATTTAAGGCTAATTGCCATTATTACATTTACTTAATTCATAGCAACACAAGAATATAGAAGAGTATCAGTCCACTGCAACCATGCAAGGAGCTCTACGATCAGCAGTTTCCCAAGTACCTCAACATGGTGAAAATAATGAGACATAGTAGTTTCTGGAGGAGAAAGAGCAAAAGGGCAAACATTAAGCAAGATACTAATAACAAGTATAACTTTTAATCAATAGCATACACACCAATTATACCTCTAAATATGCTTACTAAATACTAGGTACCCTAAAATTAATCCCAACATCAAGCAAGTCAGTTAATGAAATTCAAAGGGTAACCATCTGGAAGCAATCATTTCATAGAGGGGCTGTATGTTAGATAAAAGCAATTTTCACATTTGTCAAGGCTGAAGTATCAAGTTTAACATTTAGTAAAATGGGTTGAAAGTAATTACTTTGTAGAGATATTCACACTAAAAGAATGTTAAACATAGAAGAAGTTTTAATCTAATAAGTGGGGCTGTAAATCCCATTGTTCATTAAGGCCATGCCATCTAGCTATGAATAAATTAGGATGTAGTCATGGTGGGAACTTGTTGCAAGTGCCATAATGTCCAGACAAAATAGCCACTCTCTGCAAAAAAAAAAATGTATAGTCATGGTGACCACTCACTGCAAATGACATACTGTGCAGCAATGGCATCCACTAACTGCAAAAACTGTACTGTGCAGTCACAGCAGCCATGCACTGCAAATACCATACTGTGCAGTCATGATGGCCACTCATTGCAAAAACCATACTGTGTAGTCATTTATTTTTTATTTAAAAATGTGGTAACTGGGAAAGGCACACTGAGCAGAAGCTCGATTCCAGGTGCAACCTGGTGGGGGGGGGGAGGCAGTGAAAATACAGACAATAAATGCAGGGAATTAGTCAGCAGAACAATAACAGCTAATTACAACCAATATCATACAGCAGTGAGAGCAAAATCATGATGTGATGAACTACAGAGGTGAATTATACAATAATAACTGCTCTACATAATGAATCTTTAATAAGTGCTGGGAAGGAATTGTAGGAACGTAATGTCAGTAGAAGTTCTGGGTGCCATGGCAGCCATGGAGTCATGGCAGTCTCGCACTGCAAATGCCATATTGTGCAGTCATGATGGCCACTCACTGCAAAAACAATACTACACAGCCATGTCAGCCACTCACTGCAAATGCCAAACTGTGCAGTCATGGTGGCCATTCACTGCAAATGCCATACTGTGCAGTCATGGCAGTCAGTGCAAGTGCCATACTGTGCAGTTATGGAGGCCACCCACCGCAAATGCCATACTGCACGGTCCTGAAAGTTACTTTTTTTTTTACTAATTATTTTACCAGGTGAGACACACTAAGCTGAAAGCTTGTTTGCAGGTGCAACCTGGGAGCATGAGGAAGTTAAGTGACTTGCTCAGGATCACACAGTATGCACCTAGGTGGCTGTGGGATTCAAACCCAGGTCTCTAGATTTGCAGCTCAGAGCCTTAACCCACTGCGCCATACTGCCTCCTTACTGCAAGTGCCATATTTTGCAGTCATGGCAGTCACTTACTGCCAGTGCCATACTGTGCAGTCATGGCAGTCACTTAGCTACAAGTGCCATACTGTGCTGTCATGGAGGCCACTCACTACAAATGCCATACTGTGCAGTCATGGCAGTAACTTAATGCAATTGACATACTGTGCAGTCATGGTAGTCACCTACTGTAAGTGCCATACTGTGCAGCCATGGAGGCCACTCACTGCAAATGCCATACTGTGCAATCATGGCAGTCACTTAATGCAATTGTGATGCTGCACAGTCATGGTAGTTACTAACTGCAAGTGCCATACCGTGAAGTTATGGTAACCACTCACTGCAAATGCCATACTGTACAGTCATGGAGGCCACTCATTGTAAATGCCATGCTGTGGAGTCATGGCAGCCACTCACTGCAAATGCAATACTGTGCAGTCATGGAGGCCACTCACTGCAAATGCCATAATGTGCAGTCATGGCAGTCACTTACGGCAAGTGCCATACTATGCATTCATGGCAGCCACTCACTGCAAATGTCATACTGTGCAGTCATGGAGGCCTCTCATTGAAGATAGCAAAAGATGCAGTCATAGTAGACACTCACTGCAAACGCCATACTGTGCAGTCATGGCAGTCACTTAATGCAATTGCCATGCTGTGCAGTCATGGTAGTCACTTATGGCAAGTGCCATACTATGCAGTCATGGCAGCCACTCACTGCAAATGCCATACTGTGCAGTCATGGCAGTCACTTAATGCAATTGCCATGCTGTGCAGTCATGGTAGTCACTTACAGCTAGTGCTATACTGTACAGTCATGGTAGTCACTAACTGCAAGTGCCATACCATGTAGTTATGGTAACCACTCACTGCAAATGCCATACTGTGCAGACATGGAGGCCACTCATTGCAAGTGCCATGTTGTGGAGTCATGGCAGCCACTCACTGCAAATGCAATACTGTGCAGTCATGGAGGCCACTCACTGCAAATGCCATACTGTGCAGTCATGGCAGCCACTCACTGCAAATGTCATACTGTGCAGTCATGGAGGCCATTCACTGCAAATGCCACACTGTGGAGTCATGGCAGCCACTCACTGCAAATGTCATACTGTGCAGTCATGGAGGCAACTCACTGCAAATGGCATACTGCGCAGTCATGGAGGTCACTCACTGCAGACAGCATATGAGGCAGTCATAGTGGACACTTACTGCAAATGCCATACTGTGCAGTCATGGTAGCCACTCACTGCAGAAACCATACTGTACAGCCATGACAGCTACTCACTGCAAATGCCAAACTGTGTAGTCACAGTGGCCACTCACTGCAAATGCCATAATGTGCAGTCATGACAGTCACTTATGGCAAGTGCCATACTATGCATTCATGGCAGCCACTCACTGCAAATGCCATAGTGTACAGTCATGGATGCCACTCACTGCAAATGCCATACTATGCTGTCATGGAGGCCACTCACTGCAAATGCCATACTGTGCAGTCTTGGAGGCCACTCACTGCAAATAGCATATGATGCAGTCATAGTGGACATTCACTGCAAATGCCACACTGTGAAGTCATTGCAGCCACTCACTGCAAATGTCATACTGTGTAATCATGGAGGCCACACACAGCAGATAGCTCATGATGCAGTCATAGTGGACACTTACAGCAAATGCCATGCTGTGGAGTCATGGCAGCCAGTCACTGCAAATGCCACATGGTAGGGTCATGGCAGACATCACTGCAAATGCCATACTGTGCAGTCATGGAGGTCACTCATTGCAAATGCAATATTGTGGAGTCATGGAGGCCACTCACTGCAAATGCCATACTGTGCAGTCATGGAGGCCACTCACTGAAAATGTCATACTGTGCAGTCACGGAGGCCACTCACTGCAGATAGAATATTATGCAGTCATAGTGGACACTCACTGCAAATGCCATACTGTGGAGTCATGGCAGCCACTCACTGTAAATGCCATACTGGGCAGTCATGGAGGCCACTCACTGAAGCGAGCATATGATGCAGTCATAGTGGGTACTCACTGCAAATGCCAAACTGTGCAGTCATGGAGGCCACTCACTGCAGACAGCATATGATGCAGTCATAGTGGACACTCACTGCAAATAGCATATGGTGTAGTCATGGTGGGCACTCACTGGACATACCATAGTGCAAGGAAATGCATTAACTGAAAAGTACATTGTTTTTCTGTTTTCTTTCCAGTGTAATTGCCAGTGTATTTATATTGGGAAAACTGCAGAATATATGGGTAAATGAACACCTAAGTGCTACAACTAAGAAATACATAGATAATATCATAGTCGTGCGTGCTAGTAAACTTGGTAGCTAGTATCTTTTTAACCTTATGGACATTGAAACGGTGACTATGGGCCCTCTGTGAGGAAATATGGAAAACAAACCTGCTTTGAAGAGAAACATTTTGGATATTTAAACTGGGAATAAGGAACAAAGAAATAGTTCAAATGATCATTTTGACTTACCTCCTCTTTTAGTTTAAACAGAGAAGCACTATTCTGACACTAATTATCCATCTTTTTTCTCTTGAATGAAAGTTCTTTAACTTCATTTTTCAGTCTAAGCCTCTCTTAGAAGTGAAGACAATTTCTTACAAGACATCTGTGTGGTCTGTGCTGCATCCTTAGATGAATAACTGATTAAATCTGCTGGAAACACTGCGATGATTTTTTTTTATAATTTATATTTTATTAAGAGTATTCCACATTTATAGTAATGTATGTAATATGGTACTGCCACATACCCTAATGCAAATTATCCATAACACCATCCTGGCCAGGTTTTACCCTTGGATGAGCAGACTAGTGAAACTGAACATGTGAATATTCATGTACATAAAGTGATATATAACATATAGAATAAAGTATGGGTCAGTGTGTGCACACTTTGAGTTTACACACATCAACCCATATTTTATTTTATATAATTGATGGGTTTTCCTTTTTATGTTTGCTTCTTGGCGCATCGCGAAACATCTTGGGAAAATACGGCTTGCTGAAGGTGTATGTCTTTCCTTGCCAATGCAGTTCTCAGTCTGCAGGGAGCACCCCTATGCACTATTGGAGATGCCAGCTGTGTATGATGGCAGATTCAGAGCACTGGTCTTGGCTTCAAAGAAAAGGTCCACTGCAATCAGCCATTGAAACGTATCTTCGCTTTACATACATGCTGTGCTACATCTTCCTTTTCTTAGCATGCCCCACCTTGACAACAACACCCAGCGGAGTACACACTATTCATTCTGTGGCTGTACTGTGTGAGAGAGAAGACAGTGGGAGACACGCAGAGATGTTGCCAACACAGTCATTGGCACCACCAGCAAAGCCAGTAACTTGTCTCAGGAGAATTATTCTTTATAAATTAATTGAATGTGTTTTTCTGAGTGGTAACATATAAGAGATTCCTAACCCTTACCCAACAAATAAACAGATCTGGCAAGTCAGACTGTCAGTCCTCTCCCCTTCAGAATGTGCAGCCCAGGCACCAAGCAGTGCTTCAATAGGCCCTAATGAACTGAGCCCAAGTGTATATGATTTTGTAAAAGATTTTTAAATTAATTGAAGATGGTTTTCTTCACGGGAATCTCCATGGCATTACCAATATGTGCTACCAATTGCTGCTTAAGTTTGTACTCCCTAACAATCTTCTCCTTATCCGGCTTTCCAGCTGCTCCATGTGCGACTATCTCTCTCTCTCTCTCTCTCTGTCTCTCTCTCTCATACACACGCATGGCATCTCTGTGTGTGTCTGTGTCTCTCTTTCTCTCAGCCTTTCTGTTTCTCTCTGTTCAAACAAAGTGTATTGGAAAACTCTCCAAATACATGAGTAGGATTTGAGGGCAGAAGGAAAGAAGTAAACAGAGCCCAATTAGTTACAGATCAGGTTTCCTTCTATCAGAAACAACACTGTGTGCATGAGTTTTTACTTATAACAGGTAGGCTGTCCTTGCCTGGGAGAGGGGAGTCTATCTTTGCTTTAAGAAAGTTAAATGATATAACATTCAGAAAAGCAATTTTTTGTTTTATTTTATTTTCCCAGAAAGAGAGGAAATCAGGGAAACATAGTGATGATTGAGTATAATGCTTGGAGATGATTTCCAGACGATGTTAGCTTTAAAAGCTCTAAAAGCAACCTTGCTGCATTGGACCAAGTAGTGGCCTCAGAAGGTTGTTGAAAAGCACATGAAGGTGTTGTGTCTTTTTAAAATATCAGTGGTGATTATGAAGGATGCCATTTTACAAGTACCTTTAATGTTATATATATGGTCAGACTCCCAGTTGAAGTTATGAAGCATAGTATGGCCATTATCACTGTTATACCTGAACTAAGCAGCATGAATCCAGCTGTGGCATTCTGAAAAGGTGTTGAACTTGTTAGGTCTTATAAACGGCCTTTTACATGAAAACGCTGGATTTTAGCAGGTGTATAAATGATCCATCGCCTGACTTATTACTTCCTCAGTCTAGATATCCTGAATGAGTGGCGTAGGGCAAATCGCTTGGACAAACCTTTTTTCACACATTATGAACATTAGTCATTCTTTTTAGACTGATTAAAATGTTTTAACCTGCTCTTAATGTATAAACTTCATATGAGGTAAACGTTTTATCATTTTTCTGAAATTAACAAGCAGTAGGCTTATAGTAGCCTTAAATGAAGATCGTCCATTTCAAAACCACTCTTTGCAACCACCTCTTCAATATCCGCTCCTGCAACTGCTTCTAATTCTTTCACTCTCTTACCCACTCTGATCCAATATTCTCTGACAAAGTCCATTATGGACTGCAACCTCCATCTTTAACACCAAACCCATGATTAGGTCTGACTACTATGTTTAGATGCCTTCTCAAGCTTATAATGCCTCACTGCTGTTATGTTGTAAATATCATCATCCAAAAGTTATAAATAATGTCAGAAAATACCTACTTCCAAATCTTGTAAATACTGTCTGCGACAAGTGTCTGTGACACATGTTTAATGTAACCACTGTTATACCATGTATCTCATGTTTAATGTAATTGTCTTTATACCTACTCTATGTTTCCATCTGTCTTACATGTGATGAGGTACCTTTGCAAATGAGCCTCTGGCTCAAAGGTTGTAAACCAATATATAAAATAAATAAAAAAATAAATAAATAAACTTAAAACTTTATTGCCGAGTTTAAAGGTCTTTTTTTTTCTTTTGGCTAAAAATTGAAGCCATGAAAGGACTTCAGAATGATGGATATTTCTAATTTAACAGATGAAGATGAAGGTATTATCAACCTGGTGTCAGTCATTTGGCCGATGGACAGCTGTTTGAGGAGACAAATGTTGAATTTTCTACATGGCTTGGAAAAGTGTCTTTAAAAAAAGAGAAGAACCCTGATTTAAATATCACAAGTTGTGCCCCCCCCCCCCCAGTTCAGTACTGCACCACGAAAAGGCAACAAGTTCCAGGGGCAGTTCAAGAAAACATCCAGCCATGCCTGCAAAATCGGAGTTGACAAAAAAATCAGTGGCGCTGCACAGACATTTAACAGCCAGCCATGCATACAGTGGTTTCTTTATACACCTTTTACCTTTGTTTTTATCCCCCCTTCCTATTAAAGACACTTTGATTTGTCCACCTAAAATGAAAAAACAAACTGGCATACTCTAGTGGAAAGCATCTCCTCCATAGCCGATCAGGAGATAAAAAATTCTCAACGCCTTTTTTCACACACAGATACCACACTGTATTTGTAGTGATCACTGTCAATGCAAGTCTGTATCGCCCTGTGGCTGTAACGTGATTCAGGTCCCCCATACAGACTACAAACTGTTCATTTCAACCTGTTAAAGCAGTGACTCTGCAATTAATCAATGAGGCAGTACATTGTCTGAATTTGTATCAGTACTACCTTTGATGTGCAGTATTTAAAATTAATGTATCAATGGTTCAGGATCAGTTTTCATACTCTTCATTTACAGCAGTGGGATTTTTTTATTTTGTACTACCTACACATGACACTTGCATTAACTGTTGTAAAATGTAACATAACACAAGAGATGCCATTAAAAAATAAAAGCCCTTAATTTCCATCATAACTTGGAGAGAAAAATGATGTATGCTGGTTACTGCACAGTCCCAATGAATTTCTGATAGTGCATCTTTGAATATGAAACCACTTTTGAAAGCCCTCTCCAATCAGCACTCATTCACTTATACACTCTCTCTCTCTCACCAATTAATCATTATTTTATCTGAATTTCTCTGGAAAAAAAGCACATGCCAATCTCATAATGAAATGTGACTTTAGTTTACCTGCAATTAAGTGTAGCAGGAAATCCTATATAATGCATGTTCAAATGTGTTCACCAGTTACATTCACCCATACTTGTGCTGTGAGTGTGTGAGTGTGTTGTGTGTGTGTGTGTGTGTGTGTGTGTGTGTGTATACTTGTTGATTGGTGGGTGTGAGATGTAGGATCAAATGAAGCCTCAAAACTGCACTCGCAAACAAAGAGTAATATGAAGTCCTGGATGAAAGCTTGAGATGAATAGCTTCTGTATTTGTGAAAGAATTCACCACTCTTTTTCAGCTGGTGTGAAAAAACATGTGATCTAATTTTTAACCCTTTTTATTTTTATTTCCTTTGTTTTTAAAATATTAGACTTAATATATCAATAAGAACAGCAATGTCTGCGCCCCCCCCAACACACCCTCATTTGAAGACTGCAGCAGTGTTCCCTCCTCTGACTTGAAAACCTGGAACCCTCATCTGCAATAACCAAGAGCTGGTCGGAGAAAAGTGTTTTATTTTAGTTTTTGGGCACGCATGGACCGCATGTAGAGTTTGAACGTGGTTCAGGCTCAGATCAGCAGAAGTTTGTTTGTTACAAGAGATGGGGGAGAAGGAGTTGCGTGATGGGTTAAGATTGATGCGAGCCATTTGGTAGTAAAGGTTGAAAATAAGCATACTGAATTAAAAAGAACAAGCATTTGTCAATGCCGAACGTTCGCTTGCAGGTATTTGCAGTGGTGTTTGGCATGTATGGTGCTTTACCCTAATGCCCTGTGCGATTGCTGGTATTTGCACAATAAATTGTCAGCATGATCTTTTTGTTACCCCCATTGTGCGCTACATAGGCGGAAACACATTTTGGGCAGGATGAGAAAAATGACAGCTGTACTGCTCATAACAGAAGTGCGTTAAAATGCCAATGTGAAAATCTGGAGTGGAAATATTGAAAATTTGCAAACCTACGAGCGTGCGTGGGAACTGCGCAATGCACGCTCGTAAAACAGTCATGTTTAGGAATTTTTTCACCAAATTTTCAACATTGCCATTTTAAACCTGTGCTAGTGAACAGTGTCACTGTGATTTTCTTACTGTGTCCCATACATTGATTTCGCACACCGACTGCGCCATTGTGCACTACATGGGAGAAAGATGTTTTGGGCAGGATGTGAAAAATGACAGCTGTACTGCTCATAAGGAGGTATGGTAAAATGGCAATGTTGAAAATCTGGAGTGAAAATATTGGAAATTCGCAAACTTATGAGCGTGCATAGGAACTGCATAACGCACGCTTGTAAAACAGTTATTTGTAGGAATTGTTTTGCCAAATTTTCAACATAGCCATTTTAAGACCTCTGCTCATGATCAGTGTCACTGTGATTTTCTTAATGTGTCCCATACATTGAGTTCGCACACCGACTGCGCCATTGTGCGCTACATGGGCAGAAACTCATTTTGGGCAGGATGTGAAAAATGACAGCTGTACTGCTCATGAGGAGGTGTGGTAAAATGGCAATGTTGAAAATCTGGAGTGCAAATATTGAAAATTAAGAAACGCATTTGCCGCAAGGAGAAACTGGGCGCAACACACGCCAGAAACAGTAATTTTAGGAATTTTTTCACCAAATTTTCAACATAGCCATTTTAAGACCTCTGCTCATGAACAGTGTCACTGTGATTTTCTGAATGTGTTCAATATATTGATTTTGCACACCGACTGCACCATTGTGAGCTACATGGGCGGAAACACATTTTGGATGAGATGTGAAAAATGACAGCTGCACAGCTCATAAGAAGGTATGATAAAATGGCAATGTTGAAAATCTGGAGTGAAAATATTGAAAATTCGTGAACTTACGAGCCTGTGTAGGAACTGCGCAATGCACGCTCGTAAAACAGTCATTTTTTGGAATTTTTGCACCAAATTCTCAACATGGGGTTTTTGGGACCCTTCTCATGAATGATGTCACTGTCATGGCGTTATCTGAGGCCAAAGGGTGATTTCGAGTAGTGACTGTGCAGTGCCTGTGAAATCACCCTTTGGGCCTGAATAACGCCATGACAGTGACATCATTCATGAGAAGGGGTCCCAAAACCCCCATGTTGAAAATTTGGTGCAAAAATTCCAAAAAATGACTGAGATATGCAATAAAGTTGAAACCCTCCTATGTAGCCAATTATACAGCTTACCGGCATTTCCTCAGTTTGCGGTCGGCTTTGAAGAGTGCAGACGTGTTCCCGGTCCACCGAAGATCATTGCGCCGGAGTCCGGAGGTAAGTATGGGGTGGGGATGTGGGGAGGCTGGGTGCGCAGTGGGTGGTGCGGGTTGTGGGAGGGTTGGGAGGCGCGCACAGAACCGTTTTGTTTACTGGCGAAAAAAAAAGCGATGAGGGGCGTTTGCCACGCTGGGGTGGGCTCCCAGGCGTGGCAGAAATGTGGGGGTGCCGAGGCCGGCGGGATTGGGCACCCTGTCAGCAAAACAAACAACATTTGCCAGCTGGGGTGGGCTCCCAGCGTGGCAGGAAAGCATTGGGCGGCATGACGACGCTGGGGAGCGCGGATTTAGGATCGGCGGCGGTGCTCAGTATGGCAGAGGTGTTTTCCTTGAAGCAGAGGAACACCGCTGTCATACTGAGCTCCCAACCCATTGAGCAGGACGCCACGCCTGCTCAAGGGAGCAGTGCATTGGGTGGGAGAGGCACACCTCCAACTGTGCTACTCTCCCAAAATGTTCCTTGAGCATGCGCGCAAGCGACTGCAAAAAGTAATATTTGCAAAGTGGGTAACTTCTTTATAGTGTGCATCTTTGTTATAAAGAAAAGGAAGAATACACATGACATTCATAGACTTTCGGTAACAGAGCAGCTCTGGCACACACTAATTGACTATATGATTGATTTTGACTGATGGACCAAATCTGGAGTGGAAGGAGTTAGCACATGTGGTAACAATGTAATGGGTCACAAAAAGCCAACCACATGCAAGGAAAGAAGAAACTGCAAGTGAAATTAACTGACCAGCTTAAAAAAAAAAGACATGGTCACGATAAAGATTTTTTTTCTTAAACGCAGCTAATTGTTTTTTATGCAAATGCTGCCTTAAGTGTAATAATTACTTTAAAAATGTCATTTAGTGCCTAGCACTTTCATTTAAAGCCACAAAACTAAGCAAACCCTTTTTAAGTTCTAAGAGAAAACTAGCACTTTTAATGTTTGCTTGCATGCATGCGCAAGAAACATATTGTGGCAGCTTAGGAGAGAAGCGGGTTGTGGAGGTGCAGCACTGTGGCAGCCAATGCCGCCACTGCATTTGTGAGTTTGGCCCTCTTTATCCAATGTGGTGGCATGCTGCTGCTGACACTAGTTCAGGAAGTGTGCCACCAACTTGAAAAAAATTAGCCGCTGCAATGAGGGAGCATCCCATTATTGCAGGGCGTGCCTGAAAGACACTGGCCGCTGCAATGAGGGAGCGCCTCAACATTGAAGGGAATGCCTTGCCTGCCAATACATTTCTGTTCACTCAACTCCCTCCATTGTGGCATCAGGAGTGCAAGTAAACCCTTCCACTGTGGTGCTGTCCGCCCCACTTCCTGACCCAGCACCCAAAGTGAAAATAAACCCTCCCACTCCCTTCCATTGCATGCTGTCTGCCCTGCTCTCTGTTCCCATCCTGGACTGCAAGGAAACCCTCCCATTCCCTCCCTCTACATGCTGTCCACCCCACTCCCTCAGTTCCCGTCACAGAACCTGAAATGAAAATAAACCTTTCCACTCCCTCCCACTTCGTGCTGCCCACCCACTCCCTCTGTTCCTGTCCCAGTACCCGAAATTACCCACCCACTCCCTCTCACTGCATGCTGTCTGCCCCGCTCCCTCCATTCCCATCCCAGCACCCGAAATGAAAATAAACCCTCCCGCTCCCTCTCACTGCATGCTGTCTGCCCCACTCCCTCTGTTCCCGTCCCAGCACCTGAAATGAAAATAAACTGTCCTGCTCATTCCCACTGCATGATGTCCACCCCGCTCCCTCCATTCCCATCCCAGCACCCAAAATGAAAATAAACCCTCCCACTCCCTCCCAATGCGTGCTGTCCACCCCGCTCCCTCTGTTCCCATCCCAGCACCTGAAGTGCATGGAAACCAGTGGTAGGCAACTTGTTTTGCTTGTGTTTGTCTTTACGGTTTTAGGGAATCAGCAGGTTGACTCCCGCCCCCCAGTGCTCTTCTTGTTTAGGAGAAAGAGTGCTTGCTGGCAGATGTCAGAGGTCCCATTTCAGACCCATAATGAAGCAAAGTGAATCTGTGAGCCAGACAAAGTCTAAAGTCCACATTTACTCAATAAGTCAATGGCTAATGATGATGTTTCATCACAGTTTCTCCAAACACATCCAAGAGTTCTGTGCTACTTTAATGTTCCTAAAAGAAATATTTATTGTGCTCTTCATTCCACTCTTTTTGCACTGATGAGTGGGTTGTTTCTGCAGCTTCTGGGATTGGTAGAATTGTTGCACTTTTTGAAGCCCAACAGTGTCTTGAGCACCCTGTAATGTTCCATTACTGATTGTGCTGCCATTTCTTTTAGCCCTGTACTTTCTAACTCCCCCCCCATACACACACACACACACACACACACACACACACACACACACAAGGCTCTCTCTAGTTCTTTATGTTCTTAATAACCTTCTCCCTGGTGACAGGAAAAACAAGCTGTACCTCAGCCACTAGGACCAGAAACTTCCAGTGGGCATGCAGCAAAGCTGTGTGTGGGGGGGGGGTGTTTAAGAGAGATGTGAAGATATATTTCTTCACTGAAAGGGTTGTAGATACCTGGAACTGACTGGCAGTAGAAATGGTGGAGGCATAAATAGCGGGGGCTTCAAGCATGTATAGGATAAACATAGGAGTGTTTTGAAAAACAGAGATGAAGGAGGGTTGACAGAGACCAGTTAGAGTCTACAGAGGTAGACTAGGAAGGGAACATCTGGGCAGACTGGATGAGTCAAGTGGTCCTTTTCTGCCAACAAATGCAATGTTTCTGTGTTTATAGCTATTAAGAACATTAACATGAAAACAAGATCACTGTCCCCTAAGCTTCATCTGCTCTGGATGCTTGACTACATTTGACATCATATTCTTCAGATAGTGACATCATAACCATTTGCATAGCAACAGATATGATGTCACAATCACAGGATTAGGAGCTGTAGGCAAGCAGCCAGAGCAGATGAAGTGTAGCAGGGACTCTTTAGTGTTTCCATGATTACAATTTACTGGACAGCACTGGAATACTAGAGCAGCATGTCCACGTGGGGATTAGGCTCGAGGTTACCCTAGACCTTGCTCTCAGCAGTAGGAATGGGGTAATCTCCAGGGTAAAGTAAAGGAACCAGTGGGAGGCAGTGGCTACAACCAGGTATTCTTGTCCCTGGTGACAGGGAAAACAAGCTGCACCCCAGCCACTAGGACCAAAAGCTTTTAGAAAGGCAGACTTTGCCATGGTGGAGCACCTGGGTCCAAGGGTATGGAGTGGCTGCCTGATGTTTGTAATGGAGAACACATGTGGTGTTTGTTGAAGAAGATGCTCAATAAATTATGCTATATGGAAAAACTAACTTACTCCATTCAGGACCACACTTTCAAATTTATGGAAGTTTGGCAACTTTGGATTTTGCATGTGATGATATTGGACCAATCTTTTGTCCCAAAGCTTATGTTAGGATAGGCCAGTAAAATCACTTTGTGATTAGCAGAAATGATCACACATATTTAATGTTGGTTTCCTTATTCATTGTTGCTGACTGGAGAAGCAGTTTATAAGGTGGCATAGATGCTTTTCCTTTTTATAATTTAGTATGCTTTTAGCTCCTTCAGCCAAGCCCCCCATCATTCCTACCCTCTCACCCAGCTCCATCACTCACTTTCTCCAGGACTTACCCATTGCCCCTGACTGCACCCTGGCTTACTCGCAAAGGTGGGTCCCTATCCCTAGGTGGAGATATGGCCATTGATCAGAAGAGAGTGCTCGGTCAGTGATGTGGGGGCTGCAATGAGGAATGGGCATCCGCCTGTTTCAGTTGGTGGCATTTTTCCTCCTTTTTTCTCCCCTCCCTTATGGTGTCGAGGAAGCTTCCTGATGCAGGCACATGAGGTGCCCATATGCCACAGTGTTGTGGCATTCTCCCTCCCAGCTCATCGACTCCACATGCACTGCCACCTGAGGTCACCCAGGTGGCAGTAGAGAAGCAGAGACTGATCACTGTCCCTCCCTGTGGTGGACAGTGCATAGTGGGATGCTCATCTGAGCTCCCCCGGCCAGCCCTGTGATGGTTTGGGTTTGTTCCCAAAAACGGGTCATTGGCATTGTGAGTAGTAGTGCTACCACTGTGCCAGCGGGCTGGCTGTAGATGCTTTTCCTGATTCAGGGGTTACAGCCATGCTGTGCAATTACTGAGACTGTCACTGGCACAGTTACCAGCTTGGATAATACTGTCATATATGTAAATGTTATGCATCTATCTCTTTGTGCTTGTGTTATACCTGTTGGGAACTAAATAAAAATAATAATAATAAAAAAAAAAAATATATATATATATATATATATATATATATATACACACATATGCAACTGCACAGGTGTGCATTCCTGTATGACCAAGGGGAAAAAGGACAAAACGTGCCCCACAGCTCCCTGCTCAGTAGGGACCCAAGGCAACTGATTGTAACAAAAAGAAGGGCTATATGTGCTGGAAAGAGACAGGGTGCTTCCAGGCCAGAGAAGGGCACAGTGCCACACTAAGGGGCTACAGAACTAGTATACAGACAGCAAAGGAAGGGCTGAAATACAGCACAGCGACAGGAGCTGCAGACAGCACGAATGCCTTCTTCCAGTACACAAATGGAAGAAAGATGGCAAAGAAGGGGACTGGACTTCTGAAAACAAGGGTCGTGGGAGGTACCTGTGAGAGAGCCAGAGACAACAGCCAAGCTGCTTAATGCAGCAGTGTATGACAGCAGTGGCAATTTTGACCTATACTTTTTATTTCATTTTAGATTGCCACCAATCTCCTGAGTTGTATGATATCCTATTATCCACATCTGGCATCTGCCTTACCAGATTTTTGACAGTTGAAATAATAAAAGGACACTCCTTTTAATGTGGCTTGGTTCAGGTTTTTAACCAGTATTCTCCGTCACTTTTGAAAACATACTGTTCAAGATAATTTTTTGTGACTGTAATGAACTAGCATGCAGCAGACACAGCTCCCTGACCTTATGGAACAACAGGTGTACAAAAACCACCTAGAATACTGATGAAAACCTGGTTTGAGCCATTTTAAAAGGAGGGCTATTTTTATTATTTCAAACAAAAAAGTGCTAACACAGATTCAAAATGGGGAAAGAAGGGTATCTTACAAGTCATGAGATAGGGGCAATCTAAAACAGAATCAAAAAGTATATATCCAGCGTTTTCACTGCTCTCATGCACTGCTGCTTTAACTGGGGCAGATACTCACTGAGGGGGCCAAAAAGCATCGGGGTAACCATGATGCAGCCTTGGGCATCATACCTACATAGAAACAGAATTTGACAGCAGATAAGGACCACTTGGCCCATCCAGTCTGCCCACTTTTCCCTACCTACACTGTTACCGCAGACCGTGCCCAATCTAGAGCTCTTTCTCCCTCCTCTGCTTCCTTTCCACTATTATTCACATGTGCCCCCACCAGTACTGGGTGAATATAGCACTGCTAAAACAGTGAATGAATTATCATGCTGCAGAAAGTATTAACTGTAGTACAGCGACAGGGGTTTTACAGCGATTGGGAATAACCGCTACCCCTGACGCTGTACTGTCAAATGGGGGAGTGTCAAGGAGGCTGCCGGTGCAGTGCCTGGTAGAGCTGCTGCCATGATGAAGTAGCTAGAGTACCAGCATCCAGCAGCATAGAGGACTTGGGGCTACAGTTTGATTCCCCCCAGCTCCCGTAGTGTTATGGCTTTTTTTTTTTTAGAAGGCATTTTTCTGCCTGCAGTGTTTTGCCCCATCCATGAAGTCCACACTCCCTTGGAGTTAGTTATATTAATTCCAGGGTGTGTGGGTGTGTGTGGGACAGAGCCTCCCCACAAAACAGAAAAAGTACATTGTAATCAGTGGGGTATACACAGTCCTTGTTTTGTCGGTGTTTTCACTGACGTTATTTCAGCTTATGTGGCTATTTCTGTGGCATTATTTGCCAGTGTGATTTCTTCTGTGACATTATGACTCTGTGCCAGCCCCACCACCTCACTGGAAGGCTGTTCCATGAATCCACCACTCCTTCTGTGAAGAACTACTTCCTCACATCTATTCTGAATCAAACCCCCCACCTCCACTACATAGCATGCCCTCTTGTTCTTGAGCACCTTTTCTTCTGAATAATACTTCTCTCCTGTATGTTATTTACCCCTTTTGGGGTATTTAAAGGTCTCTATCATATCCCCCCATTCCCTCCTCTCTTCTGGGTGTACATATTTAGGTCCTTTAGTCTGTCCTCTGAGGGATTTTGATGCAGACTCTGCACCATTTTAGGAACAAGCAGTTGGTATGCAAAAAAGAACACAAAGTCAGAAAATAATGGCAAGTGTTTTAATACAATTCACAGACAGACACGGCTGAACACAGATACCCCAGCTCTTCGAGCCCTTGTGGACTCTTTGTCGGGGGAAGGGCAATGAGTGTAACAGCCTAAAATACAGAGATGTATACAGAGGCAACATCACCTCCCTCTTTCTGCTGGTGATACCCCTCCCTATGCACCCCAACATCTCACTAGAGTTCACTGCTGCCTCGTTGCACTGCCTAGCCTTGGCCACCTTTAGGTCATCTTACCTGCTTGGTGACTGTCAATACCACTGCACCCATTTTGTACTCTGCCATGGGCTTCTGTACCTAAGTGCATTATTTTGCACTTTTTTGCATTGAAACCTAGCTGCCATACTCTCAACCACTCCTCAAGTTTTCTCAGGTCTCTGCTACCCCCCACCACACAGAGAATACACCTTATTGTGAAGTGATGGTTCTGCACTCAAGTTGGTAAAGGACACTCCAAAGTTGTTTCAGGCAAAAAAAAAGGTTTATAGTATCAAGCCACAACAATCGTCGTAGTCCCTAGTGCCTCAGCCCCAAAATTGGTGGGGCTGAGGTGCTAGCGACTACAGTGATTGTTGTGGCTTGATATAATAAAATTTTTGTTTGCCTGAAACAACTTTGGGGTGTCCTTTACCAACCTGGAGTGCTACAACCATGACTTACATTGATACTGTGGGATCAGCCTTTCCATTCACAGCATCCTGTATATTACCTGTCATGCACCTGAACATTTTGTTTTACATTAGTATCCACCTTCTTGCAGATTTTGGTGTCCTCCACAAAAAGGCAGATCTTACCTTTCAGCTGATCTGCAATGTCATTTATAAAGACATTAAAGAGAACTGGTCCCAGCACTGACTCTGAGGCACCCCGCTGGTCACCCTGCCTTTCTTGGAGTGAACTCCATTTACCACCACCCTCTGTTGCCTGTCCCCTAACCAATTTCATGGTATAATTTCATACTGCAATTTTTTCATATGGGGCCTCTTACCTAACTCTCCTCACTTGACTGCCTATTGTACTGAACACTTTGTATTTTTGCACTACAGATGTCTGTAATGCTTTTGTCTGTACTTCCAGTCCCCCCCCCAACCCGGAAAATGGGACTTGGCTCCATGTGCCTTTCCTGGATATAAAATTTAAAATTAATAAAGTTTCTTATCCAGTTTACCACATTTGGACCCACTCCTAAGCTACCCGGTCTCCTGTTTGGAATGGTGCTGAAAGCCTCATTGAAATCTAGGTGAGCCTCCTCCACCGCTCCACCCTGATCTAAATCCTTGGTCACCCGGTCAAATAAATCTATTAGATTCATTTGACATGATCTCCCCCTAGTGAAACCATGCTGCATTGAATCTTGTAAATCACTGGATTGAAGATATTCCACAGTCCTTTTCTTGAGCAGTGATTCTCTTAACTTTCCCACCACTGATGTCAGGCTGACTGTTACTTGGAGAGTGCCATTGAGTACAAGTCCTCGTTTGCAAAGGTTCCACGGGGTTGTCAAGGTCATTATAATACAGTTAGGATACATACAGTAAACACAATGTCAAGCAACGTACAGTGAGATACAATCCAGTGACAATAACAGAACAGCAAAGCAAATCACCAAATAAGGCAAACGCTACACACGGGGTTATGTGCAGTACCAACAGCATTGTAAAGATAGAGATGATGACTGCAAAGAAATGTGAAAGATTGGGAAGATTCAACAGTGAGTTTGGCAGTTTGCTTAGCCAACCAGCAGCCCTTACAGCAAAGGAGCATTGACCCAGTTTTGTTTTTCAGAATGGCAGGTCTAGTGTATTCCTAGACATGCTCCTGGTATATGTATAGTTAGCAACATAAGCGGACGCAGTTTCTTAATGGGGCGGTCCAAACAGTGATTTCTTTGCTAGCAGGCAGGCCTGATACTTCATTCTGCTTGTTAGTGGAAGCCATTTTGATGCACAAGGAGCAGATGTAAGTATATTTATCAGCCTGATACACAAATTGATAGGCCTTGTTACAGATCACATGATATAAGCCTTAAGACACAATGGGGTGTGCATTGAATAGATCTGACTGTACATCCAGGGCCATACCCTTCTGACCCGGAAGTGCAGCCAAATCTGTTCAGTGCACACCCCGGAGTGTCTTATTACACTTAAAAAGGATTTATAATACAAAAATGAACAAATACACTGACAAGTTTTTAAAATTTCAAAAAATATCAATTTATTTCTTTAAATATTCTTCCCTGAGAAAAAATGAGTTATCAACTTCTGGGGGAAGTAAAACAACAACTTTGTTAAGAATCTAAATTAACCAAAATGCTGTTGAACCACATGTTACACTTTACTAGAAGTTTGCGGGGGAACAAATGCATTTACCAAGTTTAATAAAGTTGACAGGTCTATTGAAACTGACTGCAGCATTGAAACTGAATTGACCTTGAGCAGAGATTGCACTGTTAACTGTTGACGGTGCTGTGCTGATAGAAACTGTAGCATCTGACAGCAGGTTTCTTGTAGCACTGCAGGAAAAAATTGCAGATTTAGTCTTTTTATGTTAGCTTGCATGCATGTGCAAGAAACATAGTGCCACCATACGAGTTTTCGTAGGTGTGTCTCCCCCACTTCCAATGCCCTGCTCCTTTTTGCAAGCACAGCTGCACCACACCAATGAATGTCCGAGCTGTCTATGAAAGCTGTTCAGATGCAGTGGCATACAGCTCTGAGGGACACACCGCCACAATCAGCGGTGGTAACATGTAGTCAATTTGCATATGGCCATCGGCAGTATGCAAATTGCCTACACGTATGTCAGCACTGCATCTGAACTGTCATAGATGGTTCGTCAGCCCCCCCCCCGGAACATTACATACTGTAGCATGCTGGGAACTGACCCTAGCATGCTCATGCGCTCCCCTCCACCCTGCAGACTGCATGACCCACAGGGGTGCCCAATCCCCCATCGGTTCCACTGCCCTCCCAGACAGACTTCTAGGTTCTGTGCTGGAAGCCCACCCCAGCATGGCAAAAGTCCTTATGGCCGACGGGTGTGCCTAATCCCCGTCGGCTCCACAGTAACTACCCCCCCCAAAAAAAGACACAGACTTCTAGGTGCCACACTGGGAGCTCACCCCAGTGTGGCAAAAGTCGGAATGGCCGACGGGGGTGCCCAATCCCCCATCAGCTCCACTGCCCCCCAAAATAACTTTCCAGCTGCCACGCTGGAAGCCCACCCCAGCATGGCAAAAGTCTCATGTCATCTTCCTAAATAAGAAAAAAAAACTGAAAAAAAAATTGGTCCCTCGTCACCTGTCTTGCCCCACTCCCCCAAAAAATGAAAAAAAAATGGTCCCTTGTCACCTGTCTTGCCCCACTCCCCCAACCAGCACCCACCCTCTGTGCACCCACCTCCCCACACACCCCCTGACCTCATACTTACCTCCGGAGCCCAGCACGATAATCTTCTGTGGACTGGGAACACGTCTGCACTCTTCAAAACTGACCGCGAGCTGAAGAAATGCTGGTAAGCTGTATAATGGCATAAATGTTTTTTTTTCAACTTTGGTGCATATCTCGGCCATTTTGAGGAATTTTTTCACCGTATTTTTATCATGGGGTTCTTGGAGCCCCACCTCATGAACTCAGTCACTGTCATTTTGTTATTCGGTCCCAAAAGGTGATTTTGCTGTCACTGCACAGAACCACCTTTAGGGACTGAGTAATGAAACAACAGTGTCATAGTTCATGAGGTAGGCACCCCAAAACCCTATGTTGAAAATTTAGTGAAAAAATTCCCAAAAATGACTGTTTTAAGAGCGTGCATTGCGCATTTCCTACGTACACTCGTAACTTTGTTAATATTAAATATTTTCACTTCAGATTTTCAGCATTGACATTTTACCACACCTACTCATGAGCAGTATAGCTGTCATTTTTCACATCTCACCCAAAATGTGTTTTTGTGCATGTAGCACACAATGGCAGAGTCAGTGTGCAAAATCAATCTCTGGGACAGATTAAAAAAATCACAGTGACACTGTTCATGAGCAGAGGTCTTAAAATGGCTATGTTGAAAATTTGGTGACAAAAGTCCATAAAATGACTGTGTTACGAGTGTGCATTGTGCAGTTTCCATGCACCCTTGTAAGTTCATGAATTTGTACTATTTTCAGTCCATATTTTTAACACTGGCATTTTTCCACACCTCCTTAAGAACAGTACAGCTTTCATTTTTTACACCCTGGCCAAAATGTGTTTTCTCACTTCCGGCGTAGAAATGTGTGGTCGCTGTGGGAAATCAGTGTTCGAACAGATTATGAAAATCACAGTGACACTGTTCATGAGCGGAGGTCCCAAAATGCTTGTGTTGACAATCTGCTGTAAAAATCCCCAAACTAATTAAATTACGGTGCACGTTGCACAGTTCTACATGCGCTTGTGACTTCACCAGTTTTTTTTATATTTTCACTCCAGATTTTCAACATTGCCATTTTTTACACCTCCCCATGAACAGAACAGCTGTCATTTTTCACATCCTGTTCAAAATGTGTTTTTGCACCTGTGCTGCCAAATGGCGTAGTCGCTTTGCAAAATCAGCTTTCGGCTAGTAAACTGATATTGCCACTGTTCATGAGGTGTGGGTCACAAAAAAACCATGTTGAAAATTTGTAGTGAAAATACCAACGAATGCCTGGGGCGTTAAGGTTTCTGACCATAACGCCCCACCCTGTAGAGACTGACAGGCATCAGGGGTGTGACTTGGCATTGTCGCATGAAATGCTCATGCCATTCCACCTCCACCCACACCCTGCAGCCAATGACAGACATCAAGGTGTACCTTGGACTCTTTGGCCCCAAAGTGCACCCCATTCTCCTATACTGCACCCATCTCACCATATTTCCTTATGGAATGGGGTGAGCATAAGGCCCAAAGACTTCAAGGCACACCGTAACAGTTGTCAGTGTCTGCAGGGTAGGGTGTGGTGAAATGACATGGCCGTTATGCCTGACAACCCAAAGGCACACCCCAATGCCTGTCAGTCTCTGCGTGGTGGTGGTGGGATTGGCTTCAGTTCAATTCTTCACTGCCATTCCTATTATACATCTCTCTACTTTTTACACTACCAATGCCAATGCCAGCAAGCACACTGACAAATGCTTGTTAAACTGAGTAACCTGTCTTCTAAATCACTTTAAAGACTAAAAAAATGGAATGTAACTGAGGGTGTGGCATACTTTTTGCAGTCCCCTGTCTGTGGTGTGCTTTGTGTCACAGTGTCCACCCCCCATAGTAAAAACTGTCAAATGCTTGTTAAACTGAGTAACCTGTCTTCCAAATCACTTTAAAGACTAAAAAAATGGAATGTAACTGAGGGTGTGGCATACTTTTTGCGGTCCCCTGTCTGTGGTGTGCTTTGTGTCACTGTGTCCACCCCCCATAGTAAAAACTGTCATATCTCAGCTCTTCCATAACAAAATAAAAACCCTATACAATCTTCAATCCCTCCTGTAAACATCTATTTTTCTTCTGTGACAGCCCTTGCTTCTATTTTATAAAACAAACAAACAAAAAAAAAAAACCTGGCTGAGCAAATGCTTCTCTCTCCCAGTACTGCAGGACCAAGACAAACCCTGGCCAAGCAACTGCCAAAACAAATTCCAACTGAGCAATTACTTCACTGTAGTGTAGAGTAAAATGCACACCCACTAGGTTATACCTCCACGATCCCATGATCAGGTAGTGGAGATACAAGATCATGAATCACTTGCAGAGGACTATTCAAAAGATGAGAGAGCCCACAACTGTTGTCCTGTGCTGTCTTCAATAATGTATTGGTGTCCTTACGTACAGTTTGTGCAATATGAGATGCAGTGTCAGAAGTAGCTATCACAGGTACATCGCTTTTATTTTTTACACTGGAGGTGATGACAGAAGTAGATAGTTACAATAATTTGTGAAAATGGTAGGTTCTTTTTGTTATCAGAAAATTATCTTCACCCGTAGTCTTACTAGCGTAGGTTGAACCCCATTTCAGTGACTACATTTGCGCTGTGTGTAGTATCACTTAAAATGTTACTTGTGATAAGTGACTCATCTCCCTGTATGTGGGAGGAGCTTTCAGATTTCTGGCTGACTTGTACTCGGTTTGTAAAAGCTGAGCTGTAGATGATGAGTTCGATATACTGTAGCTATGCAAGTACAGATAGTGGCATCCAAAGCGAGAGAGATATGCAGTGGGTGCAACACATGTTCAACGCTTTGCAGGAAAATAGCAAACTGTCAAAATGGGAGCCCCTTCCAAATGAGAACTCATCATTAGGCAATTTTATTTTACAAAAACATGTAAAGTGCTTCCAGTCGGAACACTCTCCATCATCTACATGGTTTTCTTATGCTACTCTTTCCATAGACAAGTGAGCACAGTAGTAGATTGCTAAATTTTAGATTCTTAAGATAATGGGTTATAGAGGGGTTCAGTGGGCATTCACAGCATTCGCAGTATACATATTGTCATTTTCCTTTAGATGTGACTCCCTCTGAAGTTTAGCAGCAAACATAAATTCTTCCCTCCCACTAGGTTTGCTTATCAGCTTAACACTGTGGAATTATTTTGGGAAAAAAATGATAAGGAGTTGTAGTGGAGGCACATGTGGCAGTATAGAGTTTTTACATTGCTTACATGTTTTTGCATAGTAAGAAAATGCCAAATGTGGAGTTCTTATTTACAAGGGGTTCCCATTTTGACAGTTTTCTATTTTACTGCAATAGGTTGCATAGGTGTTTTTATTGCTTTTAGATGCATAATTGATTTTGCTTAAATGTGATATTCTTCAGTGGAGGTATAACAAGCACAGATATTTCCTTCCCACCTAGGCAGCATCTCAGATAATCATACTGGAATAACCTGGAAAAACAAAAGGGATATTGTTGTATGCACTTGTGGGTGTGGTAGGGGAACCTTTATACTGCTAAACAATCCACGTTTTTTATAAAACACTGTGTCCTAAGTCCTGCCCTCATTTGCAAGGTGGGAGGGGGGGTACATTTGGACAGTTTCTTACATGTTTACACTCATGTGATGTAATGTTTTGCACATGTGTTTTTAACTGTGTAACACAGACTTTGACAGCAGATAAGGACCGCTTGTCCCACCCAGTCTGCCTGTTTTCCTACCTATTGGATAAGCTGCAAATCCTAGTTAGCAAACAGCCTGCTTCCTCCTTCCCCCACCGGAATAGCCTTATGTCTGTCCCATGCATTCTTGAAATCCCCCACTCTTTATGACCCCATGAACTCCTCAGGAAGGCCATTCTATGTGTCCAACTCCCTCTCCATGAAAAAATACTTCCTCACATTTCCCCTGAGCCGTTTCCCCTCTGTCTTCAGATTGTGACCCCTTGTTCTTGCACATCTCTTTTTCTGAAAAATGCTACCCTCTTGGACTTTGTTGATTCCCTTGAGGTACTTGAAAGTTTCTATCATGTCCCCCTCTCCCTCCTTTCCTTGAGGGTATACATATTAAGCTCCTTTAGTCTCTCTTTGTATGGCTTATGGTGCAGACCCTGCATTATTTCAGTTGACCTCCTCTGGACTGCCTCTATCCTGTCTATGTTCATGAGGAGATGGGGTCTCCAGAACTGCATGCAGTACTCAAGATGGGGTCTCACCAACTATTTGCACAGAGGGATAACAACCTCCTGTTTTTCTACTTGTGATGCCTCTCCCTGCGCATCCCAGTATCCCCCCAGCCTTCCTTACTGCCTTCTCACATTGCTCGCCTTCCTTTAGGTCATCTGATATGAGTAGACCCAGGTCCCTTTCCATTTTTGTTGTTGCTACTACCTCCCCCCCCCCCCTCCGTGTACTCTTCTCCTAGATTTTTGATTCTCAGGTGCATTACTTTGCACTTCTTTGCATTGTATTTAAGCTGCCATATGTTTGACCATTCCTTCAACCTTGCCAAGTCCCATCTCATCCTTTCAACTCCCTTGTGTATCAACCCTGTTGCAGATCATTGTGTCATCTGCAAAGTGGCATACTTTTCCTTCCTGTCCCTCTGCAATATCACTGTCGCTTATAAAGACATTAAAGAGGACTGGTACCAGTACTGAACCCTATGGTCCCCTCTAGTAACCCCCTTTCTTCAGAGTGGACTCTGTTTACTGTTACCCTCTGTGTCCTGTTGTCCAGCACATTTTTTTACCCAGGCTGTCAACCTGGAACCTGTTCCCAGGCTGGCTATCTTATTTATTAATCTTTTGTGTGGGACTGTGACAAATGACTTGCTAAAGCCTAGGTTGACCCGGTCCATAGCTCCTCACTGATCTATTACTTGGGTCACCCAGTCAAAGAAATCTATGGGATTCATCTAACATGACCTTCCCACTGTGAATCCATGCTGCCTTGAGTCCTGTTCTCCGCTGGCCTCTAGGTACTCAGCAATTCTTTCTTTTAGAAGTGATTCCATTTTTTTTCCTACTACTGAGGTCAAACTAACAGGTCTGTAGTTTCCTGCCTCTGCCTTGCTCCCACTTTTGTGAAGGGGAATCATATCCACCCTCCTCCAGTCCTCAAGTACCACACCATCCTCCTATGATTTGTTAAAAAAGGTAGTCAGTGGTGTCACTAGTTCTCCCCTTAGTTCTTTTAGAAATCTGGGGTAAATCCTGTCAGGCCTCATTGCTTTGTCCACCTTCAGTTTTAGGAGTTCTTTCAGGACCCTTTCTTCTGTTAATGGAATGGTATCGACCTCCTATCCAGAGTGCTTCTATTGATTGGTTTAGGTACATCCCCTCCTCTTCTTTTGTGAATACTGAGTAGAAGTGTTCATTCAGTATCCCTGCCTTTTCACTGCCACTCTCTGCCCACCCCCCTTCCCTTTATGAAGACTCACTATCCCTCCCTTGGTCTTTCTTTGCTCCCTAATGTACCTATAAAAGGTTTTATCCCCCTTCTTAACTGAGTTGGCTATCTTTTTCTTGATTTGGGCCTTTGCTATTATGACTGCCTTCCCCGCTTCTCTGTCCTGCTCCTTCTGTGTTTCCTTATACTTTCTGAATGCTATCTTTTTCTCCCTAACCTTCCCCGCCACCTCTTTTGAGAACCATAGTGTCTTTTTCTTTCATTTTGATTTATTTGCTTCACATAAAGTCTTGTTGCCTCTGTGATGGCAGTTTTGATTTTTCCCCATTGTTCCTACACCCCTCCTTTTTGTCTGTTTGCTAGAGATTTTCTGAGACACTGTCCCATTTTGCCAAAGTCAGCCCTCCTAAAGTCCAATACCCTTGCTTTTGTATGGCTTGACTATGGCTGTGTTTATCATGAACTATACTGTTTGGTGGTCCCTTGTTCCCTGATAGCTACCCAGTTCTAAATCCGGAATCATCTCCCCGTCCCCATTTGAGAGTACCAAGTCTAAGATTGCTCACTCCTGAGTGGGTTCCAACACTAGCTGTCTGAGGCATTCCCCCTGTAGGGCTTTGAGAATGATCATGCTCTTGAATATGGCTGCAGCAAAGGTGCTTCAATTAATGTCTGGTATATTCAAGTCCCCCATCAACAATATCTCCCCCTTTTCTGTTATTCTAAGTATGCCTTCTATCATTTTCTTGTCCATTTCCTCCCTCTAAGATGGGGGTCTGTATACAACCCGCGTGCATATTGTGGTGCCATTTTCTGTCTCCAGGATGACCCACAGTGCCTCCCTTCCTCCCTGTTTACTCTTTAGTTCCATTGCACTATAGAGTTCTCTTTAATGTGGTATTCCCTTGAGGTACAGCATTCAGTATTAATATTTCCAGTCCACTTAGGTTGCATCTGAGTTTATCCCGGTGGGAATGCCTGTAGAAACAAAAAGTGAGTTTACTGGATGGGCCTGTGGGAATGGAATTTTTAAATTGCTCATCAAGATGGACTTTTTCATAAAAAAAGTTTGCTCCATGTCTGGTCCTCATTTGCAAAGGGTTTCCATTTTGATAGTTTTTTTATATGTTTATATCTATATTGTGAAAAGATCCAGAAAAAAAAGAGATGATTTGATACCTTTTATTGGACCAACACAGATGTTACAAAAGAAAACAGGAGGTTGAGCTTTCAAATTATATAGAATTCTTCAGCAGAAAAATAACCATAATAACAAACAATAATGGTTATTTTTCTGATGAAGAATTCTATGTAATTTGAAAGGTCAAGCAACTATTTTCTTTTGTAACATCTATGTTGGTCCAATAAAAGACATCAAATCATCACTTCTTTTCTGGATCTTTTATCAAAAGGAACAATACAGCAACATAACTAATTGCCTATATCTTTATATATGTAATGTGCTGCACATGAATGTTGCAAATTATTTTACTTGCATCAACTGTATGAGGTCATCACATGGGTATTTTAGGGTGGTCAGTTGACTGGTCCACATAGAGGCCCACTGTAAGTGTATTTTACACATTTTAACTTGAAATAAAGTATTACTGTCATTTTATGTTGATTGTGGGCATGCGCAAGAAACATGTTGCAGCAACTTGCTGCAGAAGCAGTTTGTGGAGGTACGGCAGTGTTGTGACCAATGCCCCCACTGCCTTTTGAGGCTTGGCCCACTTTCCCAAATGGGATGTCACACTGCTGCTGACACTAGTTCAGCCAGTGTGCCACCACCTTGAAACATTTTAGCCGCTGCAATCAGGGGCTGCCTCATCATTGCAGTGCGGTCCCCATGCCCCAGACCCAGTTTGCAGATGGGGAGCCCAGTCCTCATTGGCATAATCTCCCCACCCCCATGTTTCTTCTGTATGCCAAGGGGGTGCCCAATCCCCCTCGGCATCATGCACTCCCCTGTCTTTGTTTGCCGATGGCGAGCCGAATCCTCTCCATCTTCAGTCCCCCCTTCCCAACTGAATTTGCCGATGGGGGCCAGTCCCGTAAGCATAATGTATATCCCCAAAATTTGTTGCTCTGCCGGGAATGGGTGCCCAATCCTCGTTGCAACAGCCCCCAGAAAACGATTAGGTGGCATGCTGGGAGCCCACCCAGCATGCCAAATGTCCTGCAAACAGAAAACCATCCTGCAATGTTTTTTTTTTTTAACCCTGTAAACAAGAAAACAGTCCTTCATCGAATCCTGTGGCCCCTCCCCCAACATGCGCCCACCCTCTGCGCACCCTGCCTCCCCACCCTCACCCCCATACTTACCTCTGGAGTCTGGCGCAATGATCTTCAGTGGACCAGGAACACGTTTGCACTCTTCAAAGCTGACCACGAACTGAGGAAATGCCGGTAAGCTGTATAAAGGCATAAATAGGGTTTCTCCAAATTTGGTGCAAATCTCAGGCATTTTATGGAATTTTGGCACCAATGTTCAACAGGGGTTTTTTGGGACCCCTCTTCATGAAATCATCCATTGTCATGGTGTTATTCAGTCCGAAAAGCTGATTTCACAGTTGCTGCACAGAATCACCTTTTGGGACAAATTAATGAAATGACAGTGCCAGAGTTAATGAGGTGGGCTCTCAAAAAGCCTATGTTGTAAATTTAGTGGAAAAAATCCAAACAATGACTGTTTTATGAGTGTGCATTGCGCAGTTCCTATGCATGCTCATAACTTAGCAAATTTGCAATATTTTGACTCCAGATTTTCAACAGAAGCCCTTCCTCAGAGCCCAGAAGCATATTTTTCCAGCATGAGAACCAGTCCACCCAGGCCGTCCCTCAGCAGACCATCAACAAACAACCACCACAGCATGGCATGCACCCAGCTGACTGGCATACATGCTGGGAAAAATTGTTCTGTGCCACTCTGACCCCCTGCAACTACCTCAGATGCCAGAACCATTTTTTTCCAGCATGTGAACCATTCCGCATAGCCCGTCCCTCAGCCGATGATCAAAAAAAACAACCACCAGAGCATGGCATGGACCCGGCAAACTGGCATCCATGCTGAGAAAATGGTTCTGTGCCACTCTGCCCTCTCGCCCCTCCTTCAGGGGCCAGAACCATTTTTTCCAGCATGTGAAATAGTCCACCCATTCCATCCCTCAGAGGACCATCAACAAACAACCACCGGAGTATGGCATGGACTAAGCAGACTCACATATATGTTGGGAAAAATGGTTCTGTGCCACTCTGCCAACTCGCCCCTCCCTCAGCGGGCAGAAACATTTTTCTCTAGCATGTGAACCAGTCCACCCAACTCATCCCTCAGCCAACCATCAACAAACAACCACCAGAGCATGGCACGGACCAAGCAGACTGGCATACATGCTGGAATAAAATGGTTCTGTACCACTCTGCCCTCTTACCTCTCCCTCAGAGGCCAAAACCATTTTTTTCCAGCATGTGAACCAGTCCACCAATCCCATCCCTCAGCCGACCATCAACAATCAACAACCGTAGTATGGCACGGACCCGGCAGACTGACATATATGCTGGGAAAAATGGTTCTGTGCCACTCTGCCCACTTGCCCCTCCCTCAGAGGACAGAACCATTTTTTTCCAGCATGTGAACCAGTACACCCAACCTGACCCTCAGCCAACCATCAACAAACAACCACCAGAGTTTGGCACAGACCCAGGAGACTGGCATACACGCTGGGAAGAATGGTTATGTGCCACTCTGCCCTCTCACCCCTCCTTCAGAGGCCAGAATCATTTTTTTCCCAGCATGTGAACCAGTCCACCCTGCCCATCCCTCAGTGGACCATCAACAAACAACCACCGGAGCATGGCATGGACCCAACAGACTGGCATACATGCTGGGAAACATGGTTCTGTGCCACTCTGCCCAACCACACTTCCTTCAGAGGCCAGAACCATCTTTTGCCAGCATATGAACCTGTCCGTCCAGCCCGTCCCTCAGCCAACCATCAACAATCAACCACCAGAGCATGGCACGGACCCAGCAGACTGGCATACATGCTGGGAAAAATGGTTCTGTGCCACTCTGCCCACTCGCCCCTCCCTCAGAGGACAGAACCATTTTTTTCCAGCATGTGAACCAGTACACCCAACCTGACCCTCAGCCAACCATCAACAAACAACCACCAGAGTTTGGCACAGACCCAGGAGACTGGCATACAGCCGACATCAACAATCAGCCAACAGAGCATGGCAGCAACCTGGCAGACTGGCATACATGCTGGGAAAACTGGTTCTGTGCCACTCTGCCCACCAGCCCCTACCTCAGTGGCCATAACAATTTTTTTCCAGCATGTGAACCAGTCTGCTAAGCCCATCCCTCAGCCGACCATCAACAAAAACAACCACTGGAGCATGGCATGGACCTGGCAAACTGGCATACATGCTGAGAAAAATGGTTCTGTACCACTCTGTCCACTTGCCCCTTCCTTGGAGGCCAGAACCATTTTTTTCCAGCATGTGAACTAGTTATTTATGCCCGTCCCTCAGCCGACCATTGACAAACAACCACCAGAGCGTGGTATGGACCCAGCTGACTGGCATACATGCTGGGAAAAATAGTTCTGTGCCACTCTGCCCAACCGCCCATCCCTCAGAGGCCAGAACCATTTTTGCCAGCAAGTGAACCAGTTTGCCCCAGCCCGTCCCACAGCCGACCATCAACAAGCAACCACTGGAGCATGGCATGGAACCGGCAGATTGGCATACATGCTGGAAAGAATGGTTCTGTACCACTCTGCCCACCCGCCCCTCCCGCAGAGGCCAGAACACTTTTTTGCCAGCATGTCAACCATTCTGCCCAGCCTGTCCCTCAACCGACCATCACAAAACAAACACCAGAGCATGGCATGGACCCGACAAACTGGCATACATGCTGAGAAAAATGGTTCTGTGCCACTCTGCCCTCTCTCCCCTCCCTCAGAGGCCAGAATAATTTTTTTCCAGCATGTGAACCAGTCCAGCCATCCAATCCCTCAGTGGACTATCAACAAACAACCACCGGAGAATGGCATGGACCCAGCAGACTGACATATATGCAGGGAAAAGTGGTTCTGTGCCACTCTGCAAACTAGTCCCTCCCTCAGAGGCCAGAGCCATTTTTTCTAGCATATGAACCAGTACACCCAACCAGTCCCTCAGCCAACCATCAACAATCAACCACCTGAGCGTTGCACGGACCCAGCAGACTGGCACACATGCTGAAAAAAATGGTTCTGTGCCACTCTGCCCTCTCACCCCTCCTTCAGAGGCCCAAACCATTTTTTTCCAGCATGTGAAACAGTCCACCCATCCCATCCCTCAGTGGACCATCAACAAACAAACACTGGAGTATGACATGGACCCAGCAGTCTGACATATATACTGGGAAAAATGGTTCTGTGCCACTCTGCCCACTTGCCCCTCCCTCAGAGGCCAGAACCATTTTTTTCTAGCATGTAAACCAGTCCACCCGACCCGTCCCTCAGCCAACAATCAACAAACAACCACCAGAGCGTGGCACGGACCCAGCAGACTGGCATACATGCTGGGAAAAATGGTTATGTGCCACTCTGCCCAATAGCCCCTCCCTCAGAGGAGAGAACCATTTTTTTCCAGCATGTGAACCAGTACACCCAACCCGACCCTCAGCCAACCATCAACAATCATCCACCAGAGCTTGGCACAGACCCAGCAGACTGGTATACATGCTGGGAAAAATGGTTATGTGCCACTCTGCCCTCTCACCCCTCCTTCAGAGGCCATAATCATTTTTTTTCCAGCATGTGAACCAGTCCGCCCATCCCATCCCATCCCTCGGTGAACCATCAACAAACAACCACCGGAGCATGGCATTGACCTAGCAGACTGGAATACATGCTGGGAAAAATGGTTCTGTCCCACTCTGCCCAACCGCCCCTCCCTCAGAGGCCAGAACCATCTTTTGCCAGCATATGAACCTGTCCGTCCAGCCCATCCCTCAGCCAACAATCAACAAACAACCACCAGAGCGTGACACAGACCCAGCAGACTGGTACACATGCTGGAAAAAATGGATCTGTGCCACTGTGCCCTCTAACCCCTCCTTCAGATGCCAGAACCATTTTTTTTCCAGCATGTGAACCAGTCCACCTAGCATATCCCTCAGTGGACCATCAACAAACAACCACTGTAGCATGGCATGGACCCAACAGACTGGCATACATGCTGTGAAACATGGTTCTGAGCAACTCTGCCCAACCACCCCTCCCTCCCTCAGAGGCCAGAACCATCTTTTGCCAGCATATGAACATGTCCACCCACCCCGTCCCTCAGCCCACCATCATCAAGCAACCAACAGAGCATGGCAGCGACCTGGCAGACTGATATACATGCTGGGAAAAATGGTTCTGTGCCACTCTGCCCACCTGCCCTTACCTCAGAGGCCAGAACCATTTTTTTAGCATATGCACTAGTCCGGTAAGCCCATCCCTCAGCCGACAATCAACAAACAACCACCAGAGCATGGCATGGACCCAGCAGACTGGCATACATGCTGGGAAAAATGGTTCTGTGCCGCTCTGCCCAATTGCCCCTCCCTCAGAGGACAGAACCATTTTTTTCCAGCATGTGAACCAGTACACCCAACCAAACCCTCAGCCAACCATCAACAATCAACCACCACAGCTTGGCACAGACCCAGCAGACTGGTATACATGCTGGGAAAAATGGTTATGTGCCACTCTGCCCTCTCACCCCTCCTTCAGAGGCCATAATCATTTTTTTTCCAGCATGTGAATCAGTCCGCCCATCCCATCCCTCAGTGGACCATCAACAAACAACCTCCGGAGCATGGCATTGACCTAGCAGACTGGCATACATGCTGTGAAACATGGTTCTGAACAACTCTGCCCAACCACCCCTCCCTCCCTCAGAGGCCAGAACCATCTTTTGCCAGCATATTAATCTGTCCGTCCTGCCCATCCCACAGCCGACTATCAACAATCAACCAACAGAGCATGGCAGCGACCTGGCAGACTGGCATACATGCTGGGAAAACTGGTTCTGTGCCACTCTGCCCACCAGCCCCTACCTCAGAGGCCAGAACCATTTTTTTCCAGTATGCGAACCAGTCTGATAAGCCTGTCCCTCAGCCGACCATCAACAAACAACCACCAGGGCATGGCACAGACACAGCAGACTGGCATACATGCTGGGAAAATGCTTCTGTGCCACTCTGCCCTCTCACCCCTCCTTCAGAGGACAGAATCATTTTTTCCAGCATGTGAACCAGTCCGCCCATCCCATCCCTCAGTAGACCATCAACAAATAACCACCGGAGTATGGCATGGAACCGGCAGACTGGCATATATGCTGGGAAAATGGTTCTGTGCCACTCTGCCCACCTGCCCCTACCTCAGAAGCCAGAACCATTTTTTGTCAGCATGTGAACCAGGCCGCCCAGCCCATCCCTCAGCTGACCATCAAAAAAAACAACCACTGGAGCATGGCATGGACCCGGCAAACTGCATACATGCTGAGAAAAATGGTTCTGTGCCACTCTGCCCACCTGCCCCTACCTCAGAGGCCAGAAACATTTTTTTCCAGCATGTGAACCAGTCCGTAAGCCCGTTCCTCAGCCGACCATTGATCACAACCACCAGAGCGTGGTACGGACCCAGCAGACTGGCATACATTCTGGGAAAAATGGTTCTGTGCCACTCTGTCCTCTCACCCCTTCTTCAGAGGCCAGAACCATTTTTTTTCCAGTATGTGAAAAAGTCCACCTAGCCCATCCCTCAGTGGACCATCAACAAACAACCACCGGAGCATGGCATGGACTGAGCAGACTGGCATACATGCTGGGAAACATGCTTCTGTGCCACTCTGCCCAACTGCCCCTCCCTCAGAGGCCAGAACCACCTTTTGCCAGCATATAAACCTGTCCGTCCAGCCTGTCCCTCAGCTGACCATCAACAATCAACCAACAGAGCATGGCAGCAACCCGGCAGAGTGGCATACATGCTGGAAAAAATGGTTCTGTGCCACTCTGCCCACCCGCCCCATCTCAGAGGCCAGAAACATTTTTTTAGCATGTGAACCAGTCCACCCAACCCATCCCTGAGCCAACCATCAGTAAACAACCACCAGAGCATGGCACAGACCCAGCAGACTGGCATACAAGCTGGGAAAAATGGTTCTGTGCACTCTGCCCCCTCACCCCTCCTTTAGAGGCCAGAACCATTTTTTTTCCAGCATGTGAATCAGTCCTTCCATCCCATCCCTAAGTGGACCATCAACAAACAACCACAGGAGCAAGGCATGGACCCAGCAGACTGGCATACATGCTGGGAAAAATGGTTCTGACCCATTCTGCCCAACTGCCCCTCCCTCAGAGGACAGAACCATCTTTTGCCAGCATATCAACCTGTCTGTCCAGCCCATCCCACAGCCGACCATCAACAATCATCCAACAGAGCATGGCAGTGACCCGGCACATTGGCATACATGCTGGGAAAAATGGTTCAGTGCCACTATGCCCACCCGCCCCTACCTCAGAGGCCAGAACCATTTTTTCCCATTATGTGAACTAGTCTGTGAAGCCCAACCCTCAGCTGACCATCAACAAACAACCACCACGGCATGGCATGGACACAGCAGACTGGCATACATGCTGGGAAAAATGGTTCTGTGCCACCTGCCCCTACCTCAGAGGCCAGAACCATTTTTTATCAGCAGGTGAACCAGGCCACCAAGCCCATCCCTCAGCTGACCATCAACAAAAACAACCACCGGAGCATGGCATGGACCCGGCAAACGGGCATACGTGCCGGGAAAAATGGTTCTGTACCACTCTGTCCACTTGCCCCTTCCTCGGAGGCCAGAACCATTTTTTTCCAGTATGTGAACCAGTCCGCTATGCCCGTCTCTCAGCCGACCATTGACAAACAACCACAAGAGCATGGTACAGACCCAGCAGACTGGCATACATGCTGGGAAAAATAGTTCTGTGCCACTCTGCCCAACCTCCCATCCCTCAGAGGCCAAAACCATTTTTGCCAACAAGTGAATCAGTTCGCCCGAGCCCGTCCCACAGCCAACCATCAACAAGCAACCACTGGAGCATGGCACGGAACTGGCAGATTAGCATACATGCTGGAAAGAATGGTACTGTGCCACTCTGCCCACCGCCCCCTCAGATTCCAGAACCATTTTTGCCAGAATGTGAACCATTCCGCTGAGCCAGTCCCTCAAACGACCATCAAAATACAACCTCCAGAGCATGGCATGGACCCAGCAAACTGGCATACATGCTGAGGAAAATGGTTCTGTGCCACTCTGTTCTCTTGCCCCTCCCTCAGAGGCCAGAACTAATTTTTTCCAGCATGTGAACCTGTCCGGATATCCAATCCCTCAGTGGACCATCAACAAACAACCACCAGAGTATGGCATGGACCCAGCAGACTGACATATATGCTGGGAAAAATGGTTCTGTGCAACTCTGCCAACTTGCCCCTCCCTCAGAGGCCAGAACCATTTTTTTCTAACATGTGAACCAGTCCACCCAACCCGACCCTCAGCCAACCATCAGCAATCAACCACTGGAGTGTGTCACGGACCCAGCAGACTGGAATACATGCTGGGAAAAATTGTTCTGTGCCACTCTGCCATCTCACCCCTAATTCAGAGTCCAGAACCATTTTTTTTTCCAGCATGTGAACCAGTTTGCTTAGCCCATCCCTCAGTGTACCATCAACAAACAACCACCAGAGCAAGGCAAGGACCCAACAGACTGGCATACATGCTGGGAAACATAGTTCTGTGCCACTCTGCCCAACGACCCCTCTCTCAGAAGCCAGAACCATCTTTCGCCAGCATATGAACCTGTCCGCCCTGCCCGTCCCTCAGCCGACCATCAACAAGCATCCAACAAAGCATGGCAGTGACCCAGCAGACTGACATACATGCTGGGAAAAATGGTGCTGTGCCACTCTGCCACCCGCCCCTATCTCAGAGGCCAGAACTATTTTTCCAGCATGTGAACCAGTCCGCTAAGCCTGTCCCTCAGCCTACCATCAACTAACAACCACCAGAGCATGGCACGGACACAGCAGACTGGCATACATCTTGGGAGAAATGGTTCTGTGCCACTCTGCCCTCTCACCCCTTCCTCAGAGGAGAGAACCATTTTTTTCCAGCATGTGAACCAGTCTGCCCATCCCATCCCTCAGTGGACCATCAACAAACAGCCACCAGAGTATGGCATGGACCTGGCAGACTGACATATATGCCGGGAAAAATGGTTCTGTGCCACTCTGCCCACTCAACCCTCCCCCAGAGGCCATACCCATTTTTTTCTTGCATGTGAACCAGTCCACACAACCCATCAATCAGCCAACCATCAACAAACAACCACCAGTGTGAGACACAGACCTAGCAGACTGGCATACAAGCTGGAAAAAATGGTTCTGTGCCACTTTGCCCTCTCACCCCTCCTTCAGAGGCCAGAACCATTTTTTTCCAGCATGTGAACCGGTCTGCCCAGCCCATCCCTCAGTGGACCATCAACAAATAACCACTGGAGCATGGCATGGACCCAGCAGACTGGCATACATGCTGGGAAACATGGTTCAGTGCCACTCTGCCCACCCGCCCCTCCCTCATAGGCCAGAACCATCTTTTGCCAGCATATGAACCTGTCCGTCCATCCCGTCCCACAGCCGACCATCAACAATCAACCAACTGAGCATGGCAGCGACCTGGCAGACTGTCATACATGCTGGAAAAAATGGTTCTGTGCCGCTCTGCCCACCCACCCCTATCTCAAAAGCCAGAACCATTTTTTTCCAGCATGTGAACCAGTCCGCTAAGCCTGTCCCTCAGCCGACCATCAACAAACAACAACCAGGCCATGGCACGGACCCACCAGACTGGCATACATGCTGGGAAAAATGGTTCTGTGCCACTATGCCCTCTCGCCTCTTCCTCAGAGGCCAGAACCATTTTCTTCCAGCATGTGAACCAGTCCGCCCATCCCCTCCCTCAGTGGACCATCAACAAACAACCACCGGAGCATGGCATGGACCGGGAAGACTGACATATATGCTGGGAAAAATGGTTCGGTGCCACTCTGCCCACATGCCCCTCCCTCAGAGGCCAGAACCATTTATTTCTAGCATGTCAACCAGTCCACCCAACCGGTCCCTCAGTCAACAATCAAAAAACAACCACCAGACCTTAGCATGAACCCAGCAGACTGGCACACATGCTGGGAAAATGTTTCTGTGCTACTCTGCCCTCTAACCCATCCCTCAGATGCCAGAACCATTTTTTTTCTACAATGTGAAACAGTCCGCCTAGCCCATCCCTCAGTGGACCATCAACAAACAACCACCGGAACATGGAATGGACCAAACAGACTGGCATACATGCTGGGAAACATGGTTCTGTGCCACTCTGCCCACCCGCCCCTATCTCAGAGGTGAGAACCATTTTATTAGCATGTGAACCAGTCCGCTAAGCCCATCCCTCAGCCATCCATCAACAAACAACCACTGGAGCATAGCAGAGACCCAGCAGACTGGCATACATGCTGGGAAAAATGGTTCTCTTCCACTCAGCCCTCTCACCCCTCCTTCAGAGGCCAGAACCATTTTTTTTCCAGCAAGTGAATCAGTCTGCCAGCCCATCCCTCAGTGGACCATCAATAAACAACCACCAGAGCATGGCATGGACCCAGAAGACTGGCATATATGCTGGGAAAAATGGTTCTGTCCCACTCTGCCCAACCGCCCCTCCCTCAGAGACCAGAACCATCTTTTGCCAGCATATCAACATGCCCGTCCAGCCAGTCCCACAGCCGACCATCAACCATCAACCAACAGAGCATGGCAGCGACCTGACAGACTGGCATACATGCTGGGAAAAATGTTTCTGTGCCACTCTGCCCACCCGCCCCTTCCTCAGAGGCCAGAACCATTTTTTTCCAGCACGTGAACCAGTCTGCAAAGCACATCCCTCAGCCGACCATCAACAAACAACCACCAGGGCATGGCACGGACACAGCAGACTGGCATACATGCTGGGAAAAATGGTTCTGTGCCACTCTGCCCTCTCGCCCCTACCTCAGAGGCCAGAACCATTTTTTTCCAGCATGTGAACCAGTCCAACCCATCCCATCCCTAAGTGGACCATCTACTAACAACCATCGGAGTATGGCATGGACCCAGCACACTGGCATATATGCTGGGAAAAATGGTTCTGTGTCACTCTACCCACTAGCTCCTACCTCAGATGCCGGAACCATTTTTAGTCAGCATGTGAACCAGTCAGCTATGCCCTCCCCTCAGCCTACCATGGACAAACAACCACCAGAGCATCGTACGGACCCAGCAGACTGGCATAAATGCTGGGAAAAATAGTTCTGTGCCACTCTGCCCAACTGCCCATCCCTCAGAGGCCAGAACCATTTTTGCCAGCAAGTGAACCAGTTCACCCCTGCCCGTCCCACAGCCGACCATTAACAAGCAACCACTTGAGCATGGCACGGAACCGGAAGATTGGAAAACATGCTGGAAAGAATGGTTCTGTGCCATTCTGCCCACCTGCCCCTTCCTCAGATTCCAGTACCATTTTTTGCCAGCATGTGAACCATTCTGTCCAGCCCATTCCTCAGCCGACCATCAAAAAACAACCACCAGAGCATGGCATGGACCCAGCAAACTGGCATACATGCTGAGAAAAATTGTTCTGTGTCACTCTGCCCTCTCGCCCCTCCCTCAGAGGACAGAACCATTTTTTTACAGCTTGCGAACCAGTCCGACCATCCAATCCCTCAGTGGACCATCAACAAACAACCACCGGAGTATGGCATGGACCAAATAGATTGGCATACATGCTTGGAAACATGGTTCTGTGCCACTCTGCCAACCACCCCTCCCTCAGAGGCCAGAACCATCTTTTGCCAGCATATGAACCTGTCCGCCCATCCCATCCCTCAGTAGACCACCAACAAACAACTATCAGAGTATGGCATGGACCCGGCAGACTGACATATATGCTGCGAAAAATGGTTCTGTACCACTCTGCCAACTCGCCCCTCCCTCAGAGGCCAGAACCATTTTTTCCAGCATGTGAACCAGTCCGCTAATCCTGTCCCTCCGCAGACCGTCAAACAACCACCAGAGCATGGAATGGACCCAGCAGTCTAGCATACATGCTGAGAAAAATGGTTCTGTGCCACTCTGCCCTCTCGCCCCTACCTCAAAGGCCAGAACCATTTTTTCCAGCATGTGAACGAGTCCACCCATCCCATCCCTCAGTGGACCATCAACAAACCACCACTGGAGTATGGCATGGACCCGGCAGACTGACATATATGCTGGGAAAAATGGTTCTGTGCCACTCTGCCCTCTCACCCCTCCTTTAGAGGCCACAACCATTTGTTTTCCAGCATGTGAACCAGTCCACTTAACCCGTCCCTCAGCCAACCATCAACAAACAACCACCAGTGTGAGGCACAGACCCAGGAGACTGGCATACATGCTGGGAAACATAGCTCTGTGCCACTCTACCCAACAGCCCCTCCCTCACAGGCCAGTACCATCTTTTGCCAGCATATGAACCTGTCCATCCATCCTGTCCCTCAGCCGACCATTAACAATCAACCAACAGAGCATGACAGCGACCTGGCAGACTGGCATACATGCTGGGAAAAATGGTTCTGTGCCATCTGCCCACCCATCCCTAACTCAAAGGCCAGAACCTTTTTTTTCCAGCATGTGAACCAGTCTGCTAAGCCTGTCCCTCAGCCGACCATCAACAAACAACCACCAGGGCATGTCACGGATCCAGCAGACTAGCAAACATGCTGGAAAAAATGGTTCTGTGCCACTCTGCCCACTCGCCCCTCCCCAGAGGCCAGAACCATTTTTTTCTAGCATGTGAACCAGTCCACCCAACCCATCCATCAGCCAACCATCAACAAACAACCACCAGAGCGTTGCACATACACAGCAGACTGGCACTCATGCTGGGAAAAATGGTCCTGTGCCACTCTGCCCTCTCACCACTCCATCAAAGTCCAGAACCATTTTTTTTTTAGCATATGAACCTGTCCGCCCAGCTCATTCCTTAGTGGACCATCAACAAACAACCACCGGAGCATGACATGGACTCAGCAGATTGGCATACATGCTGGAAAACATGGTTCTGTGCCACTCTGCCACACTACCCCTCCCTCAGAGGCCAGAACCATCTTTTGCCAGCATATGAACCTGTCCGTCCAGCCCATCACTCAGCCGACCATCAACAAGTGACCACCAGAGTATGGCAGTGACATGGCAGTCTGCCATGCATGCTGGGAAAAATGGTTCTGTGCCATTCTGCCCAACCACCCCTCCCTCAGTGGCCAGAACCATTTTTAGTCAGCATGTGAACCAGTCTGCCCAGCCCGTCCCTCACCTGACCATCAATAAACAACCACAGGAGCATGGCATGGACCCTACAGACTGGCATACATGCCGGGAAAAATGGTTCTGACCCACTCTGCCCAACCGCCCCTCCCTCAGAGGCCAGAACCATGTTTTTCCAGCATGTGAACCAGTCCACTAAGCCCTTCCCTTAGCTGACCATCTACAAACAACCACCGGAGCATGGCATGGACCGGCAGACTGGAATACATGCTGAGAAAAATGGTTCTGTGCCACTCTGCTCACCTGCCCCTCCCTCAGAGGCCAGAACCATATTTTGTCTGCATGTGAACTAGGCCGCCCAGCCCATCCCTCAGCTGACCATCAACAAAAACAACCACTGGAGCATGGCATGGACCCAGCAAAGTGGCATAAACGCTGAGAAAAATGGTTCTATGCCAGTCTGCCCTCTTGCCCCTCCCTCAGAGGCGACAATTATTTTTTTCCAGCATGTGAACCAGTCCGGTCATCCAATCCCTCACTGGACAATCAACAGACAACCACCGGAGTATGGCATGGACCCAACAGACTGGTATAAATGCTGGGAAACATGGTTCTGTGCCACTCTGCACTACCACCCCTTCCTCAGAGGCCAGAACCATCTTTTTCCAGCATGTGAACCAGTCCAGCCATCCAATCCCTCAGTGGACCATCAACAAACAACCACCAGAATATGGCATGGACCCAACAGACTGGCATACATGCTGGGAAACATGGTTCTGTGCCACTCTGACCAACCACCCCTCCCTCAGAGGACAGAACCATCTTTTGCCAGCATATGAACCTGTCAGCCCATCCCATCCCTCAGTGGACCACCAACAAACAACCACCAGAGCATGGCACAGACCCAGCAGACTGGCATTCATGCTGGGAAAAATAGTTATGTGCCAATCTGCCCACCTGCCCCTACCTCAGAGGCCAGAACAATTTTTTTCCTGCATGTGAAACAGTCCGCTATGCCCGCCCCTCAGCCAACCATTGACAAACAACCACCAGAGCATGGCATGGACCCGGAAAAGTGGCATACATGCAGAGAAAAGCGGTTCTGTGTCAGTCTGCCCTCTCGCCCCTCCCTCAGAGGCCAGAACAATTTTTTTCCAGCATGTGAACCAGTCCGGGCATCCAATCCCTCAGTGGACCATCAACAAGCAACCACCAGAGTATGGCATGGACCCAACAGACTAGCATACATGCTGGGAAACATGGTTCTGTGCCACTCTGCCCAACAACCCCTCCCTCAGAGGCCAGAACCATTTTTCTCCAGCATGTGAACCATTCTGCTAAGCCTGTCCCTCAGCCGACCATCAACAAACAATGTCCAGAGCATGGCACGGACCCAGCAGACTGGTATTCCTGCTGGGAAAAATAGTTCACTGCCAGCCTGCCCTCTCGCTTCTCCCTCAAAGGCCAGAACCAATTTTTTCCAGCATGTGAACCGGTCCGCCCATCCCATCCCTCAGTGGATCATCAACAAACAACCACTGGAGTATGGCATGGACCTGGGAGACTGACATATATGCTGGGAAAAATGGTTCTGTGCCACTCTGCCCTCTCACCCCTTCCTCAGAGGCCAGAACCATTTGTTTTCCAGCATGTGAACCAGTCCATTCAACCCGTCCCTCAACCAACCATCAACAAACAACCACCAGTGAGTGGCACAGACCCAGCAGACTGGCATACATGCTCAGAAACATAGTTCTGTGCCACTCTACCCAACCACCCCTCCCTCAATGGCCAGGACCATCTTTTGCCAGCATATGAACTTATCCATCCATCCCGTCCCTCAGCCGACCATCAACAATCAACCAACAGAGCATGGCAGTGACCTGGCAGACTGGCATACATGCTGGGAAAAATGGTTCTGTGACACTCATCCCACCCGTCCCATCTCAAAGGCCAGAACCATTTTTTTTCCAGCATGTGAACCAGTCCGCCCATCCCATCCATCAGTGGACCATTAACAAACAACCACTGGAGTATGGCATGGACCCGGGAGACTGACATACATGCTGGGAAAATGGTTCTGTGACAATCTGCCCACTCGCCCCTCCCTCAGAGGCCAGAACCAATTTTTTCTAGCATGTGAACCATTCCACCCAACCCGTCCCTCAGCCAACCATCAACAAACTACCACCAGAGCGTGGCACATACCCAGCAGACTGGCACACATGCTGGGAAAAATGGTCCTGTGCTACTTTGCCCTCTCGCCCCTCCTTCAGAGGCCAGAACCATTTTTTTTTTAGCATGTGAACCTGTTCCCCCAGCTCATCCCTCAGTGGACCATCAACAAACAACCACCGGAGCATGGCAAGGACCAAGCAGACTGCCATACATGCTGGGAAACATGGTTCTGTCCCACTCACCCAACCGCCCCTCCCTCAGAGGCCAGAACCATTTTTAGTCAGCATGAGAACGAGTCTGCTTAGCCCATCCCTCAGTCAACCATCAATAAACAACCATCGGAGCATGGCACGTACCCAGCAAACTGGCATACATGCTGGGAAAAGTGGTTCTGTGACACTGTGTCCACTTGCCCCTCCCTCAGAGGCCAGAACCATTTTTTTCCAGCTTGTGAACCAGTCCGCTAAGCCCATCCTTCAGCCAACCATCAATAAACAACCACCAGAGCATGACATGGACCCAGCAGACTGGCATACATGCTGGGAAAAATGGTTCTGTCCCACTCTGCCCAACCGCCCCTTCCTCAGAGTCCAGAGCCATCTTTTGCCAGCATATGAACCTGCCCATCCAGCCAGTCCCACAGTCGACCATCAAACATCAACCAACAGAGCAAGGCAGCGACCTGGCAGACTGGCATACATGCTGGGAAAAATGGTTCTGTGCCACTCTGCCCACCTGCCCCTTCCTCAGAGACTAGAACCATTTTTTTCCAGCATGTGAACCAGTCTGCTAAGCACATCCCTCAGCCGACCATCAACAAACAACCACCAGGACATGGCACGGACACAGCAGACTGGCATACATGCTGGGAAAAATGGTTCTGTGCCACTCTGCCCTCTCGCCCCTCCCTCAGAGGCCAGAACCATTTTTTTTCCAGCCTGTGAGCCAGTCCACCCATCCCATCCCTCAGTGGACCATCAACAAATAACCACTGGAGTATGGCATTGACCCAGCACACTGGCATATATGTTGGGAAATTGGTTCTGTGCCACACTGCCCATCCACCCCTCCCTCAGAGGCCAGAACCATATTTTGTCAGCATGTGAACTAGGCCGCCCAGCGCATCCCTCAACTGACCATCAACAAAAACAACCACTGGAGCATGACATGGACCCAGAAAACTGGCATACATGCTGAGAAAAATAGTTCTGTGACACTCTGCCCACCTGCCCCTACCTCAGAGGCCAGAACCATTTTTTTCGAGCATGTAAAGCAGTCCGCTATGCCAGCACCTCAGCCAACCATTGACAAACAACCACCAGAGCATGGTATTGACCCAGTAAAGTGGCATACATGCTGAGAAAAATGGTTCTGTGCCACTCTGCCCACCAGCCCCTACCTCAGAGGCCAGAACCATTTTTAGTCAGCATGTGAACCAGGCCGCCCAGCCCATCCCTCAGCCGACCATCAACAAAAACAACCACTGGAGCATGGCATGGACCCAGCAAACTGGCATACATGCCGGTAAAAATGGTTCTGTACTACTATGTCCACTTGCCCCTTCCTCGGAGGCCAGAACCATTTTTTTCCAGCATGTGAACCAGTCTGGCCATCCAATCCCTCAGTAGACCATCAACAAACAACCACCGGAGTATGGCATGGACCAAACAGACTGGCATGCATGCTGGGAAACATGGTTCTGTGCCACTCTTCCCAACCACCCCTCCCTCAGAGGCCAGAACAATCTTTTGCCAGCATATGAACCTGTCCTCCCATCCCATCCCTCAGTAGACCACCAACAAACAACTACCCGAGTATGGCATGGACCCGGCAGACTGACATATATGCTGCAAAAAATGGTTCTGTACCACTCTGCCCACTCGTCCCTCCCTCAGAGGCCAGAACCATTTTTTTCCAGCATGTGAACCAGTCTGCAAAGACTGTCCCTCAGCTGACCGTCAACAAACAACCACCAGAGCATGGCATGGACCCAGCAGACTGGCAAAAATGCTGGAAAAAAAGGTTCTGTGCCACTCTGCCCTCCCGCCCCTACCTCAAAGGCCAGAACCATCTTCCAGCATGTGAATGAGTCCGCCTATCCCATCCTTCTGTGGACCATCAACAAACCACCACTGGAGTATGACATGGACCCGGCAGACTGATATATATGCTGGGAAAAATGGTTCTGTGCAATACTGCCCTATCACCCCTCCTTCAGAGGCCACAACCATTTGTTTTCCAGCATGTGAACCAGTCCACCCAACCCATCCTTCAGCCAACAATCAACAAACAACCACCAGTGTTTGGCACAGACCCAGCAGACTGACATACATGCTGGGAAACATAGTTCTGCGCCACTCTGCCCAACCACCCCTCCCTCATAGGCCAGAACCATCTTTTGCCAGCATATGAACCTGTCCGTCCATCCTGTCCCTCAGCCGACCATCAACAATCAACCAACAGAGCATGGCAGCAACCTGGCAGACTGGCATACATGCTGGGAAAAATGGTTCTGTGCCACTCTGCCCACCCACCTCCATCTCAAAGGCCAGAACCTTTTTTTTCCAGCATGTGAACCAGTCTGCTAAGCCCGTCCTTCAGCCGACCATGAACAAACAACCACCAGGGCATGTCACGGACCCAGCAGACTAGCAAACATGCTGGGAAAAATTGTTCTGTGCTACTCTGCCCTCTCGCCTCTCCCTCAGAGGTCAGAACCATTTTTTTCTAGCCTCTGAACCAGTCCGCCCATTCCATCCCTCAGTGGACTATCAACAAACAACAACCGGAGTATGGCAAGGACCCGGCAGACTGACATATATGTGGGGAAAAATGGTTCTGTGCTACTCTGCCCACTAGCCCCTACCTCAGAGGCCAGAACCATTTTTTTCAAGCATGTGAACCAGTCCACCCAACCCATCCATCAGCCAACCGTCAACATACAACCACCAGAGCGTGGCACATACCCAGCTGACTGGCACTCATCCTGGGAAAAATGGTCCTGTGCCTCTCTGCCCTCTCACCCCTCCTTTAAAGGCCAGAACCATTTTTTTTCCAGCATGTGAACCTGTCCGCCCAGCCCATTCCTCAGTGGACCATCAACAAACAACCACCAGAGCATGACATGGACGCAGCAGATTGGGATACATGCTGGGAAACATGGTTCTATGCCATTCTACCCAACTGCCCCTCCCTCTGAGGCCAGAACCACCTTTTGCCAGCTTGTGAACCAGTCTGCCCAGCCCATGCCTCAACTGACCATCAGTAAACAACCACAGGAGCATGGCATGGACCCTGCAGACTGGCATACATGCTGGGAAAAATGGTCTGTCCCACTCTGCCCAACCTCCCCTACCTCAGAGGCCAGAACCATGTTTTTCCAGCATGTGAACCAGTCCACTAAGCCCTTCCCTCAGCTGACCATCTACAAACAATCACCGGAGCATGGCATGGACCCGGCAGACTGGAATACATGCTGGGAAAAATGGTTCTGTGCCACTCTGCCCACCACCCACCCTCAGATGCCAGAACCATATTTTGTCAGCATGTGAACTAGGCTGCCAAGCATATCCCTCAGCTGACCATCAACAAAAACAACTACTGGAGCATGGCATGGACCCAGAAAACTGGCATGCATGCTGTGAAAAATAGATCTGTGCCACTCTGCCCACCTGTCCCTACCTCAGAGGCCAGAACCATTTTTTTCCAGCATGTGAACCAGTCCGCTATGCCCGCCCCTCAGCCGACCATTGACAAACAACCACCAGAGCATGGCATGGACCCAGCAAAGTGGCATACATGCTGAGAAAAATGGTTCTGTGCCAGTCTTCCCTCTTGCCCCTCCCTCAGAGGCCTGAACCATTTTCTTCCAGCATGTGAACCAGTCTGGCCATCCAATCCCTCAGTGGGCCATCAACAAGCAACCACCAGAGTATGGCATGGACCCAACAGACTGGCATACATGCTGGGAAACATGGTTCTGTGCCACTCTGCCCAACCGCCCCTCCCTCAGAGGCGAGAACCATCTTTTTCCAGCATGTGAACCAGTCCAGCCATCCAATCCCTCAGTGCACCACTAAGAAACAACCACCAGAATATGGCATGGACCCAATAGACTGACATATATGCTGGGAAAAATGGTTGTGTGCCACTCTGCCCACTCGCCCCTTCCTCAGATGCCAGAACCATTTTTTCCAGCACGTGAACCATTCCGCTAAGCCTGTCCCTCAGTCGACCATTGACAAACAACCACCAGAGCATGACATGGACCCGGAAAACTGGCATACATGCTGGGAAAAATAGTTCTGTGCCACTTTGCCCTCCTGCCCCTACCTCAGAGGCCAGAACCATTTTTTTCCAGCATGTGAAATAGTCCACTATGCCCGCCCCTCAGCCAACCATTGACTAACAACCACCAGAGCATGGCATGGACCCGGCAAAGGGGCATACATGCTGAGAAAAATGGTTCTGTGCAAGTCTGCCCTCTCGCCCCTCCCTCAGAGGCCAGAACCATTTTTTTCCAGCATGTGAACCAGTCCGGCCATTCAATCCCTCAGTAGACCATCAACAAACAACCAGCGGAGTATGGCAAGGACCCAAGGGACTGGCATTCATGCTGGGAAAGATGGTTCTGTGCCACTCTGCCCAACCGCCCCTCGCTTAGATGCCAGAACCATCTTTTTCCAGCATATGAACCTGTCCGCCCATCTCATCCCTCAGTGGACCACCAACAAACAACCACCGGAGTATGCCATGGATCCAGCAAACTGACATATATGCTGGGAAAAATGGTTCTGTGCCACTCTGCCCACTCGCCCCTCCCTCAGAGGCCAGAACCATTTTTTTCCAGCACGTGAACCATTCTGCTAAGCCTGTCCCTCAGCCGACCGTCAACAAACAACCACCAGAGCATTTCACAGACTCAGCAGACTGGCATTCATGCTGGGAAAAATAGTTATGTGCCAGTCTGCCCACCTGCCCTACCTCAGAGGCCAGAACCATTTTTTTCCAGCATGTGAACCAGTCCGCTATGCCCGCCCCTCAGCCGACCATTGACAAACAACCACCAGAGCATGGCATGGACTGGGCAAAGTGGCATATATGGTGGGAAAAATTGTTCTGTGCCAGTCTGCCCTCTCGCCCCTCCCTCAGAGGCCAGGACCATTATTTCCAGCATGTGAACCAGTCCAGCCATCCAATCCCACAGTGGATCATCAACAAACAACCACCAGAGTATGGCATGGATCCAACAGACTGGCATACATGGTGGGAAACATGGTTCTGTGCCACTCTGCTCAACTACCTTTACCTCAGAGGTCAGAACCATCTTTTGCCAGCATATGAACCTGTCTGCCCATCCCATCCCTCAGTGGACCACCAACAAACAACCACCGGAGTATGGTATGGACCCAGCAGACTGACATATGTGCTGGGAAAAATGGTTCTGTGCCACTCCGCCCACTCGCCCCTCCCTCAGAGGCCAGGACCATTTATTTCCAGCATGTGAACCAGTCCGGCCATCCAATCCCACAGTGGATCATCAACAAACAACCACCAGAGTATGGCATGGATCCAACAGACTGGCATACATGGTGGGAAACATGGTTCTGTGCCACTCTGCCCAACTACCTTTCCCTCAGAGGCCAGAACCATCTTTTGCCAGCATATGAACCTGTCCGCCCATCCCATCCCTCAGTGGACCACCAACAAACAACCACCGGAGTATGGTATGGACCCAGCAGACTGACATATGTGCTGGGAAAAATGGTTCTGTGCCACTCCGCCCACTCGCCCCTCCCTCAGAGGCCAGAACCATTTTTTTCCAGCATGTGAACCATTCTGCTAAGCCTGTCCCTCAGCCGACCATCAACAAACAACCACCAGAGCATGGCACAGACCCAGCAGACTGGCATTCGTGCTGGGAAAAATAGTTCTGTGCCAGTCTGCTCACCTGCACCTTCCTCAGAGGCCAGAACCATTTTTTTCCAGCATGTGAACCAGTCCGCTATGCCTGTCCCTCAGCTGACCATTGACAAACAACCACTGGAGTATGGCATGGACCCGGAGGACTGACATATATGCTGGGAAAAATGGTTCTGTGCCACTCTGCCCTCTCACCCCTCCCTCAGAGGCCAGAATCATTTGTTTTCCAGCATGTGAACCAGTCCACCCAACCCGGCCCTCAGCCAACCATCAATAAACAACCACCAGTGTGTGGCACAGACCCAACAGACTGGCATACATGCTCGGAAACATAGTTTTGTGCCACTCTACCCAACCACCCCTCCCTCAAAGGCCAGAACCATCTTTTGCCAGCATATGAACCTGTCCGTCCGTCCTGTCCCTCAGCCGACCATCAACAATCAACCAACAGAGCATGGCAGCGACCTGGCAGACTGGCATACATGCTGGGAAAAATGGTTCTGTGACACTCATCCCACCCGCCCCATCTCAAAGGCCAGAACCATTTTTTTCCAGCATGTGAACCAGTCCGCTAAGCCTGTCCTTCAGCTGACCATCAACAAACAACCACCAGGGCACGGCACGGACCCAGCAGACTGGCAAACATGTTGGGAAAAATGGTTCTGTGCCACTCTGCCCTCTCGCCTCTCATTCAGAGGCCAGAACCATTTTGTTTTAGCATGTGAACCAGTCCGCCCATCCCATCCCTCAGTGGACCATCAACAAACAACCACTGGAGTATGGCATGGACCCGGCAGGCTGACATACATGCTGGGAAAAATGATTCTGTGACACTCTGCCCACTCGCCCCTCCCTCAGAGGCCAGAACCATTTTTTCTAGCATGTGAACCATTCCACCCAACCGGTCCATCAGCCAACCATCAACAAACTACCACCAGAGCGAGGCACATAACCAGCAGACTGGCAATCATGCTGGGAAAAATGGTCTTGTGCCACTCTTCCTTCTCACCTCTCCTTCAGAGGCCAGAACCATTTTTTTATAGCATGTGAACCTGTCCCCCCAGCCCATCCCTTAGTGGACCAGCAACAAACAACCACAGGAGCATGGCATGGACCCAGCAGCCTGGCATACATGCTGGGAAACATAGTTCTGTACCACATTGCCCAACCGCCCCCCCAGAGGCCAGAACCATCTGTTGCCAGCATATGAACCGGTCCATTCAGCCCGTCCCTCAGCCGACCATCATCAAGCAACCAACAGAGCATGGCAGTGACCTAACAGACTGGCATGCATGCTGGGAAAAATGGTTCTGTGCCACTCTGCCCAACCACCCCTCCCTCAGAGGCCAGAACCATTTTTAGTCAGCATGTGAACCGGTCTGCCCAGCCTGTCCCTCAGCCGACCATCAATAAACAACCACCGGAGCATGGCATGGACCCAGCAAACAGGCATACATGCTGGGAAAAATGGTTCTGTGCCACTCTGTCCACTTGCCCCTTCCTCAGAGTCCAGAACCATTTTTTCCAGCATGTGAACCAGTGTGCTAAGCCCTTCCCTCAGCCAACCATCTACAAACAACCAGCGGAGCGTGGCACGGACCCGGCAGTCTGACATACATGCTGGGAAATATGGTTCTGTGCCACTCTGCCCACTCGCCCCTCCCTCAGAGGCCAGAACCATCTTTTTCCTGCATGTGAACCTGTCCGCCAGCCTGTCCCTCAGCCGACCATCAACCAGCAACCAACAAAGCATGGCACGGACCTGGCAGACTGGCATACATGCTGGGAAAATGGTTCTGTGTCACTCTGCCCACCCACCCTTCCCTCAGAGGCCAGAACCATTTTTATTTCAGCATGTGAACCAGGCCGCCCAGCCCGTCCCTCAGCCGACCATCAACAAACAACCACCGGAGCATGGCTTGGACCCAGCAGATTGGCATACATGCTGGAAAACATGGCTCTATGCCACTCTGCCTACCCGCCCCTCCCTCAGAGGCCAGAACCATTTTTTCCAGCATGTGAACCAGTCCACCCAAGCTGTCCCTCAGTCGACCATCTACAAACAATCACTGGAGCATGGCATGGGCCCAGCACACTGGCATACATGCTGGGAAAATTGGTGCTGTGCCATTCTGCCCGCCCGCCCCTTTATCAGAGGCCAGAACCATTTTTTTTGCCAGCATGTGAACCAGTCCGCCCAGCCTGTCCCTCAGCTGACCATCAACAAACAACCACCAGAGCGTGGCATGGACCCAGCAGACTGACAAACATGCTGGGAAATATGGTTCTGTGCCACTCTGTGCAGTTGACCCTCCTTCAGAGGCCAGAACCATTTTTTTATCGCATGTGAACCAGTCTGCCAAGCCTGTCCCTCAGCCGACCATCAACCAGCATCTACTGAAGCATGGCACGGACCTGGCAGACTGGCATACATGCAGGCAAAATGGTTCTGTGCCACTCTGCCCACCTGCCCCTTCCTCAGAGGCCAGAACCATTTTTTTTCCAGCTTGTGAACCAGTCTGCCCAGACCTTCCCTCAGCTGACCATCAACAAACAACCACTGGAGCACAGCATGGACCTGGCAGACTGGCATACATGCTGGGAAAAATGGTTTTGTGCCACTCTGCCCACCCGCCCCTTCCTCAGGGGCCAGAACCATTTTTTTCCAGGATGTGAACCAGTCCGTACAGCCCATCCCTTAGCCGACAATCAACAAACAACCTCCAGAGCATGACACGGACCCAGCAGACTAGCATACATACTGGAAAAAATGGTTCTGCTACACTCTGCCCACCTGCCCCTCCCACAGAGGCCAGTCCCATTTTTTGCCAGCATGTGAACCAGTCCACTCACCCCGTCCCTCAGCCGACCATCAATGAACAACCACAGGAGCATGGCATGGACCTGGCAAACTGTCATACATGCTGGGAAAAATGGTTCTGTGTCACTCTGTCTGCTTGCCCCTCCCTCAGAGGCCAGAACCATTTTTTTCCAGCAAGTGAAACAGTCCGCTAAGCCCTTCCCTCAGCCGACCATCAACAGACAACCACCAGAGCATGACACGACCCAGCAGACTGGCATACATGCTGGGAAAAATGGTTCTGTGCCACTCTGCCCCACCACCCCTTCCTCAGAGGCCAGAACCATTTTTTCCAGCACGTGAACCAGTCCGCCCTACATGTCCCTCATCCAACCATCAACAAGCAACCACCTGAGCATGGCATGGACCCGGCAGACTGGCATATATGCTGGGAAAATGGTTGTGTGCCAGTCTGCCTACCTGCCCCTCCCTCAGAGGCCAGAACCATTTTTTTCCAGCATGTGAACCAGTCTGCTAAGCCCTTCCCTCAACTGACCATCTACAAACAAGCACCAGAGCATGACATGGACCTGGAAGACTGGCATACATGCTGGGAAAAATGGTTCTGGGCCATTCTGACCACCCGCCCCTCCCTCAGATGCCTGAACCATTTTTTGTCAGCATGTGAACCAGTCTGCCCAGCCCATCCCTCAGCCGACCATCAATAAACAACCACCAGAGCATGGCATGGACCTGGCAGACTGGCATACATGCTGGTAAAATGCTTCTGTGCCACTCTGCCCACTCGCCCCTGCCTCAGAGGCCAGAACCATTTTTTTCCATCATGTGAACCAGTCCACCCAAGCCATCCCTCAGTCAACCATCAAAAAACAACCTCCGGAGCATGGCATGGACCCAGCAGACTCTCATACTTGCTGGTAAAATTGGTCCTGTGCCACTCTGCCCGCCCACACCTTTCTCAGAGGTCAGAACCATTTTTTCCAGAATGTGAGCCAGTCCGTCTAGCCCATTCCTCAGCCAACCATCAACAAACAACCTCCGGAGCATGGCAGTGACCTGGCAAACTGGCAAACATGCTGGGAAAAATGGTTCTGTGCCACTCTACCCACCTGCCCCTCCCTCATAGGCCAGAACCATTTTTTGCCAGCATGTGAACCAGTCCGCCCAGCCAGTCCCTTAGCTGACCATCAACAAACAACCTCCAGAGCTTGGCATAGACCCAGCAGATTGACATACATGCTGGGAAATATGGTTCTGTGCCACTCTGCCCACTCGCCCCTCCCTCAGAGGCCAGAACCATTTTTTTCCAGCATGGGAACCTGTCTGCCCAGCCTGTTCCTCAGCCGCCCATCAACCAGCATCCACTGAAGCATGGCACGGACCTGGCAGACTGGCATACATGCTGGGTAAATGGTTCTGTGCCACTCTGCCCGCCCGCCCCTTCCTCATAGGCCAGAACCATTTTTTCCAGCATGTGAACCAGTCCATCCAGCCCATCCCTCTGCCAACCATCAACAAACAACCTCCGGAGAGTGGCATGGACCCAGCAGACTAGCATACATACTGGAAAAAATGGCCTGTTCCACTCTGCCCACCGCCCCTCCTCAGAGGCCAGAACCATTTTTTGCCAGCATGTGAACCAGTCCAACCACCCCGTCCCTCAGCCGACCATTAATGAACAACCACAGGAGCATGGCATGGACCTGGCAAACTGGCATACATGCTTGGAAAAATGGTTCTCTGCCACTCTTTCTGCTTGCCCCTCGCTCAGAGGCCAGAACCATTTTTTTCCAGCAAGTGAACCAGTCCGCTAAGCCCTTCCCTCAGCCGATCATCAACAGACAACCACCAGAGCATGGCATGGAACCAGCAGACTGGCATTCATGCTGGGAAAAATGGTTCTGTGCCACTCTGCCCCACCACCCCTCCCTCAGAGGCCACAACCATTTTTGCCAGCATGTGAACCAGTCCACCCTGCATGTCCCTCAGCTGACCATCAACAAGCAACCACCGGGCATGGCACGGACCTGGAAAACTGGCATACATGCTGGGAAAAATGGTTCTGTGCCACTCTGCCCACCCGACCCTCCCTCATAGGCCAGAACCATTTTTTCCAGCATGTGAACCAGGCCACTCATCCTGTCCCTCAGCCGAACATCAACAACCAACCACCGGAGCATGGCATGGACCCAGCAGATTAGCATACATGCTGGAAAGAATGATTCTGTGCCATTCTGCCCACCCGCCCCTCCCTCAGAGGCCTGAACCATTTTTTCCAGCATGTGAACCAGTCTGCTAAGCCCTTCCCTCAGCCGAGCATCAACAATCAACCACCAGAGCATGGCACGGACCCAGCAGACTGGCTACATGCTGGGAAAATGTTTCTGTGTCCTTTCCCACCCACCCTCCCTCGGAGGGCTGAACCATTTTTGCCAGCATGTGAACCAGTCTGCCCAGCCCATCCCTCAGCTTACCATCAACAAATAAACACCGGAGCATGGCATTGATCTGACAGGCTGGCGTACATGCTGGGAAAAATGTTTCTGTGCCACTCTGCCCGCTCGCTGCTCCCTCAGAGGCCAGAAATATTTTTTCCCAGCATGTCTGTCATATATGTAAAACACATTTTTTTTAAACATTAAGCATACCAGCTGATGCCCACCCCCTGCCCAATATCTTCCCCCCTTGCTTTCCCATTGAGATAAAAGGAGCAAGGCTGTCGTATTGGAAACATAAAAACTTACTAGATGTATTTCAGGCCCATTGAAAGGCAGTAATCCTGATGCAGCAGATGGCAAGGCAGGTCAGGAACAGCACAAGACAGCAGAAAGTGCAGGTCAGCAGCACAAGGCTATGAGTAGGGCTGGTGAGCTATCCACACCCAACCTCACCAGCACAACCAATCTCCCCTTCCCCACAGACAGGCAGGGCCACTTTCCCCACCCAGACAGACCAGCATGTCCACTCTCCCCACCCTTATGGACCAGCATGACCACTCTTCCAACCCCACCAACAAAGCCACTCTCCCCACCCCAGACATGCACGGGCCACTTTTCCCACCCTGACCATCATGGCCATTCTCCACACCAAACCCCGGACATGCATGGTGACTCTCCCCACCCAGCCCCACCAGCATGGCCACTCTCCCCACCCCAACAGACTGGCATGGCATGTTGGTAGTTCATTTGCATCACCAGGTAAAGAAAAAGGTCCAGCTCCCCATACGATGCACAGGGGGAAACGCCGGACCTCGCCAAACAACTAACACATCAAAATCTGACCAATGGAAAATCATGTACACAAATGCTCACAGTCTGGAAAACAAGATCCCAGACCTGCAGGCAATAATGACAGAGGCTAAACTGGACATAGTAGCCATTAGCGAGACATGGTTTACCAGTAACCACACTTGGGAGACTTCAGTACCTAGCTATGTACTATTCAGAAGAGACCAAGGTGCAAAAATGGGGGGGGGGGGTGGAGTGGTCCTGTATGTCAATGAAAATATCAAAGCTACAGAAATTCAGAATACACACAAGGAGCCAGAAGAACTGTGGGTCACCCTGGAAACAGGGAGTGGGACAGCCATAAGAACTGGAGTTGTCTACAGGTCCCCAGACCTGGGGGTGGACATAGACACATTATTGTTAGAAGATATACAAAACATGACAGCTAAAGGGGGAGGTTCTGATAATCAGAGACTTCAACATGCCAGATACAGATTGGTCAATACCAGCAGGAACATCTGCCATAACTAAACAAGGGCCTCAAACAACTGGTACAACAACCCACCAGAGACAGGGCTATCCTAGATCTAGTACTAACTAACAGGGAAGGGATCACAGATCTCCAGGTAGAAGGTCAAATGGAGGCCAGTGACCATCAAATGGTATGGTTAAATTTGGCCACTACATCTAAATCATCCCATTCCAAGGCAAAAATATGGGACTTCAGAGGAGCTGACTTTGATAAGATGGCCAACAGAATTAAGCTAGCCCTGGCAAACAGAAACACAGGGGAAGGGGTACAGGCAAAGTGGGCAAGTATTAAGGATGCAATACTTGAAGTAACATCCCATTGTGTTAGTGAGAAAAGGAAGTGCAAAAGAAGAAGGAAACCACTTTGGTTCTCAAACACAGTAGCAGAAAAGGTCAGAGCCAAAAGGCTGGCCTTCAGGAAATATAAGGGAACGCAGCACGATGAAGCTAGGGAGGCATACCAAACTTCCCTAAGGCAAGCAGGGATGGCAGTAAGGCAGGCAAAGGCCCAAACTGAGGAAACACTAGCACAAACAGTTAAAGAAGCTGACAAGACTTTCTATAGACACATTAGTGAAAGGAGAAAGTCAAGAGAGGGTATTGCTAAGATCAAAGGGGATAAGGGGGCATGTGAGGAGGAGGACCATGTAAAAGCCTCTATCCTAAATAGATACTTCTGCTCAGTATTTACTGAATAAAAGGTAGGGCAGGGCCCACAGCTCTGCACCATGGACACAGGGGGGAGAGAGGTGTGCACTAGTCCCTTCACAAAAGATAGGGTCCTACAAGAGCTTGATAAGCTCAGGGTGGACAAGGCAATGGGACCTGATGGCATACACCCCAGGATGTTAAAGAAGCTTAGGGTGGAACCAGCAGAGCCATTAACAGAACTGTTTAGTGAGTCTCTGAGCACAGGAGAGGTCTCAGAAGACTGGAGAAGGGCTCATGTGATCCCGCTCCACAAGAGTGGTAGCAGGGAGGAGGCAGGGAACTACAGACCAGTCAGTCTTACCTCAAGTAGTGGGCAAGATTATGGAGACACTCCTTAAGGAAAGGATAGTGCAACACCTGGAATCAATAGGAGCACAGGATCCAAGACAGCATGGGTTTACAAAAGGAAGGTCCTGTCAAACAAATCTCATAGATTTCCTTGACTGGGTAACCAGAGTGGTGGACCAAGGGGGAGCAGTTGATGTTGCCTACCTTGACTCAGCAAAGCTTTCGATACTGTTCCACATAGAAGATTGATTAATAAGCTGGGTAGGCTCGGGGTGGGTCAGACGTTAGTCAACTGGGTGGCAAACTGGTTGACAGGCAGAAAACAGAGAGTGGTGGTAAACAGTATACAGTCAGAAGAGATGCAAGTCACAAGTGGGGTACGTTAGGGATCAGTCCTGAGGCCAGTCCATTCCAATATCTTCATCAGTGACATTGCAGATGGACTAGAGGGTAAGGTTTGTCTGTTTGCAGATGACACCAAGATCTGCAACAGAGTAGGTGATTCAGATGGTGTGGACAGAATGATAAGAGATCTTGATAAACTAGCAAAATGGTCAGAAGAGTGGCAACTGGGTTTTAACTCAAATAAGTGCAAGATCATGCACACAGGGAAGAGAAACCCTGAAGTCACCTATAGGCTGGGAGCTGGCACTCACAAGGGAAGAAAGAGACTTGGGTTTCATCATCACCGATGACCTGAAATCATCCAAGCAGACCTCTAAAGCAGTAGGTAAGGCTAGAGGAATGTTGGGGTGTATTAGTAGGGGTTTCACAGTTCGGAAGAGGGAGGTAATAATCCCTCTTTACAAGACACTGGTTAGGCCCCATCTGGAGTACTGTGTGCAGTACTGGAGGCCACACCTTCACAAGCACATTAACCAGATTGAGGCAGTCCAGGTAAGGGCAACCAAAATGTTGCAGAGACTGCATCAGAAAACATATGAGGACAGATTAACTGAACTCAATATGTAAACCCTAGAACAAAGGAGGGAGAGGGGTGATATGATTGAAACATTCAAACACCTTAAGGGCATTAACAAGGTGAAAGAGTCTAACATGTTTCAGTATAAGAAAAATAGCAGGACAAGAGGACCAAGCATGAAATTAGAGGGAGGCTGATTAAGGGGTAATATGAGGAAGCTCTTTTTCACAGAAAGGGTGGTAGATGCACGAAACAGCCTACCTCAGGAAGTGGTGGATATGAATACAGTGTAAGGCTTCAAACAGGCATGAGATAGGTATAAGGGAGCTAAACAGATGAGTATGAATAGAGAGGCCATTGACAGAGCAAAGGCCTATGGCACACTCATAAGGAAGAAAAAGAAATAGACAGACTGGATGGGCCTTGCAGTCCTTATCTGCCATCAACTTCTATGTTTCTATGGCCACTTTCCCCACCCCGGATGTGCATGGCCACTCTTCACACCCAGCCCCACCAGCACGGCCACTCTCCCCAACCAGACAGACCAGCATGGCCACTCTGCCCACCCCCACAGACCGGCACAGCCACTCTCCCCACTGAGACAGACTGGCACGGCCGCTCTCCCCACCCCAATGGACTACTCTCAGCCACTCTCCCCACCCTAAAGAACCAGCACGACTACTCTTCCAACCCCACCAACAAAGCCACTTTCCCTAACCTGGATGTGCATGGCCTCTCTCCCCACCTCGACAGACCAGCAAGGCCACTCTCCTGACCCCAGTGGACCAGTATAGCCACTCTGCCTACCCTAGTGAAGCAGCACGACCACTCTTCCAACCCCACAAACAAAGCCACTCACCCCACCCCGGATGTGCATGGCCACTTTTCCTACCCCGACCAGCATGGCTACTGTGCACACCAAATCCCGGACGTGCATGGCCACTCTCCCCACCTAGCCCCACCAGCACAGCCACTCTCCCCACCAGCACAGACACTGTCCCCAGCCCGACAGACTGGCACGGCCACTGTCCCCACCCAGTCTCACCAGCACAGACACACTCCACACCCCGACAGACCAACACGGTCACTCTCCCCACCCCAACAGACTAGCATGACCACTCTCTTTACCCTAATGGACCAGTATGCCACTACCTACCCCAACAGACCAGCATGGCCACTCTCCCCACCCTAATGGACCAGCAACACCACTTTTCCAACCCCACCAACAAAGCCACTCTCCCCACCCCAGATGTGCGCAGCCTCCCTACCCCCCCCCCAGCGGATGTGCATGGCCACTTTTCTCACACCGACCAGCACGGCCTCACTTCCCACCCAACCCCATGGGCATGGCCAATCTCCCCACCCAGCCCCACCAGCACAGCCACTCTCAATGTCCCCCTCCCTAAACAGCCACTCTCAATGCCCCTCCAACAGCATGGCCACTCTCAATGCCCCATTCCCACCTATGGAATCCAGGTCAGTGGCCCCATTCCCACTGATTCTATCCAGGTCGGTGTTGCCCACACCCCATCCCAGCACAGAAAAATAAAAAAAGACGCATTTAATACAGATTCAATGCGGATATTCTTTATTATTTCTTACATGGAGAGTAGAAAGGGGCACAAATTTGTCTACCCTGATGAGACCCACAACATCGGAGGGCAGAATAACTTAGCAAGCATTTGGCCCACTTACCCAAACAGTACACACTCTACAGCAAACAAACTGATCTTGGTTTTGTATCTCCCCCGTCCCCCCACCCACGAGTTTCAGAACTGGAGCTTGCTTGATTGATTGATTTATTTATTAAAATGTTTCACCAGGAGGGCACACTGTCAATGAGCAACAAGTAGCTTGTCTCATGGTGTGAGATAGGACTAGGCCCAGACAAGAGAACACAAACATAAACAAAAGTTATTAGGCAAAACAAACACCGGATAAGAGAATAATACTCGACTCTTTCTGTCAGGCTGTATATGCAGCACGTGCTCAATGGGCAGATATCCCACAGAATGGTTCCCAGCTCACACAATTTAAATATAGTAAAAAACAAGTTGGGCACAGCTGCCCTCACTTACTGTCAGGTTGTATGCAGTGCTCAGTTGATGGTCAGACAAACACCACATTAGACAGTCTCATCTCATTCCCCGTCTGGTCCCGTTCCCCCCCCATCCAGCATAGCTAAGGGCACGCAATTTAAAATAAAAAATTTACAGGGTGCCTTTCAGTTCTGACAAGCAGATTTACTTGGCATGTACAGATGTTTTGCCCTGGACTAAAAGTTGCGGTCACAATGACGCAGACAGAATGCTGCAGGGACAAATAAAAGCATCACAAAATTCCAAGAATGGATGCGCTGGAATTGGGAGACAATGTAGCAATTTAGCACTTTAGGCAAGTCCTGGTTTCAGTGTAAGCTGGAGTTGGGTGAGTGGGTGTTTTGGTTTGGGACTGCACAAACTCGCGACTCAGTAAAATACAGTACCTTACTGTTAGTGAGTCGGGAGAGTCAGTTTTGATTAAGGCTGGGACAATTAGTCTGCAACCCGCAAATAGTATTCCACACAGCATTTTGACCACAGTGCCTGTATGCCTCACTTGGTCTTGGTTTCCTTTTCTAGCTGCATAAGGGCACATCAATTACATAAATAAAGTATATAAATAAAGCAAATATTTTTTAATTACTTGAATTTCAGGCTGCAGAGCGGAAGATCAGAACACAGGGAGGGAGTTTCCAGGCAATCACCAGCAGCAGAACCCGTCTGTGTAACAAAATTGGAAACAAATACAACTTACGATTTTTGCAAAGAAAATTGTTGTCAGTGGTCTCAGTAGGTAGCAAACGGTCAGCAGGAATGATACAGCAATAAGAGCAAAATCAGAGCAAAAGCAGAAGAAAGAATGAACATGCTACCCTGTAATTTATGGTGCTTTGTTCTCAGAGTCAGTGAGAACAAAAGCTGCTTCCGTTTTTGGAGCTGTTTTCCACTACCCAATCAGGATCCTGCTAATCCGTCCATGTCACCACAGATGCAGTAAACCACTGTCCCTGAACAAAGTGCATAGCTGCAGTTGAGAAAGAGTGGGAGGAATCAAGAGACCACAGGGAAATTTAAGTGCAGGACAATGGTAGATTTGCATGACTCGTGAGGCTAGGGACATTTGCAAATGTCAAGGGAGACGAGGTAATTGGAGAGGCCTTTCTTGAAAGTGGTGTGGGATTTGGAGAGCCTAAGATCAAGTGGAAGAGAGTGCCATAATTTCGGGGCATAGAAGGAGAAGACAAGTTCACCCATCCTGGTAGAGCATTTTGTGAGAGATAACAGAGCTAAATACATGGAACGGAGGGAATGAGGGCTGTCCATGGGGGTAAGCATAGCAGGGAGTGTGGAGGGGATAGAAGAACGAATAATATTGTCAGTCAGACAACCTAATGAATAAGCCCGAAGTGAGGAAAGAGACAACCAGTGGAGGTCAGCAGCAAAGAGTGCAGTGGTGCTTAAGATGAGGAGCAGACAGTGCAAATCTACAGACATTGTTGTAGGCAACATACCACATTTGCAAGAAGCTTGCCTGTGGCATAATGAAGACAGGCAGAGCATAGCAGAGTCCAGGGAGGAGAAGCCCTTGGGTGACAGAGATCCTGGTGGCAGGGGTCAGAAACTGACGGACTCGGTAAGCCAGTCCAGTTTTAGCATTGACTGATTTGCAGACAGCTTTGACATGCAGAGAGAAGTAAAGAGATGGATCCAGCATGACTGCTAGGTATTTGAAGGACTGAGTTACTTCCACAAGGGAGCCATCAAGGCAAGAAACCTGGACAGATGGAGTTGAGATGACAGATTTCCTTTGTAACCCAAAGAGCATAGCCTGTGTCTTGGCAGCATTTAGCACCAGGCTGTGGGTCATAAACCAAGCTTTGATACAATGAAGATCAGAGGAGAGGTGGGAGTTAATTTCATTAATAGAGCTGGAGGAGACACAGAGAACCAAGTCATTGGCAGCATAGGGTAAGGAGAGAATGTGGGAGAGCACGGTAGGTTGTTAATGAACAAAGAAAGGCAGGGGCCCCAAGTATGGAACCTTGAGGGATGCCTGACAAAGCAGGCAGGGCAGAGAGAACTTTATGACAGGAGACAGACTGGAGCAGCTCCTCAGATAGCTGGCAAACCAGGCAAGTGTGGATTGGGAGGTGCCAATAGAGCCTAGTTGATGCAGGAGCAGGTTGTGATTAACCGAGTCAAACGCCTTTGACATGTCAATAAAAACAGCCCCAGTAAGCTGGCCTTGGTCCATAGCAGATTTGATATTACTGGTGAATTGCACTAGGGCTGTCATGGTGCTATGGTTTGGTCTAAAGCCATGCCGAGCAGGAGATTGCAGGTTAAAGTTGGCAATGAAGTTAGACACCTGTTGATGGATAAGCTTCTCCAGGAGTTTACAGAGGGTTGGCAGGAGCACAATAGGGCAGCAGTTGTTAAGTTTTTTGGATCACACTTTTTGAAGACTGGGATAACCCTGGCATTTTTCCAGGAGAGGGGCACAGTACCACAGCTAATGGAAAGGTTGAACAATCGCATGATGTGGGGTGTCAAGAAGAGCTGCACCTAATTTGAGAATTCTGGGATCCAGTCCATCAGGACCTGTGCTGCCGTGGGGAGACATCATGTTAAGAGCTCGTAGGACATCCAGCCTGGAGACCGCGTGGAGAATCAAGGAAGAATGGGATGGGGGGAGGTGTGGTGAGGGGGGAACCATCAGCATCATAACTAGGGAGGGCGGTGAAGAGTGAGCTGAAAGCAATAGCTATGGAATATGGGTTATTACAAGACAGGTTATTTAATAGAAAGTCATTGGGGGTTTGGGACACGGAGCGTCTCATTATGTGGTTTATTTGTGCCCAGTACCTTTTTGGGTTACTAGAGGTGGTATGAAGAAGGCCTCTATAGTAATTGCTTTTGGCAGTCCATAGCACTTTCTTGCAAGAGTTACGAAGGGAGAGATATGCGATGAAGTCAGAGAGCAGGGAGGAGGTTTTCCATCTGGTCCACAGTTTGTCCCATGCTTTAAGCATACGTAGAAGAGGGCTAGTTAACCATTTGGTAGGCAGGCCCTGTACCCTGTGCCTGATGGAAGGAATGTGCTTGGACTGCAAGGAGCACAGAGAGTTGGTAAAGTATTCTACAGCCAAGTCAATGTTATTTGTCACGAATATGGGGGACTAGTCGACATGCTGAAGATCCTTAGAAAAGCTGAGGTGTCAAGGGCAGAGAAGTCAGACATGGAGATGATTTTGAGTAGGTGGGAGGGGGGCTGGCATCCCAGACACAGGTGACAGGTGAATGGTCACTAATGGAATCTGGTAGCATGGTCACGGAAGAGATTCTGTCCAGCCTGTTGGTAAGTACCCCGTCAAGGAGGGTGTGACTATTACCATTGTTGGAATGTTGAGTAGGCACTGAGATAAGCTGGGTTAGGTTGGCCTTGCTTATATTAGAGTCAAGGACAGGGAGGTTTGGGCTGAGACAATTCTGATTGAAGTCACCTAGACAAATTACTTCATTGTTTTTGGTGGCCTGGGGGAGAAAAGCCAGAAATTCCTCGAGCCCATGCATGCAGGAAACTGGCAGCATGTAGGTGCAAACAATGTGTAGCTTTTGTGAGTCACCCAGCAGAAGCAGTGCATGAAGTACCTCACAGGACACAAGTGATGGGCATGGTAGTAAGGTTAGGTTTAGATGAGACTTGTAAAATAGTGCCAGAGCACCACCTCTTTTTGATGCAGGCCGATCAACCCGGAGCAAGCTGTGTCCTGGGAGGGAACATAGAGAGTTGGGGAGAGAAGGCTTAAGCCAGGATTCAGAAATTGCAAGAAGATCAGGCCTTTGAGTGGTGGTCCAAAGTGCAAGTTCTGCATGATTAGCCACTAAGCTTCTTATATTAAGGTGGGCAATTTTTAGTACTCTGGAATGGGGCCTATGGGAAGAACTGACCGAGTAGTGAAGGAGCCCTGTGGCCACGGGGCCAGGGTTAGTTTCCACATCACCTGCCAAAGATAAGGAGAGGGCAATAATCCAGGTAGCAGCCATCAAAAAGGCGAGGATGGTCCTAGCTTTGGAGATGCGTTTAGATGTGCTGTAAGGCCTAGTCAGGTGGAGAACCAGTTTTGGGCAAGAGTATTTAATATGGCTATTGAGTCTCTTAGGGAGTGGTAGCAAATTGGAGAAGGTAAAGTCCTTCATGTCTACAGAAAAGCCTAGAAGAGCAGCAGTTAGGAGGGTTAAGAATTCCAGGGCAATACCTCAAAAGAGAGGAGTTAGTACGACTAGCAGGTAGAGTGGGGGCTGCATGATCATGTAATAGAATCTGATATTTTTCAGAAGTAGGACTGAGGCAGCAAACACAGTAGACTACAGGTTCTAGGACTGCTCACAGTTATGTGCCATGCCCCATTGTCACCAGAGGCCAGTCAGATAGAGCATAGGGCAGAGAAAAGGAGTATTTAATAGATGGACGAGGTGGGGGGTGGGTGAAAATTTCAGCTTGAAGGAGCACAGCTCACACAAGGTAAATGCAAGCAGCTCCCTCTGAATAGCAATGAAATGTAAGCTCCATGAAATTGGGCTACTGCACCACAAAAGGTGCCAATTCAAAAGTTTCAGTGCACACAGCACACTCAGGGCTCCTCTGTGTCCGTACCTGCGGGGCAAAGTCTGGCAGTGAACTGTCCTTGGCTGGGCTGGGGAGGGCTGCAGAAGCAAGCCTTCAGACCCTGGAAAGGAAAGGAGACAGAGGGGTTAGCCTTTTAAATAGGGAAGGAAAATCAAAGTTAAACAGAAACAAAGAGAGAGTAGGGGTCTTGAATAGGGTAAGGAGTTGCACTGCAGAGCAAGTTCTGAGGGGGAGGGAAAGTTCTAGTGGAAGGCAGACCGAATATGGAACTAAGTCGAGAAAGCACAACTATACAATTAAACGATCTCAGAAAATTAATTTACAGGATTTAGTTTAAAAAGCAGATTAAAATGCAGTCCTGAAAATGTCAGCGTGAAGGAGAACAGCTCACACGAGATAAATGCAAGCAGCTCCTTATGAATAGCAATAAAATTTAAGCTCCTCAAAATTGGGCTGCTGCACCACAAAAGGTGCCAAGTTCAAATGTTTTGGTGCACACAGTGCACTCAGGGCTCCTCTGTGTTAGTACCTGCTGGGCAAATTCTGGCAGCGAGCTGGCCTTGGCTGGTCTGGGGAGGATAGCAGAAGCAAGCTCTCAGACCTGGAAAGGAAAGGAGACTATACTGGTATATATTCTAGATATCATCCTAGTACTTTAAATGTTGTTTTTGCCTGTATTAAATATTACATATGGCGGGCTAGATGCCAGTTTTATTTACATGTGAATACCCCAAATAGTGTAATAATAAAACAGATTGAAGAAGCATTAAAACAAGTTGAAGGAGAACAGGATTTTTGGTAGAGGGAAATTTCAGACATTGTGGGGAAATATTTTTTTGATAAACTGAAAAAGTAATAAGATGGGAAGGGTAGATATAAGGGAAGAGAAGGTTTGTTGGTAGGTTAGGTTTTGACAGGTCAGCTATGAATGTTGGGTTTTGCTTTCTTTATTTTTTCTTTGGTTTTCTTGTGGTTGATTATTTAATGAGACCGTAAACATGGTGTACGATGTGTTTCTGTGTGTGAGAATATGGATTTACTATTCTGATGTAATTTATTTCTGCAATACAAAATTCCCCTACTCACAGGAAGGGGAACCTAACATCCTGGCTCTTTGACAAGATGGCATCCGGAGTGGAAGGAGAGAGGCTGGAGGCTGTGGAGATGTGGGAGATGGTTTTCTTTCCTATCTCGGTTGAGCTAGAGAGCCATGCAGAACAAGTGCCTGTGGATAAGGGAGGGCTCTGGCCCAACAGGTATTATATTGCACGAACAGATACAAGAATCACAGGCTGGATTAGTACAGAGTGGAAGTATTTCAGATCGGGAGATTTTGGGTCATACAGTGCAAGATTTATTGATGGCAGAGGAAGCTCAGCATGCAGTCACTAGAAAAGCGCTACTCGCGCAATTGAAAGAGCTTGAAAATCCAGCGCAGGATGCGACTGCAGTATAGGGGTAGGACATTGCTATGGACACAGACGCGAGTTCTGGGATGGATGAGGTTGCAACCAAACACGCTGCAGGTACAGTGACTCCTGTATTGGAGCACAAGGTTAGTGATGTTTCTACCTTACAGGATGATGCACATGTATGTACAAAAGTGGGTTCAGCATCTGGAATGGCATTTATGGGTGCTCAGCCCTGCCTAAGGTGCCCCACAGCTCCGATGCTTGATGAACAATCTGCTGAGTTACTAATAAGGAATAAAGTTAAAGTGTCAGGAATGATACATTGCGATACTAAGTCGAGCCTAAGACACTGCAGTTAAATCAAGAACTGATGTTGTAGACGAATTGTGTTCAGCAGAAAAAGCTCTGCAGGTGGCAGGGTGGGAAAAGGACACTGAAAATGGGGACTTCCCCTATACATATTCCCAGGGCCATACATGATGTACAAGTGGATGATTTAAATAGTACGCCTAAGGACAATGCTCCCCAGAATATGGAGCTTCCAGATGAACTGAGGTTGACCCCAAATCCTATATTTCAATTGCCAGGTGTTTCAGCTGTTCCACTTAATATTGTCCCAGGGTTACGAGCTCTACAAGCACCCCCGCATGTTAACCAGGCTCCCAAACTTTCATATTCAGCTGCAGCCACGTGGAATATGTTAGGCCTAAGGCAGCTTTCCCCCGGGCCCCTATGCAACCTGCAAAATGTCATAACGCCGTACGTCTAAGATATTTGGGAGGCATGGTGGAGGCCCCTGTTAGACTGTATGTGGAGAGAGTACTCAATAAAGGCTTGCTTAAATTCTTTGCCAAAGAGATTCACGTCTTAATTTATGTTTCGGGAGAAACAACCTTTGACATAAGTTTTAAAACTCAGCAAGGCTTGGAACGGTTTTGGATTAAATATCGAAGGTTATAAAATACCCCACTATGGACCCTTGTCTTACCTCTGTCACAGCCTACCCAAAAAACAATAACAGTTCTTTTCTGCAGTGAGGGGGTCAACATGAGTGATTTGATTCACTGGCTCAAAGCATGCTGCACAGTCCTCTTGAACCCAGAGGCAATATTTGACTATGAACAATTGTTGACTGGGGGTTGGCCGGTGAGAGTGATGCTGAAAATGATGGATACAGGTTTGAAGCACCTTCCTAACAGCTTTTTTTGGGTCAGGGATTGTGGTGTCCTTTTCTACTCTGGACAGCCCAAAGTCTGCTACAGGTGTGGCCTGGTGGCACACTTGAACAGTGCCTGTGATCAAATGAAATGCACTATCTATGGTATAGTTGAACATTCAGGATTTCATTGTGTGGAACAGGAGAGATACAATTTGTGTGATGTGTTGGGTCATAATTTTCAAACCCGTCAGTGGGCTGTGCACAATCATTCTGATTTAGCGGATGGGGCTAAGCAACACCTCTATATCACCTTGGCACAGAAACAGAGGATTTTTGCCCATAATGAACCCAAGATGGATTGGAGTGTGGTACATCCTGATACAGTCCCAGGAGACAGCTCAAATGCATCGGAAACACCCATGGAGGTGGGTTCACCGGCAATGAATTTGCCACAACCAAATAGAGAGATGACTCGATGCAAACGGCATTCGAGGTTGGGGTAGAAGATACTGAGAGGGAGACTTTGACTTTGTAAGACTCGAACAGTGAACAGGAACTCATACCCATGGCACCTATTGTGCAGGACCCACTCAATGTGATTGCACCTGAAACTGAGGTGATGAGCCCCCCCCCTCCTCCCAACGCACATGGGGCATCAGTTCACTACGCCCAGGGTCACCTGTCTTAGACGCATGCTCAATTCATGCCCTGAGACTGTCACAACCCACAGTAAATATGAGCTTTTGCAGACAGATGGGGAAATCTCAGGCAGTGACTCAGATTTCTCTTCTATTCAGTCTTCAATTCCTGATCAAACTACGGACACAGAGATGTCAAGGGAATGATCAGGTTCTCAAAAACAAAAGGCCAAGACTAAACATAGGGAGTCGGTGATCCATAGAGAGCGTTTGAAATAAATAAGGGACCTTTCTCCTTACCCTTTCCCTTATGTTGAACCCTGAATACCTTACTTGTCACACTGTGAACGTAAACAGCATTAAGAATCCAGATAAACAGGACTTAGTGTTCTCTTATTTCATTATGTGTGCTCTGGTGATTGTTTTTATTAAGGTGTCAGGTACCATACATTGCATGAACTGTCACAAGCTACTTGGGCCTGGTACCCTGGACCCTCTTTTTAGTCCATGGGACAGGAAACATGTTCAGGGGTTGGTATTTTGTTTAATTGTTCAGGCATCGAATTGGTAAAACTGTATGATTTAGTGCTGGGGAGAGTGCTGAATTTAGATGTACAAATCCACCACATCCTGTATAGACTAATCAATGTTTATGCCCCGCAAACCAAAGCACTGAGAGTGGACCTTCAGATAATGATTCAGCCCTTTTTACACACCTCGCAGGAGACATGAATTGTGGTCTCTCCTTAAAGGATGAAACTGCTATGTCCAAGACTTCTAAATTTTTTTCTGACTCTCTTTTTAACCTCTATATTGAAAACTGCCTGCCTAGTAGATTCATACAGACTCCATACTGGCCTACACACACCCACTTTTCACAAGGGTAATTCGGCCACATGAATTGTCTTTCACTTTGTATCTCAGCATTGTCCTATGCCCATCATGGAGGAAAAGGTGACAGTGGCAGAATTTTCTGATCATAACATGCTATCAGTCAGGTTAAAGGAGGTGGCTTAGATTTGGAAAGGTCCAGGGACCTGGAAAATGAACATCACCCTGCTTATTGATCTAGGCCGGGACATTCAGACTGTGCCAGAATGATGCGCAATAGAGGAGCAGGTGCTAATCCAGTGCGCCATGGCACAACGGGCATGATATTCAAACCATGCGCAGGACAAGGTGCACCTGCACAATGCAGCTGAATATCACCCCCAATGCACCATAGCACAACAAGGAATGCGCAACGGGGCAGGGACAATGTGCAATAGTGCCCCTAGGGATGTGCAGAGACAAAGCCAGGAATCAGCTGAGCAGCAACCAGGGATGCGCAAGGTGCAGAGGAGCATGCACTAGGACAGACAGCAGCAGCCCCCCCACACCAGACCAGGGCAAAGCCCCTAGAGGTGGACCCAGTACCCCATGAGCAGCACAGCCAGACAGGTGCAAAAGGGACCACCGACCCTCGAATTACAGTGGTGAACCACCAGCAGATCTGCACCAGTAGACCCCAGCTGCTAGGCACGGCACCCCTGGACCATTCTCCAGCCAACAGGGACCAGGACACAATGATGGATGAAGACCCACCCATGCCACGTCCCCATCCAAACAATGCCCCCCTTCAGGACAGTGCATCTGAGACACCTAGCCCAGATGCGTGACCAAACAGTGCATGGCAATGAAGGCAGTCCACCACCCCCATGCCTATGCATCCAGTCACCTTGGAACACATTGCACACCCACCACATCACCACTGTGATCACCCAATGCAGGCAGTGGGACCGTCCACCAACACAACCACAACCCACACAAGGCCCCCCACCATGTCCCCAGTGGAGACACAGCAAGGTGGGTGACCCAGCACCAGTACCCGATTGAACCTGCATGTGACCAGGTCCACCACGGATGGCACCACATGTAGGAAGGCTCCCGAACACAGGAGCAGAGCAAGGGCCCACACCCATGCACCAACCACTACCACAGCATCGATCCCACCAGGCAACATAGCACCCTCCTGTGGGGCATGGAGGGATGCTCCAAACAGGAAGCAACACAGGGCACACCCAATGCCCGCCCTCTGACCCGGTCCCATGGGTACCCCGGCAAGCATCCCATCAAAGCTGTGTGATAGGCACTGCTAGTGTGAATCCCATGGTGCTGTGTAACCTGCAGGCCACCCATCACCAGGCAGCCATTGACCCTGCCATGTAGCAGGCACCCCATGAGCCTGCACACACTGACGGCAGGCGCATGGGCCTGGGTCATCCCACAGTCACCTGTCCACCACCCACATGCAGCGGGTTCCCATGTGACAGCCACTGGTCCACAGGCACCACCCCAGTCCACATGGACAGAATGAAGGGGGCATTCAGTGGCACTGCCTACAGTGGCAACAGGGCCGACATGCCGATAGGCATGGGGTTGGAGTGCCAGCTGCAAGCGCGCCATGTCTGCAAGGTGACAGGTATGGCCTGCCCTCAAAGGCATGCTGGCAGGTAAGCATGTGGCGGTGGTAGCCACATGACCACGTGAACCCCAGTGGTGCATGCAGGTGGGGCAGTGGCAATGGCCACAGCTGCACAGACAATGGCCACACCGACAGGGGGGACCGGAAAATGCCACATGCACCACAGCCAGCACAGCCAGCATCACACAGGCGAACAGTGCACAGGGCACACCACACATGCCCTGTATAGATAGGCCATGGCCCCCACCCACACCTGTGGAGGAGCACCACCAGGCACACCCACGCCCACCCCAGCCCCACCACACAGCAGCCATGAACCACTGCAGCAAGGCCACATGTGCCAGCTGCAAATCAGTGACAGACATGGATGTAAATAGAAATGTATGTATTAGTACAACAACAATGGAACAAAACCTATTTACATATACAGTATGTACATCAGGGGAGGGGTATGGGTAGGATGCTACAGGGGGGGTAGGGAAAAGGGGTAGGAGACATGGGGAAAGGCAATAGTAGGGGTCAAGGGTGTGTGGGGAACAGTCCAGGTGGGGAGGGGCAAAGATGGAGGCCATCAGGCCCTATTGGTGGCCCCAGTCCTCCGCCATAGCCCTCCGTCAGCTGTGGTGTCTCCTCCTGGACCTCTGGTCATGTCGCTGCAGCAGTTCAAGTGTGGCCCTCACCACCAGCAGGAGCTCCTGGTGAGTCCTCTCCACCACCTCCCAATGATGGCCACCTAGGACAAGGGAGTAGAAACAGTATGAGTGCTTGGCCAGGATAACGCAGCCCACCCAACGTGCATGGCGTGCATCAGTGACCGGCGCCCCTGGGATGGCATGCAACCACCCACAGTGGCGCACCCACATGAGCTGCCAAGCCATATAACCACAGCCATGCAAGCTGCTGCACACCATCACCGCCCATGCACCGCACACCACAGCCCTGGCCGTCCGGAGTCATGGCAATGCAGTGTGATGGTAGTGGCACAGCCAGACATTGAGTACACCCACAGCCCATCCGCAACACCCACCCACATGTGCAAGGCCATAGGACGGTGCAGAGGACATAGCAGGTGGTACACAGCTGGAGGGGCCATGTGCAGAGGGGCCATGCCACACCCCCACCCCTGCAAGCCATCATGCACATATGTATAGGGGAAAATGGTACTCACCTGCATCCCGGTCACCTAGGCGCTGCTGCCCCGCAGTACCACCCGTGTTGGCTGGTTGATGCCCCTCTCCACCTGCGTGGTCCTGGCCCTGACCAGCCACTGCCAGCCGTGCTCGCCATCTGTCTTTAAGGCCTAGGAGGGAAATATGGAAAGACACACATCAGCACCTCTATGAACCATGGGCCCTCCACTCCCCGACCTGTGTGATGTGCCGCACAGTGTGTCCGGGTTGCCGTGGCTCAGGGCAGTCACGGTGCACCCTCACAGCCACCAACACATGTGCTGACCCACCCCCACCCCCGGACGTGGGGCATGGTGACCATTGTGCCCCAAGGACTGTTCAATGAGACTGGTGAAGGTCAGTGTGCACCTACCTGGTGGTGGCACTGCACCCCTCCGTACCCATGCCTGCAAGCACCTCAGCCTGTCCAGGTTCTGCCACTGCAGGTCACCATTCCATGGGTGACATTGCTTCATCATGTGCTGGCTGCAGGTTGCCTCCTCCAAGCCATCCACAACCTCCTTCCACACGTCCATCCATGGCCTCTGGAGGGGGGCACCTAGCCAAACAGGGCCCCAGTGTGTGGCTGAACAATGGCCATGAGGTTGGTGAGCTCCAGGTCACCCCATATTGGAGCATGATGTTCCTTGGTGCACGGCATGTCCCTCGCTAACCAGACATCAAAATGGTGGCCAGTAGTGCACGTGGACCACGTGAGGAGCTAGCATGGTGCTGTGCTGCTATTTGCAATTGCACAGGCACTGAGCAGTGCAATAGGGTAGCAGCCATGGGGCTGCACGGCACCCAGAGGACAGAGGTCATCTGCGGGGTCAAGGGTCTGGCCACACATAGAGCACCACGGAGCTATTGGGGGCCCCTCGTATGGTGCACGGTAGGGGCATGTCACTAATGCAGTGCAGTGGCCTACTGTGCAGAGGCACGATGGGAATGACAGAGCAGTGGTGCAATAAGGGCATGATGGCACTGTGCCAGCTGCACTATAGCGCATGTGCCCCATAGGTCATAGCAACGCACTTGTGCCACAGGCACGATAGTGGCCAGGCACTGTGCTGCCTCCTGCACAATGTGCATATGCTGTGCCACTGGCATATGTGTTGGCAGCACATACATGCGTGCTGAGGGGCCGACTGCGCACGTCACAGTGCTGTTCCCCGGCTAGAGCATGCACAACTCCATTGTGCAAGGCGCAGACGCACGATATTCAGCCATGATATGCAAATCAGCTCATGAGTCATTCTGCGGTGTACCCACTGCATTTGCATCCCATTACAGTTGCGCATGACCTCATTTGCATGCGTTGCGCTATAAGGGCGCCATGGAACTGCACAGGCCATGGATCGGTATTGCAGCCTTTGAAGGTAAGCATCATGCTGTGGGGCCATTGGGACAATGGGCTGTGAGGGCGGTGTGGCACTGAACAGTCCATGGTAACACCTGCCCATCTCCACAGGTACAGGCATGTCCAAACGTGAGGAGAATGAGGAGCAGGGGATGGTGCATAAGCGAAGGACGAACTTCACCAGGGTGGAGTCAGATGCCCTATTCAAGGCCTACCTGGACAGGGAGCAACTCCTGAGTGGATAGAGGGGCACACCACAGGCCCAGGCGACAGCATGGGAGGAGGTGGTACGTGCGGTCAACCAGCAGGGCAGCCGCCAGCGTTCTGTGCAGGAATGCAATAAGAAGGTTGGCACTGACAGGAGGAGGAGGATCAAGAAGAAGGTGGCTGCCATCTGGGCGACGTGTTCCACCACAGGCAGGGGACAGCAGGTTGTGCCATGCCTGATGCCACGGGAGGAGCAGGTGGCAGGCAGCATGCGGTGCTGTGCCATTGAGCGTGTACCTGGTGGAGGCTTCCAGACAGGTGGCAGCCCATCACTGCATGGTAGGAACCGTGGTGGCGGTGTGAGGGTGGCAAGGGGATGGGGCCAGGGGTCGGTCGGCACCACTAATGGTACTGTGTTCCCTTTCTGCTCCTGAGCATCTGCACGGAGCAGTGGAGATGGGTGCATCCACTGAGGGTGCAACCCTGGAACAGGTGGAGGCCCATCCACTTCCACCGGTGTCCGAGGGTTCAGCGTCCAACAGCCCTGCATGGCTGTCCGGGCTGATGCCTGTGGTGCTAGTGCAGACAAGGCCCTGGCTGTGTTCCAGCAAGATGCCAGACACGGTGTCCTGTGTGCCAAGACACAGATTGGGGCCGACTTCAGCACTGATGATGACGTGACATACATCTTGGACAGTGATGCTGGTGTGTCACAGGGGGCACCCTCGACAGGCGACCACCTGGGTGGCTGTGTGGGCAGTGTTGGCATGGTTGACTGCCCACCAGCCACTGTGCCTGTCGTGTCTGTAGTGTCCAGTGGGGCAGCTCTGGCATGCAGCTGTGGCAGTGATGTAGGTGGGGCCGATGCAGCTGCACCAGTGATGCCCAGTGCTCAGCAGCCGGAGGGGTGGTGGCAGCAGCTGGACAGTGTTGAATGGTGGCTGGTGGCAGCGGGCTGCAATGGTGCACATTGTGAGGTAATACCCCAGGATGGCACCGCCATGCAGCACCCACCATCGCAGGGCGCTGCACTGCAAGGCCAGGTCTCACCCGTGGGTCGGCATGGTGCCCATGCGGAAGACCCCTTGAATGACCACAGCCATCTGCTCCAGGCCTCTGTGGATCAGCAGGTCTGGCTCATGGCAGCAGTGGATGCACTCCATGTGGAGCTGCGCCAGACAGAGGAGCAGTGCAGTAGGGACCATGCCCTGCTCCTGGCAGAGTTAGCTAGGCAGTGGGTGGACGTGACTGCAGCCATGGATAGGCACACCACTGTGGTGACAACTGTCCTGGCAACACTGGCTGACTGGTTGTGTGCCCAGCTGCCGCATACCCCTCAGAGTGCAGTGTCCACCCCTTGGGCCCAGAGTCTGGTGACCCCAGCCATGTTGACACCAGGTTCGGCTGTGGGCATACCAGGCACACCTGGTGCGGGCATGATTGGTGGCCTGCAGACACCTGCATGAACCTGGTTGTGTTCACCCAGTGTCACCCCTGGGGGACCATTTGTGCAACCCCATGAGGCCACTGAGCAGCCTATCCTAGCTGGCAGGCCTCGGCAGGATCACCCACATGTCCGTGGTGGAAATGCTACTGTACAGCGTGACTGACCCTACCCCCTCCATGACCACTGTCTGCCACTGCCCTGTGTGCACTGTGGAATTATGTGTGTGATGCATAGGTGTGGTAATCAGTCCTGCACACACAGGGGCCCTGTGCACGCCCACCCGGCAGCTGGCCACTGTGGTGTGTGTATGATGATGCCAGCATAGCGCTGTCCACCACTGTGCAACGGTGCTCAGCACCTGAGACATGCCCAGTGCCTGCCTTTTGGGTCCAGTGTGGGTGGGTGTGCATGTGGGGGTGGGGGTGTGCGTGTGGCTGTGTGGGCAGGGGATGAGGGTGTGTGCATGTGTGTTCTTGCTGTGTGCAGCCCTGCTGTGTTCTGCCATGGTGTTCAAGCCCCCGCCCATTCACATACTCCTGCCACTGACCCAGGCTGGTTGTCTGCCTCCACCTGTCTGTTGGCTGTGCTTGGATACCCGGCGAATGCTTGTGGACAAGTTCACCTACCTGTGTGGTCCCTAGTGCTCCTCTGCGATGGTGTCCCAGTTCTGCTGTGCCATCTGGGCCAGCCAGGGATCCCTTCACCCAGGGGGTTGCTGCCCACCTCTAGCTGGACTGGTGTCCCCATCATCCCCACCGCTGCCCCTCTCTTCAACCTCAATGGTTATCCCACTGTCGGTGGCCATGTTGTGCAGGATACAGCAGGCCAGGAATAGCCTGCAGGCCTTTGAGGGGCTGTACTGTAGAGCACTGCCAGACCTGTCCAGGCAATGGAACCAAGCCTTCAGCTGCCCGAACACTCACTTGATGATGTTCCGTGTCATGGCATGTGCCTCATTGTACTGTTGCTGTGCTGGGGTGGAGGGCTGCTGGTATGGTGTGAGCAGCCAGGGCCAGAGTGGGCACCCACTGTCACCTGTGTGTTGTGAAGTATCGTTAGTATGGGGATCTGTGTCACTGTGACCCCGGCCTTCCAGGCTGCATCCCATGGCACCCCTGCTCTTGCACCACACACACCCTCTAGTGCCCCCATCATCTGGCGTGTACTGCATACTCACCTACTAGATGGCCAGTGGGGATGTCCCCACTCTTGAACCTGTGGCACAGTGCAGACTGGTGCCAGATGAAGTCATCATGTGCTCCCCCACGGTGCATAGCACAGACATTGATTATGCACCCCCTGGCATCGCACACCACCTGGCAGTTGACGCTTGGGTATTCCTTGCGGTTGATGTATATCGACCCCACTGGGCTGGGTGGTGTGTGGATGCCAACATGGGTGCAGTCAATGGCTCCAAGCATGCCAGGCAACTGTGCTACCCTGTGGAACTCCTGCATGTTTGCTGTATGCTCTGCCTGTGTGCTGAGGAAATGGATGTACTCCACAGCATGTGGCAGCAGTGCGTTAAGGAATTGTGTGAGGTTGCATGACACAGCCAACTGGGTTATGCCTGTTGTGTCCCCTTTTGGTCTCTGGAAGGTGCCTGTGGTGAGCAGGCACATGGCGGCCGTGACCTTTGTCTCCACTGATAGGGCATGGCTCCATCTTGTGGGTGCCTGCATCTCCTCACTGCACAGCTCACAGAGCCACCTCAGAATGGCCCAGTTCAGGTGGTACCATCCCATGATCTCGGTACAGCTCGAAGCTGCTGCAGGCGTGGTACAGCCTGTTCTGGGCATACCACCGATGGGCCCTTCCATGGCCACGCCTCCCTGCACCCTGCCTCCTCACACCCCTCATGACCACCTCCATCTGGAAGGTTGCACTGGTCATGTCCTGGGTTGTTGTTCCCCCCCGGGCGGCTCTCCCCCCCCCGCTGTGCACTGCTGGCCCTGCCCTTGCACCGGGTGCACCCCTGGCACTGCACCGCCTGTGCCACTCACAGTGTGATCTGCCTGGGCCCCTCTGCTGTCCCTCCTCTGTGGCACCCATGCACAGTCCCTCTGACAAACACACACACACACACACACATGCACAAACACAGTCTTTGTGACCTCGTCCACCTCTGGGCCCCTCCTGTGCTGCTTTCTTTTGCCCTCACTCCCTGCTGCTATGTCCCATCTCCCTGCTGCTATGGATCCTCTCATGCGCAAGCTTCCTCCACTCTGTTGCTCCCTTTCATTTTGGCTCAAGTCCACTATTGCACAACTTCTGATTGCTTCTCTGTTGCATACGTCGCCTTCTGTTAAATATCGCACTGCGCCACATATTCATGGTTACACCCCTGCAGTTGCACATGTATTATTTCACCGCGCCTCAAGATTGGATTTTGTGCGGATCTGCTGCTACTGAATATCATATTTTGGCACATTTCGGTGATTGCGCAGGCACATCCCTATTGCGCATGGTGCAACTGCTCTGAATATCACAGTCGAAGTGTTTAAAGTCCTTTTGACTGAATTTCTACAAGCTAGGAAATCGGTTCTAATTTTATATGATGATGATGCGATCCAATGGTGGCTGGACACCAAAAGAGAATTGAGAATTTTTAAAAAAAACTGTAGCACCAATTTATGTATGACTAAGTATAAAGAATATCTCACCACTAGAACTCATCTACACAGATTAATGTCATTATCCACGGCTACTAGTTGTGACTATACTTCTCAAATTCAAGTGTTGAAAAATCAGTTGCATTTGTTTCATATGGAGAAGGCCCATTCTCTCAGACAGCAACAACAATTTGTCACATCTTTAACTATGGAAGCTGTTTGTTCATATGAATCTTGTCAATCTCGAGTGGGGAAAAAAGAAATGTGCCTTTGTACAATCAACACAATCAGTTAACACTAATGCTGGGATTATGGAGGTCATTACTACATATTCTAGTAGGACGTAAGGTCCAATGGCTTTTGACATGGCACAAGCTGACTGCTTTCTGGCATTGATTTTCCAAGGATCCCACAACTGGAGAGATTACTGATGGTTAAAGCTATACAGACCTTTGAGATGATGGATGCAGTCCACACCCTAAAGAATAATACAGCTCCTGGCCCAGATGGCTTACCTTTGGAATTGTATCAATTTCTGGTTGTAGAATTAGGGGAGGAATTGATACAGGTGTTCAGTTGCTTATTAAAGAGCCCAGACATCCCTCTGCAGCTCAGTATGGGGTCTTTGGTTTACTTTATATAAAAAGGGGAACAAAAAAGACATCAACTAATTGGAGGCCGATAAACCTGTTAAATACAGACTTCAAAATATTATCCCAAATTTTGGCTAAGCGATTAATGTTGGTGGCAAAATAGGGTAATTTCAGTGTCTCGGACCTCTTCTATTCCTGGCACATTTTCTGGAGCTGGAAGGAGAATACTTCTTTATTCAACTGCGAGCTGTGTGAGAAATTCTATATTACACTTGATATCTGCAACAAACGTGCACTTTTGCTTAATTCTGTGGGAGGTGAAACTAACTACCCTTGGTAATTGCTTTTTATTCACATATTTATTTAGTGTTTAACCAAGAAAGGGCTTGCAAACTCTGTTTATCTTGTTAGTAACTTCAGAAGGATTTAAATACTGCATTTGGGTAGATCCTTGGAGGTAGCTAGATTGTCTACTAGGATTTTCTGACAGTTAAACTATTTTTAAATAAATTACAGGGCTGAGAAGTTGAAAAAGAAGCTTGCAAACTCTGCTTATCTTGGAAGTAACTTCATAAGTGTTTGAATACTGCATTTTGGTTGTCCCTTGGGGGTAGCTGGATTGACTACTAGGATTTTGGGACAGAAACTATTTTTAAATAATTTACTGGTGTGTAGGAGTTTGTGATAGTTAAACTATTTTTAAAAAAGTTACTGTTGTTAAGGAGTGGTCATAGTAAAACCTGCAGTGTGAAACAGGAAAAGACAGTCTTTCAAGCAACAGAGGGAGGTGGATCTAGGTTTACATTTGTTTGTTACAATTCTTAACATTTTCAGTGCAGGAAGAGTTTAAAGCACAGCTGACTTATTTTGGGGCTGACAGCTTTCAGAGCACAAACCACCAGGCCTGTTTTGGGGCTGGGGAGGCTTACCTGTGTTTGACTTGGATGTGTGGATTTTTCTGTTTGATTAGTAGGGTGTTTTCTCTGTCAAATTGTTGTGTAGGGCATCTTGCTGACAGGAAGGCACTCATCGCAGCGGTGGGTCAGAGCTTTTAGCTGATTGTTTTGTGAGGGCACAGTTTAGGCCTAACCCCTTCCCACCCCTCACCCACCCACCCCTGGAAATAGTTCCTTTATATCTGGGTTCTGACATCATTTCCTCAAGAGTGCAAGGTGCATATCACTGTCATATCCTCTCACACACTGCACTGACAATATAAGCATACACATTGTATTATATATATATATATATATATATATATATATATATATTCTATATTACAAACCAATCACATACACACACAAAAAAAAAATGTGGACAGTAGTGTAATGTAATGGCTGTGGGGCAGCAGTCTTCCAGGAGTCTTTCTGGAGGCTGAGATACTGCCCTATTTGCAGACAACTCTTTGCCCTGAGGGAGGAAGTTGCCCGTCTTCAGGCCACACTGGACAGTAGTAAGGGGACCTTCCCCCAGGCCACACTGGACAGTAGGAAGGGAACCTCCCCCATCCAGGGAGCACCAGAGCCACCACCACTACCTCAGCGGTTGCGAAGAAAGCACAGCAGTTGGACCACAGTGGGCTCAGGGAGGGTGAGGATGGTGGAACAGAGGCACACCCAGTCAGTTGTTCCACACCACAATCCATACACCATCCTGGAGGAGCATAGCTCCCCTATGGATGCACCCACAGAGCAGACTAAGGAGGCTGAGGACAACTGTCACAAGGGAGGCCCACAGGAAGGAGGCAGAGGACACCACAAGGAAAGGAAGCAGCTCCTGGTGGGGGACTCAATAATTAGGGGCTAGAACTGGGGGGAGCAGGGAAAACTGAAGTAAAGTGCCTGCCTGGTGCCATGGCTTGGAGAGACAGGAAGCACATCCTCAGGATCACGAGAACAGCTGCATGGGAGTCTGAGCTGGACATCATTGTCCACCTAGGGACAAATGACTTGGCTAATCATGAGATTAGAGCAGTGCAGAAGGACTTTGTAGAATTGGGAGGGCCCTAACACAATAGCACACACAATATCCTTCTCTGAGGTGCTGCCTGTCAATGGCATGAGTGAGGCGAGGGTACTTTGCACCATGCAGTTTAATGAATGGTTGAAAAATGGTGTGGAGCACAGGGGTTTGGCTTCATTGGGACTGGGTTTCACCTGGAGGACACCAGCCTATACTGGCAGGATGGTCTGCATCTGTCCAGGAAGGAACAAGTCTTTTGAGCAATTGGTTTAAATGCTTCATCTAGGCTGCTTAAACTAGTCAAGGGGAGGCACTGATAAGCAGCAGGAAAATCCAGCCTCTCCTACAAAACAGGATACTAAATGAGAAAAAGACCCAGGTAGACAGGTCAGTGGGGATGCTGCAAAAGAAGGTAAAGCCATCAAAAATGGAGCAATGAGTACCAATGCCCATAGTCTGAGTAACAAGCTTCCTGAATTAGTGGGCTTGATGGAGGAGGAACATCTGGATATCGTGGCAGTCACAGAAACATGGTACACACAAAAACCATGACTGGGACATAAACATACCAGGATACACTATCTACAGGAGGGACAGGAGGGTAAAGAGGAGGAGGAGTAGCTCTTTATATAAGGAAGGAATCAAAGCAACAGAACAAAATGGAAAACAGGGAGAAGAAGAAGCACTGTGGGTAAATTTGGGTAGCGGCAACACAATCCGCACAGGGTTGTATAGAACCCCCTTCTCAGGGAGGAAATGGACAGGAAACGATAGAAAGAATACTTGAGAATGGCAGAAAAAGGGACATATTGCTGATGGGTGATCTGAATATGCCAGATGTTAACTGGAATGCAGTTGCAGCAGCCACTAAAGAGTGGGGTTATTCTAGATGCCCCACAAGGGCATGCCTTAGACAACTAGTATTGGAGCCCACTCGAGAGGGAGCAATCTTAGACCTGGTTCTCTCAAATGGAGATGAAGAGAGGATCACAGATGTAGAAGTGGGTAGCCATCTGGGAACTAGCGACCATCGAACAGTATGGTTCACAATAAACACAGCAATAAAGTCAAGCCATACAAAGGCAAAAGTACTGGACTTTAGGAGGGCTGACTTTGTCAAAATGGGTGAGTGCAATGGAATTCACCGCAAATGGGCGGGGGTGGAAGAACAATGGGGAATAATAAAAACTGCCATCACAGAGGTAGCAAGCCTTTGTGTGAAGCAAATTAACAAAACGAAATGATGTAAGAAACCACTATGGTTCTCAAAGGAAGTGGCAGTGAAGGTTCAAGAGAAAAAGAAAGCATTCAGGAAGTTGGAGGGGTGGGGAGGGACCTGGGAGGACAGTAGTCTCTATGCCAAGGGCAGACTACACTTGAGTGAGGAGGGAAAGAAAGTGTTGAAACAGAGGATGGAGGAGTACATAGAGGAAGTTGGGAATTTAAACTAGGAGTGGGGGGTGGCAATTGGGGAAGAGATATGAAGAGACCACAGGTTGGGAAACCATATGAGCTTAACCCCCTTAACAGTGACAAAGGACACATGGCAAGTACTATTGGTGGTGCTAGAAAAGGGGGGCAGGATGGGAGGGGGGGAAAGGGTGGAAGGTGGTCATCCTTAATGCTAGGAGCCTTGGGAGGAAAACTGCAGAGTTACAGGTTCTCATGGCAGAGAGAGAGGTGGACATTGCAGCCATCACAGAAACATGGGCCACGCAATACAACGACTGGGATCTGTCTGTACCAGGTACAGGTTATTTCAGAGGGACAGGGTGATTGGGAAAGGAGGGGTGGCACTATATGTTAAGGAAGGACTGAACGTGTAGGGAGGAAGGAGAGGAGGGTAGTACGGAGTCAGTTTGGATGAATCCAGGATCCCAAGAATAGACTTGGAATGGGAGTGGTGTACAGGCCACCATCTCAGATGGTGGAGTTAGACAGGGAACAAACAGGACAGATCCGGAGGACCTGCGAGAAGGGTAGTGTGGTGATTGTGGGGGACTTCAACATGCCAGGAGTGGACTGGAGTACCCCAACAACCAGGAACAGAAGGGAGCAGGTACTGTTTGATGCCTTCCAGGACAGCTTCCAGCTGCAAATGGTCAGTGAACCAACCAGGTTAGGGAATACCCTTGACCTTGTGCTGGCAAATGGGGACTTTGTGAGAGAACTTACAGTGGAGGAACGCTGTCAGGAGTGATCACCACTCAGTATAGGCTCACATTGATATGGGCAAGGAAGGGTGGAATCCTGCACAAGAGTGCTGGATTTCAGGAGGGCTGACTTTGGGAGGATGGGGGAAGTGGTAAAAGGGTACCTGGCCAGAATTCAATCTAGTATGAACACTAACCAGAGGTGGGAGCTCATAAAGCTGGGGATAATGGAGGCAACCAAAACCTGCTGCAAAGCCCAGAGCAAGAAGGCTAGGGCTAAGAAACCGAGCTGGTTGAGCAAGGAGGTCATGGAAAAGGTAAAGAAGAAAAAGCTGCCTTTTAGGAAGTACAAGAAAACAGGGAGGGGGAGGACAGGAGGTACTTGACAGAATCAAGGAGGTGACAAGGGCAGTAAGGCAAAGCATCTATGGAACTCAGGCTGGCACAAGGCATTAAGAAGGGGGAGAAGGACTTCTTTAAGTACATCAGGGAGAAAAGGAGCTGTAAGGACCACATAGTAAGGATTAGGAAGGAGGGGTTGGGTGGAAGCAGGGTGCGATAAGGCAGAAGCACTAAATGAGTACTTCTGCTCAGTATTTACTAAAGAGAAGAGGGGGGGGACACCCAAGGTGGGAGAAATGGCAGAAGCAGGGGAAGGGGTGACAGATGGGGAAATCATGGAGGGCAGAGTTCGAGAGGGTTTGAAGGCACTGAGGGTGGACAAGGCGCCAGGCCCAGATGGCATCCACCCCAGGGTACTGAAGGAGCTGGCAGAGGTCCTGCAGGACCCTTGCAGACCTATTTAATGCCTCACTACATTCCGGGTGTGTACCTCAGGACTGGAGGATGGCTCATGTGGTGCCCTCCACAAGAGTGGCCCTAAGGATGAACCGAAACTACAGACCAGTGAGCCTCACATCCATCGTGGGTAAGCTAATGGAGACTATCCTGAAGGAGAGGCTGGTGGCCTCCTAGAGGCCAAAGGACTACAGGACAGCAGACAGCATGGCTTCATACATAGCAGATCCTGCCAACCAACCTGGTGGAGTTCTATGACCGGAACTAGGCAACTGGACAGGGGCCATGCAGTGGATGTCCTGTATCTGGACTTCAAGTAAGGCATTCGACTCAGTGCCGCATGGAAGGCTGGGAAGGAAGTTAGTAGGCACAGGGTTGGGTGCAAAGCTGGTGAGATGGGTAGGAAACTGGCTTCAGGGAAGGCAACAGAGGGTGGTGGTGGGTGGGGAGCTCTCACACCCAAGGGCAGTGACGAGCGGTGTTCCACAGGGCTCGGTGTTGGGACCAGTGTTGTTTGGGATATTCATTGCAGACATATCATGGGACATCAAGAGCAAGATCAGTCTGTTTGCTGATGATACCAAGGTAGGCGCGGTGGTGGATGACCTAGGGGGATGGCAGGTGTTGCAAGATGATCTGGCAAAGCTTGAAACCTGGTCAGACACCTGGCAACTGGGGTTTAATGCCAAAAAGTGCAAGGTGCTGCATTTTGGGATGAAGAACCCAAGGAGGAGGAGTAACCAGCTGGGGGGAGTGCAGCTTGCCCAGACAGAGGAGGAGAAGGATCTGGGTGTGCTCATTACAGGGTCAATGAACAACTCAGCACAATGTAGGAAGGCAACTGCAAAGGCCAACAAAGTGCTGGGTTGTATTGCGAGGGGTATATCCTCGAGGAGGGAGGAGGTGATTCTGCCACTGTATAGGTCATTAGTTAGACCACACCTGGAGTACTGTGTGCAGTACTGGTGCCCGTATCTGAAGAGGGACATTAAGTTACTGGAGGGGGTGCAGCGCAGGGCGACAAAGATGATCAAGGGGCTGGGGGACTTATCATACGAAAGGAGGTTGAAGGAGTTGAACATGTACTCACTGGAGGAGAGGAGGGACAGGGGTGACATGATTGAAACCTTTAAATACATGAAAGGAATGAACAAGACGTATACAGAGGGGCTGTTCAAAGTAAGGGAGGAGAGGGCCACCAGGGGCCATGATATGAGACTGGAGGGAGGAAGGTTCGGGAGGGAGATGAGGAGACACTTTTTTACAGAGACGGTGGTGGCTGGGTGGAATGTTACCTGCAGAAGTGGTATCCAGTAGAACAGTGGACTGCTTCAAAGGGGATGGGACAGGACAAGGGGAGGGTTAATGATGGGAAGGGTGGAAGGGAGGCAGCTGCAGAAAGGGTGCTAGCTGCACATTCGAGCAGACTTGATAGACCTCTAGGCCTTTATCTGCTGGCAAATTTCACATGTCGTAAGTACAAGGAATCACAGAAGGAGCAGGACAGGGAACTGTACTGCTGAAGCAAAAGGAAGCTGGGAAGGCAGTCAGAACAGCAAAGGCCCAAACCGAGGAAAAGATAGCCAACCAGTTAAGAAGGGATAAAACCTTTATAGGTACATCAGGGTGAAGTAAGACCAAGGGAGGGCTAGTGAGGATTTAATAAAGAGGAGGGAGGTGGGCAGAGGTGACTGCACGAAAGGCAGAGATACTAAACAAATATTTTTGCTCAGTATTTACAAAGGAAGTGGGGAGGTACCTAAAACAAACAGTAGAAACACTCTGGATACAGAAGTTGATACCAGCCCATTTACAGAAGAAAGGGTTCTGGAAGAACTTTTTAACTGAAGGTGGACAAAGCAATGGGCCTGATAGATTCATCCCATAATTCTAAAGAACTAAGGGTAGAACTAGTGACACCACTGACTACCCTCTTTAACAAATCATGGGAGGATGGGGTGGTACCCAAGGACTGGAGGAGGACAGATATGATTCCCTTCACAAAAGTGGGCAAGGCAGAAGCAGAAAACTACAGACCTGTTAGTTTAACCTCAGTGGTAGGAAAATGATGGAATCGCTTGAAGGAAAGAATTGTTGAGTATCTAGAGGCCAGAAGGGCTCAGGACCCAAAGGCAGCATGGATTCTAACGGAAGGTCATACCAGACAAATCTGGAAGATTTCTTTGGCTGGGTGAGCCAATAGTAGATCAGGGAGGGGCTGTGGGCATGGCCTACCTAGACTTTAGCAAGGCATTGCACAGTCCCACAAAAGATTAATATACAAGTTAGCCAGCCTGGGAGTGGGTCACAAGATGACAGCTGGGTAAAAGAATTGGCTGGAGAACAGGACACATAGAGTAATAGTAAATGGAGTCCACCTGAAGAAAGGGGTTACTAGTGGGGCACCGCAGGAGTTCAGTAGTGGACTGGTCCTCTTCAATGACTTTATGTTTACATTGCAGAGGGACTGAAGGAAAGTATGTCTCTTTGCAGATGACACAAAGATCTGCAACAGAGTGATGCACAAGGTGGGTGGAAAGGATGAGAAGGACTTGGCAAGGTTAGAGGAATGGTCAAATGTATGGCAGCTTAGTCAGTCTACAGAAGTGCAGGTAATGCACCTGGGAAACAAAACCCAGGGAAGAGTACACAATGGGGGTGAGATACTAACAACAACAAAATGGAAAGGGACCTGGGGGTAGTCATATCAGATGACCTAAAGGTGGGCAGGCAATGTGAGAGGGCAGCAAAGGGGCTGGGGATACTGGGATGCATAGGAGAGCATCACCAGTAGAAAACAGAAAGTTATCCCTCTGTACAGACAGTTGGTGAGACCCCCATCTGGAGTACTCGTGCAGTTCTGGAGACCCAACTCTGCAAGGACATAGACAGGATGGAGGCTGTCCAGAGGAGGGCACTAAAATGGTGCAGGGTCTGCACCGGAAGACATATGAAGAGAGACTTAAGGAGCTGAATATGTATAGCCTTGAGGAAAGGAGGAGAGGGGACATGATAGAAATTTTAAGTATCTCAAGGAATCAACAAAGTCCAAGAGGTAGCATCTTTCAAAAGAAGAGGTGTGCAAGAACAAGGGGACACAATTTGAAGATAGAAGGGGGGCAGCTCAGAGGTAATTTAAGGAAGTATTTTTCACAGAGAGGGTTGTGGATGCGTGGAATGGACTTCCGGAGGAGGAGGTTGTGGAGTGAAAAACTGGTGGAATTCAAGCATGCATGGGACAGTCATAAGGCAATTCTAGGGGGTGAGGGAAGGAAGAAGTAGGTTGCTGGTTAACTAGGATCTGCAGCTTATCCAATAGGTAGGGAAATTTATTTCATCCTTACTGATCAGAGCTTATAAAGGGATTTTACTTGTTGGTTTAATGATTACACCTGGCTAAATAAGGAAGCCTGTAAGGAGTTATATTTAAAGGGCTACTAGAAACACCTGGCTAATAAAGACATATCTTAAATAGTCCCCAAATCCACATGTAGTGGGAATTGATAACACTTGGGCAGTCTTTATGGACACCAGGTCAGGACTTAATCAGCATGACTGGCTTCACCATAAGCCCTAGACTTTACCGAATATTCCAGGTGTCCTGTTTGTTCTGACTTTATACTGTGGAAATCCCCAAAGTCTAGACTGGGAAGTGACAAGAACATGTTACTTATTCCAGTATTGTTAATCTACTTTTCCTTAGTCTCTGAATTGCAGTACTTCTAGAAGGGCAATTGTTTTAGATTTACTTAAAAAAAATAGAATGGAAATTATTTTTTTCTCTCATTATATGCCAGTAATAAGTGTTTGTCACCACTAGAGGGACCAAGTGTTCCAGCCTTAGTGCTTAATTTAGTTAATAAGGGTACCAAGTTCAGAGTAATGAGCATATTCTGAGTCAAATGTTTCTTTTTCCTGTATTGTCTTTCTTTTCCAGCCAGACTGTCAAATTCTTGGACTGAAATGCAACTGGAGGGGTTTTCTCCTGTTATTAACAAATTTAATACCATCATGGTGTGAGGAAGCTGGGAATATTAGTGTCTTAGCTTAGGAAACAAGTGTAAATGATGGTACCTGATTTAATTTCTTCTAGTGGTTTTTCTAATCTAAATGTTACAGTTTACATTAAAGTTGTACTAATTGAGGGTAACTGTTGGGTGGAAGGAGGTTTGATGTGGAGGGGTTGAATTGTGAGATCTGCAGATCGTTACCATAACAGTAAGGGGTGGGTGGGCTGGGTTACTAGGGTTTACAGAGTTTTTCTTTTGTTCTTAATCTTGATATGGGGAAATCAGGGAATTAAGGGAGGGAGGAAGGAAGGGAGGGATATGCACAGCAAGGGTCACCTAAGGAAAAAGGGTTTTCTACTGGTTTATTATCACACTGGATACTGTCAGGGACCATTTATTTTGGGACATTGGCTAGAAGTGTTTGCATTGCAATGTGGAATGTGAAAGGGGCTAGACAAAAACTCAAAAAGTATAACATTCTGAAACATTTAAACATTTTATCAACAGATATTTCCTTTATCCAAGAATCCCATTTGTTAGACTGGGAGTTGATTCAACTTAGTAGGCAACAAGTGGGCCAGGTTTTTTCAGCTGAGGATTCTACCAATAGCTGTGGTACTATGATATTAATACATAGAAATATCCCTTTTTCTCCCACTCAAATTATTAGAGGTCCCGAAGGCAGATATGTATTGATATTTGGAACACTGTTTACCAAAGATATATTGATAGGCAGTATTTATGGCCCAAACCATGACATACCTGGGTTCTTCACAAAACTCTTCTTAGCCCTCATTCCCTTTTTATCAACCCCAATGATCATGGGGGGAGATCGTAATCTTGTACTTGACCCAAATCTTGACCGAACTGGTCATCATTGGAAGGGACTTTCTCCTGCCCAATGTGCACTATGTGAGCTGATGGACTAGACTGGATTATGTGATATCTGGCAGGTTTTTCACCCAACGGATAGAAAGTATACCTTTACTTCCCCAGTTCATGGTTCCCCGTCTCACATAGATTATTTATTGTGCTCTCATTCATTAGTCCCTGGGGTCCTAGATGTTTCTATCCAATCTGGTCCTCCCTCTGACCATTCCTTGGTTATCTGCAATCTCTCTTTGTTATCTAACCCTAAAGGGGATTTCAGGTGGAAACGTAATGGTCAATTGTTGAAGGACCCAGCTAGGGTTAAAATTTTTCAGAAGCATATAGATCAGTTCATTTTTAATAACCGTGGCTCCATGGAAAGGCTTGATATTGAATGGTGCACCCTCAAGGCATATCTCAGAGGGATCCTGATAGGTTTAACATCTAAAAGAAAGAGAATTAGAGAACAAAGGGTTCTACAACTATTATCCCAAATTACGTCCATAGAACGCACTTTATCCCCACTGTCCCCAGAATCCTTACATCAAGAACTAATCAGACTGAAAGCTGCATATCTAGAATTGTTGAGAAAAAAGGCTGAAATTGCTATAATTAAAATTAATGCTTCCTATACCGATCAGGGAGAGAAAGTGGTATGTTTATTAGCCCTAAGAGTTAAACAACAGGAATCTTCTTGTTTCATAGCCTCGATATGCTCTCAGTCTGATAGTTTGATAAAAACTTCTCCTGTGGACATTATTTCAGAGTTTACTGAATATTATAAATCTCTTTATGACCCAATGTCTGATCCTCCCATGGAACAGGCTCTAGATAGTTATCTTAATGATACTGATTTGCCTTCACTCTCAGATGACCAGCAGAAGTCATTATTACATCCGATTACTGAGTGGGAGTTAGAAAACATGATTAGAAATCTTCCTAAGAACAAAACCCCAGGGTTGGATGGCTACACAGCTAATTTTTATCAAAGGTTTAGAAAACAGCTAATCCCATTGCTTCTCCCCCTTTACCAATATGTACTTTCTGGAACCCAAGTGGACTGTACCCTGTTTGAGGCAGGGATTGTCCTACTACCTAAACCTTGTAAGGCCCATGAACTAGTCACTAATTATCTACACATTTCTCTCCTTAATCAGGACATCAAAATTTTGACTAAACTACTGGCTAATCGATTAAATTTAGTACTTCTGGCCATTATAGGATCTGAACAGGTGGGTTTTAGGAGGGGTAGATCTTCTGCTGATCACCTGCGAACCCTGTCTCATGTCTTCTCGATGTCCAGGGACGCCCTTTATCCTGCAGCTCTGGTCTCCCTGGATGCCGAGAAGGCATTAGACAGGGTGATTAGGCATTACCTCTTTAGGACTCTCAAAGCCTTTGGTTTCCCATTACAGTTTCAGCTATAGATTCAGGCATTGCATCAAAATCTCTCAGCCCAAATAACTGGCAATGGGGTGACTTCTAGTTCTTTTTTGCTGTATTCAGGTACTAGAAAAGGCTGTCCCGTTTCCCCATTACTCTTTAATATTTATCTGGAGCTACTGATCCATAGACTGGTAAACTGTCAGAGGATTCAAGGCATTCCTATACATTCACATGAAGTAAAGGTCTCGGCATATGCTGATGCTCTTCTTCTTCAGCTCTCTTACCCGATTTCACCCATTCCCCCAATGTTAGAAATTATTGCCAAATTTAGTAATTTAGCAAACTATAAATTGAATACTAGTAAGACAATTGTTTTTCCCCTTAACCATAAAATATTTAAAACAGATATAACAGCACTAGGACTGTTATGGAAACAGGACTCCTTAAGATATCTAGGTGTAGAGCTCACTAAGAGTCTAAGTAAGTCCTTAAAGTAAGTAAGTCCTTAAAACTTAATTTGGACTCCCTGATACAATTAGTCAAGATTTAAATCATTGGTCTTCTCTCCCGATATCCATTTGGGGCAAGATTAGTTTGCTAAAAATGAATATTTTTCCACATATTTTCTACTCCCTAAGTTTACTTAATGTATGGCTCCCCCTTTCATGGTTTAAAAAGATACACAGCTTATTTATTAAATTTATATGGTCAAATAAAACACCTAGATTAGCCTTTCACAAACTAGCTGCTCCCAAATGGAAAGGCAGTTTACGTATTCCTCATATAGGCCTATATTTTTGGGTGAGCCATGCTAGTAAATATCTCAGATGGCTCCTACCAGGGCCTTCTGGATATTGTCCTATATGGTTGAAAATTGAATTAAGATCAGATTCTCTCCTCTGGTCTTTCCCCAGCCGCACTTTTGCATATTAGGAAAAAAGCTCTTTCAAACATCTCAGTTCTTAGATGAAAATATTACTTAGCCCTCATATCCATGTCAGTTAAATAATTGGTACTGAGACATTGGATAGTCCAAGAGGAAATCTCTTATGGAAACTGGCTTACTGAACTTTTAGTTAACCTTAAAACAGAGAAAATCATGGCTAGCCTGACTAATAGATTGGGTAAGTTTAAAAAAATCTGGGACCCCTTTTAAACTCTATATATGTTATAAACAACTTATATCTAGTTCCCTGGAGACATATATACCATTCCCAATGTATAGGTTATATCTGCTGTGTGGGGTAGGCGAAAGTGGGGGGTGGGAAGTACAGTGTTGGGAGGGTAGGTAGCTAAAAGAGGGAAGGGGAGAACAGTACTATTATGACTCATTTATTCATCTATGTATTTACATTGTAACTGTTCTATGTACGGAAAAAAAACTTTTAATAAATGTTGAATTGAAAAAAAAATAGATTTGGAATGCCCACTGTTTGTTCTTACTACAACAGAAACTGATTACTTATTTATTTTTGATTTATTTATTTTATTTATTAGGTCTAGGATTACAATACCTTTGAGCCAGGGCTCTTTTACAAAGGTTCCTCATCAGATTACAATTCAAAACAAAAGACATGTAAATCAGATTATAAATTCAATACATAGGACAAGGTTACAAAAGTGTAAGCTAAACAGAATTACAAAGCATCTGAGAAACAAAACAAGTTTTGGAGGCTTGGTTACAAGGAGATAGCAGATGAGGTGCAGAGAGGATAGAGGACAAGAGAGAGGAAGAGTATAGGGGTGGAGAGCTATAGCGGAGGAGGACAGCCAGAGGCATTGTCATAGACATAACATGGGGAAGTGCGTGCTAAGGGGTAACCAAGTGCTAATAGGAGAGAGAACTGTATAAGGTTAGGGAAATATTCATGGGGTCAGCAATTGGAGGCAGTCACAGGAGCTAGAGGCAGTGAAATAGTGAGGAAAATAACTGAAGACCTAATGGTAATTTGTACAAGGGAAAGGAAGTTATTATAAGAAGGTCTGTGACTGACAAAATGCATGACTAGCCTTGGATCACAGATTTGGATGCTCCCATCACATGAAGGAGAGATACAGATGACTTGGTGTCTGTATGGCACCATGAGTTTTGACATTCTGTGCAGGCTGTCTTTAAAATGTTTCAGAATGTAACTTTTCTATTTGCAAGATTTATTTTATAATTGTTTATGGATTGTGCTCTTCTTTTGAAATGTGTATATTATTTCTTACAGATGTATCAGATTTTGCCTATAGAAATATATAAGTTGGTAGCTGTGCTAGTTTACAGTTTGCTTGTTTCTTTTTCCTATGTTTGACTGTTCTTTTCTTTTCCCTTTCTTTTATGGTACTGTATAGGCTATCTCTGCCTTATTGGAGTCTGTTATTTTTTTTTTTGGACTGTATATATTCTGATGTTATATTTAGTTTTTGAATTTAATAAAAATGTCCTCTTCTCTGCCAGTAGGGTCCCTCATAAGGCTGTGAGTGATGTCCAGTGTTGAGAGGATTTCAGAGGAGGACAGAATAGATGAAGATGGAGGTGCATGAGGAGCAAGTGGAAGCAAACCCTACTGAAAGCAGGGCACTGGAAGACAAACAGCTGTATGAATCAGCTGTGGCTACAAATATGGCAGAGGAGGTGCTGGATCAGGACATGAATACAGAAGGAGACCGTAGTGGTGGAGATGTGAGAGAAACAGTGGAGAAGGACAAAACTGGGGCATCAGCTCATCTGGAGCACATACTGGAGTCCAAGAGGAAACTAATCCAGAAACAGCTTGACAAGGACGATGACCGACAAATGGAAGAATGCAGGAGAGAACCTGGGAGGAGAAACAGCCCAGAACCAGGGAGTAGTGGTAACATGGGTGGACAACAAGAGGAAGCACCCAAGAGAAAGGAAATCAGTGTGAGACAGCAACCTTTGATGAAAGAGGTGCTGGTTCAAGCCTTTGGATTATGTATGGAGGAAAATGAAGGAAAGGACTGGCCATCAGTGCCTGCACTGAAAAAGGCTGGATGGAAACAATTAGTGTCTGGCTCTTGGGAACCTGAGGAATAATGGCCACCCACACAGAGAAGTGGTAAAGCGTGGGCTTACATGGGAGATAATGCACAAGTGAAGAATCAGGTGGAAATTTTAATATCTGGACAACTGGGGGAAGGGGTTTCTTCTGAACAAAATAATCAGGATTTTGTGGTTTCTAGTATAGAAGGTGATGAGAGAGACTCAAGTTCAAGTTTTTTTGTTAATATAAATGTATAAAACCAAGTTTGTTACATTCTAAAAAAAATACTTAACACAAAATTTACCATATTATACACACATAACAGTTCATTATAAATCTAACCAGCAATTTAACTCCATATATAATTGAGACATAGACAAAAATAATACAAATCTAGACCACAATTTAAATTCATATTTGTTTTTCTTTTTTAAATAAGCAGTATTTGGCAACACCATACATTAGCTTAACTGAACCTAATTTAAGTAGACTATTTTATACTCTAAGCTATTAGTAATAATGTGCAGTGGCATTAATTGCGAAAAAGTTCTTTCACGCTGTTGAGTCCAAGATTTACATTCAAATAGAATATGCATAATATGTAATTCTGATCTAGCAGTACAATTACAGCTGTTTTTTTACATTTTTACAATACCAGTTATTCAGGTTGAAATAAGAATTACCCAAACAGGCCAACCTAATTCTTCATAACATATTTCTATGGATGCCATTTTCACAGATGATCAGGTAATTTTCTGTACCCCAACTAGATTTAACACTTGAGTACAGCTCCATGGAATCCAGCTCATGTATTCTTTCAAACTCCTGTTGAATAGTAAAATCATTAATTCTTTGCACCACTTCATTCACGTACCCCCCAAAACTTAACTGCCCTTATCAGAATCCTTGTTTTAATCTGGATAAGACCAGACTCTAATCTTTAAAAACTAGATGGACAATCACAAGGGAGATTTAAGGTAGATCTTAAAAACTGATTTTGTAAACATTCTATGTTAGCTTTTACCACATACAAACCCCACACCTCATTGCCATATAATAATTGGTTTATTAATTTAACTTCAAAAGTTTTTTTCAGACAGACAAAAGAGTTGCCAGCAAATCTTGTTGCAAAATTTCTTATCACTCCCATCGTTTTATAGGAATTAGTCTTTACTTCCACCAAATGATGGAGCCACGTCATTTTACTATCAATTGTTACACCTAAATATTTAAATTCCTTAACCACATCAAAATGACAGCCTTTAATTGTCCATAGTCTCTCTTTTTTTGTTTTTTCCAATAGTTATGATTTTTGACTTACTAACATTTAGCTCAAAATCCAAATCCTTTAGCATACCTATAACATTAGAAATACCTTGTTTAAGACCTAATGGGGTTTTAGAAATGACTAACACATCATCAGCATATAATAATAATTTAATTTCTTCATTATTTATAGCAGGTGCAAAAGTATCAATCTGGCTGATGTTCTTAACCAAATTGTCTATATACAAATTGAACAAAATAGGAGCCAACAAGCAACTTTCTTTAACACCAGCTTCAATGACCAGCTCTCTTGAAAGTGCACCATCCCTTCCATACCTTACCTCAATTGTTGTATTTTGATGTAAAAGTTTAAGGATCTGCAGAAGCTGTGGGTCAAAATAAGATCTGCCAAAATCTCCCATAACTTAACTCTATTCACTGTATCAAAGGCACATTTTATAACCAAGAAGCTGAAATATAAAGCTCCTTTTTTATCTCTAACATATTTGTCTATCAAAAAGTTTAACATAAATATCATATCTAGAATACTATGCCCTTTTTTAAATCCCCCTTGAAATTTTGAAAGCAGATTGTTTTCTTCTACCCAGACCAACAGCCTGTCCAATATTAATTTAGAAAATCTTTTTTGTAAGACAAGTAAAAGTGTAATAGGCCTGTAACATTTAGGGTCTTGCTTATCCCCTTTTTTAAAAGGGGTACAATAATCCCTTTATTCCAATTTGGGGAAGAATCAAGTATTTACTTTTTATTGTAAAAATTGGAGTACAAGCAGAAGCCCAATAGTCTGGATTATTTAAAAAAACTCTGCAGGAAGTCCATCAGCCTCTGCTGCTTTATTCTTTTTTGTACGAAAATAGCAGCTTTTACTTCATTTAGCGAGAAATCGAACATACCATCCTGAAAATCCATGGGACACAGACTGGAATCCACCTCTAATGTAATATTCTGATTAAAGTGTATTTTGTATATCAGACTAAAATTGAATGTCTACATTTGTTCACTTATCATACCTGGTATGTTATAAGTAATTTTATTTATTTATTTTTATTTATTAAATTCTCGGATTACAAATACCTTTGAGCAGAAACTGCTCGTTTACAAAGGTTCCACGTCAAAGGATGAGGGTCAACATACATACAGAGGTAGTAAAAGAATGCACAATAAACAACCAAAACAACTAAAAGAAAAAATAAAGATACTCAGTTATAACATACTTTGAGATAATATTCATAAAACTAGCAGCTTGAGTAGGCAGCTGGCTGCGGTAACAATAAGAGAAAGAGGGCACCACAGGCAGTTAGTATTGCAGGCATGCGACCAGGAGAGGAAGTTGGCAGGCTAATGGGCCACTGTCTGATGGTAGTGGAAAATGTCTTGTACCAGTGGAGATGTGAAGCAGGAAAGGAGTCACAAGGAAGGCCCAGTGCCAGATGGAATGACATTGGAAAAGGGCGGGCTGTGAGACATGAGTGAGCTGGGAGGTGTTTAGAGAGATCTCTGTTCAACAAAGCAGTCACATTGAGTGGTAGAGGTGAGGTAAAGTTTGAGATTCCTTTTGAAGGGTCCAAGTGTAGTAGAGGAAAGTGATTCTTTATTGAGGGAATTGAACCATTGAGCAGCTCTATAGATAAAGGACCGCTGACCCATTACTATCACTACACCCAAAGGCAACCATATTCCAAAAGGACTTTGTGTCATTTGTCAATATACAATCCTGACGTTTCCCCCACAAAAATTATGCTTATAGCTTCTTTTTTTATAATCCAGCATTTTCTTATACTCTCATTTCAGGTATTTAAAGGCTCCCAAAATTGAGAATGGATGGGGCCTTAAGCCTCAGTTTCCCTACTTTTTTTATTTCATTCCTCATCCTTTAGCATTCTATATCAAAGCATGTTTTTCTCGACCCACACCAGTTTGCCTTTTGAATCTCTGCCTTCTGCCAAGTTCAGATGAAATAAAAGTTATTAACTCATTAAAGTCTTTAACTTGAAGGTCCATTCCTGACTGACTTTTATTCCAAGTTGTATTCATTTTTACTCTTAACTGATCAGACAAGATGATACCATCTAATACCTCTTTTGAATAGGAATCCCATATAATTTTTTCCCATACTTAATACACATATGCAAGTCTGCAATGGATTCAGATTCTCAATCTAATATGCGTTTGTTAAAACCTAGAGCTGAAGTGCATATGATGGGAAAGTGTTCACTATCCCATAACTTAATAACATTAAATTTGTTAACTAATGGAAAACCCAGTGCTTCTACCACACAGCGGTCCAAAACCCCTCCTCCCTTCGCTGTTAGGAATGTAAATTTCCCTTCCCAAACCCCTTTTGTCCTACCCTTCAAAATTCTGCAATTATATTTTTTTAAAAACTGTAGAATTATTTTTCCTTGCTTGGAGATTATTTTATCTTGTGATTGTCTAATGGGAATATTTAGCAAATCATCTATGCACTACTCATTTGTTTGTTCCTCAATAAGATTACCCAAATCGGCATTAAAATCCCCCACTAAGAAAATCTTTATCCCTGGGAATCTTAATTTGAAAGACTCAATACTACTTCCTACCATTTCAGTAATCCTAAAATAGTTTGTTGTCTTTAATCCTGGTGGAATATATATATATATATATATATATATATATATATATATATATATATATATATATATATTAAAAAGAGTCCACTTGATATTATTATTCATAATCACCACATACATATAAAACTAATTGTTTGCACTTACTTCAATAATACATAAATCCAAATTTGAGCTGATATAAATAGCTAATCCTCCCTTATATCAGCCATGAGATTTTACTTTATATGCTGGAAACAGCCTGGCAGTAAAGCCATCAAGCAATTGTTCATCTATATTTTAGCCAGGTTTCTTGGACAAGTAAAATTGTGAAAGATCTCAGCCACTGATAGCACTGCTTGTCCATTAATCTCCCCCTTAACCCAGCTACATTCCAGCATAATATATTCATTTCCTCATTCTAAAAATAAATAGCTGGCTGTCAAATAGAGACATCTTCCAAATTTATTGTTGTATTTAAACTAACCTCACTAACTACTGAAGTTTCTACCAAGGAATTTGATGTAAAAAGTTCATTACTTTCCTCCTCTATTACTATACTAGTATCAGACGTTTTTCCCATCTGTTTCCTTCCCCTTCTACTTAAAATTATCTATTCATCACCTTTCAGGTTGTGAACTGATTCACTTGGTTTAATGTAAGCTGTGATCAGGGGTCGTTTAAGAAGAGCCCCTTCTTTTATCTTCATACTCTTTAACCTCCCATTCTTTTTCTCCAAGTTTTTCATTGTATCTTTTACTTAATTCCTAATTGTTACATCTAATGTTACTCCTATATCCATAAACCTGTCCTTCAGTAAAATAACTTTTGACCTTATAGTATCATTTTTAAACACCATGCATATCCAACCTTTATAAGAACCATCTTTATACCTCTATGTAGAGTTGATGTCTTGCCATCCAGTTTTGGAACCTGCATGACCTTTAATCAGATTGTATGTAGCTAGTTTTAGAATATAATTATTCTCTGATTTGCTTTTGTATAACCCTTTTATAAATAAAGTTGGTAACATTTCTCCTATGTTAATCAAATGCTTTTTTCTTTCTTCTACTGTTTCAACTTCCATTTTATTACTTTCAATAGATTTTACTTCAGTAGTTTTTCCAAAATTCACTTTCTTTTTCTTATTTTCCTTTGAGCCTTTTGTACATTCTGCCTCTTTTTGAGTTTTCCCAATAATTCCTGTTATATCATTTCTTCTTTTTACCTTCTGGGCTAGATACTTGCTTTCCTGATAATTTTGTTTTTCACTATTTCTTACTTTATTCAACTTTTCCTTCATTATAGCCTCCTTAACTAGAAGTCTCTTTCTTTCTTTCATTAAGTTCTTTTACCAGTTTTTCTATTTCCAAAACTTCCTAGTTAGCTATACTATCTGTGATAGATCTAATGCTCCTGTTAACTCTGTCACTTTCCAAATCTCTAAACACAGGCATATTTTTCTCAGTCTCTTGTTGGACAGAATTCAAACAGTGTCTTTCATATTGGGGAATTTCTGTTGGGTGGAAGCAGTTAGTAGCTGGCTCATGGGAACCTGAGGAAGAATGGTCACCCACACAGAGAAGTGGTAAAGTATGGGTGTACATGGGAGATAATGCACAAGCAAAGAATCAGGTGGAAATTTTAATATCTGAACAACTGGGGGAAGGGGTTTCTTCTGGACAAAATAATCAGGATTTTGTGGTTTCAAGTATAGAAGGTGACAAGAGAGACTCAAGGCTGGATAACACTGATAATGGTAGAGAAACAGGTAGGAGCTAATACAAGTCCAGATGGAGAGAAAGGCAATCCAGAGGTACAAGATAGGCTGAAGGTGAGTCCACCTCAGTCAAATTCAGAGGTGCTCCGAGGTAAGGAGAGGAGGAGTACTCAAAATGATAGGCCTCATTCTTTTAGGAAGAGAGAAAGATTAAGCTTCCCACCCCCTAAAAATTGTTATATCAACCTCCCCCATAGATTTGTGGTTCGACTAAGATATAAGGGTGGGTTAGAAGTATTCCCTGACAGAGTCTATGTGCAGAGGCATTTGTTAAAGGATTCAATGAGGTTTATATTTCCTGAAATATACACTTAAATTCAGTTGTCAGGTGATGACATTTTTGATATTAATTTCAGAACTGCGAGAGAGTTGTAGAGATTTTTGCAAAAGTACAGTTTGCTGAAATCTTTCTCTGTGTGAGTGCCCTTTTTAGCTATTCTCCCAACCAAGCCGATAGTGAAAACAGTTACAGTTCTGTTCTGCAATGAATGTGTGCATGTGAGGGCTATTCAGCAGTGGTTAAAAATGAGATGTGTGGTACTTAGCTCCCCTGAAGCAATAATTGACTTGGAGTTTCTAGGGACAGGAAGATGGAAGTTTAAAGTAAGGCTAATCCAAATAGAACAAGGAATAGAACATATTTCAAATAGTTTTTACCTAGGATGAGACAAGGGGTGGTCTTTTTACCCTGGCCAGCTGAATGTTTCCTACAGGTGTGGGGTCAGAACCCACCTGCCAAATGTTTGTGATGTTATTAGATGCTGGTTGTGTGGAGAGGTGGGGCACAGAATCTCACAGTGTAGCAATCATGTGAGGTGCAATCTCTGTGAAGAGTATGACCATATGTATTAAGCTGCACATGGGCAGCTAAAAATAATTCTCTCAGTCTGGACCCGGAATAGATAATAAACAAGGCCCAATGGGAAGAACAGGGAAGAGTATGGGAAAAAGGAAGAGAGCCCAGTAGTCCCCTTTCCCCTCAGGGGCAGCAGCATCAGAAGGTAGGAGAGGATGTTGTTATTGAAATTAATAGTAACAGGAGAGATTAGAAGCCCCCATCAGGATGAGGGCTGGAGCAGAAAGGTCAGAAGAAGAAGTGGATCAAGTGACTGAAATAATTAAGGAAGAGTGGGAAAAGACAATTTGAACAAGGAGACAATCTGGTTAAACCAGACTTCCCCTCTACAGAATCAGGCCGTGTTACCTGTACAGAGTAGGAAAATGACTTTAAGAAGTAATAAGGAACCCCAGTTGGAGATTCCTTTAGTTAAAGCTTATGAGGTATTGCGTGAACAGAAAGAGGATGGAAATATTGAGGAGGAGGATTAGGACACTGTGGTAGTGGCATCTGGAGATCCACAAGGAATAGGATAATCCAGTCAAAGGCAGGGTAACAGGGAAAAACAAAGAAGAAAAAGCGTAGGAAAATAACTGGGTGGAAAATGGTTTCATTGTGAAAGGGAAAAAAAGCTGCTTAACTGATGGTTTTGTTTTCTTTAACATCTGTTAATGTGACTAGTATTCTGAATGGGAGGAAAAGAGGATGAATGTGGGAAGAATTACAGGGCTTTGTAAGTGAAGTAGTTTTTGTGCAACAGACATGGTTAAATTCTCTGAATATGGGGCCAGATATTCAAAACTTTGTGCTGGGTGCAAACCGTTTGTGCAGGTTTAGCGCTAGTTAGCGTGGGTCCACTATATTCAAAGGGGCAAATAGTGCATGCAAACTGCATTAGCGCCAGGCAAACTCATAATGTATGCAAGGAGCTAACTGAGGGGAGCATGTCAGCTCAATGCTATATTAAGTGCATAGCACTGCGCAAAGTGGTTTTGTGCAACATTAGCATAACACATTGCAAGGTGCAGATTAACACCCAGGAAAAGGTAGTCTTAATCCTGGACAAACCAGCTTTGCATGTCTTTGTGGCCTTAAGTGGTATTTGCTTGACCCTAACCAATTAGTATGGCACATAGAAATAAGCCAGACATAGAGGAAACAAGCTGCTCACTGGTGGCATCACTATGATGCTATCATCTGCCACCTGTCAAAGCCATGCTGGAAGTATGTGGTGACCCTGTTCCCAGTGGACACCATGGCAGTGCAGAGATACAGCACCTGCAGACCACCCTGCTGTGGACACCAACAGATATTAGCACACACATGCAGTACTGTGGGCATGGAGGGTGTTGAGGGGAGTGTGTACAAGTGGCCAGGCTGCACCACAGACTGGGTGCAGCCACAAGGCTGGGACACATCACTCAGTGCACATGGGCCAGTGTTGGGAATACCCCAACACTGGTGTGCCTGTCTGCTTGTATGTGCCCCCCCAGTCACATACCGCACATTTGTACACACACCACAGCACACACAACCACTGTGTATATGTCACTGTGAGCATCTCATGCCAGTGGTGCAGCATCTGTGGGTTGCACAACAGCATAACAGTAATATCCACTCTCAGTAAACATCTTCAAGTTGGGCCTGTCACAGTGTACAGTGCAGTGGTTATTGCTACCCTACACACCATAGGCATTGTTGTGTCCCTCCCGCTACTGGCCCCCTTGCTACTGTAGTGTCTGCTGTGTACTGTAGCATGAGCTACAGTTTGACAGTTGCATGCAGCACCACCACCTGTGCCTGTGCTGTGTAGTTCCCTGGGGCACAATATGTTATGCTGTACTGTATAAATGTAGTCTGCAGCTTCCACCATGCACTCCCTGACTGACCTACAGGTGGAGCTATGGGCAGACCCAGCCAGCCCTTGCACTTCCAGACTGACCTATTGGTGGAGTTGTGGGACCCTGCAGTAACAATGGGCAAACTGCATGCAAATCAGGTTGTAATGAGATGCTAATCTGGATGTTTTCCCAGAGACTACCTACGTAGGCTCATTTGCATGTCACATTTGAATATAGCAAACTTTAGCCTGGGTAAATGGCTTAGCTCCATGCTAAAACTGTGCAAATGTGTTAGCTCCATGAATATATTTTGGAACTATTGTACATTTTTGCACAATGTACTTTTACATGTGCTGCTGCTTGCAGCTGCACTGGATCCATGTATTTGTGGCACACACATTGGCTACATAGTTTACCTTTACCTTCCTTCATGTCGCTGTGAACTTGGCTGTTGTTGTTGTGTGCACTTCCTGGTTGCTATATTCAGAGCTGTCTTATTCCAGGATGTGTTTGCACTGCACTGCCAGCCCAGATTGCCCAGCTTCCTTAGCATGCTATATTCAACAGGTTTAACACCGGGGCTATCCCGTTTGAATATAGCGGGCTATTGGGTGTGGGCTAATTTAGCATGCTGGGCAGTACTAATTTAAACCTGGAACAAAATGTTGAATATAGGGCCCTTGATGTATCAGTGGCAAAGGGAATGAGTAAGGGGCCTTGGTATTGGTCCTTTTGGGCAAGAAAGAGCTGATGACATAGGAATCCTTTTCACTGGAATTAGTATGAAGCTACAGAAAATTGTAGATATACAGCCAGGAAGGGCTTTAGTGGTGGATGCTTTACAGCATGGTCAGCCTAGTAGATTCATTGTGGTATATGCATCACAAGTTAAGTCAGAAAGAGTGCAACTATTTGAGCTAGTGCAGCCTTTTTTGTGTACTGCTAGGAATATATATTATGGTGGAGATTTTAATTGCACTTTAGAAATGGTTGAAAGGAGACAGATTGGGGAAAAAAGTATATTGTGATTCATTGGCCTTAGAGAAGACAGTTATAATAGCAAAATTAAAAAAATATATATAAAAACATTTAACCCCCGGTAAAATTTACATACTCTTGTGGTAAATGGTTTTCAATAATAGATTATGCATTTTTATCTTGCAGATTGGAAACAGTGAAAATAGTTTTAATTCAAAATACTTTTTCAGACCATTTGGGGATTAGGGTGTGATTTGTACAGAGTCTGGAGTAGACCTACCATGTCAAAAATGGAAGCTAAAAACTGCTAGTTTATATGATAGTAAGTTCAGTTAAGTCTAATGAATATATTTGTATAGAGATCATCAGTAATTTGTTTGTATGAGGACTTATTTCTATGGTGGAAAGGAGTGAAGGCAGAAGTGAGTACTTGGATAAAGAACTTTGGGAAAACAAAGGCAAATAATAATTTTCTGAGTTATTTAGGTTGAAGGAACCAGCTTCTGAGATTATATGAAGCATCATATATTTAGAAGGGGGAATTCATGGCACAAATAGAAAACATTAAGTGGGATATGAGGGAAGTGCAATATAATAGAGCAAAGTCATTAGCAACTGAATTAAGTTTTGGGACACAAAATGAACCCTTTTCATACCCGTGTGAGGCCTTTAAAGAGAAAAATAACAGCTCCAGGACCAAAAGTTTAAGGGATAAGTTGGGGAATACAGTGAAAACAACAGAAGGGATAAATATAATAATTGAAGAACATAGTGCCGAAATAGTGATGGGAAAAAAATTAGGGACACAAAGAATTAAAGAGTATCTACAAGACTTGGTTATACCTACTTTATGGAACAAATCATATGAAAAGCTTAAAAAAAATTGAGGCAGTTGAAGTATATGAAGTAATTAAAAATTTGAAAGGGGGGGTGGTCCCACATCAGGATGGAATTTCTAGTGAGTTTTATAAATCATTTCCAGAAATTATGGCCACCTTTTTAGCTAGAGTGTTTAGTGATACACTTGAGAACTGGAATATTCCAGCACAGTTTACTATAGGGATTGTGATGTTTCTGTTTAAGAAGGGAGACAGACTAAACCTTGAAAACTGGAGAACAATCAGTATCTTAAACTCAGACTTTAAAGTACTAGCTCAAGTCTTGCAGAGAAGGTTGAGAGGGGTGGAAGCAGAAATTATTGATCAGGCACATTCTTGCACAATCCCTGGGAGAAATATTCAGGATAATTTAACTATAACCCAGGATATAATTGAAGTCTGCCAGTTGGAAGGGAAAGAGGGGTATATATTAACTATTGACTGAAGTAAGGCATTTGATTTAGTCAATCACGCTTTTTTAATGAAAGTTTTGGAAAAATATGGAACGCCTAAGAAATTTTGTACCTGGATTAAATTATTATATAAGAATGCTCTAGTGAAAACAGAAATAGGGGAAAATAGGGGGAAGTTAATACAGATTCAGAGAGGGGGGTTAAACAGGGATGACCTCTAAGCCCTGTGTTGTACATATTTGTTTTGGACCCATTAATTAGGAAATTAAAAGAGGATGTAGGGGTAGAATGAATAAAAGGGTAGCAAATGGGGGATGAAGTAAAAACTACTGCATATGCAGATGTTTAAATATATATGTCACATCTATGGAGGGGGTGAAGCGTGTACTGGACCAAACAGAAATATTCTCTAAATATCAGGATCACAGGTTAATTATAATAAAAGTAAAGAGTTGAGGCTGGGACCTCAAGGACAAGAAGTAACAATCTATAATAATTTAAATATAACATCAGAAAGGTGGAAAATACTGGGAATAGTATACGGTGAAGGGGATATGGCTTTAAAAATTGGAACGAAGTAGCAGAGGTAGGGGAAAATAAGGTAGCGAGGTGGAAGGGGTGGAACATGTCAAAATATAAAAGAGTTTTTGTAATAAAACAGTAACAGTTACCATGTTTCTTATATGTAGCAGGAGTATTCCCTTTACCTGTAGTTTTAGAAACCAGAGTACTGGGCCTGGTTTTTTTTAACTTTTGTGGGGAAGCAGACTGAATCTTGTGAAGAGAGCAGTAGCATATAAAACACAAAAGCAAGGTGGTTTAGGGAAGATAAACCCAATCGTGTTTTTTCACATTTTATTCTGGTATAAAAATTTTATCAACATACTAAATTAAAAGGTAAATATGCTGGGGTCTTGGGGAAAATGTATTAGTATAGCGGGTACGAGGGTGGAGCAGATCCCAAAGTACTAAGCCATAACCCTAAAAAAAATGTAGACATGGAATATCACAAGAGGGCAAATAATAAAAATGACAAAGAAAAAAACATATGAGAAAATAGCAGAGGAAGCAAGAACAGGAGAGACAGAGTTTAACAGAGGATCTCCAAAAGAAAACAGATTAGTGTATAAAATATTAAATAACCCTAGGGTCCCTAAGAAAATAAACGATGTACAATGGATGGTGGTAAATGGAAGGATAGGTGTAAGAGGAAATTAAAAACATAAGGCAGTAGATGAAAGAAACTGCTTATATCCAGGATGTGGAGTGTGTTAGAGTCACAGGAGCATTTATTACTTGATTGTTCATATGCAGTTGGTATGTAGGAGTTTTTGGCAACAGAGTGGAAGGTGCCATGGATGAAGAAAGTTAGTTATGAAAATTAAGTATTAGGGATTTTCCCTGGGTTGCTAGATAAATATCATTGGGTTACATTACATGTTGTGTTTGCATGTATTAAACACCATGTGTGGTAGAGCCAATGCCAGCTGCTCTTACAACAAAATAAAGTTTTCTATACAGGATTTGGGAAAACGTGTGCTTTAGCATTAAAATAAGTGTATAGAATGGATTAGAAGCTACACCCAAGGAAAAAAGTGAAAATGTGGTGGAAGTGTCTAACATTTTTTGTGAAATGTGAATAAAGAAAAGAGGGATGACATTTATGGAAGAGGGTAAATAGGAAAGTTTTATACATTAGGACAAGACAGGAATGTGAAATATGTATGATTTGTTTTTGTGAACAATATTCCCCTTATCATTTTAATGGTGATGGGGGGTTGTGTGGGGTCTGGGTGGTAAGGAGGATGGGAATTTGGTGGGTGCTATATATGATGGGTATTGAGTTAAGTTGTAAACATTTTCTTTTGTTAATAAGATTGTTTATGGTATGGTTTTTGATTGTTAAAAATCATGGAAGGACTACTGAAGGAGAGATTGGTGGAACATCTGGTTGTGAATGGACTACAGCACCCAAGGCAGCATGGTTTCACCAGGGGGAGGTCATGTCAGACCACCCACATTGAATCTTTCAACTGGGTGACTAGGGAGGTGGATAATGGGAGGGCAGTGGACTTGACCTATCTGAATTTCAGCAAGGCCTTTGACACTGTGCCACATAGAAGACTATTACACACACTGGGGAATATGGGCATGGGTAGGATAGTAGTGTGGTGGGTAGGTAACTGGCTGGGCGGCAGGACACATAGTTTGGTGGTAAATGGCTGTCACTCCACAGAGGGAAAAGTGACCAGTGGGGTACCACAGGGATCAGTGCTGGGAACGGTCCTATTCAACATCTTCATCAGTGACATTGCACAGGACCTAGAAGGCAAAATTTCCCTGTTCACTGATGACACAAAGCTCTGTAACAGAGTAGACACACCAGAGGGTGTAGATAGAATGAAAAGGGACCTGCAGAAACTTGAAGAATGGTCAAGGGTTTGGCAGCTGAAATTCAGTGCAAAGAAGTGCAAGATAATGCACAAAAACCCTGGCACAATATATCAGTTGAGGGGTGAGGATATAGCATGCACCAAGCAGGAAAGGGATCTTGGGATTATCATCTCTGAAGACCTCAAGGTAGGGAAACAGTGTGACAAGGCAGCAAGTAAAGCAAATAGGATGCTGGGATGCATAGGCAGGGGTATCATCTGCAGGAAAAGGGAGGTCATAATTCCACTATACAAGACACTAGTGAGGCCCCACCTGGAGTACAGGGTACAATTCTGGAGACCTTACCTATGTAAGGACATAGACAGGGTAGAGAAGGTTCAGAGGAAGGCAACAAAGATGGCATATGGATTGCATCACAAGTCCTATGAGGACAGGTTGAAGGACTTGAATATGTACTCCCTGGAGGAGAGGAGAGAGAGAGGGAATATGATAGAGACATACAAGTATCTTACAGGAAGGAATAGGGTGAAGGATTACACTATTTTTAAGTGAAAAAGATGTTCCAGGACTAAAGGGCGTGGGATGAAGTTGGAGGGAGGACGGTTCAGAGGAAACATGAGGAATAATTTCTTCACAGAATGGGTAGTGGACAAGTGGAACACCTTGCCAGAGGAAGTGGTGGGGGCTGAAACAATCACAGGATTTAAGAATGCATGGGATAGACAAAAAAGGAATTCTGGAGGTCAGGGGTAAAGGGCAACAGACCTGTAGGAGAACATAAAGTGAACTTACAAGCTCAAATTGGCAGACCGGGTGGGCCATAGGCCCTTATCTGCTGACACTGTCTATGTATCCATGTAAAAATGTATGTTTCTAATGATTTGTTGTGGCTATTGAATAAAGACTCCCATACTCTTGGGAGGGGCTCTGTTGGCCCTTTTTCCAAGATGGTGGATCTGGGTGCAGCAGAGGAGGGAGTGCTACAGCAGGCTGGGAAGCTATCCTCCCACCCAGTTGTGGCTTGCCAGGAGGATGATGAAGGATCTGTGGAAGAAAGTAATGAATCTATGGAAGAGGATGAGGATGAATCTATGTTTGCTACACCTAATTTGGTGGATGAATCAGATGATGCTTCAGAAAACACTGATATTACAGCTGCTGCTGCTCAGAGAAAGAAACTGAGGAGTGAAGGACAGTGATATTAAACATGCTGGTTGATGATGAAGAGCACTATGAAAAATGGAAAACAGCTTTAAAACACAGAGCAAGTGCTATGACTTCTACAGTCTGTGCTACAGATACTACTGTGACCAGGTCAGACAATTCCATTTTATGTACTTCTGCTACCAGTATAAATTCTCCTGCTAACATCACTGCCAGATAGCATATTGCAAAACAGTTTGGACTTCCACTAGTGCTAGGAGAAATTATTTTTTTTCCATGCCAGTGAAACTTCTGCAGAATTTTGCAACTTTTGTGGTAGTTTCCGCATTTCGAATGCCACTGAAGGGAAAACTTCCTAAGGTTTTTAGATGAAATTTCACCTGTTTTCTCTCACCTGGAGGTGGAAAGAGAGAAAACAGTTCTGTCTGTTGTCCAGAGCTGCCCCCCTCCCCCAAGCCTTGCCAGAATTTAACATTTTAAATCCCTAGTGCCTAGTGGTCCCTCCCCCCACCTAATCACCCACTCCATTAAAAAACCAAAAACAGCTGCCAGTGTCCAAGTAATCCCTAGTGGCTAACAGTCCCTCCTGCCACCTGATCACCCACCTGGCCAGTCCAGGGCAACATTCCCTTAGCCGTTTCAGTAGCTCCATCCCAATTCCCCACCGACCGCCATACACAGTAAATTACTATTTAAAAAAATTCTCCCTGGTGGGCTAATGACCCACCCTCTATTTCCCCAATCCCTAAATTAAAATCAGTGGCCCAGATATTCAAAAGGATTGCACATGGCGCATGCACAACCCACTGATGCGCCCCAGAGCGATATTCAAAAGGGAAAAGTGCGCCGCACAAATCCCGATGCGCTGGAGTGCATCAGTAATGTATGCAGGCACTAGTGGGGGCATGCTCATGCATAACCTGCACAGCCCAATATTCAGCCCAGGATGTGAGAGTCATGGCTAACGCTCCCTACGCGCCTGCACAAAGTTGCTAAAAAAAGGAACAAGTGATGGCCACTCCACAGGTGAGCTGCCACATTGCAGGATGCAACACAGCAGCTGCCACCAGGTGGCCACCCGAGTTCCTGCCGCACCTGGCGGTGCCCCCCCATGCCCTATCACAGGCATCTGTGTAGCAAACCCCTGTCCAATATCCCTGGTGGTCCAGTGGACCTATATGTGCCTGATCGCGGGCATTAGTCCTGAAGAGTAAGCCCCCCGTCCTATATCCATGGTGGTCCAGTGGACCACACTCAGCCCGATTGAGGGCATCAGTAATAGAACCCCCCCTCAAGTCCAATATTCCTGGTGGTCCAGTGGACCGAACGCTGCCCGATCGCGGGCATCTGTAAGTCATTAAATACCCCTACTACCCTGGTGGTCTAGTGTACCCCCCACCCCACCTGCCCACTGAGTCCCACCGTCCCACGCCCCCCCCGTCAGCTGGTGGGCGGCAGCACTCCACCCACCTGCCGCCCGCCGCCGACCGACAGCTCAGTAGTTGCAGATGCTCATTGAGTCTCACTGCGTGAGCCATCTGGCATGTAGCTCATGTGATATCAGTCCAGATATGTGAATGAATCAATTCACATATCTGACTGAGTAGTGAGTAGGGCTGCACGCCACTGGCTCACGCCAGAACCATCGGGCGCAGCCCCACCGAGCTGTAAGCGGGCGGTGGGTGGCAGGCGGGTGGTGCTGCCACCGCCGCCTGATGGGGGGAGCAGGCGGTGGGGCTCAGTGGGCAGGTGGGTGGGGTACACTAGACCACCAGGGTAGTAGGGGTATTTGATGACTTACAGATGCCTGTGATCGGCAGCAATCGGTCCACTGGACCACCAGGAATATTGGACCCGGGGTTCTATTACTGATGCCCACGATCGGGCTGAGTGCGGTCCACTGGACCACCAGGGATATTGGACTTGGGGGGGGGGTTCTATTACTAATGCCCGTGATTGGGCTGAGTGCAGTCCACTGGACCACCAGGGATATAGGATGGTGGGGGTTACACGAATGCCCGCGATTGGGCTGCAGGGGGCGTTGGTCCCCGACAGCTGCTGCCTGGCAGGGCGCCAGGCGCAAGTCGTCAGGGATCAGCGCACCTGCATGCTAATGGCATGCAAATGGGGCCGTAATGAGATGCAAATGGCCCCCTGTACACCTTGCATAAATTATGGCACCATTTGCATGTCCCCTTTTGAATATCACAGGTGCTGTGCTTGGCTCAATGGCACTTGCGCTAGCACATCTCCGTGCTCCACTCTGGCCACTTGCGCTGGTGCAGTGCCACTGCGCCATGTACAGTGGGGGTGGCTAGGGTGCGATATTCAAAGCTGCTGTGCCATAGCGCAGCTCCACTGAATATCGCCCAGGCCACACCCCTGCGCAACAAAGTTGAGCTGCGCCCAGGTTTGCATCACAGCCTGGCACAGTTTGAATATCCGGGCCAGTATCCCCAGTGGTGTAGTGTACCCGCCCACACCTGGAGACAAAGTTCCACCCACCCTTTCTCAAACCCAGCAGCAGGCCACTGGCACAGGTTCTCCTCCACAGCTGGCAGCCCACTGAGCTATTAATGACTGAGCTCATGCTCCTACAGGCATGCGTGTTTTCATTACTAGCTCAGTGGGCTGTGGTCATGGAGGAGGGAGGAGGGCTGTGCCAGTGCCTCGCTCTCGGGTTTGAGATGGGGGAGACTTTGCCTCCATGGGTTGGGGCTGGGGGTGCACTAGACCACCTGAGATACTAATTTTAATTCAGGGATTAGGGAAATAGAGGGAGGATCACTAGACCAGCAGGGAGAATTTTTTTAATAGTAACTTAGTTACTATATACGGCGGTTGGCAGGGATTGGGATAGGATTACTGAAAGAGCTAAGGGTGTGTTGCCCTGGAATGGCCAGGTGGGTAATCGGGTGGGAGAGGGACCACTAGCCATGAGGGATTGGGAATTCAATTATTTTTAAAATTGTGGGGCACTCAGGCAGCCTTGTAGAGGAGGCAGAAATTCTGCGAAAGTTCAGAAATGGAGTTCTGAACTTTCTGGAAAGTGAAAGTCTGACTTTCGCTTCAATTCCTCCGGCGAAAGTTTTTTTCTCATGAGCCTAACTTCCACACATACCTGTACAAAGTGATGCTTGGTCCCTGGATGGAGCATTGAGTGAGGCAGGCTGGAAACCAGCCGGTAATGGACATGGATCCTGGACCCTGAATGGGACAACGTGTAAATGACACCAGAGACAGCATGGACGGGAAATGTTGAGGGAGCAGAGAGTTCTCCTAGTCAGGATCCATTTTTTGGAACCCATGATGAAGGACCCACGAATCAGTCTGTGACTGCAAATTCTTCTCGGCTACCACATAACTTCATTTATTACTGAGTGGTCACTGCCCCAATAGGAAAGGATGAAACTACTGAACTGTTACGAGTCCCAAGACGAATAGAACTGTGTGGGTCTGATGTGTCAGATAAATCTGGAAGGCCACAAACATTTCCTCAAACTGTACCTGGCATCCAGGATACCTCCATTGCTATGGACTTCCTGAATGACTGGAATCTGAATAATACTCATGATAGTAAGTTACTGACTCCAGCAAATGAAACAATGAGGTTGACTCTCCCGTTGCAAACACTGACATGTCACAGGTACCGGTGCAGGAAAAAGAGACACAGTCAGTCCCAAAACCAAACTTAAATCTATGAGCACTGGTATTTCCAGCTCCCAGCAGCAGCAACCCTGCAGTTTCTGAATCCACTGAGGTTCCTGATGAACCGAGAATGGACCCAACTGATACTACATCACAATCTCTCTCTGGAACTCACAGCAAAATGGCAAAGTACTGTACCCCCAGGATGGTGAAATACTGACATCCACTGTCCAAGATTCTTTGACTTATTCAGTAGAGCAGAACCTACTGCACTGGAAGACATATGAAGAGAGACTTAAGGAGCTTAATATGTATAGCCTCGAGGAAAGGAGGGAGAGGGGGGACATAATAGAAACTTTCAAGTACCTCAAGGGAATCAACAAAGTCCAAGAGGGTAGCATCTTTCAAAAAAAGAGGTGTGCAAGAACAAGGGGGCACAATTTGAAGATAGAAGGAGGGCGGCTCAGAGGTAATTTAAGGAAGTATTTTTTCACAGAGAGGGTGGTGGATGTATGGAATGGCCTTCCAGAGGAGGTTGTGGAGTCACAAACAGTGGTGGACTTCAAGTATGCATGGGACAGTCATAAGGCAATTCTAGGGGGTTGGGGTAGGAAGAAGTAGGCTGCTGGTTAACTAGGATCTACAGCTTATCCATCAGGTAGGGAAATGGGCAGACTGGGTGGGCTAAGCGGTCCTTATCTCCCGTCAAATTCTATGTTTCTATGTTTCTACTCCTCGAAGAAATGCAGTTAAGCTGTGGTACAAAGGGGGTCTTGAACTGCATCCTGATAGAATATATGTTGGGGGGGAAAAAACTTTTAAAGGAATCTTTGAGGTTTTCAGCTCAAGATGTGTATGCCTTGATACATGTGTCTGGAGAGGACAATTTTGATATTAGTTTCAGGACACCTGCAGGTCTGAAGAGGTTTTGGATACTCTACAATCAGGTTACTGTAGATTTTCCCCTTAATGGACTCCATTTTTTGTCATCCCCCTCACAAATCTCTGGTCAATAATAATAATAATAATCTATTTCTTTTGTGCCTTTCAAGATTATCAAGGCACATTACAATACATTGAGCTAAAATAAGAACAGGTAAAACACCTAAATATTACAAATTCACTAAAATCTGATAAACAACATTAATAAGCAGGGTAAGCTTGCATCCAAAGAAATTTCTTTAGTGCCTGTTTAAAACCGCCCATGGTTGTGCATCCCCAGAGCTGACAAGGTAGAGAATTCCAAAGGGCCGGGACTGCATACATAAAAGCACGGGCCCCGGAAGATTTTAAAGATACCCTTAGAATCTCTAGCAACCCCTCATCTGCCAAACGGAGCAGTCACTCGGGGCAGTAAGGGATCTAAAGCTTTTTCAAGTAGTCTGTGCCAAGACCATGTAGGGCTTTGTAAACCAGTAATCCAACTTTAAAGTTGATCTGCCACAGAATTGGCAGCCAGTGCAGCTTGCACAGCACTGGTGTGATGTGACAACTACAGGGAATCCCTGTCAACAACCTGGCTGCAGTGTTCTGCACTAGCTGCAAGCAGCGGATATCAACCCCCAGTAGCCCAAAGTAAAGGGAGTTGCAGTAATCAAGGTGCGAGGTCACAAAGGCATGGATCAGTGTAGGTAGGTCACTGGACAGAACAAGATGCTTGATTCTGGTGATGTTCCTCAGATGGTAAAAGGAAGACTTGACGACCGCCGACACCTGCGATCGCAGTGTCAGCCCATCATCAAGCATCACCCCCCAGGTCCCACAGCCATTCTGAGGAAAGTAGCTGGGAGCCCCCAGGAAAAGACCAGTGGGCTGCCCTGCCCCCAACCCCCTGTCCAGCTACTAGGATCCACTACCATCACCTCAGTCTTCTCCGAGTACAACTTCAGCCAGCTAGAATTCATCCAATCCTGGATTTCAGGGAGGCAGTTGTTGAAAGCCAAGAGAGCACTATCCTGGTTAAACACAGAAACATAGAAACAAAGAATTTGATGGCAGATAAGGGCCGCTAGGCCCACCTAGTCTGCCCATTTCCCTACCTAATGGATAAGCTGCAGATCCTAGTTAACCAACAGTCTACTTCCTCCCCCCCCCCAGAATTGCCTTCTGCCTGTCCCATGCATTCTTTTTTTTTTCTATTTTCTATTTCTGCTCCTGTTGCCTCCGTCAGCCATCTGCTCCGGTCATGGACCCCTGGTGTCCCCACCTCTGGATATGTAGCTGAATCCCCCGGTCATCCCTGGCTTACCTCCCAGAGAGCGGGGCCACGACTCCAACCCCCGAAATTGGGCTGTGGAACTGTGACTGGTTGGGAGATCAGCTTCCAGAGGCTGATCTGGGCTCCCAGGGGCGGAGCGCCATTGAAACAGCAGGCACAGGATTTTTATCCCCCTGTCTCTTTAAACAGGATGGGGATGTGCAATGACAACCTGCGTCCGCCCCATCCTGACTTCCTGTTATGCACCAACATGGTGCAGCCACCCAGCCTCCGCTAGGTGCCGCTACTGCGCCGAGTGCCACCCTGCCCTCCCCCCAGGGAAGGAGAGCTGTCCAAGGGATGCTCAGTCCTTCCTGCCCCGGCTGGTCCTCCGATGACCCGGTCCGCTTTGAACCCGGATCGCCAGCGCCGCAGTGGAACTAACCATGCGCCGGATCGACTGGCTTTTGTCCCATGCATTCTTTTATTCCCACTGTTTTGACTCTACGACCTCCTCAGGAAGGCTGTTCCATGTATCCACAACCCTCTCTGTGAAAAATACTTTCACATTACCTCTGAGCCATCCCCTCTATCTTCAAATTGTGCCCCCTTGTTTTTGCACATCTCTTTTTCTGAAAGATGCTACCCTCTTGGACTTTGTTGATTCTCTTGAGGTATTTGAAAGTTTCTATCATGTCCCTCCCTCCTTTCCTCGAGGCTATACATCTTTAGTTCCTTTAGTCTTTCTTCATATGTCTTCTGATGGAGACCCTGCATCATTTTGGTTGCACTCCTCTGGACAGCCTCCACCCTGTCTATGTCTTTGTGGAGATGGAGTCTCCAGAACTGTACACAGTACTCCAGATGTGGTCTTACCAACTGTCTGTACAGAAGGCCAACAACTTCCTGTTTTCTACTGGTGATGCCTCTCCCTATGCATCCCAGTATCCCCCCAGCCCTCCTTACTGCCTTCTCACATTGCTGGCCCACCTTTAGGTCGTCTGATATTTCATTTATTTATTTATGGAGAGAATCAGATTACAACCTTTGAGTCAAGGACTCATTTCCAAAGGCTCCACGTCAGGTACAATACACAAAAACAGGTATTCATAACACAGAAGAGAATACAGACATGGTATTGGCAATATATAAGGTTAGCAGTATAACAGTGAGGACCTAGCTAAGATAGCAACAGGGGTAAGAGCAGTGCTGCTGGTTCTATACAATGAGACCATCTGGAAGTCCCCTAGTGGGAAAACTGCAGGAGTAAGTGAACAGTACAAAGCGGTAATGAGGTGTGGCCTGAAATGCTGGTAGGTTAGTGTAAGCAGCTGGGATATCAACTTTGTCGTAAGTACATAAAGAGCAGGGCAAGGGGTATATCTGCTAACCCAGCATCTCCTCGTCCATAGGCAGATTCTTTTACTTATTAGGGACAGTGACAGTAATGGGTTGAGATTATGTAGTTTTTGAGGGCTGTTTTGAAGGAGCCTAATCTGGGAATAGAGGTGAAGGCCCGGGGGAGCTCATTGTACCAGGATGGTGCTTTGTGGAAAAAAGACCATTATGCAAGTATGGTTGTGACCCTAGGAACAGCCCATGTTAGCTTATCTGCCTTGCAGGTGTTTGCTGCAGTTTGGGCAGTGCGGAGGGCGGCAGAGACTCCAGTGGGTGTGAGGCCTAGTTGGATTTTATTTGTGAAGAGACATGTCTGGTAGAGTACTCTTTCGTCTAAGGTGAGGATTTTGGTTAGCTCCAGGCTCCGTTCCATTTTTGTTATTGTCAGTATCTCACCCCCAAAAGACAGGTAGAGCTGAGTATCATCAGCTTAGCATTAAAATCTCAGACCATACCATCTTACAATGTCTCCGAGAGGCAGCATGTACAGCGTGAACAACATGGGGTCAGCACTGAGCCCTGGGGCACTCCACATGACAGAGAAAGGGGGTCAGAGAAATAAATTCCTGAAACCACCCTCTGATTTCTGGCAGTGAGGAAAGATTTAAGCCATCTGAGGATGACACCAGTCAGGCCACAGATGAACCTCAGGTGCTCAAGCAGAACCCTATGGTCCATGGTGTCAAAAGCTGAGGAGAGAGCCAGGAGCACCAAGATGGACTGGCATTTCTGATTTCTCACCATTAGGAGATCATTCAGCACCCGAACCAGAGCAGTCTCGGTGCTGTGCCTCTTTCAAAAACTAGATTGGAGAGGTTCGTAGATGTTATCAATTGTTTAATGGTTCTCCTGTTGTACAGCCACTACCTTCTCAATCAACTTCCCAGCAATGGGAAGGTTAGAGATAGGTCTGTAGTTCTCCAAACAGTCTGGGCCCAGAGAAGCTTTCTTCAAGAGGGATGTCACCACTGCCTCCTTCAGGGAGCTAGGGAACTTGCCCGACTCAAGGGAGTACCAGACTATCTGAGCTAGGACCGGGCTGATGGTATTGCAACAACCCATAATCAGGGAAGTTGGGCCCGGATCCAAACTACAGCACATAGAGTGCATAATTTGGACAAGCCACATAACATCCATGAACTCAGCCAGTCAAAGGTACTCCAGGAGAAGTGAGGGAATGTGGCTGGGCATCGATCACTAACATCCCCCATAGAGTATGTTGGTCGGATCTCCGCCCTGATGTTGGCCACCTTATTGGCAAAGAACTGAGCATGCTCTTCACACTTCAACTGTGAAAAGGCTCTTCTAAACTGTAGGCAGGCTGGGCTGCACAGTCTGTGCACAGTTCAAAAGAGCTGAGCTGGTCAGTTCTGAGTGGCAGCAATCTCCCCAGACAGGAATTCTGCCTTCTTATGGGAGATTGTTGCTTGATAGCACTGATAATGTTCTATCGGTCTAAGACGGTCAGCTTCCAGGGTGGATTTCCACCAGCAACACTCTAACCTTCATCCCAATCTCTGCAACTCCCACAAAGTCCTATCAAACAGGGGGACTGAGGGTAAAGTAAGAGGAGGCGAACACGGACTGGAGCGAGAGAATCCAGGGCTGTGACAATGACTTCATTATAAGACAAAACCAAGGCCTCTGGGTTCCCGCTTGCCACAGAAAACTCCGATAGGTCCAGGACTGCTGCTAGGCCTTCAGAGATCACATCTCTTAAATGGGCAGTACCTGGCCATCTCCACAGGGGTAGACCAATGAAGGGGGGGGTGCAAAAATTGAATCTCACATCGTAATGATAGTACCACCAGACTGGTTCCATCCCCACATTGGAGGCATCGATCCCCAGGTGAAAAAACAGGTCAAGGGAGTGACCATGCTTATGAGTAGCAATTGCAAAAATCTGTGTAAGGCCTAGTGATGTCATTAGCTGGAGGAAATGTTGTCCAAATTTTGAGAGCTCGTCATCGATCCAGGCGTTGAAGTCACCTAGGACCATCAGTCTGGGTGACTCAAATGCCATGTCAATCACAAAATCCGCTACTTCCTGAAGGAAACGCCTCTCATCCTCAGGTGGACGGTAGATGAGGGCTGTCCTACAACCTACACCTGCTACTATGGTACATTCGAATGACCAGGCATATTCGACTGGTACACTCATGAAGCCCAATTCAATTTTGAAACAGACCGCAACCCCACCATGGTCTAATCTCGGGCAGTGTATCACCGAGTACCCGGCCTGAATCACAGCCTCAAGTGTGGGGCCAGCATTTTCATCCAGCCAGGTTTCAATGATGCACACCAGATCTGTTGTCCTGACAAGGCCTGCAATAATTGCAGTCTTGTTCTTAACAGATCTGACGTTGCATAACACTGCTCGAGTTGGACGGGTCTCTTGGGCAGCCCCAATTACTTGCCCATCAGAAATGTTGGTGCCTTGGGAATGGAGAGTAGGCATGGAAAACCACAGTTCAGACTCCATTTTGCCCCAGCGTGTCTCCTGGGCTTAACAACCAGGATGCGAGAGCCCCGTTCATGCATCCTCTGCTGTTCACACACCCCTCCCCACCCCCAGCTCCTCCGGGCAATACCCAGCGCTGACAGATTGAAAACAATATGGGGGGAAGGGCGGAGAATGAATAATGCAAAGCCTGGGGGAAGGCCTACAACACATAACACAGGCACAAATAGGGGTTAAACAAAACAACAAAATACCCCAGAAAGCAAGAACCCAAACTATGAAGTGCTATACACAATTCTCCCAGCTCTCTCTTTAGGGGAGAAATAAATACTAAACAATTAAAATAATCAATCAAGCTAACTTCCATCAGCACCTTAACAAAACTATGCTACGAAAAAAATAATAAATTAAAATGATAAAATATCAGTCCAAACTCCAAAGTCTATAAATAAATAGTATGGATCCAGGAGGAGAAATACCATACAGAGTCCACTTCAGAGAAGTCCACTTGACAGAAAAGTAAAAGATACTGAACTGAAGCAAACCAAAAAATAAACAAAACTTAAATAGAACTTAAATACCTCTCCTCTCACTGAGTGGAATAAACTAAATTAAACACAAAAATAAACAGTGCAATGTAATTTTGGCCCCAGATACTCTCATTATCTAGAAGTAGATGATGAACCAAGGCACTCTCTCTGCCCAAATACAATTTTCTAGGAAATACATTAAATACTAAATGTAAGTTTTAGCCCCCAGGCACTCACACTACCTGGGAGACAAAGGTAAACTAGGCACACTCACTGCCCAGACAGAAAAAAGTAAAGGTAATCTGATCGTAAATCTCAAGTTTTGGCACCTCAAGTTCAGCAAAGTGATCTCTCCATGGCAAGCCTCTCAAAGAAATCCAATCTTCTTTGGAGTTTATCAGGACACCCAGTCACTGGCCAAAACAGAAGCAAGCACCCCAAACCCTGTCTGTAAGGGTTTCTGCAGGAAATGGCTGTATCACCACCTCAGCACTCAGTCTGTACCAGCCCAAGGGCATTGGAAGAACCCACAGGCCTGTCGGCCAACTCCCCGGTAGATTTAGGCATGGACCTCCAGGGTAGAGACAGCCTCCAGCAGGCTAACCCTACAGTTACAGGGCCAAAACAGTTTCCAAGTTGCTTGCATAAAATATCCTGGGCAATAGATCCAAAATAAGTTGACCACAAATACAGCACTCCTTCTAGGCAACCACTCAAAGTTTTCAATCAAGAGTACCCACTACTCCACAATACAAATGGATTTCCATGCTCCATAACAGGGTCTAACTTAAAAAGCACAATTTCTCCAGAGGCATGGACAAAAACGCTCCTCTCTGCCAGTTCACCACTTACTCCTGCATTCATTGCTCTCAACCGAGCATTCACATAAATGCGGCAACACAGTATGCCTCACAGTTCAATGGACTCCCATTCGGGAGTAATGACAGACAAAAAGTGTAGTCAAAAAAAATTGGGAAAACCTCTCACCAACAGCTCAGCCCCTCTCCTCCCGTCTTTGGGGCAGGAGGGGACCAGGCCGCACAGTCCAGTAAAACAGTCACAGTTATGTTCTGAAATGAAAACATACATGTATGTGATACTCATCATTGTCTTCAGCAATGATGCAAAGTACAAAGTGTGCCATAGGCTATGCTGGACTGAGAGGCCTTTTGGATGGGGGGGGTTGACGTTTCTCGGTAAAACTTAGACAAACAGAAGAGGGGATCTCCCATATTCCAAATAGTTTTTTACTTAGGCAAAGATCAATGACTATGTTTCTACTCAGGCCAGCCTAAGGGTTGTTATAAATGTGGGACCAGGACACACTTGTCCAATGTTTGTGATAAATTGCACTGTGGTATATGTGGTGAATTCAATCAAATCAGTTCTCAGTGTGTTAATCACTCTAAATGCAACTAATGTGAGGAACATGGACACCTTTTTCAGGCCTGCCCTTGGGCTGCCCATAGCAAAATTTGCACAGTAAATCCAGATGACTTAATCAGGAAGGCCTCAAAAGAGTCCTTTTTAGCAGAGACTGATAGCACTAAACCCAGAACACACTCAAAGGAACCTATGGAATATCACTTCCCCTCCAGACCCAGATATTACTGACAGGATTCCAGAGGAGGAACACATAGGAAACAAACATCGAACACAATGTTTTTGGAATACTTAAAATTAAGAACACAATTATTTAAATTACGATCTTTAACATATAGTACAAATCAAGACTATTCTAAACAAATCACTGTTTTGAAACAACATATGGCAAAATTACAGTATGTTAGGTCAGTTTCATTAAATGCAGATGTCTTTTGGAACTCAAAAAATTCCTTATAAGGATCCCTGCTAGGCATGCAAGGAAAAGAGGATCAATTCTAGTTTTTCAGAATTAGTGACACCACAAGGGTATATATTACAATCAATGATTGATATAAGACAAGAAGCGGAAAACTAGCTAATAACCCTTAATCAGCCCTTCATGTCATCTAATGAAGATATACAAATATATCTGGAGGGTATCACCATCCCAGAAATGCAGGATAATGATAAAGCTATGTTAACCAGTCGAATAACCCCTCAAGAAATATTGGACATTATTCACTCCATTAAGGATGGAATCTCTCCTGGTATGGATGAGATACAAAATTCCTTTTATAAGACTTATGGAGATATTATAGCACCTTGCTTAGCTAAAGTATATAACTATTTTGTTTCCTAGAATATAGTGCATCCAGCCTTTTCTAAAGGATTGATTTTTTATATAAAAAAGGGAACAGGAGGAATCTGGATAACTGGAGAACAATTTGCCTTTTTTAATTCAGATTTTAAGATTCTTACTACATTATTACAAAAGAGGTTAAGACAGATTGCACAACACCTGATCCACTTTTTTCAGACTTGATCAGTTCCTGATAGGAATATTTACAAGAACCTATCTATTACTAGAGACAGATGAATAATTTTGGTGCAAATGTTGGGGGGGGGTAGGGAAAACTGGAATATTTAGCAATAATTCCTGTCCATTGCCTCATGGGTGGTAGTACAAAAAGCAAACAACTTTATTTCAATAAGCTGTCCTTAAAGAGTCATTAGTTGTACAGGGGAAACTTAGATAAATGCATTATTTAGAAAATAAATCAGTATTCATTTAATATATGTTTGAGTTATTTTCCCAACATTATCTCTAAGAGCATTGTCATAGTGTGTGGGAATAAACTTCAGACGAGGCAGATTTACAGGATCAAAACACGATGGTATGATATTTATTTTTCAAAGGTTAGAAAAATAATAAATGAAAACAAAAAAATTGCAAAGAAAATCACTACTTAACATCAGTAGTGTCTCCCATAATACAGTCCTGGATCTTAGAGCTCTTAAGTAAGACCCTTCTCATGTGCATTCAACAGCTTGTCTACAGTAGCAGTAGAACCTCTTTCCTACTCTGTCAGGGCTGAGCCCCACTGGACTGAACTGAAGTGAACTAAGTGAAGAGGTTTTATATCTCTTTGGTGGGGTCACCTGACTAAGCCCTTTCTATTTTCATCTCTGAACATGCTGTTACATGTCTGGGCATGCTGTTTTAAAACCAAGGGAGTGTGTTTGTTCCAGGGGATTTCCAGGTTCAATTAAAGGTATGGTATATATCTCCACAGATACTAACTCTCTATATCTCTAATTCATAATGATTAAGCATTTTTATAAAGCATGCCACAGCTTTTTATTTAGCTTCATACAGTAACAGGTTTATAATGTGAATTTAAGAAAATAACTTAAGGATTTTGTACGCTGTACTAATTCTGAAAGTATTGTTGTTTTTATATGGCTTTGGAATCCTTTTTTTATTTAAAAAGGCTTTATTAACTGTATTTATTCCTATTTAAAATAACCTTCATACTTTTTGTACACAGCATGCACTTATGCACTTTACACAACACCTCTCCGGGTGTTTGGCATCATTCCAGGAACTGAATGGAATGAAATGGAAAAAGAATGAAAAGAGAGAACAAGTAGAAAGCTTAGCAGGGATAGTACAGAGCTACGCTAGGTGGCCCAACTGAGGGTGGGGGGGGAGAAGAAAAGCAAAGAGAAAGTGTTAACTATTGCACAACAGACGTTTTGGTAGCTAGAAAATGAGATAGAAACATGATCCATCAGTGACAGCTGCAGGCGTAGCCTAACTCCACCACATACATCCCTCTTCAAGAAAAATACAAATCTCAAAATGATACTGTTTTTTCAAGAACCCCCTCTCAGTCATAAATATTATACCAAAACAGTAGAAAGGGGGTTGGTTGAAACTTTTATTAGCCCACTATGAGAGCTTCTCCCCAGTGTCCCTTAATTCAGCTATTTTAAGTACTGTCCACCATACCAAGTTACTGCAATATGACAATATTTCCACAACATTACCCTTGGGCTATCACACAGTTCAGCACAGTATTCATCTATGCATTCAGTAAACCATTTCAGTCTGTAATGACTGTCTCCCCTAACTGTTCTACTCTGGTTACTACAACTCAGACATTTCATATGTAATATCAGGCACCCATCAATAGGCATCATTTCAGCAACCATCACTTGGCATTGTTTCAGAACCCTGTGCACCCACTATCGTACCTTCATCAATACATTAAAAAAGGGGAAGTAATACACAGCAGTTTTGTGCTGATTTCTAGCTTCCTCCATATCAATCATTTTGCATCACTTCAGAGTCCATCACTTGTTTTTGTTTCAGAACTCATTGCTTGGCATCGTTTCAGCCTGGTACACCCACTGTCGTCCCTTCATCAGTACATTAAAAAAGAGGAAGTAATACACAGCACTTTTATGCTAACTTCTAGCTTCCTCCATCTAGCTATCAGGGCAGCCGTACAGGCCTATAATGCAACTTTCTCTGGGGCGAGTGGTACCCAGCTCTAACCCCATTCTTACACATTAATTCCACTTACGGGCCTAATCATAGGTTCCACTCCATATCTAGATCCTCCATGACTAAAGGTTCCACATTTTATACTATACAGTATAAACATTTCTTTTATGTTATACATTTCTTGTAATCATTTCATACATTTCATCCCATATCACCCAGATCCCCAAGATCAATCCACCACATTAAATACTGGAAATAGTTTCAATTGTAACTGAACAAAAAAAGGTCCCTTCAGCCTCAATGGCTTATTCTTTCTTGCTGGAAGGTTTCCACCCCAATACAGTATCCATAGCAACAGTCTCAACTGGGATTTCATCTTCCTGGTCACTGTCATGCATCAAGTAACAGCCCGGGAAAATGGGCAACAACAGGATTTCAAAAGTGGCTAACAACAAAGGTTCCATTGGGGGGGCCCTCCTCTAGAACCCAAGGATCCTGGTCCTCTGCTTCAGCCATGAAATCCTCCCTTTGGGAACCCTCCATCAGCACCTGGCAGTGGTGCTCCACCTCTCTCCTGTGCTGGTCCACCTCTACATTCCATGGAACTTCAATCCAGGCAATAGCTTCTCTCCAGTTCTGCTCTCCTGGGCTCTGGTATGCACACTGGGAAGCCCCTCCTCCTTCACAAGATCCTTAATATCCATGGGATCCTGGAAGTACACCATCCTGCTCTTTACCCTGATGCCTGGATACCAGGGCTAGTATCTGGGTACTGGTCTCCCCCTTGTTTCTCTGGACAACTAGTAGTATCCCACTTCTAACACCAAGTTTATCACACCATGTGGGAATAAACTTCAGATGAGGCAAATTTACAGGTTTAAAGTACACCGTAGTGTGATATTTATTTTTCAAAGGTTAGAAAAATATTAAATGAAAACAAAAAAAATTGCAAAGAAGATCAATACTTAACAGTAGTTTCTCCCATAATACAGTCCTAGATCTTAGCGCTCCTAAGACCGTTCACATCTGCATTCAACAGATTGTCTGGTGTCATGGTGTGATAAACTTGGTGTCAGCAGTGGGATAGTACTAGTTGTCCAGAGAAACAAGGGGGAGACCAGTACCCAGATACCAGCCCTTGAACTAGAAGGGGGGCAGGATCAGATCTACAGTACAGTAGCTGCTTCTTGTTGTTTTTACATTGTTTCTTGTGGATTCTACTTGGTAGAAGGTTATTTCTTTCCATTCTTACTACTAAGGGGCTAGCAGGGTATTGTTTGCGCTGTTGGACTTTTGAAACCTGTTTTGGTAGCTATAATTGGGCTCATTTGTTTGATGATTCACTGTGTGGCAGGCTGCATTTGTAGAGGCCTATTTCTTCTGTTTTTAAATATAATTGGTGTGATTTAACTGGGTCTGTTTCTTTGAATTGGAAACCTATATCTTCTAATTCCAAGCCTATTTTGATGTGTTGTTGGTGAAGCTGTTTGAATTGGAGTCCTGCTTCTTTGGGTAGCAAACCTATTTGGGGGGCTTTGAGTAGAATTGTGATTCATTGTTGCTGGCTTCACTAGCTGCAAAGTTTTAGTGCAGAGTGGGGGAAGGGTGCTAATGGTCTGACCAGAGGCTTCAGCTACCTGATTGTTTCTGAAGATTCTGACTGGTCCCACCCCCAAACCCCTCACCCCACCCACCCCGTCCATTATTTCCTTTTATACCAGGGGTTCTGACATCACTTCCTCAAACAGGCAAAGGATATGCACCTGTCATTGCAGAAGCAGACATCCAGGAAAGGAACAGCAGCAGGTGAAGAGGTGACTGCTATCTCAGTGGAAGAGAAGTAAATGCAAATCTAGGAGCTTTCATTATTACTTCTTCACATTGCTATTGCATTGGGGAAAGGAGGAATAGGAATTTGAAGAAGGTTGTGCAATGGCTACTTAAAGTCTCTTTCTGAGTGTGGATAGGAAGGATAGGAATATAAAAAGCAGTGCTCAATATATATAAACGTGTACAACAAAGGGGGTAAGGGAAATAAAGAAAAGAATGTTTACTACTGATAAAGGGGGGAAAGGGGAGACTTGGGGGAGTGTTTGGTATCCTGCATCTGGAAGGGTGGGGGGTCGTTGTTGGGCAATGACAGCAATGGGTAGGGTGGTAGGCTGCAACAACTGTGGTGCACCAATCTTTCTAAACATTGCCTGGAGTGTGGGAGGATGTTTAGTGTGTAACCACATAGAGAAACTTAGAAAGGAGATTGAGGGTCTGCAGGAGGAACTAAGACAGGCAAGGCAGATTGGGGGTGGGTTTAGCCCAATAGTGGAGGGAGGAAGAAAGGGAGATGAGGGAGGGCGATTTAAGCCAACAGTGGTGAGGAGAGGGTCAGAAGAAGGGAAGCAGAGACAAAGGGGCCCAGGCCAGGAAGAACGATTGCCAGGGAAACCAGGTCAGGAGACAAAAGACAAATGGAAGGAGGAGATAGGGACTTGTGAGGGGACGTGAAGAAGTGGCAAAAGTGATGGAGTGGAAAGGAGAGAACAGGTTACTATGAAGAGAGAGGCGGGCATTTGTGAGGGGTCTTCAGAAAATAGTTTTGCACTGCTAGAGAGGAAGAAGGTGGAGGAGGGAATTGACGAAATTAGAGGAGTAATTGATAAATGCCTGGACCAAACTGGAGTGGGGGGAAATTCTGTTGGAAGAATTGCAACAGGGTTAAAAGGGGGAAATAATGTGCAGGAGGAAGAAGAGGAGCTGGAAATGAGAGAGGGAGATGAATGGAAGCAAGCAGGGAGTAAGAAGGGTGGAATCTTAGTGCTGGGGGACTCAATACTAAGAGGAGTCAGGTGGGGTAGCAAGGGGGAGAGGTATAGTCACTTTTGGGTGGAGGCCATGCCAGGAATGACAGCGGAAAGGGTGGGACAATCTGTTCTGAAATATGCTAGAAGGGGTAGGGACAAGCCTCATTTAATTATACATCTTGGGACAAACGACCTGGCTGACAAGACAGTAGATATAATCCAGAGGAGGTTTGAGGAACTAGCACAATTATGTGAGGGTAGGAAGATCAGTAACTTTTTCAGAGATACTCGTTGCCAAAGGCAAGCACAACAAGAAAGCTGAGAATAGAGGAATTTAACGGATGGCTAAGAACCTGTGTTGTGCTAAAGGGTATGGGCTGTTGGGGGGTGGGAGGGACCTGGGAGGACAGTAGTCTCTATGCCAAGGACAGACTACACTTGGAGGAGGAGGGAAAGAAAGTAGAAACAGAGGATGGAGGAGACATAGAGGAAGTTGGGAATTTGAACTAGGAGTGGGGGTGGCAATTGGGAAAGAGATATGCAGAGACCACAGGTTGGGAAACCATATGAGCTTACCCCCCATAACAGTGACAAAGGACAAATGGCAAGTACTATTGGTGATGCTAGGAAAGGGGGGCAGGATGGGGGGGAGGGTGGAAGGTGGTTACCCTTAATGCTAGAGCCTTGGGAGGAAAACTGCATAGTTACAGATGCTCATGGCAGAGGGAGAGGTGGACATTGCAGCCACCACAGAAACAAGGGCCACCCAATACAATGACTGGGAACTGTCTGTACCAGGGTACAGGTTATTTCGTAGGGACAGGGTGATTGGGAAAGGAGGGGGGATGACACTATATGTGAAGGAAGGACTGAATTGTGTAAGGGAGAAAGGGGAGGAGGGTAGTACGGAGTCACTTTGGATGCAAATCCAGGATTCCAAGAATAGGATTCTTACAGTGGGACTGGTGTACAGGCCACCATCTCAGACGGAGGAGTTAGACAGGGAACTAGCGGGACAGATCAGGAGGACCTGTGAGAAGGGTAGTGTGGTGACTGTGGAGGACTTTAACATGCCAGGAGTGGACTGGAGTACCCCAACAACCAGGAACAGAAGGGAGCAGGTACTGCTGGATGCCTTCCAGGACAGCTTCCTGCTGTAAATGGTCAGTGAACCAACCAGGTTAGGGAATACCCTTGACCTCGTGCTGGCAAATGGGGACTTTGTGAGAGAACTTACAGTGGAGGAACCGCTGTCAGAGAGTGACCACCACTCAGTATGGCTCACATTGGATATGGGCAAGGAAGGAGTAGAATCTGGCACAAGAGTGCTGGACTTCAGGAGGGCTGACTTTGGGAGGATGGGGAAGTGGTAAAAGGGTACCTGGCCAGAATTCAATCTAGTATGGACACTAACCAGAGGTGGGAGCTCATAAAGCTGGGGATAGTGGAGGCAACCAAAACCTGCTGCAAAGCCCAGAGCAAGAAGGCTAGGGCTAAGAAACTGAGCTGGTTGAGCAAGGAGGTCATGGAAAAGGTAAGGAGGAAAATAGCTGCCTTTAGGAAGTACAAGAAAACAGGGAGGGGGAGGACAGAGAGTAGTACTTGACAGTATCGAAGGAGGTGACAAGGGCAGTAAGGGGAGCCAAAGCATCTACGGAACTCAGGCTGGCACAAGGCATTAAGAAGGGGAGAAGGACTTCTTTAAGTACATCAGGGAGAAAAGGAGCTGTAAGGACCACATAGTAAGGATTAGGAAGGAGGGGTTGGGTGGAGGCTAGGTGGATAAGGCAGAAGCACTAAATGAGTACTTTGCTCAGTATTTACTAAAGAGAAGGGGGTGACACCCAAGGTGGGAAATGGCAGAAACAGGGGGAAGGGTGACAGATGGGGAATCATGGAGGGCAGAGTCTGAGAGGGTTTGAAGGCACTGAGGGTGGACAAGGCACCAGGCCCAGATGGCATTCACCCCAGGGTACTGAAGGAGCTGGCAGAGGTCCTTGCAGGACCTTTGGCAGATCTATTTAATGCCTCACTACATTCGGGGTGTGTACCTCAAGACTAGAGGATGGCTCATGTGGTGCCCCTCTACAAGAGTGGCCCCAAGGATGAACCGGGAAGCTACAGACCAGTGAGCCTCACATCCATCATGGGTAAGCTAATGGAGACTATCCTGAAGGAGAAGCTGGTGGCCCTCCTAGAGGCCAAAGGACTACAGGACAGCAAACAGCATAGCTTCATATGTGGCAGATCCTGCCAAACCAACCTGGTGGAGTTCTACGACTGGGTAACTAGGCAACTGGACAGGGGCCATGCAGTGGATGTCCTATATCTGGACTTCAGTAAGGCATTCGACTCAGTGCCACATGGAAAGCTGGGAAGGAATTTAGTAGGCATAGGAGCGGGTGCAAAGCTGGTGAGATGGGTAGGAAACTGGCTTCAGGGAAGGCAACAGAGGGTGGTGGTGGGTGGGGAGCTCACACCCAAGGGCAGTGATGAGCAGTGTTCCACAGGGCTCGGTGTTGGGACCAGTGTTCTTTGGGATATTCATTGCAGACATATCATGGGACATCAAGAGCAAGATCAGTCTGTTTGCTGATGATACCAAGGTAGGCACAGTGGTGGATGACCTAGTGGGATGGCAGGGGTTGCAGGATGATTTGGCAAAGCTTGAAACCTGGTCAGACACCTGGCAACTGGGGTTTAATGCCAAAAAGTGCAAGGTGCTGCATTTTGGGATGCAGAACCCAAGGAGGATTTACCAGCTGGGGGAGTGCAGCTAGCCCAGACAGAGGAGGAGGAGGAGGAGGAGAAGGATCTGGGTGTGCTCATTACAGGGTCAATGAACAACTCGGCACAATGTAGAAAGGCAGCTGCAAAGGCCAACAAAATGCTGGGTTGTATTGCAAGGGGTATCTCCTCAAGGAGGGAGGAGGCGATTCTGCCACTGTATAGGTCATTAGTTAGACCACACCTGGAGTACTGCATGCAGTACTGGTGCCCGTATCTGAAGAGGGACATTAAGTTACTGGACGGGGTGCAGCGCAGGGCGAAAAAGATGATCAAGGGGCTGGGGGACTTATCATATGAGAGGAGGTTGAAGGAGTTGAACATGTACTCACTGAAGGAGAGGAGGGACAGGGGTGAAATGACTGAAACCTTTAAATACATGAAAGGAATAAACAAGATGGGTACAGAGGGGCTGTTCAAAGTAAGGGAGGGGAGGGCCACCAGGGGCCATGATATGAGACTGGAGGGATGAAGGTTCAGGAGGGAGATGAGGAGACACTTTTTTACAGAGAGGGTGGTGGCTGGGTGGAATGCGTTACCTGCAGAAGTGGTATCCAGTAGAACAGTGGACTGCTTCAAAAGGGGATGGGACAGGACAAGGGGAAGGGTTAATGAAGGGGAAGGGTGGAAGGGAAGGGCAGCTGCAGAATAAGGGGTGCTAGCTGCACATTCGAGCAGACTTGATAGACCTCTAGGCCTTTATATGCTGGCAAATTTCATATGTTTGTATGTCTACAGTAACAGTAGAATCTCTTTCCTCCTCTTTCAGGGTTGAGCCCCACTGGACTGAACTGAAGTAAACTTACTGAATAGGTTTTATATCTTTTTGATGGGATCACCAGACTAAGCCCTTTCTATTTTCATCTCTGAACATGCTGTTACATGTCTGGACATGTTGTGTTAAAACCAAGGGAGTTTGTTTGTTCCAGTGGGCTTCCTGGTTCAATTAAAGGTGCAGTGTATATCTACACAGATATTGACTCTCTATATCTCTGATTCACAATGACTAAGCACTTTTATAAAGCATACCACCATTTGTTTTATTTAGCTTCATACAGTAACAGGTTTATAATGTTAATTTATGAAAATACCTTAAGGATTTTGTATAACTGTACTAATTATGAAATTATTATTGTTTTTATATGGCGTCTGAATCCTTTTTCTTTAAAAAGGCTTTATTAACTGTATTTATTCCTATCTAAAATTGCCGTAATGCTTTTTGTACACAAAATGCACTTAGGCACTTTACACAACACCTCTCCAGGTGTTTGGCATCATTCCATGGACTGAATGGATGGAAATGTAAAAGGAATGAAAGGAGAGAACTAGTAGGAAGTTTAGTAGGGATAGCAAAGAGCTATGCTTGGTGGCCAAATGAGGGTGGTGGGGAGAAGAAAAGCAAAGAGAAACTGTTAACTGTTGCACAACATAAGTTTTGGTAGCTAGGAAATAAGGAGATAGAAACATGATCCATCAGTGACAGCTGAGGGTGTAGCCTAACTCCACCACATACATCCCTCTTTAAGAAAAATAGAGTTCTCAAAATGATTCTGTTTTTTCAAGAACCCCCCCTCTCAGTCATAAATATTATACCAAAACAGTAGAAAGGGGGTTGGCTGAAACTTTTATTAACCCACTATGAGAGCTTCACCCCAGTGTCCCTTAATTCAGCTATTTTTAGTACTGTCCACCATACCAAGTTACTGCACTATGACAATATTTCCACAACATTACCCTTGGGGCTATCACACAGTTCAGCACAGTATTCATCTATGCATTCAGTAAACCATTTCAGTCTGTAATGACTGTCATCCCTAACTATTCTACTCTGGTTACTACAACTCAGACTTTTCATATCTAATATCAGGCACCCATCAATAGGCATCATTTCAGCAACCATCACTTGGCATTGTTTTAGAACCCTGTGCACCCACTATCGTACCTTCATCAATACATTAAAACAGAGGAAGTAATACACAGCAGTTTTATGCTGATTTCTAGCTTCCTCCATATCAATCACTCTGCATCGCTTCAGAGTCCATCACTTGTTTTTGTTTCAGAACCCATTGCTTGCCATCGTTTCAGCCTGGTACACCCACTGTCATACCTTCATCAGTACATTAAAAAAGAGGAAGTAATACACAGCACTTTTAAGCTAACTTCTAGCTTCCTCCATCTAGCTATCAGGGCAGCCATACAGGCCTATAACGCAACTTTCTCTGGGGTGAGTGGCACCCAGCTCTAACCCCATTCTTACACATTAATTCCACTTACGGGCCCAATCATAGGTTCCACTCAATACCTAGATCCTCCATGACTATAGGTTCCATATTTTATATACTACAGTATAAACATTTATTTTATGTTATACATTTCTTGTAATCATTTCATACATTTCATCCCATATCACCCAGATCCCCAAGATCAATCCACCACATTAAATACTGTAAATTGTTTCAATTGTAGCTGAACAAGAAAAGGTCCCTTCAGCCTCAATGGCTTATTCTTTCTTGCTTGAAGGTTTCCACCCCAATACAGTATCCATAGCAACAGTCTCACCTGGGATTTCATCTTCCTGGTCACTGTCATGCATCAAGTAACAGCCCGGGAAAATGGGCAACAACAGGATTTCAAAAGTGACTAACAACAAAGGTTCCACTGGGGGGGCTTCTCCTCCTCTAGAACCCAAGGATCCCGGTCCTCTGCTTCAGCCATGAAATCCTCCCTTTGGGAACCCTCCATCAGCACCTGGCAGTGGTGCTCCACCTCTCTCCTGTGCTGGTCCACCTCTACATTCCATGGAACTTCAATCCAGGCAATAGCTTCTCTCCAGTTCTCCTCACCTGGGCTCTGGTATGCACACTGGGAAGCCCCTCCTCCTTCACCAGATCCTTAACATCCATGGGATCCTGGAGGTACACCATCCTGCTCTTTACCCCAATGCCTGGATACCAGGGCTAATATCTGGGTACTGGTCTCCCCCTTGTTTCTCTGGACAACTAGTACTATCCCACTTCTAACACCAAGTTTATCACACCGTGTGGGAATAAACTTCAGATGAGGCAAATTTACAGGTTTAAAGCACACCATGGTGATATTTATTTTTCAGAGGTTAGAAAAATAATAAATGAAAACAAAAAATTGCAAAGAAGATCACTACTTAACAGTAGTTTCTCCCATAATACAGTCCTAGATCTTAGAGCTCCTAAGACCCTTCACATCTGCATTCAACAGATTGTCTACAGTAGCAGTAGAATCTCTTTCCTCCTCTTTCAGGGTTGAGCCCCACTGGACTGAACTGAAGTAAACTTACTGAATAGGTTTTATATCTTTTTGATGGGGTCACCTGACTAAGCCCTTTCTATTTTCATCTCTGAACATGCTGTTACATGTCTGGACATGTTGTGTTAAAACCAAGTGAGTTTATTTGTTCCAGTGGGCTTTCTGGTTCAATTAAAGGTGCAGTGTATATCTACACAGATATTGACTCTCTATATCTCTGATTCACAATGACTAAGCACTTTTATAAAGCATACCACCATTTGTTTTATTTAGCTTCATACAGTAACAGGTTTATAATGTGAATTTATGAAAATACCTTAAGGATTTTGTATAACTGTACTAATTATGAAATTATTATTGTTCTTATATGGCTTCTGAATCCTTTTTCTTTAAAAAGGCTTTATTAACTGTATTTATTCCTATTTAAAATTGCCTTAATGCTTTTTATATGCAAAATGCACTTAGGCACTTTACACAACACCTCTCCAGGTGTTTAGCATCAATCCATAAACTGAATGGATGGAAATATAAAAGGAATGAAAAGAGAGAACTAGTAGGAAGTTTAGTAGGGATAGCAAAGAGCTACGCTTGGTGGCCAACTGAGGATGGGGGGGGGAAGAAAAGCAAAGAGAAAGTGTTAACTGTTGCACCACATAAGTTTTGGTAGCTAGGAAATAAGAAGATAGAAACGTGGTCCATTAGTCAAAGCTGAGGGTGTAGCCTAACTCTGCCACAAGCATTTGCTTAGAGATAGTACTTTTTTATGCACTTTGTCTGTTTTTACTGCTTATGTACACAAAAGGTCAAAATCCTTAGTTTGTGAAATTGCACAAATTTCTATAGTAATCTTGGGCAGAATTATAAAAGGATGGGTAGGCATGTAACTGTCTCTGAATTACTAGAACCAATAACTCTTATTGATAATCTGTATTATTTACACAGTAGACAGAGAACTCATAAGGGAGAGTACATTAACATTGAATCATATGTATTCATCCAAAATGACACATTTACTTTTATTAACTATATTACTTTCACTGGAAGAAGATGAAGCATGGTAAAAGTAAAATGCTCATATAATTGCATGTAGAGAAGAGAGAGAATCCAATGTGCACTAAAGATGTGCTTCGCTTCACATGTGTTAATGAGTACTCGGATACCCCAAGTTCTGTAGGTATTACCACCAAGGCAAAAACATGTTACACCTACAGTAAGGAGACTGAATGAAAGCTAATGAAAGCCCCAGTTGGATATTCTAGGTCCAGATTTCATGCCCAAAATCTGGCTAAAAATAATATCCCTGCTACTTAGTTAACTGTTAAAAATAACTGCACAAATGACTTGGGCTAACAACGGATGCCTAGCAGCACAAAACATATTCCTTGTGATCAAACCAGATTCTAAAAATCTCTTCAAGAACCATATTCTAATAACCTGCTTGCCCACAAAATTCAAGCTAGAGAGAATTTCTCAAACTCCCAACAACCTCATAGCAATGGAACAAAAAGGTGATAAAAACAAACCATATGCCACCAAAGATCAGCTTACATTGCATTAAAGTCATAATGGAGCTATAAGAGAACAGCTGCAACCTCAACATAGCAAGAATAGAACATTAAAAGACATGTTCGTATCAGATACTCTTGGATCCTTGAATACTCTTGGATCCTTGAATACCCAAAAGTATACAAAATTCACACTACTCTTATCAACTTGGTGTTGGGGTTGTTATACCATGGGGTAGCTTTTAAAGACATCTGAAGTGGGAGAAAATGTTACTTTTGTTGTGACAGAGCATGGAGTGGGAGCTATCTAACAGTATACTGCAGTTTTTTTTTTATTTGCAGTATCCTAATTGATGTTAATGATAACTTAGACTGAGTATCTGCTCTGTAAAACTTACAGTACCATTTATTCCATGTTAACCATTCAGGGGACTACTGAATACTGAATTATATTCCAGATGGTAAATGGACCAGACAATGCATAAGCACATCAGGATTACTATACTAGCTAAGATCCCACATTTGGAGACATTACCCAGAGAAAACACTTTCAAGTGCACTGACTAAGGAAAGGGTTTCTCAGACACCCAAATGGCTGACCTCTTCCATGTTACTGTACATAGTTCAACCATTGTGATCAGTTCAACTACCCTGATTACATCATAGCCAGGCAGAAAGGGGAGCTTCACAATGGCGGGTAAGCCATGGGTATATGGTGTACTTGTCCAAGAAGGGTCAACAGCTGAGTAGTGGAAGAGCAGCTGATCATCAGGACTGAATAACAGCACAATTCAGGGGAAAAAAGGGTTATTAAAAAAAATACATTCTCCCTCATAGCTGTGGAGGACCAGTGTACCTGCTGCTCTGTGTTGTGAGGGCTGTGTGTGAAGGCTTGTAGGACATCAGCATGGGCTTTTCTTGATTCTTTTGTCACTCTGGTGTGGGTTGAATACATCTACAGCTCTCCAGCAATTCTAACACTGGTAAAGGAAAAGTTACTCAAGATGTTCTTATAGCATGTGTAACCAATGTTTGCTGTTCCCAAGTGTATGGACTCATTTTACAATATGGACTAATAACTGACATGTGTTAGTAGAGATTGCCTTCTTAGTGTATGCAGCAAGGGGCACCACGGGTATCTAACATGGTACTGAAGGGAGATAAAAATCCAGTAATGTAACGCATTGGCTAGCATTTCCAACAGTCCATGTGAGTTACATTGTATGCATGCAGCACCACTTATCAACTGATGTTTTTGGGACTATGGGAATAAAAGATGCATCAGATTGGAAATGGTAAAATGCTAGTCACCTTCTTCTGCCCTGGGATGGTTCTGGGTGAGGTGACAGTTAAAATTGAGGGGAACTATAGTAATGTGAACTACATGTAGGAAGAAGTTGGGGAAGCCATGTTACCCCACCCACCCCTAAAATTACAGCTATGATCAGAGATGTTATTGAATACAGCAAAAGAATGGGTCAGTTGGGCTATATGCTGTCATTGGATCAGCACAAGGCCTTCGATAGGGTCAGTCTTGATTTTCTGTTTCAGGTTTTACAATTCTATGATATTCCATCTCATTTTATACACTGGTTAAAGTCACACTGAAATAACTCCCCTTATAGTCAGATAAAGAGGGACAATGGATCTCAGTACAACTTGATGTTACGCAGGGGTGTCCCTTGAGTCCTCTGCCGTATATTTTTGTTTTGGGCCCTTTGATAAGACATATTTTAAATAGTTCTGAGATACATGAAATTAGATGTATGTATGAGCCCCAGTTGATTAAACTTGTCGCATATGCTGATGATTTATGTCTCTTTTTTAAAAAACGAGGACCGCGTAGTCTCCATGTTGAAGGACATGGAGAAATATATTAAAATCTCTGGTGCAGGTTTAAATATACATAAAAGTGTAGGTATAAGGGTTGCAACAATGGATGTGAGAGCCCCACAAATAGCTGGTAGCACCATATCAAAGGATCCCATTAAAATACTTGGAGTATATATTGGAGAGGGGGACATGGCATGCAAAAATTGGGAAGATAGTTTAAATATCTGTGAGGGGAAAGTGAGTAGATGGAAACATGGACATTTTTCAAAACTAAGCAGATTTTTATCATAAAACAGTTTCTTGTGTCTTGCTTATTATATGTAAGTTTTCTATTCCCAATACCTTTAAAATGTGAAACAAAATTTTTAAGATTATTTTTTCAGATGTTATGGGGATCATGGCTAAATCCAGTGCAATGGGAAGTGACATATTTGCCTAAACATAAAGGTGGCCTAAACATGCTCAATTCTGTAGTTTGTTTCCACATAGTATTTTGGTCTGGATCTCTCCAACTGGCTGTTAAAAACACAAATTTCTTTAGCAAAGACCTGGCTTTTCAATAATTTAGCTCCTTTTTTTCAGCGTGGACTGATATACCTTGGAAACTCCACCCTCAGTTGGGAGATTCCAGTTAGTATAAACCCATCTTTACAAAAAGTTGTATAAGGGGGGGGTACATAAGTCTCATATTGCTGGTAAATCGAGGAAAGCATTATATAACCAAATTCCAGATACCGTTGGGCCCTTCACACCAGAATTTAAAAGTTGCAAAACTACTAAAGTAGATTTAGTGACTAATCAGTTAATGAATTAAAGAATGCCATATAGAATGTGGGGTATTGGGATATAATACTTGCATGGGAGACTGGTAGTCAAAGGTAATAGTAAGCATGAAGCAATAGAAGAAAGGAACTGCCCTTATCTGGAATGTATTAACCAGACTGAGTTAATGGAGCATTTTCCTTTATTATGACTTTATTCTAAACAATTATGTATATACAGTATATAGCTCAGAAATGGAGATTGTCATGGCAAAACAATATTTTATATGAAAATATTACCTTAGGAGATCATTCAGACCTTATGCATAGCAATCTGCATCCCACCATAAATGTTGTTTTTTTAGTCTTATTGTTTTATCTTTGGCAAACAAGAAGCTAGTTTATTTTTCAGCAAAAGAGGATGTCTTATGTTTCTTTTGGTAACTTACATGAAACTGCATTTAAGGAAGTATATGATAAAGATATAAAATTACATCCTAGGGTTAAAGTACAAGCATGGTGGAAACATTTTCATTTTTGTCAGAAATACAGATGAACTGCAAACCAGGATGAGATTATGGTTTCTGGGGTTTTAGGGGTTTAAATAGAAGATCATATCTGGATAGTTTTTGCATAGTTTTTCTTTTTTTTCCCTTTTAGACTCTTTATTTTGAAGTTTAAGACTTCTGTTTGACTACAAAGGGGATTTCTTTTTTAAGATACATGATTTTGTTGGGCCAGTCAGGGAAAATATATAGGAATTTACAGGTATGCATAGGGAGATCTGTTGGGCTATATGTTACAACTGTTTATATTGTTCGGTTTCATATTCCTGTATTCCTTTTTTTATGATTTTCATGTGCCCATAAAATATTGTTTTATGATGTGTTTTTGTTTTGTTAATAATAGAATTCCCCTACTCAACAGTGGGGAAACCTCTGGCCATTTCAGGACGGCCACTTGTGTTTCTCCTGCAAGGGAGATGAGCTTTGTGGAGGTTGGGGAGTGGGTCTCCTCCCCGACCTCCAAAAATCTGGAGCCCAATCTCTTTTTTTTGATGTGGCTGGGATTTCTGAGCCCCCTGGCTGCTTTGATGGAAATAAAAACAAACAGTGAACTTTTGGAGAAAGTTGGACATGAACCAGCAGCCAAGGTAATGCAGGCACAGACACCTATGTCGCAAGAAGAATTACAAAAAATGCTACAAACAGAGGAAGAAAAGTTTAAACACAGGACATCTGAATTAAAAGTGGCATTTCAGAAAGCCGCCCAAGTCACTCTTACTTTAGGTACAAAAAACACACTGCCACAGCCAGTTGTTGGAAATACCTGTGACGCAGTAATGACAGATGTGTCAAATCCAGACCCTTCCATCGAAATATTTCCAAGCCAGAGTTTTGCACAAACTACCCAACATTCATTCTCGATAGACCATTGGAACCACAACTTGTTTGTTTTTGTGGGGCCAAAAACATTGGAACATGCAAGAATGACGGAGGATATTTTAACAGAAGGAAACTCAACTCTCATTTCAGGAGATAACACCAAGGTTACATCAGATAAAGAATAGTCAGCTACCACTGTCTTGACTGTGGCAGGCTGGGTTTGATTGTTGAAAACGGGAGAATGGATGTTGGGCTCCACTCCCATCCAGATGCCAGATTATCATATGATAATTGTCTAAATTCACTTAAATTAATGTCATTAGAAACACGTAGGGCATATGAAGACTTACTCCTTCTGTATGACACATTACAGGATCCTAAACTAATTTGTGAGCTTAATATAGATTTTAAATACACTAATCAAGTGACCAGGGGACACCCCTTACAAATTCAAAGAGTTCGGTTGAGAACCACCGCTAGGAAATATTTTTATACAGTTAGAACTCTAAACTTACGGAAAACTCTTCCCTTAAACATAATTATTGCCAAGAGTTGAACTCAGTTTAAATTTAAACTTGACAAATACATATTAAATGGTACAGCCTTAAGGTATTATTAATAAGGATGGAACACTCATGGGCTTTTGCCTTTTTTGTTCATATCTCTACCTTAGTATGAACCTTAGTATGAATCTTAGTATGCCAGGCAGATGGACATTTTGGTAGCAGGTACTGTAACAAAGGAACAAACAAAAAACACTTTACAAACACACAGTTCCAATTCAGAGATGGAAGATGTAAGCCAGGGAGTTAAGTCTCCACTTGCACTACCACAAGAGTTGTTTCTAACACAAAACCTCAGACTTGAATTAAGTAGTACTGCACCATTATAAGGGGAAAGAAATGAGAAGGGGGCGAGAACTTTCTTTCCACTGTCACAAAATGGGCAATCTGAACAATCACTACCAAGTACACATTACAGGGTGAGTTTGGAAGCACAGAATAATGGGGATCAAAGACCCCTGCCTAGACAATCAAAATCATATGTTTCCTTCTTTCAAATGCTGGTATACCTGGCAAAATACCATAATGCAATTTTTATTCATTATAAAGGGGGTTTGAAGCTTTTTCCAGATAGGATGTTGCTGGCTAAGACTATGCTGAACCAATGTGGTTCAATGCAGCAGGAATATACACCCTGATACATGTTTCAGGAGAACCGACTTTTGACGTGAGTTTCAAACTGGCCAGTGGTCTTGAGAAATTCTGGGCAATATATCAAACTTTGAAAAGGTCACCCCTTTTTTCCACTTTTGAGGCAAATATCATTGACTAAGACAGCTTTCAACATTACTACAGTGCTCTTCAGGAATGAAGGGGTGAGTGTCATGGACCTCTTGTACTGACTGAAATAGAGGTGCACAGTTCTTGGGATCCCAGAAGCAGCGCTTCACACCAAGAAAATTTGGATTGGAGGGTAGCAAATCTGAGTGGTTTTACAAACAAATTATGCTGGTCTGGAACATTTGCCTTTTTTTTTTTTTTTTAGGAAGAGACAGGGGAGTGCTTTTCTATGCAGGCCAACCAAAGGCCTGCTATAGGTGTGGGTCCACAGGGCACCTCGGTAGCCTCTGTGACAAGTTAAGATGCATGCTCTGTAATGAGCTGAGGCACTCAATGAATGTGTTTGTAATTTATGTGATACAAGTGGACATACATGTAGTAATTGTCAATGAGCAGCTCATAGCCAAAAGAATCAGGATGGTAGTGAAGAACAGAGTCTGATAATTGCAATGGCACAAAGAGCAAATAGGACTAGACCCATGCCATCTTCAAGGGGCCCATATCACATATCTTCCAAACTAATTTATCATCAGAAACTACCCCACAGGATGATAATGAGGCATCCATTATGCAAGAGTCACAAGACCAGGGTGTGATGGTCCCTGAGTCCTCTGTACAACCCATGGAGTCACAACCTGCCCCTCCAAAAAAAACCTTGAGAGGAGACTTCACCATCTAAATCTGTAGATACTCAAAGTATTCCTCCCTCCCCCTTTGCCAAATCCAACTACAGAACATTGGTGGGTGATCACCAGATGTAGGACAGTGGGAAAACCATCCCTACCTAGGTGTCAGTGTGGCTCAGTTGGTAGCACATCTGCCTCTGGACCAGAAGGTCGTGGGTTCTCGTCCCATACCGGGATTGGACTTGCACCTAAAAATCGCTGGCATCTGAGTGCAGTATTAGGGGGTGCTGTACTGCTGGGGTGTGCTGTCCTTCGGATGAGATGTTAAACCAAGGTCCCTTGTGCCCATCCTGGTATTGTCCTGGTGGGTGTCCAGGTGGAAGTAAAAGAACCCAGGGCACTCTTCGCAAAGAGCAGGGAAGATTCCTGGTGTCCTGGCCAACATTCCCTTTCCAATAAACTGGTTCATACAATTATCCAGGCTGTATGTGTGATATAGCCGCCACCACACCTTCAGTCACTTCACTACCAGTCTAGCATTGCTTGTAAAGCGCTTTGGGATACTGTGTATGAAAAGCACTATATAAATGCTGATTCTTCTTCTTCTACCTAAGGTATTAAAGGTTACAGAATTCTCTGTTAACAACAGATCTGAGGCTCTGCACCCCCCCCCCCCCCACGATTATTCAGGTAATGACTCAGATACTTCCTCTCTGTGCTCCTCCCAGGCAGACCAGGCCTTGGATATAGAGGACAGCCAGCAGTCTTTTGTGGAGTCAGAAAAAAATAGACCCAGGAGTCCAAAATGCCAAAATAAAAGGTTCAGTGTCTATGAAAAAGAAATTACCTTGAGGGTTTCCTTTTAAAAATGCTGTCAACTCATTAAATCTGAATTATAAATCTCCCTTGGTCACTCTGTACCAACAATGTTAATAGTAGTAAAAGTGGCAAGAAACAGGGAGCAGTATTTTCAAAATTAATTTGTTTGCAAGCAAATGTAATCTTTTTACAGGATACAAGGTTCCACTCTTTATCAGATTTGTCTCAAACTGTTAAAGCCTGGTATTTTGGCCTGTTATACTGGACAACTGGACAAGATCTTTGTTTAGGCGAAGGGATTCTTTTTCAAAACATTGACATACAATTGATTAAATTAATTGATTTAATTCTGGGAAGAGTCTTGATTTTAGATACAAAGAATTAAAATACATTGTACATGTTGATTAATATATATGCCCATAAACCAAGGAGGACAGAATTAACAGCTTCTTGTTAATTCAACTTTACTTATTTTCAGCCTATAACATTGTGTTTGTTTGGGATCTTAATTGTGAGCTTTCTCTTTCTGATAAGGATAAACAGACTCAAATCAGGAAAATTTTGTTGACATATCCTACTTAGCAGAAGTAATAAAAACCTCAGTTTTGCCGATGCTTATCAATCCTGTCATAAAAAAGTCAGCCCCAACTTTTCATAAAGGTGCCCTTACAGCAAGAATTGATTTTATTTTTATTACAAAATAAATCATACAGGATATTTCTAATAAAGTAATGGCATTTTTAGACCATAATTTATTGCATTTTACAACTGGAAGAGAGAAAGAACCCACTTTTGGGCCAAGAATGTGGAAACTGAATGTGTCTATACTTACTCAGCCAGATATCTCCCAAACAATTAATTCCTTTTTCATGGCAAGAAAATCGGTGTGGGTCCTATATGAAGACCCCTTAATCTGGTGGACTGACACAACAGCAGACCTAATACACCTCTTAAAATCTACAAATAAGCATAAAACAACTACAGAATACTTGCAATATTTGAATAACAGAAAACAATTACAAAAACGTATTTCTTTAACTGATCAAACTGGCACTGATTTTTCACCTCAAATTAAAAGACTAAAAGACCAAATGATACAGAAGAAATTAATGGAATCAGTGTTTAATGACACAGGCACTGAAGTATGTAAAACACAGAAATAATGCAACAGGTTATTCAGCACACAGTTGATAATACGTACAGAGTATTTTTTTTGGGGGATATACCATTCCCACAATGCCCTATCGAATTAGCCTAATCTTTAACACAAGAGATTACCTCTTCAGAAGTTTTATTTGCAAATTTTGCCGTACAAACGAGGAAGGCACAAGGAACTGATGGCCCTACTAGTGAGAGTTACAAAATCCTAGGTTCACATTTGGCATCTGAACTGGCAAAGGTATATACAGACATTCTGAATTCCCAGAATTTGCTTTTAGAAATGTCAGAAGGACTGCTTATATTTTTTGCATAAAAAGGAGAAAAGAGGGATCGTAAGGTGTCAGCGTGGCTCAGTTTGTAGCATATCTGCCTCTGGACCAGAAGGTCATGGGTTCTTGTCCCACACTGGGATTGGACTCATACCTAAAAATGCTGGCACCTGAGTGCAGTATTGTGGGGGTGCTACACTGTTGGGGTGTACCATCCTTCAGATGAGACATTAAATCGAGGTCCCTTCTACCCATCCTGGTGCTGACTTGGTGGATGTTAAGGTGGAAGTAAAAGAACCAAGGCATTCTTTTCAAAGAGTAGAGGACATTCCTAGTGTCTTGGCCAATATTCCCCTTCAATAAAACTGGTTCATGCAATTGTCCAGGCTGTGTGTGGGAGTTGACGTGCGATATGGCCATCATTACACATTCAGCCACTTCACTACCAGTCTAGCATTGCTTGTAAAGCACTTTGGAATACATTGTGTATGAAAAGCGCTATATAAATTCTTCTTCTGCTTCAATACTGATTTTAAAATGTTAACAGAAATCCTTACTTTGAGATTAAAACCAGTTACCAAATATTTAATATCTCAGGCACAAACCTGTTCAGTCCCAGACCGTACTTTCACAGATTATTTGCTTCTTTTAAGGAAAATTTTTGAAAGAAGTAATTCAAGCATTATAAATGGTTTGATGTTAACCTTTGATCAATCCACAGCTTTTTAATTCTGTAAACCATGATTACCTGTGGTATACTTTAAGGCAATATGGTTTACCCCAGCTTTTTATAGACTGGCTAAGATGTTTATATAAGTCAGCAACAGTAGGGCCCATTGTGAATTGATGGAAGGGACCTTTAATACTGCACCAATAAAGAGGGGTGTAAGACAGGGCTGCCCTTTAAGCCTGTCACTGTATGTTTTTAGTATAGTTCCCCTCTTATGAACTATAAATACGGCACCTGAAATAACCCTTTATAATACATGGGAGGAACAGTATCACATAAAGTTTTAGCATATGTAGATGATCTGTGCAGTTTATCTGCTACTAAGGATTCTACAATATCAGCGCTAAAATACTGCTCTATATATACAGAACATTTTCAGGGGCAGCCTTAATTTGATGAAAAGCGTAGGAAAATACTTGGGAATTATCCATTCCCCTGAAACCATAATACATAGATACATAGACACTATTGGCAGATAAGGGCCTACGGCCCACCCAGTCTGCCCATTTGAGCTTGTAAGTTCACTTTATATTTTCCTAGAAGTTTGTTGCCCCTTACCCCTGACCTCCATAATTCCCTTATGTCTATCCCATGCATTCTTATATCCCATGATTGTTTCAGCCCCCACTACTTCCTGTAGCGGGGTGTTCCACATGTCCACCATCCATTATGTGAAGAAATTCTTCTTCATGTTTCCTCAGAATCCTCCTCCTTCCAACTTCATCCCATGCCCTCTAGACCTGGAACATCTTTTTCACTGAAAAATTGTGTATTCCTGCACCTTGTTCCTCCCTGTAAGATACTTGTATGTCTCTATCATATCCCCTCTCTCTCTCCTCTCCTCCAGGGAGTACATATTCAAGTCATTCAACCTGTCCTCATAGGACTTGTAATGCAATCCATGTACCATTTTTGTTTCCCTCCTCTGAACCTTCTCTGCCCTGTCTATGTCCTTATGTAGGTAAGATCTCCAGAACTGTACACTGTACTCCAGGTGGGGCCTCTCTAGTGGAATTATGACCTCCCCTTTCCTGCTGGTGATGACCCTGCCAATACATCCCAGCATCCTATTTGCTTTACCTGCTGCCTTGTCACACTGTTTCCCTACCTTGAGCTCATCAGAGATGATAACCCTAAGATCCCTTTCCTGCTTGGTGCATGCTATATCCTCACCTCCCCCAACTGATATGCTGTTCCAGTGTTTTTGTGCCCCATATGCAATATCTTGTACTTCTTTGCATTGAATTTAAACTGCTAAACCCCAGACCATTCTTCAAGTTTCTGCAGGTCCTTCCTCATTCTGTCTACACCCTCTGGTGTGTCCACTCTGTTACAGAGCTTTGTGTCATCAGTGAAAAGGGGAAATTCTGTCTTCTAGGTCCTGCAAAATGTCACTAATGAATATGTTGAATAGGACCGGTCCTGGCACTGATCCTTGTGTTACCTCACTGGTCACTCTTCCCTCTGTGGAGTGACAGCCATTTACCACCACCCTCTGTGTCCTGCCACCCAGCCAGTTACCTACCCACTGCACTACTGTCCTGCCCACACCCATATTCCCCAATTTGTGTAATAACCTACAAATGTGGCACAGTGTCAAAGGCCTTGCTGAAGTCCAGATAGGTCACATCCACAGCTGATCTGATATGACCTCCCCCTGGTGAAACCATGCTGCCTTGGGTCCTGTAGTCCGTTGGCAATCAGTTGTTCCACCAGTCTCTCCTTCAGTAGTGCTTCTATTACCTTCCCCACTACTGAGGTGAGGCTGACTGCTCTGTAGTTCCCCACATCCTCTTTGTTCCCACTTTTGTATAATAGGACTACATCTGCTGTCCTCCAGTCTTTGAGTACCTCCCTTGTTTCCAGTGATTGGTTAAACAGGATTGCCAGAGGTTCAGACACCACCTTTCTTAGTTCTTTAAGGACCCTACGGTGCACCTCATCTGGCCCCATTGCTTTATCAACTCTTATTCCTTCCAGTTCCTTCAGGACTTTTTCTTGTATAAAGGGACTTGTGTCCATTTCTGCACCATTCCCAACCCTTGTACTCCCTTCAGGCCCATTACCCTCTTCTTCCTCAGTAAAGACAGAAATACCTGTTCAATATGTCAGCTTTACTGTTGTCATCCTCCACATGGTCCCCATCCTCCCTCTTCAGTCTCACTATCCCTCCCTTTGTCTTTCTTTGTTCACTTATGGACATGTAACAGGTTTTGTCCCTTCTTCCCACCGATTTTGCAATGCGCTGTTCTGTCTGAGCTCTGGCTTCCTTTACTGACATCCCTGCCTTCTTTGCTTCACCTGGTACTTCTCCCTATCCCCTTCTGCCTGTCTCTTTTTGTGTTGCCTAAATTCAATCTTTTTGGCTTTTGCTTTCTCCTCTACCTCTTTGGAAAACCATAATGGCCTCATATTCCTTTTCCCCTTGCTAACCTGCTTAATGCATACTTCTGTTGCTCTTGTAATCCCTTTTTTAAATATTGCCCACTGTTTCTCAACGCCTGATTCCGACCCCATTCCCATTAATGCCTCTTTCAAGCATCTCCCATTTTCCCAAAGTCTGTCCCCTAAAATCAAAGATACATGTTTTTGTGTGGTTTGGTTCTGCTCCTTCTGGGATTTCAAACCACAATGACTGGTGGTTACTGTTCCCCAGGTGCTCCCCCACTGTTACCCCATCACACTATTCCCGTTTGTGAGCACAAGGTCCAGTATTGCCTTCTGCTGAGCTGGTTCCATGACCAGTTGCTTGATGAAGGCACATTGAAGGGAGTCCAGGATAAATCTGCTCCTGGTTGATGCTGCTGCTGGGATGCTTCAGTACACATCTAGAATATTGAGGTCTCCAACAAGCACCATCTCTCCCTTGTCTGCCATCCTTTGGATGGCTAGCATCAGCTCCCTATCTGTTTCTTCTTCCTGGGCTGGTCTATAATAGCAGTCATCCAGATTACTGAAGATCCTGTAATGATTCTGGGTATCACTTATGATACAGAAAATATTGCTATTATCAATTGGAAACCAAAGTTAAACCAAGGGAAATAAATGGCGGCAAGATGGAATACCTGCAAGATGGGTGAAAAAGATTTGTTTTAATAAAAACTTTTAATATATGGATAGCAGATTTAATATGTTACTAAAGCATACAGTTTTTTTTCTTTAATACTATCACTCCCGGAGTGATAATACCACACTTCGAGAGTGATAATGCTATCATTCACATCGAATAATAGTATCGTTTTGGACTTGAATGATAGTATTACCAGCCAAGTTAAATAGCACAAGCCCACAACTCCCCAAATCAGTAAACTTTAAAACGTCACTCAACCATTGATGCTTACTGACACAGCTAATGATTGGCCACTCTCTGTCTGTGGGCAGCCAAAACAGTTTTCAAAACATGGCAGTCATGTCTCGCTTAGTAAGAGCGCAGTGTCCACGGCAGTTCCCATTCGTGTTTTTAAAAGGACTTATCTGGCTGATCCTGCGCCCCCCAACAAAAAGAAAAAAACGGTAGTTATTTTTACTGCCCTGTGTGTCTGTGTAAGCCAGCAGAGCACAAAAAAATGGATCGAGGCAGTGTTCTATGTGGGCAAGTGGGCGAGGGAGAAACAGTCTGAGCGAGGCAGTGCTGCAGTCGGCTACAACTGACACAATCCCTCACAGCAGCAGCCGACCGCAGACTAAAAAACTTGGATCCATATATTAGTAAAAATATTGGATAGTTTAGAGTGTGCTACCGGTCACAATACCATCTCGTGGTTCAGGACATGTAGGAACCTCTCGATGGTATTACTGACCGGTAACACACTCTAAACTATTCATTATTCTCTTTATCTACTTCCTTTATTTTTGTATTTAAGTTATGTGTCCCCCCACACCCCAAATTCGTGGTGGCCACCCTATACAGCATATTTTTTCAGGCTGTATGGGGCAGCCATCTAAACCCTATTAAGAGAAACATCTTATATCTCCCTGTCATGGTGGGGTATAAATATGGTAAACTTGCTAGTCTTTTTTTATACGGTGTTTTTGATCACCAATTTTCATCCTTTATTAGTTAATACGGACAAGGCCTGGAGTGCTCTATTTTACTTATCAAGGAGGGAGTATAATGCTGTGGGTTAAGGCTCTGAGCTGCATTTCTGGAGACCTGGGTTTGAATCCCACAGCCACCTAGGTGCATACTGTGTGATCCTGAGTAAGTCACTTAACTTTCTTGTGCTCCCAAGTAGCATCTGGAAACAAGCTTCTGCTTAGTGTTCTACTCCTGGTTAAACAATGTTCCCTTTCCTTTTAATATGCCAAACATGGTTCCAAAAATCGGCTGCTGTACCCAAAGATCTTGGGCACTTCAGCCCTTACTCCCCTATATACCAAGGAAGTCTTTCAGAAATTAAAGTCATGGAAAATATCTAGTAGAATTATTTTAACCTTACATAGGAAAACCCTATATTCTAAAATAATAGAACACTATTTTACTGAAATTATTACCTTCCTAGCATGCCCCCACCAGATGCATGACTCTTTGATGAATCTTTTAAGAAACAATAGAATTTTGCCTAAAATGTGGGACATCCACTGCTTATCTTACAGTAAAATCAATGTTAAAAATAACCAAAAACATAAACAACTAAATGAAAGAATATGCAGCAGACCTACTTGCATTACACAGCTTGAGACAACTGAACATCTTTTTTTCACATGTTCTTATATTCCAGGTTTTTTGCAGACTTTTTTTTTCCAATTGTTTAACCAGGTGAGACACACTAAGCTGAAAGCTTGTTTACAGGTGCAACCTGGGAGCACAGGGAAGTTAAGTGACTTGCTCAGACTTCAGCAGATACATGGTCAGAACCCATTTTTGCAACAAGTAATTCTGAAATGTTGTTATGTGGGCATTTTCCAAAGACCTGGAAACACTTGGACACCAATACTCTGAATGTTATTTTCTGTGTTATCAAGTGGTATATTTGAAATGTGAGAAGCTTATTCACACTATGGCAAAAATATATTACACACTTTGAGCTGATCAAGAAAATTACAAAGGAAATACAGTTGATTTATTTTTAGAAACAGACAAACTGACTACAGCACTGCTGTCCACTGCATGGAAAAATATGATCTGGATGTCAGACTCAGATATGCCAACTACTTGATTTATTCATATAAGAAATATTTTTCTTTCGTGAAATAATTTTGGATGTTTCCCATTTTCCTTTTGTTTTTTTTCACCCCTGATATTGTTTGAGCCAATCTTGTTTTGTTTTCCTTTTTCTTTTAAGGGAATTTAGGAAAATATGAGTTAATTTGTTTCTTTTAACCACATAGATTGTATATTGTTTTTTCTTTTTCTTTCTTTCTTTTTTTTATATTGTATAAATGTATTGTTTTGCTTTAACATCTGAATGGGTTTTCATGATTTTCAGTTTATTCCTTTATCTGTAAAAGTTGTGATTATAGTTTTAGTATGATTGATCCTTAAGAGACTCCCCTACTCACCTGCAGAGGAATCTTTGCCATCCTGGCATTTGCCAAGATGTCCTCTTCATAGGTGCTGGCCAAACAGATCGATGTTCAGGAGGCTGGGGTACAGGTATCCTCCTCTGCCTCTCCTATGCATGAGACTGACTGCTTTCTTGATGCATCAGAAGCCTCAGACAACATACCTGCCATTAAAGTCTCTGAAGAAATTAAAGATGTTACTGTCACCAAGATTAGAACCTCTGCTGAACAGGTACCAAATAAAAAAACAACTGCACAAGCAACCGACGAGTTGTGCCCCTCCTCAGATTCTCTACTGACCCAGACTGAACTCCAAGCTTTATTAGTAGAGGAAGAACTTTTTTAAGCAGAAAAAAAGAACTCATGGCTGCCCTATCTAATACCCAGCAAGTTTGGCTTGAGAGTTCTTATCAAGAGCAAACTGCAGTCTCTGCACATCAACCTCCCCTAGACACAAGTACTTCAAAGGCGCTTGCCGCCACCACTACAACTGGTTTTTCTTCAGAGCCACCAATGAATGAACTTACCCTAGAAAACTTTTCTGCTACATTAAACAACTGCCCGGAAGAGCGTTAGGAATGGCATTTACAGGTACTGAGTAACCCGACCTAAGACGCTCCCTGGAGTCTAATTTGAGGCAGCAAACTAAACAGGAATGGTCTGTGGACATTGCTCTGCAAAATGCAGGCTGGGAAAGATTGATGGAGACTGGCATATGGATTTTGGGGCCTACTTCAATAATCATTGTACAGCTAAAAGAGTCAGTACCACCAGTGCATACAGGTATGAAATCTACTTCTACCATAAGAATTGTATTATCTTCATCAACTGACTTACCTGTCACTCAGGGCACTTCTAATGAGACAACTGAGTCTAATGTTAATAGCATTCCTTTGGCTTTATCTAAAGAACTTTTTTAATGCAACATCCTACTCTACAAATCAGGGGCATTTCAAAACCAGTGCAGCCACAACTGACTGACACTGTTCCCAATAGGGACAACCTGTTACAAGGACCTGTAGCTACCCCATTTATTCAAGACATCCCAACCACAACATCTGATAACAACACAGTTCCAAATACACTTCTGAACCTCATTAATTGGCAAATCCTAGGCCCTATGCATCTCTATTCCACAACCCCGTTTATCCTGCAGAACAGCATAATGCTGTACGCCTCTTATACAAAGGTGGAATGGACACATTACTGGATCATGTTTTTGTGGTTAAAACTCTATTAAAAGAGTCAATGAGTTTTTTTTGCCAATGAGATTTATGCCCTGATCCATGTATCAGGAGAGACCACATTGGATGTAAGTTTTAAACTTAATGCTGGGCTACAAAGATTCTGGACAAAATTTCATGAATTGAAACAAACCCCACTGTGGGCCCTCTTTGAGGCTATCCCATTAATCAAGCCAACTTACAAAACAATAACTGTACTGTTTCAAAATGAGGGTGTTAGTGTGCCAGATCTGGTATACTGGTTAAAACAGTGATGTGCTGTCTTAGGATCTCCAGAAGCAATATTTGACACTGAGCACATTTGGACTGGGGGTGGGAAATCAAGGTCATGTTAAGATCTTCAGATGCTGGGCTACAACACCTGCTGAACTGTTTTCTCCTGGGTAGAGACAAGGGGATTCTGTTCTGTGCAGGCCAGTCAAAGGCCTGCTACAAGTGTGGCTCCACTTCTCACTTAAGCAGTATTTGTGATGATGTGAAATGTACTCTTTTTTTTAATCATGAAATATTTTATTGGATTTTCTTAAACAGCAAAACACACTTACATTCCCATTTGTAATACAGTTTCATGTGTGCACTGTATACATGAGAACATTGAGTTTAAGTGCATAGCTTACAGAAAGTACAACTTAGTTTGCAAGTGCTTACAGGTGTACATGTAGCCTCTTTTCCTAAAATCGGACAATGACCTGGGCACTTATAAAATGGCATCTAGACTATGGCTTACTATCCAGTAATGGATGCACCCCTATTCAATGAACTTGTAACCATTTTATTTAGAAAAACAGAATAGCTTAACTTTCACCTATTGTCTCACCTCACCTCAAAACAGAGAGTGGAGGCAGTATAGCACAGTGGGTTAAGGCTCTGAGCTGCAGATCTAGAGACCTGGGTTTGAATCCCACAGCCGCCTAGGTGCATACTGTGTGACCCTAATCAAGTCACTTAACTTTCTTGTGCTCCCAGGTCACATCTGGAAACAAGCTTCTGCTTAGTGTGCTACTCCTGGTTAAACAATGTTCCCTTCCCTAATTATGTTCCAGGCATTTCCTATGTACTGTCTCTTTCAGTCTGTCCTTTTACTGAATCCCTGTTAGTCCTGTCTCCTTCTTGGGATGACCCAGCTATGAGAGGCTGCAGAGTCCCCGGGTCAGGAGTGGAGGATTTATGTGGAATAAGGGTGTTGGCTATATTACAGTGGAGGGTTGACAGGTTGTGGTGTTGGAGCAGAGTATAGGTGTAATGTGAGCTATTGTCCCCACTTCTTGTTATATACCTGTACCTGGTTTGCATTACTGTGTGATAGGTGTTCGAAGACTGCTAACCTAGCTAACACTATGTGCCATGTTAGGAGCAAAGGGGCTATTGACTGGTACCATCTCATCAGTATTAGTCTTTTGCTTCCAGCAAGGCTACCACTAACCATTTTCACAGTTGTGCTGAGAAGTTCGCCATTTATAATGTGTCACCTAAGAGGGCAAGAGCTGGTTACACTGGGATTGTGGTGCACGTGATCTTGGTACAGTCCTCTAATACTCTTAACTTTTTTTTTTTTGGCTTTTGACTTAACCACCAGGTACCTATCTGCAAGCGACTGGGTGCAACTGACAAGCTACAACAAGGATAAGTGGGCATATCGTCCTCTATTACTAACAACCTCCTTGCTCTGGGACCCTAGACACCTGCACTGGTCCAAGCCGCATAAGCCTCAGAAGTGTAATTCTATTGACTATGAAGTATGGCAACTGTCTCTTAAACTCCTACTCCTCCTCCTCTTGATATCAGGAAGTGTCCACTCAAATCCTGGCCCTGTCTCCTACAGTACAACAAAGCCTGCCAAAATGGAGGGGGGGCTCAAAATTGCTACCTTAAACATCTGCAGTCTCCTCCCAAAACTGGTCTCCCTTCACATCTTTGCCAGCCAACACAACCCGGATATCCTTGCCATCGTCGAAACTTGGCTGACACCTAATACTCCGGATCATGCCATCTGTATACAAGGCTACAAGATATTCAGGCTGGATAGGACCTCGAAAAGGGGTGGTGGATGTGCAATCTACATAAAGGACTACCTCACCTGTCTCCCTGGTTCTTACCCCACCACTGAAACCTCAGTGCAACTCCTCCCTATCAAGATACTACTTGGTGCCCAAAACAAAGTCCTCACGATTGCTGCTGTCTATATCCCACCAAAAGATCCTGATTCCGGCCTACAGGCTGTCCTCGAGTTTGTAAGTACACAACCTTCTGACATCGAACTCCTTCTCCTTGGGGACTTTAATATAAATTGGCTTGCTCCTGATGCAGGGTCAAACAAAGATGCTATCCTAGCAGCAAATTTAACACAAGTGGTAAACTTCCCTACCAGGAAAAACTACAAATCAGGGACCAGCACCCTCATTGACTGGATCCTTACCAGCTACCCTACCTATATAACCAATGTAAGTGTTCTCCCTGACTAGCTCAGTGATCACTCTCCAATAATAAGTACCTGGACAAATAAGTTTCGTAAGCCGTCTCCAAAAACCATCTATAGCAGAGTCCTACCTTATGGCAATCTTACTCATCTCAAGACCTGTTTTAGGCAGATAGACTGGTCCTTGATTTACAAAACTCAAGATGTTGACCTAGCCCTTGATTACTTTATTACTACTTTCAATACTGCCTGCGACACCTATGCACCAGTAAAAAAGCGCAAAATCAAAACACTCACAAATCCCTGGCTCACAGCGAAGCTACTGGCACAACTCAAAAGTAGGGATAACCTCTGGGCCACTGCAAGAGCTACTGGCACTGTGTCAGACATCCAAAAATATAAACAGGCTCGCAATTACTGTACTAAACAGATCCGCTTGATGAAGAGCTCCTATTTCAAGAATGCCCCCTCCAACTCCTGGGGTGAAGGGAAATCCTTCTGGGACAACATAAGAAATATCATGGGTCAGCAGTCCAGATCATCTCCTACAATAATGAATGTGGATGGAACCACTACATTAGACCCAGAGATCATTGTAAACACCCTAAATGATACCTTCACGGACCTTAGCAGTGTCCTCTCATCTGATTTCTTCACTGATGCAGACCCTCCAATTTCTACTTCTACTACTGCCTCTCCAACCAAACCAACCTTCCATTTCAAACTAGTAAAGGCGCATGAAGTCTATAAATATGTAAAGAAGGCCATTTCTAAGTCCCGAGCAAGCAGCGACACTATTGACCTTAAACTTCTGTCCCTCACTCTGGAGGAAGTACTGCTCCCCCTCACAAAAATTTTCAATCTCTCCCTCTGCTATAGCTAATTCCCTAGGAAATGGAAGGCTGCAGTTGTCACTCCAGTGCACAAAAGTGGTGATAAGTCACTGCCTGGTAACTATCGCCCGATATCAATACTACCACCTCTCTCTAAGGCCCTTGAACGCTTGGTGGTGGACCAACTTTCAGACTACCTGGAAAAGCACAACATCCTCTGCACTCAGCAGCATGGATTTAGGAAAGGGCAGAGCACATCAACTGCCCTACTTGAATTCTCAGGAGCAATCCACAATGCCATGGACAAAGAAAACCTAACTGGAGCAGTCTACATTGACTTAACCAAGGCATTTGATACAGTTCACCATGGCCTACTTATCAAACAACTTCTATCCCTAGGACTCTTGCAGGGTCCTGGTGACTGGGCAAAAAATTACCTTGCTCAGCGCTCTCAATCTGTAAAAGTAGCTGGAGTTCTCTCAGACTCAAAACCGGTTCACTCAGGAGCTCCCCAGGGATCCATCCTGGGCCCCCTTCTTTTCAGCCTTTTCCTAAACTCCCTCCCCAAATTCTGCCCTGAACAAATAATCCTCTATGCCTTCGATGCTGTGATTCTTACCACTCATAAAGATCTGAACCTCTTAACGCCTCAACCTTCAGCATGCTTTTTCCAAAGTTGAGATGTGGTTCCTTGAACATAAGCTGGTTCTAAACCACAAAAAAACTAAATCCATGCTCTTCTCTAACCCGCAAAACAAGAAATGGCAAGTCCCACTCACCATTAATACATACATGGGAAATACCCTTGAACAAGTGCCAATTTTCAAATATCTTGGAATCAACTTTGATCAAGGCCTAACCTTTGCAACTCACATTGATAGTACAGCAAAAACTATTAATCAGCGAATTGGGATTCTGTATCGGAACCGACAGCTCCTTACCCATTCTGCACTGAGGATTGCCATCCAATCCTCTATCATCTCAGTCGTTGACTATGGCTTAGTTATATACAGATCTGCCACTACTACAGCACTTAGTCGCATTACAACATCCCTAAATAAGGCCTGTCGGCTGCTCACTGGTGCACATCGACGTACCCACACTTGTGAACTCTATGCTGACTCAGGTTGGTTGCAACTCTCAAACCGGATAAAGTACCTTACCTGCCTGATGGCGAAAAAATCCACTCTGGGCCTCACTCCACTTTGTATCCAAGAACTGTTATGCCCGAGCGCTAGCACCGCTTTTACCAGAAGATCAGAACACCAGCCTCTCAAGTCCCCGATGCCGGACTTCTCAGGAACAAAGATCATTTGCCTATCGTGCCCCCAGCTGGCTAAATGCCCTCAGCACTCATATTACTGCCTCCACCTCTCTAGTTATTTTCAAATCAAGACTGTTCTCTCACCTTGCCACCTCCAGCTCCTGTGACTGCTCTGACTAAACCTCCTATTTTCTCACTACCCACCCTGTTCCGTTATTTGACAAAGACATGTTTGGGAAACCTTTTCTCCTGCTATTGTCTGCTCCCCACACCTTTCACTTACCCTCTCTGTTCTGGACTTTTTCCCTATTTGTTTCTCCTAATCTGGCATGACCTCTTTCTTGTAATATAGAAACATAGAAACATAGAATTTGATGGCAGATAAGGACCGCTTGGCCCACCCAGTCTGCCCATTTCTCTACCTACTGGATAAGCTGCAGATCCTAGTTAACCAGCAGCCTACTTCTTCCTACCCCCAACCCCCAGAATTGCCTTATGACTATCCCATGCATGCTTGAATTCCACCACTGATTTTGACTCCACAACCTCCTCCGGAAGGCCGTTCCATGCATCCCAACCCTCTCTGTGAAAAAATACTTCCTTAAATTACCTCTGAGCTGCCCCCCCTCTATTTTCAAATTGTGCCCTCTTGTTCTTGCACACCTCTTTTTTTGAAAGATGCTACCCTCTTGGAGTTTGTTGATTCCCTTGAGGTACTTGAAAGTTTCTATCATGTCCCTCTTCTCCCTCCTTTCCTCGAGGCTATACATATTAAGCTCCTTAAGTCTCTCTTCATATGTCTTCGGTGCAGACCCTGCACCATTTTAGTTGCCTGCCTCTGGACAGCTTCCATCCTGTCTATGTCTTTGCGGAGATTGGGTCTCCAGAACTGCACACAGTACTCCAGATGGGGTCTCACCAGCTGTCTGTACAGAGGGATAATAACTTCCTGTTTTCTACTGGTGATGCCTCTCCCTATGCATCCCAGTATCCCCCAACCCTCCTTGCTGCCCTCTCACATTGCTTGCCCATCTTTAGGTCATCTGATATGACTACCCCAGGTCCCTTTCCATTTTGTTGTTGTTAGTATCTCACCCCCATTGTGTACTCTTCCCTGGGTTTTGTTTCCCAGGTGCATTACCTTGCACTTCTTAGCATTGAATCTAAGCTGCCATACATTTGACCATTCCTCTAACCTTGCCAAGTCCCTTCTCATCCTTTCCACCCACCCTGTGCATCAACTCTGTTGCAGATCTTAGTGTCATCTGCAAAGAGACATACTTTTCCTTCCAGTCCTTCTGCAATGTCGCTTATAAAGACATTGAAGAGGACTGGTCCTAATACTGAACCCTGTGGTACCCCACTAGTAACCCTCCTTTCTTCTGAGTGGACTCCATTATTACTCTCTGTGTCCTATTCTCCAGCCAATTCTTTACCCAGGCTGTCATATTGGGACCCACTCCCAGGCTGGCTAACTTATATATTAATCTTTTGTGTGGGACTGTGTCAAATGCCTTGCTAAAGTCTAGGTAGGCCATGTCCACAGCCCCTCCCTGATCTACTACTTTGGTCACCCAGTCGAAGAAATCTATCAGATTCGTCTGGCATGACCTTCCTGCTGTGAATCCATGCTGCCTAGGGTCCTGTGCCCCTCTGGCCTCTAGATACTCGACAATTCTTTCCTTTAGAAGTGATTCCATCATTTTCCCTATCACTGAGGTTAAACTAACAGGTCTATAGTTTCTTGCTTCTGCCTTGCTCCCACTTTTGTGAAGGGGAATCACATCTGCCCTCCTCCAGTCCTCGGGTACCACCCCATCCTCCCATGATTTGTTAAAAAGGGTAGTCAGTGGTGTCACTAGTTCTACCCTTAGTTCTTTTAGAATTCTGGGATGAATCCCATCAGGCCCCATTGCTTTGTCCACCTTCAGTTTTAAGAGTTCTTTCAGAACCCTTTCTTCTGTAAATGGGCCAGTATCAACTTCTGTATCTAGAGTGTTACTACTGTTTGTTTTCTGTACCTCCCCCGCTTCCTTTGTAAATACTGAGCAAAAATATTTGTTTAGGATCTCTACCTTTTCACAGTCTCCCTCTGCCCGCCCTCCCTCCCTTTATTAAGCCTCACTATCCCTCCCTTGGTCTTCCTTAGCTCCTGATGTACCTATAAAGGTTTTATCCCCCTTCTTAACTGGGTTGGCTATCTTTTCCTCGGTTTGGGCCTTTGCTGTTCTGACTGCCTTCCCAGCCTCCTTTTGCTTTAACTGATACAGTTCTCTGTCCTGCTTCTTCTCGATTCCTTGTACTTCCTGAATGCTTTCTTTTCTCTTGAACCTTCACTGCCACTTCCTTTGAGAACCATAGTGGTTTCTTACATCGTCTTGTTTTGTTTATTTGCTTCACACAAAGGCTCGTTACCTCTGTGATGGCAGTTTTTATTATTCCCCATTGTTCTTCCACCCCTCCTTCCTGCCCATTTGCTAGTGCGTTCCTTAGGCACTCACCCATTTTGGCAAAGTCAGCCCTCTTAAAGTCCAGTACTTTTGTCTTTGTATGGCTTGACTCGATTGCTGTGTTTATTGTGAACCATACTGTTCGATGGTCGCTGGTTCCCAGATGGCTACCCACTTCTACATCTGTGATCCTCTCTCCATCTCCATTTGAGAGTATCAAGTCTAATATTGCTACCTCTCGAGTGCGCTCCAGTACTAGTTGTCTAAGGCATGCCCCCTGTAGGGCATCTAGAATAACTGCACTCTTCAAGTGGCAGCTGCAACTGCACTCCAGTTAACATCTGGCATATTCAGATCACCCATCAGCAATATCTCCTTTTTCTGCCATTCTAAGTATACTTTCTATCATTTCCTTGTCCATTTCCTCCCCCTGAGAGAAGTCTGTGCTCTAACCCCTGTGCGGATTGTGGTGCCATTGCCTGTCTCAAATTTACCCACAGTGCTTCTTCTCCTCCCTGTTTACCCTTTTTGTTCTGTTGCTTTTATTCCTTCCCTTATGTAAGAACTACTCCTCATCCTCTTTTACCCTCCCTGTCCCTCCTGTAGATAGTGTATCCTGGTATGTTTACGTCCCAGTCATGGTTTGTGTACCATGTTTCTGTGACTGCCACGATATCCAGATGTTCCTCCTCCATCAAGGCCACTAATTCAGGAAGCTTGTTACCTAGACTACGAGCATTGGTACTCATTGCTCTCCATTTTTTGATGGCTTTACCTTCTGTTGCAGCATCCCCCACTGACCGTTCTACCTTGGTCTTTTTCTCATTTAGTACCCCGTTTTGTAGGGAGAGGCTGGGATTTTTCTGCTGCTTGTCAGTAATAATAATGTGATTATTGATATCTCATGTCCTTTTGCACAAATGATTAGATATGTATTTGTATATGTTTTCTCGCTCTTGACACAGCACAAATTGTTGTGTTTTTTTATGTAACCTTTTTTGTACTGTACCTAATTGACATGGAACCTTTGTAAAAGAGCCTCTGGCTCAAAGGTAGTAATTCCTAGAACAATAAACTCTTCTCCAGAATGGGCCAATCACTGGGCATTACCAAAGTATATGCAGGATATTAGCCTGTGGGGCCTGGCACCTCCAGCAGTCACAGTGTGAGAGGAGACCCATCCTCCTTAGTGTGTCTGGGGTGCGGTACCATCTGAGTAGGACCTTGAGTTGTATAAGTTGGCTCCCAGAGTCATGATGTCCTAAGTGTACCTCCCTTAGGAAGACTGCCCACTGGTTCAGGGGTATTGCCATTTACATGTCCTGCTCCCACTATGTTCAGCATTTGCCTGTTGTGTCAGGCTGTGACTCCCTGAGCCTGCCATACACTTTCCCTCCCAAGCACTTTACCTCATTCTTCTTATGTAGGGTGTTCAGCCATTCCCATCCCTTCCCTGGATTGGCCTTCTGTCTCATTAGCCAAGTCACTTCCAGGACCTGGAGGTATTTCCAGAAGTCTGACCTAGGCAGATTGTACCTCATCTGCATTTGTTGATCATCATTTTTATTTTCAAAAGGCACCTTTTCTTTGTTCAAGGTGCCTGTACAATTTAAATTTACACACCAACACAAACAGCAATAAAACAATCATAAAAATGCTGTAAAATATTACTCAAAATAATTCAATACTATAGCTTGACTGATTCTAAACCCCCTCATCTAGTGTCCCGGAAGGCCTGATGAAACAGAAACATCTTTAAAGTGGACTTAAAACTCTGTACAGTCAGGCTATCTCATATCCGATTAGGTAGAGAATTCCACAGGGTTGGGGCCATAAAAGCAAAAGATCTAGCTCCAGATGTTTTCAGTCAGACCCTGGGAGTCTCCAGCAATCCCTCATTGGTGGATCGGAGTGGGTGAAGGGGACAGTAAGGATGAAGGAGATCTTGCAAGTAATGTGGTCCCTGGTCATGTAGGGCCTTGTAGATTAGCAATGCAACCATGAAGGTGATCCACCACTGTACCAGCAACCAGTGCAGTTTGCGCGGCACAGGTGTCATATGACTGGATCTGGAAGTCCCAGTCAAAAACCTGGCCGCCGCGTTCTGCACTAGCTGCAAGTGACGGATATCCACCCTGGTAGCCCTAGATAGAGGGCGTTACAGTAGTCAAGACGTGTGGTGACAAAGGCTTGGACCAGAATAAGCAGATCTTTGGATGGAACCAGGTGCTTCACCCTCACAATATTCCTCAGATGCTAAAAAGAGGATTTGACTACAGCTGACACCTGCGATTTATTTGTCAGGCCTGCATCAAAAATCGCATCCAGGTTATGCACCTGGCTTGATACAATCAGTGGAATCCCTCCAGTCCTAAATCTGGAAGGATCACTCACTGACACACCAGCCACCTTTCGATTAGGGTTGACAACCAGCACCTTTGTTTTGTCAAGATTCAGCAGCAGCCAACTGGCACTCATCCAGTCCTGTATCTCAGTCAGGCAGTTGTTAAATACCAAGACAGTATCCACATCCTGCTTGGGCACAAAAGACATATACAGCTGAGTATCATCTGCATAATAGTGAAAACTCAAGTCATATCATCTTATGATGTCTCCCAAAGGCAGTATGTACACTGCAAACAACATGGGTGATAACACAGAGCCCTGCGGCACCACACAGGGCAGGGATTGAGGGGCCAAGGAATAAATCCTCTACACCACTTTCTGTGACCTGCCCTGGAGGAAGGATCGAAACCAGCTGAGGACTGCCCCTCAGACCACAGAAAAACCTGCAGGTACTCGAGCAACATCCCATGGTCCACAGTGTCAAACACCGATGAGAGATCAAGGAGAACCATGATGGCATGGGTTCTCCGATCTCTTGCCATCAGGAGATCACTCAGTACCTGAACAAGGGCCATCTTAGTGCTATGCCTTTTTCTGAAACCTGACTGGAGAGGGTCATAGACATTGTGGCTGGAAAGATGATCATCCAGTTGCATGGCGACCACTTTCTCAATAACTTTACCTACAAAAGGCAAGTTTGTGACTGGCCTGTAGTTTGCTGAAAAGTCAGGGTCAAAGGAGGGATTTTTCAGGAGGGGATGGACCACCGCCTCCTTCAAGGGATCAAGGAAGATCCCTCTCCAGTGAAACTCTGACTATTTCAGCAAGGACTGGGCAGATAACCTCAACACATCCTACAAGAAGATGAGTTGGGCCCAGATCCAGACTACAGCTAGTTGGCCACAGAGTTTGGATGATCCTCACAATGTCCTTGACTACCAGTTGGCTGAAGACTGACCAGACAACTGGGTTCTTGTACCATCTGGATGATCACTGCAAGGCCCAGTAGGGGTCTCTAACTGATCTCACTCCTAATGGTGGCAACCTTACCTGTGAAGAATTGTGCAAACTCATCACACTTTCCTTGTGATAAAGCTCGACCAGACTGCAGACAGGCTGGATAAGACATCACGTCCTCAGTGTTGGGTACATATAAATCTGCTATTGTGTGTATACCGGTGGTCTGTCAGGATATCCATCTGATGGCTTGCCCCACCAGCAGAATGGCGAGGTTATCTCACAATGGGTTATATCCGGCTGGTGGGCCCCATATGGTCTCTGAGCACCTCGTAAGGTGCTTGTCTTTCTGTCGAGATTCTCTTGTATCCCGTATGGTTGGTGGTGTGTATCCCTTCTGCTCATCTCCCCTTACCTAAGAGGTATCCCAGACAGGTAACCTCTACCAGGTCAGTTTCCAACTCCACCCATATTGACGTAGCTGATGTTTTAGGAAGGAACCACCTGGTAACACCCTATATGGACAAGTATTATTGAGCAGCTCAATAGGAGCGACTCAATAGTACCGTTCCCGTGTAAAGCAAGTGGAGAAAAAGAGCACCAAATGACTATAGCAAGTGTAGCACAGAGGGATACACACTGCGCTCATGATAAAGGGGATAAATACAGCAATTTGGCCAAACCCTGCCAAGCTGGCCATGTGGTGTAGTGACTTGAGACACTGCCCCTGGAACCTGTGGTGCCAGGTTCAGATCCCGGTGTAGGAAGCTGTTTTGTTTCCTGGGGGGTGTTGCTATATTCTCCTATGTCCTTTCACCCTGGAGTTTACAATATTTATTTTGGAGGGGGTGCAGGAGGCCTGCCCCCCACATTGGGGAGTGTTAATAGGTAGGTGACCATCGCTATTTGTGACAGTCAGTGCTGTGCGGTTTGCCCTTTTGATGGTGGCCAGTTGTTGACTCACCTTATGTGATCAGTGGTTTTATAGATTTGCTCTTATCACATAAAACCAACCACCTCACTGCATGTGCCATTCTGTAGAACAGAAGATACCCCTGTAGCCATGGGAGTCCTAATCCTCCTCTGGAAAAAATGAGATCTCAGCCTTGCTTTCCCAAGTACACTGGTTTACCCTCCCAGAGAAATTCTGCTATTATTCTATTAACCTTCTGGAGGGTTTTAGGGGGGATCAGTATTGGAAGATTAACGAACAGTATAATAGTTTGGGGAGGATGAACATGTGGACTGTTTCTACCTTCCCATTCAGGGATAGATGTAGTTTTAGCCATCTTTGTGTTTCTGCTTATATGGCTGATATGATGGGTGCATAGTTTGCCACTACCTTGTCCCTCCAGTGTGTTGTAATGTTCACTGTCAAGTATGTGAAACCTTGGGGTGCCCACATAGCTGGAACTCCCCGTAGGCTGACTCTTGTACACGCCAGGTTCTGCAGGGAAAGTGTGGTTTTCTTGTTATTCATGCAGAGCCCAGATATCCTGGGTGAAAACCAGCAAAAGGTTCATCACATGTGGGAGGGAGTCGGCCAGGTGCAAGAGCATAAGTAACAGGTCATCTGCGTATGAGCTAACTAGGCATTTTTTTTCCTTTGACCTCAATGCCCTGTATGTCTGGGGCCCTCCATCAGCTTCCTTGCTAGGTGTGTCCAGGGCTATCAGGAAAATTAATGGAGACAGGGGCAGCCCTGTCTCATTCCCCTTTGTAACTGGAAGGGCGTGGAATAATTCAGTTAGTCAGGGCAACTGCAGTAGGACTGGTGTATAGTGTGTTGATCCAGGCCCGGAAGTATGACCCAAAGCCATAGGCCTTAAGCGTCTCATGTAGGTACCCCCGTTCAACTGAGTCGAAGGCATTTCTAAAGTCTACTGTCAGGACAGCCATGGGAGTGATGGCTTGTGTTGCTACCCATTTCAAATTGAGAACTGTGCAGATATTGTTCACCCCTGTCTTCCCCCTGCTAAATCCTGCTTGGGATGGGTGGATTGGAGATGGCAGCACAGCTTCTAGTCTATTGGCTAGAGCTTTTGCCAGTATCTTCTTGTCCACTGAGAGCAGAGAAATCGGCCTAAAGTTGGAACAGTCCAGGAGGTCAGAAGACTTTTTTGAGAATAATGTAATTATGGCCTCTTTCATGGTCGGGGGAAGGCCCCAGTTGCCTGTGCCTTCTCTGTTGCTGCCAGGAGTTGAGGCAGAATGTCATCCCCCAGAATATGATATAGCTCTGTTGAGATACCATCAGACCCTGGAGATTTGCCCTTTGAAAGCTGATGAAGAGCTGTTTCTAGCTCTAGTAGTGTCAGTGGTTTGTCTGGGTCCTGTACCTCCTCTGGGCTCAGACCTGAGAGCACAGTTGCATACAGAAACATTTGGATATCTAGATCATTTCCTGCAACCCCAGTCTGGGCTTGTAAGGCATACAGCACCTCATAAAACTGCCTCATAACCACATTGATCTCCACAGGATTGTTTACAATAGCCCCGCTAGCTGACCTGAGAGCATGAATCTGGGAGTTGGCCTTCTGTTTTCTAAGATGGTATGCCAACATTTTCCCCCCTTAGTCCCCTAACTCCCAAAGCATGTGTTTGGCCCGCAGCAGTTGCCATTCTGCTTTCCATTGAAGCATGATATTAATCTTGTATTTCGGGCCTATAATGAAAGCGTGGAGCTCCGCAGGTGGCTGCTCCTGAATTGGATTTCCAGGGCTGCAAGTTGTTTCTGCAGGGCGTCCAACTCTTTCTTTCACCCCATATTCCTTCTGGCTGTATGGGAAATGGTGCATCCTCTCAAGAAGGCATTGTGAGTTTCCCAAACTACCCCCACTTAAACCTCCCCATTCTGGTTGGTTTGGAGGAAGGCCAGGATTTCTGACTTAATCCATTCCTGGAATTCTGCATCCTTCAGTAGGAGCGGGTTAAATCTCCACCTAGGTGAGTTGGGCTGTGCCCCCATCGGGGTAAAGGAGAGGCTGATCAGGGCATAGTCGGACATGACCATGGGTTTGATACGGGTGTCCCCATGCCTTGTCCTGCTAACCCATCTGTCAGTCAGAAATCTATACAGCTTTGGGTACCATGTGCTGCTGAACGAAAGGTGTAGTCCTTCCATTGAGGTTGCCCCGGCACCACAGGTCCATCAATCCCCATTCTGCCATCAGCCCTTCTAGGGTCTCTCTGGCCCTGGGATGTGTGTCAGGAGTTGGTTTGGATTTGTCCAAAATGCCATCCAGCACCATGTTAAAATCCTCCCAGTGAGAACTGTCCACTTTTCCTCCTCTCACTTTGCATCAGCTATGGCTTGGCTTATTTGTATAAAGTGTTCCTGATTGTCTTGGTTTGGGGTGTATGTATAGGCTATTATAACCTTGCCTCCAAGATAAGTAAGTTGGATCACAATCCACTGACCCTGTTTGTCTGCCTTTTTCCACTTTTCCACCCATCCACATGCCTTGTGAGTTAGTATGGCTACCGCTCGGCTCTAGATGTAGCTGAGTTATGCACGATTCCCCGCGCCCAGCTCTTTTTAACCATCGAACTGACCTGGCTGTGAGGTGCATCTCCTGGATCAAGACTACATCCACCCTCAGCATTTTAAGGTGCTGTAGTATTTTTGTTTATTTGACTGGGTGATAAAGCCCTTTCACATTCCAGGAGATGCATCTCATCCCCTCCCTCATGTTGCTGGGCATCTGCCCAACACACAACATCCCCTGCCCCACTTACCTCCTAGGTCCTCTTGGAATCAGTGTTTCCTGAGCTACTTGCACTGAGGACCTCCTGGGAGTGTGAAGAGATGCTTTTTATTGGTACATGCCAAAGGTTCTTGCTCTCGTCAGGTGGCTATCCTGTCTCCTAGGAGAGATACACGCAACAAAAACTAGTGAAAGCAAAGAATATATTGATAACATACAAATAGTTCAAGAAAAACACAACTTGGTTTATAAAACAACCTATGAACAGAACCAAGGGGGTAGTCACCCAAGGTCCCTCCCCCGTTTATAGATCACCCCAGAGGAGGGGTATCCACCCCTCTTATCTGTACTCTTAACTTGGTTCCTTTTGTTAACTGTCTGCCCCTAAATCCACACAGTGCAGTTCTTGTGTACCAAACGAGTTAGATTTGGGTTCACTATGACACCCTATCAGATGGTGATAAGTGAGGGTGACTCCAGAGACCCACAGCTACCTCTCCTTGGTGATAGACGGGAAAGTGATTGAGACCAGTTCACAACCTGTCCTGTTTAGACCCATAGTACAGGGTTGTTTGGCAAATGTGGCCCTAAACGGCTGTCCTGTGACTATTGAGAGCCTATTACAAAAGAAGGCTTAGTGTATCCTTAGTTCCCATTTTGGTGCAGCAGATTAGGCCCTTTCTTAGCTCAGATCTGTTCTATGTCTGATTGGCCCTACCCTTCCACTGGTTGGGCCAATCTCTGTTTTCCACTAGTAGAGATTGTTTCCCTTCCCAGAATTGGTATCACCTCCTTAGTTCCTCCCTTGACTGTCCTAAGCCTCTTTACTTGGGCCATTGTCATGGGATTAATGCCCCGGCTGCCATGACCCTTGTTGCATTGTTACTTCCCCTTGTGTATTAGCACCCTCCAAGGCCCTTTGTACATTTGCTCTGGGCACTAATTACAATATTGTCCTATAGTTCACGGGGGTGGGTATATTGAGAAGGGGGAATGTTGAGTGTTCAATGCATCTTCTGGGTGTTCACTGCTGTATGGCCCCTTGTCTCCTGGATCATGGCTTGGACTAGCAGTGGTAACGGTGAGCAATCCCCATATGTTTTCAGGGTCGCTATGGAATGGAAGGGGTGGGGGGGATACCTCCTCTGGGAGCCCTACTCTCTTGTGTCACTTCCTGTGCAAGGCTACCATGCCTGCTACTATTCCCCTGTGTGGCCTATTCACCTTCTCCTCTTCCACCCAGTTTAAAAGGAGTCACCCCTAAGTGACAATGTGGGAAAGGGGCCAATGGGGTCTTTATTGTGCTCCCTATAGGGTATGCCATACTTTCTGTTGTTGTCCCCTGACTCTTTTCCCTCCCTCCCACTTTTCGTCCAATTGCCAGCCACAGGATAAAATGCCTGTTCTTCCACTTACTAATGGAAGTATCTACCCCAGATGGTAGCTCGCATTCTCGTGCTGGACTACAGGAAGTGGCCCTGAAATATATCACCACCCACTGCATGCCTGTCCAGCCCTCGAGTTTATACACCCCATCCCATTCTATCTGCCCCCCCCAGTGCTGCTCTCCGGGGCCTTCCGTAGCGCTTACCCTTACTAACCCACAGCTGAGAACAGAGGGAAAAGAAACCTAGTGGGTGCAGAAAAGGACAACAGCATTTTTAACATAACAGTCTCTGGTACTGTCTAATCCAGATCACTCACTGCAATGTCATGGCATCCTCCCGTGGTGAGAGTACTTACTCTTTCCAGGTGATGTCAGCCTGTTCCAGGAGCAGTGACCTCAGTGAAAGAATGAGTGTCTTGGTGCACTACCACATCTGGGACTTCTGTGCTGTCCATGAGTTCCTCATCCTCCAAGATCTCTGCCCAGTCGAGTTCTCCTGTCACAGCAGTACTGCTGGCATGGCCATCTGCCTCCCAGTCCTGCTTCTCATCGACACTAAAGGAGGAATCATCTCTCAATATTTTAGCAGAAGGTGCTGTGACATTAAAGTTTGTGTTCCCATTTCTTCCTTGCCAACTCCTTGATCTGTGTCTGGCCCACTGGTTCTTTGGTCCTGTCTCCAGTTCCCTGCAGCTCGATTCTGATGGGCTGCTTGATGGACACTTGTGCTGCAACCTTTGCTGGGACGTGAGCTGCCATTTTAGATGTGGGTGCTGCCATTTTGTCCAATTCGTGTGCCCTTTGTTTTGATTCCCCTGCTGCTCTCATACTTGGGATTTCGTTCTGCCTCTGCTCCGGCCTGCTGTTCAGCTCCCAGAGCCTCCTGGGAGTTGTAGTTCTCAACCTGAAGTACGGTTAGTTTCTCAAGAGCCAGTTTGGACATCTTGTGGAGAGGATCCTGTAAATTCCTGCCCATCTTTGGAGACCCATAGATTAACAAGACCCCAGAAACCGTATCTCACCCCACTTTCCCTGAGCTGTGCCTTGAGTGGACTAAATGCTTTGCTGTGCATGACGACTTTGTGGGAGAAGACCCTGTACTGTGAAATCCTTGCCCCTTTCCAGCTCAAGTTCTCCAGCTCCTGTGCCACTCTCAAGAGTCTCTCTTTAACTGAGTATTTCAGCAAGTATGCTATTATTGGCCTCAGCATATTGTCTGCACTTTGGGGTTTTCCCTTTATTCTGTGGGCTTGTTCAATGTCCAGTGGACCACTCCACCTCAGCCCCTGCAGCTGCTGGAGAAATTTATTTAAAAGGGCCTCCATGTTCTGGTCTTCCAGACCCTCAAGGACACCAAGTATCCTAAAATTGTTACGGTGTCCCCGATTCTCCTGGTCGTCTGCCCTCTCCCAAAGTTTTTGTAAGTGGTTTTCATGATTTTCTAACCTGTGGAGTATGTGCTGTTATCCCTCAAGCTCATTGGTTCTTTGATCCATGACATTTGCCCAGCCCTGTAGTTTTTGGACCTCCTCTGCATTTCCTGCTAGTGCAACCTTGAAGTCAGCCATGTCCGAACAGAGTACATCAAGCATTTTAGTGATGTAGCCTAAGAACTCTGCCATGTGTGTGTTTGGGGCCTTGTGGTTTTACTCCTCCATTGTGCACTCCCCATTTCCGTGTCCCATTATCTAGTAGTCCCACTGCAATCCTTCTTCAAGTTTTCAACACATTGGATGGGACTGCCTTATGGAGCTAGTGATCCAGCCTTGTAGAACAACTATTGTAGCCTTGGGACAGATTGGTGAGCCTTTTTTTTTCCAGATCTTTTAAATTATAGTCTGCATTAGTTCCATCGCTACTCCTGCATGGGGGGAAGGGATCCTCAGCCTTGTTGTCCATCTGCTGCACATTCTATTAGTTTTACGCATGTTTTAGGCTTGATCTGCGCAAAAGAGACATATGGGCTGTCTCACTGCATGTTGTTCTGCCTGATAGCCTGTTTTTCACCCATCTGGTGACTCAGTCACCTCACAGTTTATCACATTAAGGGCCAAAATGGGATGGAGCTGAATGATTAGACATCCATCTTTCTTTAGTGTGAAACCATACCCCTTGAAATGTACTCTTTCTCAAGAACTGGGTCACACCAGTGGGCATTGTTTAAATGAGGAAAAATGTAATCATTGTTACATTCTGGGTCACTCTTGGCAGAGTTACAGGTGGGCAGCTCACAATCAAGAGGACCTCTCAGCAGAGTCTGAATAGAGGTTCATAATAGACATTGCTCAAAGAGCTATAGTCCCTACAATACCTCCCACTAGGGCTACAACACTTGAACCCCCTGCCCACAGTAGCGCAGCCACAGTGCTCTGTAAATCAAGCTCCAGAACTAGAAAGACCACTGGAACTACCCCCTGAAGAAACAATGGGTGCTTTGGAAGATCCCTTATCCACTATTCCTATAGAATCCACTTATGCTGACCCTTCGGGTATTGAAAAAGGAAAACAAAGCATGGCAACTCATTGTAGTTAGTCTAGGAAGCAAACAGCACCCAAAATCTCTAAAACTACAGAAGTTTCTTTATCCAATAGGTATTTATTTATTTATTTATTTGATATATCGGTTTACAACCTTTGAGCCAGAGGCTCATTTGCAAAAGTACCTCATCACATGTAAGACAGATGGAAACACAGAGCAGGTATAACAACAATTACATTAAACATGAGATACATGGTATAACAGTGGTAAATGAGGCCCTCCCAAAACACCTCTGAAGATTCTGATGCAGAGTCCAATGATTTCACCCTTTGGTTTTCCCAACCAGACCTCACCTCTGATCAGAAGGGCAGTGATCATGACTCCCAGGCCTCTGCCTCTAAACAAAGTTCTACTGCACAATTAGGAACTCAGAAAAAATCAAGGTATCCCAGGAGACCTAGACCGAAACCACCTTGATGGCTTTTAAGTAATTTTGTTAAGGCCCTTTCACACTTTCTGACGGAAGCCCCACTTTTACACTGTACTATCAAGGTAAAAAGTATTAAGAGTTGTAGAAAGAGACAGGCAGTGTTTTCTTATTTACTCTCTAGTGCCCCAGACATTTTATTTTTTACAGGATACTAGAATGCACGCTATTCTAGAAATTAATACTGTAACAAAGGCATGGTGCACTGGTCCCTCCTACTGGTCTGTTGGTAGAGACACCTGTTCTGGGGTTGGGATTCTTTTTAAAAATTCAGTAAATGTCCACTTGATTAAATTACTAGACCTTCCTCCTGGCAAAGCATTATTACTGGATACTAAAATCCTTAATATGTATTATAGATTTGTCAATATCTATACCCCCCCAACAAAGGCTGACAGAATTGCACTGTTTAAATCTATTCAGCCCTACCACTTTTCATCCCATTTGGTTATTTTCAGTGGGGATTTTAACTGCAGCCTAGCCTTACATGACAGAGGTAGGCAAACTAAAACTAGAACAAATGTTTGTGATGCGCCTATGTTACAGAAACTAATAAATGATGCTGCTCTTATTAATGCATACTTCTCAGTTAAACACAAACCAGACCCTACATTTCAAAAAGGACATTTCATATCAGATTCCCTCTCTATATCTTCAGTCACTTTAAATGAAGTTGAATTCCCAGATTGGGCTCCAGTCTGGCCAGCCTCCAGCATTTATACATGGCCCTGGCACATGGCAATTAAATTATTCACTATTATCAATTTTATTTTATTTTAAACTTTTGTTTACCAGGTAAGCATTATGAGCCAATGCCCTTTTTCAAATGCGACCTGGTACCATAAATAAATACAGTGAAGATGTTAATACAATACAATATACAAAAAACAAATATGACATTCAAAACATTAAAAACAATCACAATTCAATTACTCGAGACAATGCTGTTTTAACAACACTTTAAAAGTATCATGACTAACAGTTTTCTGCAATAAAGCTGGTATCTTATTCCAGCAAATGAGAGCATAGTTTGAAAATGCATGCATACCCACCTTCAATTTGATCTTAGTAGAAACTAATTTTAAAGAAGCACTAGACTGTAACTCCCTGTCAGAAGTTTTAATATCCAGCAAAGAATACAATGGAGAAGATGAACCCAAAGTTAAAGTATTGTGAATCAAGCAATTTAAACTATACTGACAATATAAACTGGGGGGAGGTGGGGGCAAAGCTGACAAAGAATAAAGTGTGCAATGATGGGTCCGGAATGGCACTTTCAAAACAAATCTATGTATTGCATGAAAAGTAGTACTTAATAATAATAACTCAGTCTTAGCTAAATTTTGAAATAAAAATAAATTATAATATCATTTTGATAATATAGATGACAATGGATGAACAACAGTGAACAACAACACTGTTGTTCACTTCGAGAGGTTGTCATTAGAACCATGTAAACCTCGAGAGTGAAGCTCAAGAGTTTTATGGTTGTCATACAACCTCGAGAAGTGATCAACAGTGTTGTTGTTCACTGTTGTCATCCATTGTCTTTTACAGTGTATGGGCGACAGTAAATAAATAGCTTGTCATTTCTTCTGTGGTCGCACCACGATGTCAGGGATCCCCCGATCAAAAGTCTGTGAAACGTTCTACTTCTTCACACTACTTTTTTTTTTTACATTGAGAAAGAAATCCTGGTGTGATGCTGTGTGCCGCATTAGATTAAAAACAACAAAATAATCACTAACCACTTGATTAAAACTTCCTGTTCCATCGGCAAAATGCCATGGACGTTTTCCAATGTGCTAAATACTGCCACTTTTGCATGCGCAAAGACAGTCAATACTGTTGTACCAATGTTGTGACATATTAATGATAGTACAACAGCTTACTGACATCACAATGATGGTACAACAAGACTAGTAAATGACAGACTTTGACTGATTACAATGTTCTACTATGCACCATAATACGTTATTTGCTACAGCATATCTAGCTTATTTGGTCCACAAATTCTGCAGTTTAGGCTGCCGCCGACAAGATATCTTGTCCTAAAAACCTATGCGTTCTAAATCTTCCAGCAGCCTAAGGGTTAAATAAAGCACCAAACCTTTGATTGAGAATTCTACATACAGCATTTACATGTAAAGAATAGGATAAACTGGAATCCAAAAGTATCCCTAAATATCTAAACTGAAAAACTTTTTTTTTTAAATTTTTAAATTCAAGTTTATTAACATTCCAGGGTACATCACATCAGTAAAAACAGTTTTACGTCACAGTTTCTAATCTCATATCATATCACAACAGAGTTGTTTACATGTTAAATTTCATCCCTGGACCAAGTTCTAGCCCTTATTTATCTGATTTCTTCCTTATCTAGTCTCATATTTTCCTTGTATGTGTCTTTTTATGTTTGAAGTAGTTTGGATTAAAGTTTGTTTTTTTCATGGTGGATTCAGCTTCTTTATTTCCACTTCAGGTCAGCCTCCCTCTTGAGTTCCCTTCCAGAGCACCCATCGGAACCACCTCTGAACAAATATCTGTGTTCTTAAGTTGATCCCGTGGCTTAGCTCCTCCATCTCCATAATTCCTTGTACTATTTGTTGCCATTGCTCATAGCTAGGAGGCTCCACTAACAACCATTTTCTAGTGATTGATCTGTGGGTGGCTGCCAACAGAATGTTCCAGAGGTAGTGCATATGCCCCCTTCACCTCCAGAGTGGTAGGCCCAGTATCAGGTGTGGGACAGCCAGCTCCGAGACAACTGAGAACATGCTGGCCAGTGCCCTTTTGATCTGTGTCCAATATGTTTGTAGAGAAGGGCAAAGCCAAAAAATATGGGTGTGATGGGCAATGGCTTCATTACACTGTCGCCAACATGCTCTAGATCTGCCCCCCCACCTACCATATATGGTTGGGGTGTAGAAGAACCGTGTTCTGATCTTCCAGGCAAATTCTTGCCATGAAGGTGATTACGTTATTTTGTTGGCCGAATTAAAGATCTTCCCCCATTCCACCTCTATCATCTGAATCCATTTCTTCCTCCCATTTCTGTTTTAGGGTAAGACACAAATTTGGTATAAACTTCTAAGGGCTTTATATAACACTGAAATATAACCCTTCAATAGCACCTGGCCTTCTATTACGTGTATTACCTCTATCAGTGTTTGGACTTGGGTAGGTGCCCTTATATTTTGCTGAATTGTAACAATATGATTTCTAAGCTGTAGGTATCTGAAGAAATCTGTATTCAGCAGGTGGTGCTTCTCTTTTACCTGTGCAAAGGTCATTATCTCACCTTCATTTATCATCTGTCCCAATGTGACTAACCCCCCACCCACTGTCTAAATGTTTGGTCTACTTTGAGGGTTTGAATGTGTCACTCCATGTAAACCATTACAGGGGTCACATCGCTCTGGAGAGATCATACTTTGTCCAGGCTCTATGGGCCACCATTAAGGTGTTTCTGGTCATCAGTTGATAAAGCTCCTCTATTTGTTGCTTACGTGAACGGCCCACCACCCTTGCCCCCAAGGGGGCTCCCTCTACTGCCTCCACCTTCATTTTCATCCAATGGGCTTCATATCCCTCTGCCAATCAGAGAATGGCAAACCACAGCTGGGCTGCCAAATAGTAGTCCTCCAGGTTGGGCAATGCCTGGCCCCCTGAAGTTTTGTCTGAGGTGATAATTGAGACTTTTATTCAGGGCTTCCCTGATGCCCATATATAGCTTGAAATAATTCCCTGCCAAGACTTCATCTGGGTATGTGGAATCCTTAGTTCCAAGCACTGAAATAAGTAAAATAAACTGGGCAAAATATTCATTGTCACCAACTGTATACATGAATACAGGGGGAAGTTTGAAAGGTTCCATCTAGCAGTGTCCTGCAGGACCTTTATGAGGAGAAGGGCAAAGCTGACATCAAACAGTTTATTTAGGGTTTTAGGTATATAAATCCCAAGATATTTAATTTTGGAAGCCCCCCAGTTTAGAGGTAGAAGCTGTGTAATTTTGGGGAATGGACTATGCTAAAAATAAATAGCTTCTGCTTTAGTTTTGTTTAGGCTGTAACCTGAGTGATGGCCAAATTCTTCCAGCACCTTCCAAACCTGCTGTACTGAAGTGTCAGGTTGGTCTAAGTATAGGAACACTTCATCAGCATATAATGATATTTTATGCTCTGTATCTCCCATTCTAATTCCCCGTATGCTGGAGTCATTCCTTATGCCTCTGGCCAAAGGTTCAATGTAGATGGCAAAAAGCATAGGTGATGGGGCAGCCCTCTCTAGTTCCCCTTCTTAACCTGAATCTATCCGATACCCCCCCCCCCCCATTAACCCTGATGCACACCTGCAGGTCCGCGAACAATACCTTAAGACCTGTAAATTGAAAAACTTGATCAAGTACAAAACCTTTCTGATTTACAATTTCAAGTGGCTTACTTCTATTCAATCTTTGTTTTGAACCAAAGAGCATGCTCTTTGTTTTTTAATACTCAATGTTAATATTCAATATTTAGGAATTTCTCCAGAATATTCAATACTTTCTCTCTTTGTAAAAATCCATTTTTGAAATGTATGACAGCCCTGCCCTCTGGTGGGAAGACACAAAAAGGATCTGCAGCAACTGTTAAACATTAATAGTAAAAACTGCTAGAATAATGAGTATTTTCAATATCTCTAACAGACAAAAACTGCAAAAATTACAAACACTGGCTAGATCAACAAATCATAATTTGACAACTCAAATCCAGTTAAATAAGCAGAATACAGTAGGTTGCTGTACCATTTAAAACAGCATGATATACTGCAAAAACAGCAGACCTTTGCAATACAGGGTAGTGCAAATTCTATTTGTTCCTTTCTAAATTGTAAAAATAGAATTAATAAGAAAAAAATTGATACCTTAAATGATATGGATAACGTGGAATATAAGGACCAGAACAATATTATGAGAATAGTTACTCAACATGCATCCTCCTTATACAAAAAGACTCAAACTGACTTAGCTGCTGCCTCTTAGTTCTGGCACCATTTTCTGATCCCTACCTGCTGCCAACATATATTAGATGCCGTAACACAAGAAAGATCTCCTTTGGAGGTAGAAAGTACTATCCACTCTCTAAAAATGAATACGGCCAAGGTAAGGATGGCTTCACCTCAGAGCTATATAAAGCTATTGGTAACACCACGTCCCAGGAGCTGACCCAGGTTTTTACATACATAGAAACATAGACTTTGACAGCAGATAAGGACTGCTTGGCCCACCTAATCTGCCCATTTCCTACCTACAGGATAAGCTGCAGATCCTAGTTAACCAACAGCCTATTTTTTAATACCCCAACAAGAATTGCTTTATGACTGTCCCATCATTCTTGAATTCTCCCACAGTTTTAGACCTCACAACTTCTTCAGGAAGGCTGTTCCATGCATCCACCACCATCTCTGTGAAAAAATACTTCCTCACATTGCCCCTGAGTCGTGTCCCCATTATCTTCGAAGTGTATATCCTTGTTCTTGCACATCTCTTTTTCTGAAAGATGCTACCCTCTTGGACTTTGTTGAGTCCACTGAGGTACTTAAAAGTTTTTATCATGTCCCACCTCTCCCACCTTTCCTCAAGGGTATACATATTAAGCTCCTTTAGTATATCCTCATATGGCTTCTCTTACAGACCCTGTACCATTTTAGTTGCCCTCCTCTGGATTGCCTCCATCCTGTCTATGTCCTTGCAGAGATGGGGTCTCCAGAACTGGATGCAGTATTTCAGATGGGGTCTCACCAACTGTCTGTACAGAGCGATAAGAACTTCCTGTTTTCTGCTGGTGATGTCTCTCCCTATATATCCCAATATTCCCCAGTCTTCCCTACTGCCTTCTCACATTGCTTACTAACCGTAAGGTCATCTACTATGATTACCCCCAGGTCCCTTTCCATTTTTGTTGTTGTTCCTACCTCCCCCCATTGTATAATCCTCCCCTGGGTTGTTGTTTCCCAGGTGCATTATTTTGCCCTTCTTTTTGCATTGAATCTAAGCTGCCATACTTTTAATCATTCCTCCAACCTTGCCAAGACCCTTCTCAACTTTTCCCTGCCTCCTTGTATATCACCCCTTTTGCAGATCTTTGTATCATCTGCAAAGTTGCAGACTTTTCCTTCCAGTCCCTCTGTAATGTCACTTATAAAGACATTAAAAATGACTGGACCCAGTACAGAACCCTAAGGTACCCCACTAGTAACCCATCTTTCTTTACAGTGGACTCCTTTTACAATGACCTTCTGTGTCCTGTTGTCCAGCTAATGTTTTACCCAGGCTACAACCCTGGGACCCTCTCTCTGGCTGGTTAATTTGATTATCAATCTTTTGTGTGGGACTGTGTCAAATGCCTTGCTAAAGTCTAGGTAGGCCATATCCACAGCCCCTCCCTAGTCTACTACTCTGGTCAAAGAAATCAATTAGATTAGTCTGACATGACCTTCCCACTGTGAACCCATGCTGCCTTGGGTCCTCTGCCCCACTGGCCTCTAGGTACTCAACAATTCTTTCCTTCAGAAGTGATTTCATCACTTTACCTACTACCACAGAGGTCAAACTGACAGGTCTGTAGTTTCCTGCCTCTGTCTTGCTCCCACTTTTGTGAAGTGGAATCACATCCACCTTCCTCCAGTCCTCAGGTACCACACCATCCTCCCATGATTTGTTAAAAAGGGTAGTCAGTGGTGTCCCTAGTTCTCCCCGTAATTGTTTTAGAATTCTGGGGTGAATTCTATCAGGCTCTATTGCTTTGTCCACCTTCAGTTTTAGGAGTTCATTAAGAACTATTTCTTCTGTGAAAGGACTGGGATCGACTCCCTAGCCAGAGTACTTCTGTTAATAGGATTAGGCACCTCCCCTCCTCCTCCTCTTTTTGTGAATACTGAGTAGAAGTATTCTTTCAGTATCCCTGCTTTTTCACTTTCCCTCTCTGCCCACTCACCGTCCTTTCTATTCAGCCTCACTATCCCTCGCTTTGTCTTTCTATGCTCCCTCATGTACCTATAAAAAGTTTTATCCCCCTTCTTAACTGAGTTGGCTATCTTTTCCTCAGTTTGGGTGTTTGCTATTCTGACTTCCCTCCCTGCTTCCTTCTGCCTTAACTGGTACAGTTCTCTGTCCTGTTCCTGTGTTTCTTTATACTTTCTAAATGCTATATTTTTCTCCCTAACCTTACCTGCCACCTTTTTTGAGAACCATAGTGGCTTTTTCTTTCATTTTGATTAGTTTATTTGCTTCACACAAAGGCGTGTTGCAACTGTGATGGCAGTTCTGATATTTCCCCATTGTTGCTCCACCCCTTCTTCTAGCCTGTTTGCTAGTGCTTTTCTAAGGCACTCTCCCATCTTAGCAAAGTCAGCCCTCCTGAAGTCCAGTATCCTCACTTTTGTATGGCTTGACTCTTTTAGCTGAGTTTATCATGAATTACACTGTTTGGTGGTCACTTGTTCCCAGATGGCTACCCACTTTTAGATTTGAGATCATCTCACTGTCCCCATTTGAGAGTACAAGGTCTAAGATTGCTTCCTCACAAGTGGGTTCCAAAACTAGCTGTCTGAGGCATGCCACCTGTAGGGCATCGAGAATGGCCCTGCTCTTGGATGTGGCTGCAGCAAGGGTGCTCCAGTTAACGTCTGGCATATTCAGGCCCCCCCAACAGAAACTCCCCTTTCTCTGCCATCCTAAGGATGCCTTCTATCATATCCTTGTCCATTCCCTCTCCCTGACATGGGGGTCTGTATACAACCACTGTGCAGATTGTGGTGCCATTTCCAGTCTCTAAGGTGATCCACAGTGCCTCCTCTCCTCCCTGTTTACTCTTTTGTTCCATTGCTTTTATCCCTTCCCTTACATAGAGAGCTACTCCTCCCCCTCTTCTACCCTCCCTGTCTCTCCTGTAGGTTGTGTACCCTGGTATGTTAACATCCCAGTCATGGTTCTATGTGTACATGTTTCTGTCACTGCTACAGCATCCAGGCATCTATCTTCCATCAAGGCCACAAGTTCAGGGAGCTTGTTACCCAGACTATGGGCATTGGTACTCATTACCCTCTATTTCCTGATGGCCTTACCCATTTTTGCCCCATCCTTGTCCTTATTGTCTTTGTCATTTTCTCCATTTACCCCTGCCTTTCTCCCTATCGACATCTCTATCTTGGTGTTTACCTCACTTACTACCCTTATTTTTTTGGGGAGGGCTAGGATTTCCCTGCTCCTTTCCAATGCCTCCCCCATTGGCTAGTTTAAATGCTCACCAATGAAGCATTTAAACCTATCACCTAGGCTTCTGGTTCCTCTCCTGGACAGATGCAGACCATCATGCCAGTATAGGCCTGCATCACTGCTGGTGGACCCCTAGTCCCCAGTGAAGCCAAATCCCTGAGCTCTGCACCAGATTTTCAACCACTGATTTAATCCAGTGTTGTGGAGCACCCTAGCCTCATCCATGCCATAGACAGGCAGTACATCTGAGAAGGTTACCATCTGTGCTAGTTGTCTGTCCCCTCAACTCCACAAACTCTTCCTGCACTGCTCTGATCCCTTTCTCAGCCAGGTCATTTGTCCCTTGGTGGACAATGACATCCAGGTCCCTCCCCTGTGCAGTTGCTCCAGCGATCCTGAGGATTCGCTCCCTGTCCCTCCAAGCCATGGCACTAGGAAGGCACCTTACCTCCCTCTCCCTTTCCTCCCCCAGTTCTACCCCCTAACAATGGAGTCCCCCACCAGGAGTTGTTTCCTTCCCCTGTGGGGTCCCATGCTACCATCCTGTGGGTCTTCTTTGTGGAGGTTCCCAGCAGCCTCCTTGGTCTCCACTGCGGGTGCCTCCATAGAGGAACCACACTTTGCCAGAATGGGATATGAATTGTGGAGAGGTACATTCTTCAGGAGGGATCCATGCCATTACAAATGTCTCCAGGCATGTTAATCTTCTTATATAAAAAAGGGGATAAAAGATATATGCATAATTGGTCAAACTTTTGACAACAATTTTCACCACCAAATTGTTACAGGCTGCTATTTGTTTAATACATCCTGACCTGTCCTGCTCAATTCCAGAATGCAGAATGACTGATCAGCTCTTTTTATTGTAAGAACTGATAGAATATGACAATGTTAATGGTGCCACAGGTTCTATGCTTTCCCTTGACCAAAAACAAGCATTTGATGCAGTTGATCACAATTACTTATGGCTTCTCTTACAGCATTATGGCATTCCCAAAGAATTTATAAATTGGTTGCAATGTTTAAATCAGACAGCTACAGTTACCCCTCAAGTTAATGGGTAGAGTTGACTGATGATACCAGTACACAGGTGTGTACAACAAGGGTGCCCACTAAGCCCTCAGTTATATACATTTAGTATCGACCCTTTACATAGTGCATTAAATTCCTTCCTGGCATTGTTCCATATTCAGATTTCAGTTTACACAATACCTTATGTGGCTATGGCATATCTGGATAATATACGCCTGTTAGTTCAGGGTGAGAACTCAGTAGTACAAGCTATTAATATTTGCCAGGATTATGGTCAATTCTCAGGAGCATCATTAAACATACAGAGATGTATAGGGCACCAGCTACATTACCCAGTCCTTCTAGTTTCAGATATAGTAGGTATCCAGGTTACCAATTACCCATTTACTATTTTAGGAATTAAATTTGGTACTGGGCCCCTAGATATTCTTAATTGGGAATCTAAGATTGTACAAGGCCACACCCTAGTCACACAATGGAACAAATGGCAGATGTGCAAGGCCAAAAGGATCTATTTGGTTAAAACTTTCTTACTTCCAGTTTTTTTGTATATTAGTTACGTTTTTCCTGCCACCAAATCCTTAGAAACACCGATCTATAGTATATTTTTCCAGACAATTTGGGGAAGCAAATTAAATCCCCTGAAAAGAAATATCCTGTACTTACCTATAAAACAAGGCAGACTTAATATAATAAATCTGCTAATGTTCTTCTGTAGTATATACATTATGGCTAACATCAGACCTTTGTTACTTCAAACACAGAAGGTTTGGACCCCATTGTATGAAACAGTATGTAATAATTGTTTTTCACAATGACACAGAGGCTCCTCAAACATTGTTAGAAGCCCCCCCCCCCCCCCCCCCCAAGCACACACCTACCTCAGAAAGGTGTGCATAAAAACTAAAACTTGCCAAATCACTAGTCGGGAGGTTTTGACTAAGGTGAGAAAATGAATTTATGAGAAATTTCTCATCTCCAAATTTCAGGAACCAGTTGTCTTTCCCCTTTTCCCAGCTAACTCACTTTCCCCTTTATTAAACTTACTTACCAATCCTAGGATATCTGGTAAATGAGGGACACACATTGGCTTTGTTGTCATAAACAGCTGAACATAAAAGCCCATCAAAAGCAGAAGCAAATGATGGAAAGAATGTGTTCAAGGCTCTGCTGTTATCAACAGTTTGAGACAATGGATCATCTGTTTTTGTTTTCATGTCTATACATAGTAGAGTTTTGGAAATGTTTAGCAGCAAAATGGAAAGAAAAATGTTTTGCAACTATTGATCATCCTACATTGATTTACAGGCATTTTGATAGTAGAGGAGATATGTGGGACAATAGCACACTGAATGTAATCCTTACAGTAATAAAATATATATGGAATACCACATGCTTACATACTCTTGAACAAAAAGATACCTCTCATCTAGAATTATTACAAAAAATTACTTATGAGTTACATGCCATTTATTTTCTAGAAACTAAGCATGGAATTAACTCTTTTATGTTACAAGTTTGGAGGAATTTTCCATGGATTACAAACTTGGAAAATCCCATTACTTAAGTAGTGTGTGTTTTCTTTCTTCACAGTTTGTCAGGCATAGCTTTTTGCAACAAGGGTTACAACCATATGATTTACTGACCACTGGAAAACAATTTTCAGATTACAATTTACTCTAGAAAATTTGGTTCTTTGTATAGTTTTATATTTATGATTTTTTCTCTCTCCTTATTCTATTTTCTTTATATTTGACCAGTGGTATTACATGTTTTAGTAATGGTACATTTTATGTCCACATTTTTTTCCTTTGTATACTTTACTTGTGGATATTTATTGTTTGATTTACTTATGTTTTGTGTGATTCAATAAAAATAAATTCCCCTACTGTTATCGAGAAGTGCCATGTGATCTTTAATGTCCACCTGAACAACCACCATAAGAGGCAGATGGGGCCTCATCCTAAAGACAGTGGCTCTGGAGTGCAACACCCCCCTCTTGATGCACTACAGTGTCAGTATTGGGATTTATCCCATGTTCCCAGTGTGGGGCTAGAACCCCCAACCTTCCAATCTTCCAGCATCAGACGTGAGTATGCTACCTGCTGAACCACTGATACTGCAAATGATAAAATAATAATATTAAAATTTGGGGGTAAAAATGTGAAAAAAACAACTACGCTATGAGGAAATGAATTGTTCTAGCATTTACTTATGACCTTATTTTTTGAAGATTTTGGCCTTTAGTGTCAACATATCCCTTATGTTACCCCACCTTCTGAACATGGCAGGTGTAATTTTTTGAATCCCCTCTGAAATTTATTTCCACAGTCACACAGCAAAATCACCTTTCAAATGGGATTGTAAAATTCCATCTCTCTTGCTCATAACGTCAGGTCATAAAAAGGCTGTTGAACATTTGGATTCAAAATGTGGGAACCCACTTAAAAGTAGGTATGGCCTCTCAGCTGCCCTATCCTGGGTAATTACAATCTAACACTTTTCCACATAGGAGACTAGTAAGCAAGCTGGGTATCTTATGAGTTGGTTCAAGGGTGGTATACTGGGAATGAAATTGGTTAGACTAGGCAGTAGAGAGGGTGAAGATAAACAGAGTTCACTCCTGGAAGGGAGGATGACCAGGAAGGTGTCTCAAGGATCAATGCTGGGACTTGTCCTCTTTAACTTCTTTATAAATGGCACTGCAGAGGAGCTGGCAGGGAAGGTCTGACTCTTTGTGGATGACATCAAAATCTACAATAGGGTATAGTGGAAGCATGAGCAGCAAACTTGAGGAGTTATCAAGGGTATGGCAGCTGGGTTTCAATGTGAAAAAGTAGAAAATAAGGTACTTGGGGCACAGAAAACCAGGGGCTGAGTACAAAATGGGTGGAGCAATATTGACGACCACCAAACAGGAAAAAGACGTGGGGCTAATCATGTCTGATGATTTAAACATAGCCAGACAGTGAGACAAAGCAGTTGGGAGGGCTAGTGGGATGCTGGGGTGCATAAGGACTGGTATGAGGGGCAGAGATCACGGTGGGGCTCGTGAGGGATGATTCAAAGCATAAGCTCCTGAGTCTCCCTCTCTGAGCATTTAACACCAGTGAGTGCTCGGTTCACTGCCTTGCACAAAGAACTACTAGCAAACAGCCCTAGGAAGAGCTTGAGAGGGGAGCAAATCAGGAACCAGAACAGGGCTCCAATCACAGAAAAGGCCGCAATCACAGCTCTAGGAAGGGCCAATCAGAAAGCAGGCCTCTGAGCCTTTTGTCTGCTATAGCTTTAAATCACTGGAGTAGCACCAGTTCCAATGGCAGAGATCATGGTGGGGCTCATGAGGGAGGATTCAAAGCGTATACTCAGGAATCCCCCTCTCTAAGCATTTTACACCAGTGAGCACTCATCTAGCAGCCTTAGGAAGGGCCTGAGAGGGGAGCAAATCAGGAGCCTGATCAGGGCTCCAATCACAAAAGATACCTGACCCACAGTCCTAGAAATGGTCAATCAGGAAGCAGGCCAGTGAGCCTTTTGTCTGCAACAGCTTTAAATCACTGGAACAGTGCAAGTTCCAATGGTAGGATAGCAGTGGGGCTCATGAGGAAGGATTCAAAGCATATGCTCAGGAATCCCCCTATCTGAGCATTTTACACCAGTGAGCACTCAGTTTACTGCCTTGCTTAAAGAGCTAACAGCCCTAGAAAGGGTTGAGAGAGGAGCGAATCAGGAGCCAGAACAGGGCTCCAATCACAGAAGAGGCCATGCACACAGCCCTAGGAAGGGCCAATCAGGAAGTGGGCTTCTGAGCCTTCTTCCTGCTCTCGTCCCAAATAAGGTAGGTACCATCAAGTGGACCTTTGAGCTAAGGACTGCAGTGCAATGGATATCAGACGGGAGTCTGCCATGAGATATTTACATATTAACATCCATGCTACCTACTTCTATTACGTGTGGGGGGGGCATATAACAACAACACTTATATCAAGTTATAATCTTTCTTCCTCTTGTTTTCGATTTACCATCAAAGTATTTTATAGTTTGTGCCTCCCTAAAATAAATAAACGTGCTAGCTAGTCAGTACTTATCATTTTCTCTTATTATTTTCATCACTTCAAAAAAGATATGTTTTTCAAATAATTTGCAATATATAAGAACAATTCATACCCTTGGGTGCTCTGTCAACTCATATTTTGAAAATGTATCCTGTCTTTAAATAGTTCTTGCAAATGAAATATATGTATTTACCAATCACATGATTTTTATATTATTCATCTGATTTCCTTTAAATTAAACATCCTGTTACTTCAACAAGTGGTTTAAATGGTAGTGCGAGCTATAACTTGTAATGTGCTTCAACAGCCTTCATTTCTATTTTTAGCAGCTCTTTCTAAGAGTGTACATCAAACTAGTTCCTTTAAAACTTAAGTATCACTGTCATGAAATAATATATCGAACTTCCTTTATCATGGGAAAAGACTGCTTCACCATGTAAAACAACATATAAGGCTGTAAACATCTAATTCATATGGTGTTATTCTCTTTACAAGCTCATTAGTCAAACACTCCTTAACTTGTCTTTCATAAGCAAATACAGGTTTAACACTCAAAACTTAATGGGCCAGATATTCAAAGCTTTGCGAAGTACAAAAAATGTTTGCATGGGTTTAGCGCGGGATTAGTGTGGGTCTGCTATATTCAAAAAGCCAAACAGCGTGGGTAAACTGCATTAGCACTGGGCAAATGATAATTACATGCAAGGGGCAAAGTGAACATGAATACAGGAGCAATGAGATATTTAGCAACTAGTGCCGCGCTAAGGTGTTTAGTGCAACTTAGCATGACTCATAGCGTGGTACAAATTACCGCCCAGGAAAAGCTGGTCTTAACCCTGGGCAAACAGTTTTGCGTGACATTGTTGCTTTGCGCGGTGTTAGCATGGCATTAGCGTGGCGTGCGCGACCTTAACATATGAGTATGACACTTAGAAACTGCCAGACATGGAAGACACTTGCTGCTCACTGATGGCACTACCATGATGCCAATAGCTGCCACAGGTCCCAGCCATGCACAGGCAGTAAGGAGTGATCGGGCCCTCAGGGGACATCATTATAGTGTGGCCATACAGTACACACCTGCAGACCATATGGCTGTGGTGCCCAACAGATGCCAGTGCACACAGGCAGCACTGTGGGTATGGTGACCATTGAGGGGAGGGTGTACAGGTGGCCAGACCTCACCACAGCCCAGGTGTGGCCACCAGACTGGGACATAGCATGCAGTGCACATGGGCCAGAAGTGGGAATACCCCACCGCCTGTGTGCCTGTCAGATCCTACATGCCACCCCCAGCCACATACAGCATGACCCTACAGATGCCACAGCACACAGAGCCGGCCATGTATATGTCACTGTGTGCATCCCATGCCACAGGTGCAGCATCTGTGGATCACACAATAGCATAACAGTAATGTCCACTGCCTGGAAACATTTGCAAGTTGGGCCTGTCACTGTGTACAGTGCAGTCAGCATCACTGCCTACACATCATAGGCAGTGCTGTGTTCCTCACACTACTGGCCCCCTTGCTACTGCAGTGTCTGCTGTGCACTGTAGCATGCCCTACAGTGTTACAGTTGCATGCAGCACCACCACCACCTGTGCCTATGCTGTGTTGTCCCCTAGGGTACAATATGCTGTGCTTTGCTGTACTGCTTACATGTAGCCTGCAGCTATCATCGTGTACTGCCAGAGAGACCTACAGGTGGAGCTGCAGTCAGACCTGGCCAGCCCCTGTACTTCCAGACTGACCTACAGGTGGCTCTGTGGGACCCTGCAGTAACACTGGGCAAACTGCATGCAAATCAGGGCATAATGGGATGCCAATCTGGATGTTTGCCCAGAGACTACCTAAGTAGGCTCATTTGCATGTCACTTTTGAATATGGCAATGTTTAGTGCCGGGCAAACGTGTTTGCACTGGACAAACAGCTTAGCTCCGCGCTAATCCAGCACAAACGAGTTAGCTCCGCGCAAATGGTTCGGGGATTATTATACTGTTTTGCACACTGTGCTTTCCCATAGGCTGCTTCCTGCAGCTGTACTGGGTCCACGCATTTGCTGGAACACACATTGGCCACAGAAGTCGCCTCTAGCTACCTTCACATCGCTGTGCACTGAGTTACTGTTGTGGTTTGCACTTTCTAGTTGCTATATTCAGAGATGTCTTATTCCAGGCTAAGTTTGCCCTGCACTCAGAGCCCAGTTTGCCCAGCCTCATTCCCATGCTATATTCAGAAGCTGTTTGCCCCAGGCTATTCCTTTTGAATATAGCTTGCTTTGTGCTCCAGACTAAGTTTGCTTGTCAGGCAGTGTTAATTTAGCCCAGGGGCAAAGCTTTGACTATCTGGCCCAATGTGTCTAACATCTCTCTAGATTTTATTTTACATGCCCATAATCTGCAAGACCTGTGTTTCACACTAACCCCACAAGTTCTCTTACAATTGAATCTATACAAATTCTAATCAGATCAGAATTTGAATAGATTTAAATGTAAGAGAACTAGTGAGCTAGTAAAGAGAATAACATTGTATGCATTAGATGTATATAGCTTTATATGTTGCTTTATATGGTAAAGCAGTATTTTCCTCTGACAAGGGAAATGTGTGCATATATGTATTTCAGGACAGTGATACTCAAGTTTTAAAGGAGCAAGTTTGATGTACTCTCTTAGAAAGAGCTGCTAAGAATAGAAATGAAGGCTGTTGAAGCACGTTACAAGATACAGGTCACACTACAATTTGAACCACTTGTTGAAGTAACAGGATGCTTAATTTAAAGGAAATCAAATAAACTATATATATATATATATATATATATATTGGTAAATACATATATGCTGTTTGCAAGAGCTATTGAAAGACAGGATACCTTTTTAAAATATTAGTTTATACAGCACCTAAGGGTATGAATTGTTTTTATACATTGCAAACTATTTTAAAAACATATATTTTTTGACGTGATGAAAATTATAAGGGAAAATGCTAAGTACTGACTAGCTAACATGTTTATTTATTTTAGGGAAGCACAAACTATAAAGTACATTGATGATAAATCTAAACAAAAGGAAGAAAGAGTATAACTTGATGTAAGTGTTGTTGTTCAATGCCCCCCCCCCATATTAGAAGTGGATAGCATGAATGTTAAAATATAAATAATATTGTGCTATATATGTTTTTATTACTAGAACCAGACTCCCTGATGAAGGGTATTCCCGAAACATTGGACATTGCTGGTCTGGATGTTATGAAAATAAAATTATTTTGTATTGAAGAAAATCTGGGTGAACAGGCCATTATTTCTAATCTTTGCTTAGTGTGCTGCAGGTCTTCATTGGACTATGGCCACTCCCCTTAAAGTATGCTTTCCTTTTTGTCTACTTCTCTGAGGTTTGGCTGGAACTGAGGTTTTGGTCTTTGTCCTTCTATGGACTAATGTCCTGGCTAGGGATGAGCCAGCCATAGTACAGGAGGAGTTCAGAGAGTTGGGGATGGGTCATAGGCAATTAGGATGATATATGACCTTCTCAGAAGTGCTGCCTGTCTACAACGGGGAAAGACAGGATTCTCCACACCAGGAACTTCAACAAATGGATAAGAGTTTTGGTGCAGAAAGAATAGTTTCTGCTTCACTGGGGACTGTGGCCCATCTGGAAGGATAAGGGCTTGTACATGGGTGACAGCCTGCATCCATCCATTAGGGGAGCTAAAGTTCTTAATGAACAGTTTAAATGCTAAATTGACAAGCATTTAAACTAGACAAGGGGGGGGTGGCAGAATGAGGCAGGGGATATAAACTTTTCCCCCCACAAGCTCATGTGTTCAACAATGAGAATCCTGAGGGAGTGAAACCCCAAAAGGAGCCAAGTAATAATGAAATCCAGTGGAGTAGAAGAAAAGAGTGAGAAGAAAAATAGTGGATGAAATATGGGAGGGAAAAGAGGGAGAATGATGTGGTGGGGGTGGCAACACCAGTGTTGGGTAAGTCACTTTTTCTGTTACTTTCTATTACTTTTGGAAACTTGTTCCAGGAAGCTCTGTGCAGTCACTAGCAAGGTGTACTGGAAAAAGTAACACACCTTACAATTATAATTATTTATTTATTTATTAGCTTTTGGTTAACTGGGTAAGTGCACTAAGCATCAATCCTGCCTATTTTCAGGCACGACCCGAGAGAGTACAACAAAATAATACAGTGACAACATCATCTGCAAGACAGTAAAAATAATACAGGTACAACAATATGGGAGGAGCCCATAGGATATAAGCAGTAAACAGTACACCCAATGCAGTAACAACTAGATAAAATAGGATATAAAGAGCTAAACAGTACACGATAATTATAGCACACAAAGCTAGTTGCAGCAAGCAAGGTAACACCTGGACGTCATCAATCTGGAGAAAGATGGTGGAGACACACAGTTAGTTGCAGCTACAGGTTCCAAGTGCATAGAGGTGAGATAATAGTGACCTCTTAAAGGAGTGGTGGGAGGGGGAGAGTTTAACCTGGGTAGGTAGTGAGTTCCAGAAATTAGGGGCAAAATGAGCAAAGGCCTGTTCACCCATTCTAGTGGCACACAGCCGGACTGTTAGCAAGGGGACCGATGAGGACCTGAGCGAGCGGATACGGGTGATAGGGGTAAGTAGGTCTCTCAGGGAGGACGGGCTAGGGGGTCTGGTGAGTGAGTCAATAAAGCAACTAAGTGAATAAGAACAAAGGTCTTTAGGAGATAGCCAGTGTAGGCCAAAATAGAGCTGACAGTGATGAGTCAGTCGTGGGGCAGATAAGGTAAACCTACATATATTATTGTAGGAAGTGTCCCATTTGCTGAGTACACTAGTATTGGTATTGAACAGAACTGGGAGGGCATACAGAAGTTGCGGGAGTAGCACGCCTCTAGCCACAGCTAGTCTAACGGAGGGGGTGAGAGAATGCCGTACCCGATAGGCTGCGCCAATTCAGGTATTAACGGCCCGGCAGACCTCATTGATATGCAGGGAAAAATCAAGGGAAGGGTGAAGAGTGACCCCTAGGTATTTGAAGGTAACAGTATTCATAACCGGCATCCCCTCCTGATTGCAGACAAGGAGTTCAGAGTATACAGAGTGGACTTTTTTGGCTGAGCGAACAGCATAGCCTGGGTTTTACCTATATTTAGGATTTGCTGGTTGGCAGAAAACCAAGATTGTAGAGATTGAAAGTCGAGAGAGGGTATTGTTAATGTCGGCCACAGATTTGTCAGAATAGTAAGAGCACTATATCATCTGCATACATGTGGTGACTGCTAAGTGGGGAGGTAGTATGAATGTCATTTAGGAAGAGGAAAAAAGCAGGGGCCAAGAATTGACCCCTGTGGAACACCCTGGGTGATGGGGGTTGGGGTGGAAAGAGTTTTGCAGTATGAAACCACCTGAGAGCGGTTATCCAAGTAGCTACTAAACCAGGATAGGGTGGAGTCAGAGGCACCGATGTGGCTTAATTTGGACAGCAGAAGTGGGTGGTGAACCATATCAAAGGCCTTGGACAGGTCAATGAACACTGCACCCATAAGCAGGCCCTTATCCATGTTGCATTTGATGTCACTCATGAGAAGGTGAGGGCTGTGGTAGTGCTATGTCCTACCCTAAAGCCATGTTGGGAGGGAGCCTGAAGATTATGGTTACAGAGATGCTCAGTGACCTGTCGATGAACGAGTTTCTCCAGGAGCTTACTAAGAGTGGGAAGTAGGGAGATTGGGCGGTAGTTGGCCAGGAGTTTAATGTCTCCCTTCTTGTGGGCAGGGATAGTTCTGGTGGTCTTCCAGATCAGAGGGACAGTAGCAGTCATTATAGATAGGTTAAAAAGCCTAGTTATGGGCCTAGCCAGCCAGGCCACAAACAGCCTGATAACCCGAGGGTGCAGTCCGTCCGGGCCAGGGCTGCCGCTGGAAGGCACAGTTTTGAGAAGGTCCAGGACGTGCTGGCAGGAGACCGGAGCCAGCACCAAATAAGGAGGAGTGGAGAAGCTAGGTAGAGAGGCCGGCCCCAGATTAGGGAGGGTGGGAGAGACCAAAGTAGGTAGACAGGAGAAGACGGAGTTAAAAGCATTGGCAATGGTGAGAGGGTGGTTACAGTGGACATCATTAATGAACATGTTAGTGGGGGTAGTGGGTTTATTGTCCCCAAGGATTTCCTTTATTTGGGACCAGTATTTTCTAGGGCAAGTGGAGGAGGCATTAAGTAGGTTCCAGAAGTAGGAGCTTTTGCCAGGCGAATCTCTTTTACAATTATTACGCAGAGTACGGTAGGCTTGGAAGTCCGTGGGGAGACGGGAGGACTTCCAGACTGACCATAATTTGTCCCTAAGTTTCAGTAGGTGAAGCAGGGGGCGTTTAAGCCATTTGGTGGTTTTCCCTTTAACCCTGTGAGTGGTAATGGGATATGCTTGTTTTGTAGAGAAGAGGCTGTTAAAATAATTTGTGGCTGTGTTTATGTCATTGGTGGAGTATAGCGGGGACCAGTCAATAGCATTAAGATCCTGAACAAAGTAATCAAAGTTAAGGTTAGAAGTTGGAAAAAGTTAACACTTTGGAGAATGCTGGGGCAGAGTTGTCCCAAATACAGAAAATGGGGTAGTGATCACTTATGGAGTTTGGGAGAACACCCGTAGAGGGAAAAGCATCCTTTCTGTTAGAAGGATCCAGTCCAGTAGGGTGGCGCTTGTACCACCGGGGGATACTCTAGTGGGCTCCTGTACGAGTTGAGTGAGATTGGCCTTGCTTGTCATGGAGGAGAGAGTGTCAGCATGAGGGTCAAGCCAGTCCAGATTGAAATCCCCAAGACAGATAATCTTGTTGATCCCGGACACAGATTGGAGGTAATCCATGAATTCATTAAAACCCAGTCTGGCTTTTCTAGGGGGTATATAAATACAGAATATGTGTAGTTTCTTTATGCCCCCAAGTAGAAGAAGGGAATGGAGAACTTCGCCGGTTAGCTAGGGGGGAAACAGACAATACAGTGATGTTAAGCTGGGGTTTAAAATAGAGGGCAAGTCCTCCGCCTCTTTTGGGAGAGAGGCGGTCCACATGTACCAAGTTGTACCCGGGGAGGGAACACTGGGAGTCATAATAGGAAGGCTTGAGCCAGGTCTTGGAAATGGCGAGGATGTCAGGGTTGTTGGAATAGGTCCATGCTTCCAGCTCAGGGAAGTTGGCCAAAAGACTCCTAGCATTAACGTGGGCAAAGGAGAGGCCGCAGATTGGGGCAGTCATAGAGGGTGGAGGGACAGGGAGGGATTGTTAGGCATGGTAGGGCCTGGGTTGGACTCTATATCCCCAGCAATGGCAAGGGAACTGGCAATAATCCAGAGGGACACAGTAATAACAGTCTTAGTAGCAAGCCCAGGCGGAGAAGGGAACCTACCCAATATTTGTGTTCGAATTACTTCAATTTGTTTTAGGACTAGTTTCAGAATGGACACAAAATGTTTAAGGGCAAGCCCGAGATATGTGAGAGGGTGGTGCCTAGGTAAAGAGTCAGATAGGAGGTTGGAAAAATGAAAGTTGTCTAGCGAGAAGGACAGGTGGGGGGGCACGAACAGTACAGGGACGGGGGAACAGAGAGGACCCATAGTAGGAGAGCAAGGGTGGGTAGATAGAGGAAGGTTAAGTGAAACATGCTTAGACAGGAGTAGCAGGCTGTAAAACAGTAAGAAAGGAAAGAGTGGCAGGTATAGTGAAACAACAGTATCAGAATGGGCAGACAGAAATTGATAGAGGGATTCTGCAGGAAGGGTGACCTCAAGTGGCTAACCCTGATAACGAGCAGATGGGAAACTCGATACTTAGTAACTGGAGCCCCGTGAGACCTCGGTAGTGGCGCGAGATCCAGTGACTATATAACTAGGACCAACAAAGGGTGGGAGGGCATTGGGGGCGGGCGGGGAGCAGTCGCATAGCGACTGCGGGGAAAGCAACAATGGACCAGCTCCCTTAAAGTACCAGCGCGGCGCCTCGTACCTTGCTTCCTTGTTTCAGGTGGTGGGGGGGGCTTCCAGCTACCAGCCCTCGAGACCAGCTTCCAGCTGCTTAATCGGCAGCTCAAAAAGTGTACTCCACCATTGTCCAAGGAACGAGCTTCGGGGGGGAGGGCGTCCTTTCTTCTGCCCTCGCGACCTGCATCTGCTGTGGTGGGCCAACCTCGAGTGAGCCCAAGCGTCTGCTGAGAGAAGAAGAGGTAGGGGATTATGTAGTGCTCGCAATCCCAATTTACAGCAGACCAGTTGCAGTACTAGTGAGTGAGCCAATCGATCAAGGGTACAGCAGGCCTCACATTAGTCAGGAACCTTCTATTAGCACTAACTTAACATGCAGGCTACCTGGCAGGGTTCAAAATGGGGAGAGGCCCAACGAGCATCAAAGCTAAAAATAGGCTAAACTTAAATGCAGTTGTAATTAGAAATTTAAGGCTAACCCAACAAATGAAACCGCTTACAGGGCTAACTAGTAAATTTGGTTATGGAGCAACAATATAGCTTAGGGGTTAACTGTAAGGTGCTATGTACACAACCTAACCTGGCATGCAGTTGTTTGTTCCCCCCTTAACTAGCATAACATGGAAGCTACCTGGCACTACCAAGCTGCAGAAAGTACAATGAGGCAAAAATAAAATGTAATCAAAAATTACACTGAACTCTACGACCTCTAAAAGGTGCGTTCAAAAGACAAGTGAGCTAGTAAAAGGTTACAGTTGGCACCAGTAACATGGAATCAAAATTACAATGAAATCTTCAACCTCTAAGAGGTGCGATCAAAAGGCGAGAGAGCTAGTAAAGGAAACAGTAGACCACAGTCAAAAACACTGATTAACTGAGCAGTTTGGTAAGTTTTACAATGAAAAAAACAGTCTCCATTCCTGGGTCGACCTAAATTAAAGGCAACAAGGGACCAGCTCCCTTAAAGTACCAGCACGGCACCTCGTACCTTGCTTCCTTGTTTCGGGTGGTGGGGGAGGGGGAAGGGCTTCCAGCTACCAGCCCTCGCGACCAGCTTCCAGCTGCTTAATCAGCAGCTCAAAAAGTGTACTCCGCCGTTGTCCAAGGGACGAGCTTCGAGGGGGGAAGGCGTCCCGTCTCCTGCCCTCGTGACCTGCGTCTGCTGCGGTGGGCCAACCTCGAGTGAGCCCAAGTGTCTTGCTTCCTTGTTTTGGTGGTAGGGAGGGGAGGGCTTGAGCTACCAGCCCTCATGACCAGCTTCCAGCTGCTTAACCGGCAGCTCAAAAAGTGTACTCCGCCGTTGTCCAAGGGACGAACTTCGGGGGGGGGGCGTCCCGTCTCCTGCCCTCGCGACCTGCATCTGCTGCGGTGGGCCAACCTCGAGTGAGCCTAATGTCTTTTTATACAAAAGTAATACATAACTATAACTGATTACATTTATTTGAAAGTAACTAACCTATTACTGTCAAATAACTGTAATCTGTTATTTATTATTTTTGCAATGTTTTTGTATAAAAAGAAATAAGTAACTGTAACTGTAAGGTGCATTACTTTTTCTAGTACTTCTGCATCCTTGCTAGTGACTGCACGAAGCTTCCTGGAACAAGTTTCAAAATGTAATAGAAAGTAATAAAAAAAATAACTTACCCAACACTGGGTGACACAATTTGGAGTTCCATGTGTGCAAATGCTCGAAGTCAGGGGCAATAAGATTGTAGACCTAGAGGCCATCATGGCAGAGGCAGACCTGGACTTAGTCACTATTACAGAGACCTGGTGCAATGAAAATCAGGACTGGGATATAGCCAAACCTTCTTCAGGAAGGACAAAGTAGGTAGAAAAGGGGAGAAGTGGCTCTTTATGTAAGGGACAAGGATAAAGCTATAGAAATACAGGGGGAACAGGAAGAAGTGGAGGTACTGTGTGTCACCCTAGAGAAAAAGAAAGGGGATGATATATGCATACTAGTGCTCTACAGATCTCCAACATGGGGGTGGGGGGGTAAAGAAATGTTGGAAACATTCCAAAGGATGGCTCACAAGGGGGAGGTTTTGCCGGTAGAAGAATTAAATCTGCCGGATGTGGATTGAACCTTCCTGCTGTGGCAACAGCCAGGAGTAGGGACATCATGGACTCCGTACAAGGGGAATTCCTCAGGTAACTAGTAAAGGAACCCAGACATGAGGGGGCATTGCTGGACCTGGTATTGACAAATGGGAACAGTGTTGCTGACATCATGGTGGGGGGCCACCTGTGGACCAGTGATCGCTGTACGGTGTGGTTTGGTATAAGTACTGGGTGAGAATCACACCACACAAGGGCAAGGATCTTGGACTTCAGGAGGGCTGATTTAAAAAAACATGGGAGAATGCTTCAGGGACATCCTAGCAGGTATAGGAAAACTGGGGGAGTCGAGAAACACTGGGCTAAAATAAAGGCGAGCATTGGAAAAGCTAAAAATCTCTATGTCAGGCAGGTTAGCAAGGATAACAGAAAAAAGGTTGCTATGGTTCAGTAAAGAGGTGGCAGAAAAAGTAAGGGCAAAACATATATATCATTTAGAAGGTACAAAAAAGCACAGAATGAGGAGGATAGGGGGAATTACTGTACCTGAAGAAACAAAGGGAAGCAGGGAAGGCAGTTAGGAGTGCAAATGTGCAAACAGAGGAGAATATTGCCCAATCAGTAAAAAAAGGGGCTAAAACATTCTTAAGATATGTAAGAAAAGGAAAAAGACCAAAGGAGGGATAGTAAGGCTGAAAGGGGAAGGGTGTTTGGTTGAAAGAGGACAACAAAAAGCAGACATACTGAACAAATACTTCTGTTCAGTATTTACGTAGGAAAGGATATGTAATGAGCCAAAGATACAGGACAAGGGAACTAAGGGATGGGAGGTGGGCACAAGTCCTTTTACAGAGGAGAGACTCCTTAAGGAACTAACACAGTTAAAAGTAGACAAGGTAGTGGGACCAGATGGGATGCAGCCCAGGTTACTGAGGGAACTCAAGGAGGTGCTAACTGCACCTCCGACAGCCGTGTTTAACCTGTCACTGGAAACATGGGAGGCTCCAGAGGACTGGAAAAGGCAGATGTGGTCCCATTCCACAAAAGTGGAAATAGGGAGGAGGTAGAAAATTACAGACCTGTCAGCCTGACTTTGGTAGTGGCTAAAGTAATGGAATCACTACTGAAGGAGAGGATTGGGGACTACCTTGTTACCAGTGGTCTACAGGATCCGAGGCCACATGGTTTCATGAGGGTGGGAGAGGTCTTTCCAGGCAAACCAGATCGAGTTCTTTGACTGGGTGGCCAAGGAAGTGTATCAGGGAGGAGCAGTAGATGTGGCCTACCTGGATTTCAGTAAGTCCTTCAACACTGTTCCACGTAAATGACTGGTGAGAAAGCTGGTGAGCCTAGTTGTGGGTTCTAAAGTAATAAAATGGGTAGAGAGTTGGCTAAGTAACAGGAGTCAAAGGGTGGTGGTTAATGGCACCCACTCCAGAGATGGCAAGGTGACTGGCAGGCTGCCACAGGGGTCAGTACTGGGCCCAGTCCTCTTCAGTTTCTTTTTATTTAATTATTTATTGAAATGTTTCACCAGGAAGGCACACTGAGCAGCAAGTCACTCATCTCCCAGTGCCACCTGGGGGGAAGGAGTACAACAGGAGTGAAACATTAAACATTCAAGTTACAAGATCAACATTAACATACGGTTCTAAGGCAGGTGTTACAAGCAGTTGTACAACAGTGCTGAGTATAATAGGTAGAAAGAGTGGACAATAATAAGTGCTGGGTTAATAAGTAAACAAGTGCTTACATGAAAGAAAAGGGGGAAAGGAGAGGGAGTGGTGGTGGATGTAGGAGGAAGGAAGCAGATGAGGGATACAAGCCCCTGTGGGGTAGGAGAGGGACCCATGGAGAGCATTTGGCATCCCTTACATTCTGTGAGAGATCAAGGGAGGCCAGTAAGGGGGAAGAAATTTGGGGGAAGGAGAGCTAGAAATTTGGGGGGTGGGGGTACACAGGGTGGAAATGAAGGTGACGGAAAAGGGATAAGGTTTATCCAGGGCTTTGAGGAGGGAATTAGGGAGGGACATGGCAGGAGCAGCTAGGCGCAAGGTAATTTTTAAGGGCAGAGCTGATGGAGTAGGTGGAGGATGACTACCAGATTGGATGGGGGAGTGAACTCCAAATTTTGGGGAGGCAGTGAGAGTAAGCAGATTGGCCTATTAGGGTGGACCTGCAGGGGACTACCAGGCTGCAGGAGTTGGTTGATCTAAGGGAATGATGGGGGGGTTGTATAAAGGAGGAGGTTAGGTAGGAAGGGAGCTCACCTAACCAGTGCTTGGAGGTGAATGTAACACTGTGGGAGAGTCACCTATTTGTAAGAGAGGGGAAGGAAAGGGCATGAAAAAGATCACAGTGGTGGGTGCAAGGGGGGCATACAGAGCAAAGTGGCAGAAGGAATTGAAGAGGGTGTCCAGTCTGGCCTGGGAGGACTTGGGGCTGCACCATAGACTACATCACAGTAGTCAAAAATGGACAGTATCATCTTCTGAACAAATTCACGCCTAGCCATAGGAGGGATGCAACTACGGTTCCTGAACAGGCACCAAGCTTGGGGTGCAGTTTTCTCTGGATGACATCAATATGTCCAGAGATGTTTAGGTGTCTTTATTAGTAACATTGCAGAAGAAAGCAATTGCAGGAAAAACTATGCCTGTTTGCGGATGGCACAAAAATCTGCAACAGAGTAGACACGGGGGGAGAGGTATGAAAAAATGAGGGATGATCTAGAAAAGCTAGAGGAATGGTCAAGGGTTTGGCGGCTGGATTACAATGAGAAAAGTGCAAAAGCATGCACTTGGGTTACAGAAACTGATGTGGGGGGGACAATGTACCAACTGGGTGGGGAGGAATCAACAGCCACAAAATAGGAAAGGTACCTGGGGGTAATCTTTTCTGATGACCTGAAGGTAGCTAAATAGTGAGACATGGCAGTGAGGAAGCCTAGTGGGATGCTCGGATGTATAGGGAGGGGTATCACCAGCAGAAAAAGGGAGGTAATAATTTCCCTCTAAAGATTACTGATGAAATCCCACCTCAAGTACTGTGTCCAGTTCTGGAGGCCCCTTCACTGGAAGAACATAGATAGAGTGGAGGCAGTACAAAGGAGGCCAGCCAAAATGGTGCAGGGCATGCATCAAAAGTCTTATGAAGAAAGGCTTAAGGAATTAAATATATACTCCCTAGAGGAAAGGAGGGAAAGGGGGGTTTTGATAGAAACATTCAAATACCTGACAGGTATAAACAAGGTACAAGAAGAGAGCATTTTCTAAAGAAAATGATGCTCGAGTACAAGGAGCCACATTATGATGGTGGAGGTGCGGGAGGCTTAGGGGAAATGTGAGGAAGTTCTCTTTCATGGAAAAGGTGGTGGACATCTGGAACAGCCTCCTGGTGGAGGTGGTGGGTACTAAAATTGTAACAGAATTCAAGAATGCATGGGATAGACATAGGGGGATCTTAAAAAGTAAGGCAAGGGCAGGTGAAGACTGGAGACCAAGTAGGGTCTGTGGTGGCACCGTAGGTAGGGAAATTAGGGAAGACTAGAGGGGTATGGCCCCCCCTGACAGCAACACCAACACAGTGACCTACATCGCTGCCAACAAAAGCAACAGTTTGCCAACAGGTCGCTGTGTTGGTGTGCCCAAGACAGGGGAACACTGTCTCCCGGTACTGCACCCCCTCCCCGAATCAACTCCGACTCGGAGTTGAGAATCTTTAGTATAGGGGTGGTGGGGGGCAAAGACCCCTGCATGGGGGTTGGGGAGGTGAAGCTCTGCTGATGAAAAAACAGGACCAGGAGACATTTGTGATTTATGTCTACCGCAACTTGCGGTTGACATAAATCCCATCGCTGTGATGCCGATCAACAAAAGTGTTGTTGAACCGGCATCGTAGATCCAACTATATGTGCCTTGAGGTCCTTATTTTCCAACAACATCTATGGTTCTATGTTCTCTGCATCATCAGCAGAAAGAAGCAGGTAGTGTTACCTCTGCATTGATCACTCTTAAGACCCCACCTAGAGTATTGTGTCTAGTTCAGGAGACCATATCTCCAGAAGGACATAGGCAGAATGGAGTCCTCCAAAGGAGGGCAACTAAAAAAGTACAGGGTCTGCATCAGAAGCCCTATGAGGAGGGACTAAAAGACTTCAATATATACACCCTGGAAGAGAGGAGGGAAAGGGGGAATATAATAGAAATCGTTAAATATTTCATGGTGGTGGACAAGGTACAGAAGGGAAGTATTTTTCTGAAAAATGGTGTTCAAGAACAAGGAGAATTCCATGAAGCTGGAGAGGGTAGATGCAGGATAGATGTAAGGAAGTACTGTTTCACAGAAACAGTTGTGGCTTCTTGGAACAGCCTTCAAGTGGAGGTGGTGGAGCAAAAACAGTGGTGGGGTTCAAGAATGCATGCGATGAGCATAATCTTAAGGGAAATGAAGGGGAGATGGAGAATGGGCCAGAGATCAAGTAGGGTCGGTCATGCAGAAACACAAAGTGGTAGCGCTCAGCAAAACAAAATAAAAAAGTTTACTAAATATTCACTTTGCATCCAACCTTTATTGTTTGAAGCATGGAACAAAGCCTCATGCTTCACTTCTTACACATGAGACTTCATCAGGGGACGTGGCTTCGACTCTGGTAGCTGATCAATTTATTGAACTTTCAATTAACAACATATCAGAAGTAAATCAATTAAGCTGTCCACAGCTCATCAGTTGTAGAGATCCAACAATTATTAAAATAACACTAGCTCCAGAAAGAGTGATATACAATAGAAAAAAACACCCAAAACACATATAGTGAATATATGAAACCTTAAACTTGGAAATCGTGTAAAATATGTGAGAAGTCAGAAACAAAAAGCTGCCAAAAGAGACTAAAGAAACAAGCATTTGTCAATGCCGAATGTTTCCTTGCTGGCATTGGCATTGGTAGTGTAGGAGTTACAGAGCTGCATAATAGGAATGGCAGTGAAGTATTGAACTGAAGCCAACCCCACCACCACTCTTCAGAGACTGACAGGCATGGGGTGTGCCTTTGGGTCATCAGGCATAATGGCCACACCATTTCACCACAACCTACCCTGCAGACACTGATAAGTGTCACGGTGTGCCTTGGGGTCTTTGGCTCTTATGCGCACCCCATTCCATCAGGAAATACGATGAGATGGGTGCGGTATAAGAGAATGTGGTGAACTTTCAGGCCGAAGAGTCCAAGGCACACCTCAATGCCTCTCAATGACTGCAGGGTGTGGAATGGTATGAGAATTACAGGCGGGAATCCCAAGTCACACCCCTGATGCCTGTCATTCTCTACAGGGTGGGGTGTTATGGTCAGAAACCCTAACGCCTCAGGCATTCATTGGTATTTTCACTCCAAATTTTTAACATGGTTTTGTTGTGACCCCCACCTCATGAACAGTGGCAATATCAGTTTGTTAGCTGAAAGTTGCTTTTGCACGGCGACTACGGCATTTAGCACCACCGGTACAAAAACACTTTCCGAACAAGATGTGAAAAATGACAGTTGTACTGGTCATGGGGAGGTGTAAAAAATGGCAATGTTGAAAATCTACAGTGAAAATATTAAAAAAACTGGTAAAGTCACGAGCGTGCATACAAACTGTGCAATGCACACCCGTAATATACATTAGTTTGGGGATTTTTTTTTTACAGCAGATTGTCAACACAGGCATTTTGGGACCTCTGATCATGAACAGTGTCACTGATTTTCTTTATCTGTCCCGAAAAATGATTTCCCACAGCGATCATGCATTTCTGTGCTGAAAGTGTGAAAACACATTTCGGCCATGCTGTGAAAAATGACAGCTGTACTGTTCACAAGGAAGTGTGGAAAAATGCCACTGGTGAAAATCTGGACTGAAAATATTACAAATTCATGAACTTACGAGGGTGAGTAGAAACTGCGCAATGCTCACTCGTAACAGTCATTTTATGGACTTTTTGTCACCAAATTTTCAACATCGCCATTTTAAGACCTCTGCTCATGAACAGTGTCACTGTGATTTTCTTAATCTGTCCCAAACACTGCTTTCGCACACTGACTGCACCATTGTGCGTGACGTGTGGAAACACATTTTGGGTGAGATGTGAAAAATGGCAGCTGTACTGCTTATAAGGAAGTGTAATAAAATGGCAATGTTGAAAATCTGACGTGCAAATATTAAAAATTCGCAAACTTGCGAGCCTGCTTAGGAACTGCACAATGTGCGCTCCTAAAACAGTCATTTTGGGGAATTTTTTCACCAAATTTTCAACATAGCCATTTTAAGACCTCTGCTCATGAACAGTGTCACTGTGATTTTCTTAATCTGTCCCAAACATTGCTTTCGCACACCGACTGCACCATTGTGAGCTACATGCAGGGAAACACATTTTGGGCAACACATGAAAAATGACAGCTATACTGCTCATAAGGAGGTGTGGTAAAATGGCAATGTTGAAAATCTGAAGTGCAAATATTAAAAATTTGCGAATGTACGAGCATGCGTAGGAACTGCGCAACCCACACTCGTAAAACAGTCATTCTTAGAAATGTTTTCACCAAATTTTCAACATAGCCATCTTAAGACCTCTGCTCTTGAACAGTGTCACTGTGACTTTCTTAATGTATCCCATCCATTGATTTCGCACACCGACTGCACCATTTTGCGCTACATGTGCGGAAACACATTTTGGGCGAGATGTGAAAAATGACAGCTATACTGCTCATAAGGAGGTGTGGTAAAATGACAATGTTGAAAATCTGGAGTGCAAATATTAAAAATTGACTAACTTATGGTGCGTAGGAACTGCCGCAACACACGCTATAAAACAGTCATTTTTAGGAATTTTTCACTAAATTTGTAACATAGGCTTTTTGAGAGCCCACCTTATGAACACTGTGCATTGGCATTTCATTAATCATCCCAAAAGGTGATTTCACACAGTGACTGCAAAATCACCCTTTGGGCCTGATTAACCTCATGACATTTCAAGAATTCATGAGAGGGTCACAAAAACCCCATGTTGAAAATTTGATGCCAAAATTCCAAAATGCCTGAGAAATACACAAAGTTGAAAACCCCATTTACTGCATTATACAGCTTACCGGGCATTTCTCAGTTCCTGGTCGGCTTTGAAGAGTGCAGACATGTTCCCGATCCACCGAAGATCATCGCGCCAAGCTCTGGAGGTAAGTATGGGGTGAGGGTGTGGGGAGGCCAAGTGCGCAGAGGGTGGGCGCAGGTGGGCAGGCAGACCGCGGAGACCGCCGAGGGAACTTTTTTTGTTTACAGGTAGTTTTTTTTTCTTGGACGACGCGGGACATTTGCCACACTGGGGTGGGCTCCCAGCATGGCAGCTGGAAGGCTGATGATGTGTGACATTTGCCACACTGGGGTGGGCTCCCAGTGTGGCAGCTGGAAGGCTGTTTGGGGGGGCAGTGGAGCCGACGTGGGATTGGGCACCCCTGTCAGCCATACGATCTATTGCCATGCTGGGTTGGGCTCCCAGTGTGGCAGCTCAAAGGCTGATGAAGCGGTGGGATGTTTTCCATGCTGGGATGGGCTCTTAGCATGGCAGCTGGAAGGCTTTTTGGGGGGGGCTGAAGCCGACTGGGGATTGGGCACCCCGTCGGACATACAGTGTGTGCGTGGGGTGAGTGCATGAGCACGCAATGTGCGTGCGTGTGGATGGGGGGAGCTCTGCTCACTGAAGCGGAGCTCTCCTTTTCAACTGTACGGCACTGCATTTTCAACTGCTGTCATAGACAGCTGCAACGTTCACTGGAGAACTAGGGCCGCCCCTGCAAACACACTGACTAAATTGGAAGACGGCTGCCACACCTCCGAAAACTTGGATGATGGCATTATGTTTCTTGCACATGCGTGCAAGCAAACATCAAAATGAAGCAAAAGTTTAAATTTGATATACAGTACAATTATATCACACATGTCTTCCATGAAGAGACAAAAACAGTTAACAGTCATTCTCAATTCATCTTCATTCTTTTAAAAATACCATGTTTCATGGAGATCACATTGTGTATACTCATTGTAGTAAAAAAAAACATTCAAAGATTATAATATGCTGACGGATGGTACAGTAACAGAGAATGATGAGAGGAAAGGACAGAAAAAGGAGGAAAAATATGAAATGAATAAAATAAACCATTACATATGCAGTTTATCTCAATGGAAAAGGATGTATAATTTACCTAGTAAACACTCAAAAACACTTAAAGTATGTTTAACTGTACTTATTCCAAGTAAATACAGCAAGTTTCAAATGGAATAATACAGTACTGCAGAATAAGCCAGTAAACTGTTCACACTCAAAGATTAAGTAACGCTAAAAGGGAGCTGTCAAATAAATGGTGTTCACCTAAAATACAAAATGTAAGCAAAACTGAGTGAAAAAAGTTTCCATAGCTTCTCATCATTGAAAGGAAGGAGGTATAAAATACTGACTTACAAAGGTCTCAGTGCTAGTAGAAGGGATCTGTCGCATGATTGGCAATCGTCTCCAATTACAAGTGCGAGTGCAAATGTAGAAAGCAAATCACCTTTGTTTCTCAGTACACCAACAGGAAAAAAAGTTTAGAAAAAAAGAGGAAAGAGGAAGATTTATTATTCTAACTAAGCATTATCTTGATGTTAGTTAGAGGGAACTGTCATATTAATGACAATCACATAAATTTGAAAGTATAAATACAGCAAAACCAAACCTGATTCACTTGTCAAAATCAAGCCCAAAATGTGTGTGTGGGGGGGGGCAGGAAAAGAATGACTTGCTCTGAAGCACAGTGGGCCAGATATTCAGAAATATGCCAAAGGCCAGTGCAAGTCCGGCGCAGCACAAAACTGATGCACCATGGTGCAACGTGTGCCATATTCAGAGGTTGCGCAGGCCAAACTGCGCCAGTGCAACACAGCTGAATATGGCACAGTTGCAATGTGGTGCAACCACAGGTGCACCATGGGGCCACCACGGGTGCCAGAAGCAGACACAGAAGCCCCAGGGCAACCTTGGGAGCAGAGCACCAGAGCAACCGAGGGGGGGGCATGCCATAGAGAGGAGACCAAGAGACAGAGCCAGGGCAGTGGAGTGACAGGCCACAGGAGGCCACCACCAGCAGGGCACAGCAGGGTGTACACAGGCACCCAGACCCCCACTCCAGAACACAACAGTGGCACAGACAGGAGGCAACAGGGGGTGCCAATGGGGGATGGAGGGCCACCAAGGGGGCCCCTTCAGGCAACAGGCCATGCCCCCCCTGCACATCCAGACCAGGCTAGGCCATGCTACACCCAGGACCATGCAGCCAAGCAGACACACCCACCACACAACCCTGACAGCCACCCCAAGAGCACACCAAGGCACAGCCAGCAACTGAGGGGAGTGACGCCACCACCATAGGACAAATTGCAGCACACAGCAGTGATCCACAGAAGCACAACACGCACCCCAACACATGCTCACCACACAGACAGGCACTGGGCCACTGCAGCATGGCTCCTCACACCACCTGCAAAGCAGACACAGACACAGGCAGGTAAGTCAAAATAGAAATGTATTCAAAATAACTATATACAGTAACAAGGGGGTGGGAAAGGGTAGTATAGCGAGGGAAGGGAACAGGGAACAGGGACTTTAGAGTGGGACGAGGGACTCGAGAGAGAGGTATTGCTGTCGAAACAGGGAACACAATGTAGGGCTAGCAGCGGCCACGTCCTGCCACCCCCTGCTGCCGTTGGTGCCTTCTGACTATCAGGAGCAGCCTTCGGACCTGGAAGACAGCCTCCATTGTTGTCGAGGTCACCAGGATTAGCTGCCCCAGGAGCCTGCAGTACAGAAGCCTCCTACGTCATCGTCGGACACCTAAAACAACGGACAAAACAGGTGATCAGTGAAATGTCCCAAGGAACACGGCCCAATCACAGCACGTACCGGGCAGGGGGAACAGCCCCCCCCAGAGGGCTCATACAGGCCACCCACAGGGGCATGGGCCAACACCTGCCGGCAAGGTGGAACACTGCATCAGTGCACAGCAGTGGTTCTCGCGATATAGTGGCTATCTGACTGCATCATGGCAGTCATATGGCATAGTGCCCCGACTGCGCCACAGCAACATCAGTGGTGGCTGTGCACATACCCACCCCACCAGCAGCAGGCACACATGACCAATGGATATGCCACAGTGGTGGGCACCACATACAGTGCAACACAGGCAGCTGCTATGGCACACGGCACAGGTGGCCATGCCCGCACCCATGCCCCTGCCACCCCCACTGATGGTGCGCAGAACAATGTCAGTGCCTACCTGCCCTCTGTGGCCCCACTGGTGCTGGAGCCGCTCCTCCTCTCTGGGCTGCTGCAGCCTGGTGACCTGCCAGAGCCACCCAACATCTGTCCTCAGGTCCTGGGAATGGAACCGAAACAGGAACACATCAGTAACCAACCACAGCAGCTGCCTACCACCCCCACCCCTGTGCACAGGGTGAGCCACTGCCCAACACATCCCACAGAGTGACAGCACAACGCAAGTGGTGGGGGGAGATGCCACACCACACTGCGCACAATGGTAGTACTCTACTGTGCAAGGCATGACAGGCAGCCTAGCCAACACCACAGTACAGCACCAGAGCATACATGCATGATGAGCCTACTCAGCTGTCTGTGGCACAGCCCCATGCCAGATGTGCGCCTCCAGCCTCCGGAGGTGCTCTGAGTCCCTCCGCAACAGGTCCCTGTATCGGTGGCGACACTGCTCCCCACTTCTGGCTACCCTTGTGCGTTGCATGAGGGCATCAGCAATTGCCTGCCACACAGCCACCCGGGGATGCTGCAGTGGCACCTGACCAGACAGCTGGGGTGCATGTGGCTGAATGCAGGTAACAAGGTTAGCCAGCTCCACCTGCATCCAGTTGGCCACCCATCCACATCACTGCTGTTGCTGTGGCATCACTGTGGTATGATCCGCTGAGCAAAATGGTGGCATGAGGCACACGTGGCAAGTGCATGTGCCAGATACGCGGGCCGAGGGGACATACGCTGTGTCAGCCCATGGTGCAGTCACGGAGATGTGCAGCATGGGCAGGGCTAGGTAGGTCACAGGTATGGGGGTCACCCAGGGGCAGAGGTCACAGCAGGGGTCAGGGTTCAGCTGCCGCATAATTCGCACATGCTCAACAGCAGGCATGGCATACCGTGTGCCACAGTTCCTATTGTGCAGTGGGTGCACAGTGCACAATATGTGGCAGCACACCGACCTGTGCATGCGCACTGTGATCCTGCGCCATGCACATGCATGGGCATTGCACCGCGACTTGCTCCGGAGCAATCTCATTGTGCACAGAGCAAATTTGTGATATTCAGCCACCACGTGCCAATGAGCTCATCAGCCAATGCATGGTGCACTGGGGAAATTAGCATGTCATTTACCGTTGCGCCAATGCTCATTTGCATGCATTGCACTATGAAAGCGCCACAGACCGGCACAGGCCATGGACTGATATTGCAGCCATTGGAGGTAAGTTACGCATGCTGTTGGGGCACACTGAGCCCAACCAGCACAGCAGGGGGGGACAGATTAGGGTGCTGCTGACACTGACACACTGTGCTGTCCATGTCCACAGGTAGCAACAAGTCAGAACGTGAGGAGGGTGAGGAGCGTGGGCCTGCTTGCAAACACAGGTCCAATTTTACAAAGACAGAGGCCCTCTTTGAGGCCTACCTCAACAGGGAGCCACTGTTCAGTGGTGCCATGGGCACACCACAGGCCAGGGCTGGGGCCTGGGAGGAGGTAGCGGCATGTGTCAACCAGCAGGGCAGCCACCAGCGTTCAGTGCATGAGTGCCACAAGAAGGTGGGCAGAGATAAGCAGCACATCAAAGAGAAGGTGCCAGCCATCTGTGCAGCCCAGAAAGCCACCGGACGGGGGCATGCTGATGCACCACAGCTCACGGCGCAGGAGGAGCTGGTGGCAGCCACTATGCGCTGCAGCACTGTGGAGGGTGTGCCAGGTGGAGGATTCCAGATGGGTGGCAGCCCATCACTGCATGGTAAGTATGTCGGGTATGCACAGCATGCAGTGGCTGTGTTGGGTGGGGATCAGCACTCGTGGGCCTTGCATCACTGACACACCTGTTTTTCTCTTTCAGCAGCAGCACACCTGCATGAGGAGGATGGGGCACCAGCAGCAGCCATGGAGGCAGGACCAGCCCAGGAGGACCAGCCATCCACCTCCATGGGCATCCAGGGGCCTGATAGGCTGCAGCACACCACCACTATCCAGCCAGATGTCCTGGGCATGGGGTCGACGATGCCCTGGATGTGTTTCTATAGGATGCCAGTCTCAGCATCCTCTGTGTGGAGACACAGGACGGGTTGGGGTTTGACACTGATGATGACCTGACCATGATTCTGGACAGCATGGGTGGTGTTGTGGGGGAGACGCCCATACCAGACACCATCACAGGCAGCGCGCCCAGCAGCCTGTCAGCGATAGAACAGCTGCCCACTGCCACTGCGGGTGCTGCTGTGTGCACTGCCATAGCTGTGACATTTGGTGGTGGTGGTGCGGCTGCACAGGTGCTGGGCAGCATTCAGCAGCTGAATGGGCAATGGCAGCAGGCTGCAGGAGCCACTGGGCAGCAAGACACGGGGTCTGCTGCCGAGGTGCCTGCTAGGGACATACCCCATGAGGACCCCCCTGTGCAGTGCCCACCTGAGCGGGGGGCTGTGCAGCATGGTTGGTCACTGCAGGAGGGTCGGTGCCCCGTCCAGGGTCCCCAGGGTGCTAACCATTTGGCAGAGCACACCCATTTGCTGCAGACATCCATGGAGCAACAGGTGCTGCTTGCCAATGGGGTGCATGCACTGCACGGGGAGGTGCGCCAGGCAGCTGAGCAGCACAAGAGGGGCACTGCGCAGCTCCTGGTGGCTATACAGTACTTGCAGGAACATAGAAACATAGAAGCTGACGGCAGATAAGGACCACATGGCCCATCCAGTCTGCCCATTTCTTTTTCTACCTTATAAATGTGCCATTGGCCTTTGCTCTGGCAGTGGCCTATCTATTCATACTCATTTGTATTGCTCCCTTATGCCTATCCCATGTCTGTTTGAAGCCCTGCACTGTATTCATAGCCACCACTTCTTGAGGTAGGCCATTCCATGCATCCACCACCTTTCTGTGAAAAAGAATTTCCTCATTCCCCTTAATCGGCCCCTCTAATCTCATGCTGTGTCCTCTTGTCCTGCTATTTTTCTTATATTTAAACATGTTAGACTCTTTCACCTTGTTAATGCCCTTAAGGTGTTTGAATGCCTCGATCATATCATCTCTCCTCCTTTGCTCAAGGGTATACATATTGAGCTCTGTTAATCTGTCCTCATATGTCTTCTGATGCAGTCCCTGCACCATTTTGGTTGCCCTTCTCTGGACTGCCTCAATTTGGTTAATGTCCTTGTGAAGGTGTGGCCTCCAATACTGCAGCAGTACTCCAGATGGGGCTAACTAGTGTCTTGTAAAGAGGATTATTATCCCTCTTATGACTTCAGATACCTCCACTAATACACCCTAACACCCCCTAGCCTTACCTACTGCTTTAGAGGTCTGCTTGATGATTTCAGGTCATCAGTGATGATGATGCCCAAGTCTCTTTCTTCCTTTGTGACTGCTAGCAACTCCCTCCCAGCCTATAGGTGGCTTCAGGTTTCTCTCCCATGTGCATGATCTCGCACTTCTTGCATTAAATCCCAGTTGCCACTCTTCTGACCATTTTGCTAGTTTATCCAGATCTCTTCTCATTCTGCCCACCCCATCTGGATCATCTACTCTGTTGCAGATCTTGGTGTCATCTGCAAACAGACAAGCCTTACCCTCTAGTCCATCTGCAAGGTCACTAATGAAGATGTTGAAGAGGACTGGCTCCAGGACTGATCCCTGAGGTACCCCACTTGTGACTTGCATCTCTTCTGACTGTATACCATTTACCACCACTCTCTGTTTTCTGCCTGTCAACCAGTTTGCCACCCAGTTGACCAACTTCTGACCCACCCCAAGCCTACCCAGCTTATTTATCAATCTTCTATGTGGAACAGTGTCAAAGCTTTGCTGAAGTCAAGGTAAACATCAACTGCTCCCCTTGGTCCACCACTCTGGTTACCCAGTCAAAGAAATCTATGAGATTAGTTTGACAGGACCTTCCTTTGTAAACCCATGCTGTCTTGGATCCTGTGCCCCTATGGATTCCAGGTGTTGCACTATCCTTTCCTTAAGGAGTGCCTCCATAATCTTGCCCACTACTGAGGTAAGACTGACTGGTCTGTAGTTCCCTGCCTCCTCCCTGCTACCACTCTTGTGGAGCGGGATCACATGAGCCCTTCTCCAGTCTTCTGGGACCTCAACTGCATCCCAGGATCGTATTGCCAATGCAGTCACAGATGGTTTTGCACTGCTGGCTGCCACAGGGCATGGCCAGCCACCACGGACCCCACGCAGTGCACTGTCCACCTTCTGATCCTGGCATTGGGTGACATCCACACTGTCGATGCTGGGCTCTGCTGTTGGCATCCCAGGCACACCTGGGGTGGGGCTGTTTGTGTGCCTACACACCCCTGCGCTGACCCGGTCGCGGTCCCACAGTTCAACCCCTGGGGGGCTGTTGCTAACACCCCCTGTAGCCAATGAGCAGCTTGTGGCTGCTGATTGGCCCCGGTGCGGCCTCCCCTGTGGGTGTGGTGGCCATGGTTCGATGCGGCAGCCCTGATGTGCATGCTGCCCTGACCACAGTCTGCAGCCACTGCCCTGTGTGCTCATGGGTGGCATGTGTATGTGTGCATACCACTGGTGTGGCATCTGTGTGTCATGCCGAATGCTGCCTCTGTGCATGCCTGCCCAGCCACTGGCTCATGTGGTGTGGGCATGATGATGTCAGTGCTGCACTGGTTGCACCTGCGCACTGGTGCAATGCATCTGATCCCCACCATTAGGCAGCACCTGGGTGCATGGGTGCATGTGTGTGTTGCTGTGTGCTGCTGTGTGTGGATGTGTGCCACTGACTCCCCTACCCCTGCACCATGCCTCTGTGTGTGCATGCCCATTGCCATGCATGCCCCTGCCTGTGTGCTGTACCTGTGTGTCTGGCCAGTGTGTGGGTTTGGTGCCACCTACCTGCATGCAACATGGTGCTCCTGTGCGATGGTGTCTTGATGCTGCCATGCCATCCTTTGCAGCAGGGGATCCCTCCATCCAGAGGGGTCTGTCCACCACCCTCCATTGCCCTCATCATCCCCAATACTGTCACCCTCATCAGCCTCAACAGCTATCCCATGGTCAATGGCCATGTTGTGCAGTGTGCAGCAGGCCAGGAATAGGCCACAAGCTTTCGAGAGGCTGTACTATAGGGCACCACCAGACCTGTTTAGGCAACAGAACAGTGCCTTCAGCATCCCAAATACACTCTCAATGATGTTTTGCATGCTGGCGTGTGCCTCATTGTAGCATTCCTCTGCTGGGGACGACAGGCACTGATAGGGGGTGAGCAGCCAGGGCCTCAGTGGATAGGCGCTGTCTCCTGTGTGGATAATGACATGGTTAGCCCTGTGTCATCCTTTGCTGTGCCTCTTGCCTGTCTCTGGCACCCTCACCAGCTCACCCACCCTGCCCTCCCCATCCCATGGCCTGCTCTGCCCAGCACCCCTTGCCCATCCCATAGTCACCCACTAGGTGGCCCATAGGGATGTCCCCACACTCAAACCTGTGGCACAGGGCAGAGCTGTGCCAGATGAACACATCATGTGCACTCCCAGGGTGTGTGTCACAGACATTGGTGATATCTGATATGCCCTTTGGCATCGCACACCACCTGGCAGTTCACACTAGGGAACCCTTTCCTATTCATATAGGCCACATCCTCAGGGTCAGGTGGTGTGCAGATGCCCATGTGGGTGCAGTCAATGGCCCCAAGCATGCCAGGCATTGTGCTACCCTGTGGAAGTTCTGCATGGTTGCTGTCACTTCTACCTGTGTGCTGGGGAAATGGATGTATTCCAAAGCATGTGACAGCAGAGCATTAAGGAACTGTGTGTGGAGGTGTGACATGGCTGACTGGGTTGTGCCTGTGGTGTCCCTGTTGGTCTCTGGAAGGCGCCCGTGGTGAGCAGGCACATGGCAGCTGTCATTTTGTCTCCACAGACATTGCGTGGTCCGTCTTTTGGGTGTCTGCATCTCCTCACTACACAGCTCGCAGAGCTGCCTCAGAATGCCCTGTTCAGCTGGTACCATCCCACAATCTCCATGTCTGTGTAGTTCTCAAGGTGGTGCCGCACAGTACCACCTGTCTTGGTGTACCACTGACTGGCCCTTCCTCGCCATGTCACTGTTCCTTTTGCCCCTCACACCCCTCATTATGGCCTCTAATAGGAAGGGTGCACTATTCATGGCCCCTGATGTCCTATCTCCCCTGGGCAGTTGGCTACTGCGGGCTGTGTGCCACCCTGGTGCACAGCGTGGCACTGTGCCTGCCTGTCCCTCTCACTCTCTCAGCTCCTGGCTCACTGCTGCAAAATATTTAATTGCTCCTGGGCTAATTCCTTTTCTGGATTTGCTGATTCAAATAGTTTTATATTTTAGGTTCATATTTAGTTATTGATTGTATAGTTATATATAGGGGTTGGGGGTTGGTTGTTGCTTTTAGTCGGGGTATTCTGTTTGGTTGTGGTTATTTGGGAGGGTAGGGAGGGGGATTTGATGCTAATAGGGTGTATAGATTGTCTGTAATAAAGAATTAGTGTACGACTGATGAGCTGGGGGAATGTTTGTGTGACAGGATAGATAAATATGTGTCTGGGGTGGCTGGTAAATGGGTGTGCTAGAATCGTGTGCACGGGTGTCCCAGCTTTCTGATCTACAGCCCTTTACCATCCCCTGGTTTCAGATGCTGCAGCTCTGATTGCCGGGAGTAGGAATTGAAGGAGACAGGTGGGCAGAAGCTGGAAGTGGGTCCCGTACACGGGGGAGGGGAATAGGATTAAGGTAGTTGGGCGAAGAAGGTGCCCTGGGAAGTGATGGGGTTTGGAGAGAGGTCAGACGGAGTTAATTCCTATTCCCAGGGTTCCAATGAGACCTAGTAGACAGGTGGCTAAAAGGGCTGCACTGTCTTCCAATACCCTGAGGGTGGTGCTATGCAATGCCAGGTCGATCAATAATAAGACTGCAATTATTGCAGATCTGATTTCATCAGTCGACCTGGCTTGTATCACGTAGACCTGGTTGAGAGATGATGCTGGGCCAGTGTTAGAGGCCACCGTCCCCTTGGGTTACTCCGTTGTGCACTGCTCCAGAGTGGAACACAGGGGTGGAGGAGTGGCTATCTGTTTTAGAGCTGAGCTAGGCTTCACCGTGCACCGGTGAGAACACGGGTTCGTTTGAATGTGTGGCCATTCATGGGGTCCAGGTGCATGATGTAGGATTCTTCTGATATCCGCCCCTCCGGGCAGGAGAATTCCTGCAGGAAGTAGGTGACTTTGTGGTCGGTGAGTCACTGGAGTCCTCCAGATGTTTAGTTCTGGGGGACTTCAATGTATGGGCCTACGACGAGTCATCCAGGTGGGGTTATCACTTCCTCCAGTTGATGACATTACTGGGCCTGGTGCAGGCAGTTACCACTTCGACCCACCAGGGTGGCCACATGTTGGACCTGTTTTTTCGCTGGGGCTTGAGGCTGAGAATCTCAGGATTGATCGCGTTATTTGGTCCGATCATTGCATGGTGGAGTTCTGGCTCAGGGCCCCCCCCTGAGATCTCTCCCCCTGCAGAGATGGTGAGCTACCGCCCGTTGAGGGGATTGACCCGGAGGATTTTCTGGTGGTGGTGAACCTATCTAGTGTAGACAGTGCATGCAGGGGAGGTGTGGGTGAGGCAGTTGATGCCTATAACAGGGCAGTGACTGAGGCATTCGACTCCCTTGCACTGGTCCGTGTACAACCCAGATCTTCTCAATTGAGGTCCCCATGGTTTGATGGGGAGCTCAAGGCGTTGAAGATCAAGGGTTGGAGGTTGGAGCACTGCTGGCAGAGATCTGGGTTGCAGGCGGACAAACTGGCCCTACGTGCACACTATGGTGTGTACCAGGGGGCAATCAACCATAAGAAGGCAGTGTTCCTGCCCAAGGAGATTGCTGCTGGGAGAAACCGACCAGCAATGCTTTTTTGTGCTGCGAACAGGCTATTACATCCTACCTGTCTACAGCTGAAAATAGCAGTTTCTGAAGCCTTGTGCAATGAGTTTGCTTGGTTTTTCTCAGACAGAGTGTCCGCCATCAGGCAGAGAGTTCCGCCAGTGAGCCATATTATGGCTAACAGTGGTCGCCTGGATTGTCAACAAAGCACTCTGCCCGGTTGCAGGGAGTTTAAACCAGTAGAGGTGGCTGATGTCATTGAGGTGATCTCAAAGCTGAAACACACACACTGTGAACTGGATCCGGCGCCAATGCATTTCCTAGTGGGATGTGTCGATGCTGTTGGTCCGGTGTTTGCCTTGATTGACCGGTGCTCCTTATCTGAGGGGGTCATCTCAGATGCCTTGAAGGAGGCATTGGTGAGACCTCTTCTGAAGAAGCCATCTTTGGACCCTGACATCAAGGTGAATTATCGACCGGTCTCCAACCTTCCATTTTTGGGAAAGGTTGTGGAGAAGATTGTGGCACAACAGCTGGGAGATCACCTTGTGACATTTAATATCTATGAGCCGCTCCAGTTGGGGTTTTATGCAGGGCACTCAACAGAAACTGCATTAGTTCAGGTGCATAATGATCTCCTCAGTGCGAGGATTGAGGGAGGGGACAGTTCTCATTCTTCTCAATCTCTCCTCAGCTTTTGACATGGTGGATCATCAGGTGTTACTTGATCACCTGAGGGGCTTCTGTGGACTCACTGGCTCTGTCATTTGCTGGTTTGAGTCCTTTTGACAAACAGAAGACAGAGGGTGGTGATGGGAATTTTCCTCATCTCTGACCCTATTGTCTTGTGGGGTACCTCAGGGCTCAGTGTCATCACTGATGTTATTTGCCATGTACATGCTGCCCTGGGAGATCATTAGGAAGTACAGCTTGGGGTTTCATTGTTACGTAATGATACCAGCTGTATTTATCCTTGCCCTGGAACATCCAATGTGGTGGAAGTATTAAACAACTGTCTGGCAGAGATCAATGACTGGATGGCCTCTAGCAGGTTGTGACTGAACCCGATAAGATGGAGGTACTGGTGGTAGAGTTGAATAGGAGGTGTGAGGGGTTGCTCTCTAGGGCAGATTCTGGACTGGTTCTTGGGTCTGTCCCATTGATGGCTTCCTCTAAGGTGTGTAATCTTGGCATGATATTTGACAATGGTCTGACGATGGAATATCAGGTGTCTGCTGTTGTCAAGGTGAGTTTTTTCCATCTGAGAAATATCACCAGGATTAGGCACCTGATTCCTCCCCTGGATCTCACCACCTTGGTACATGCATTTGTAACATCTAGGCTTGACTACTGTAACGCTCATCCTCTGGGTCTCTGGAGGTACCCTCCGTCAACTGCAGCTGGTGCAGAATGCAGCCACCAGGTTGCTAACTGGGTTGTCGAAATACTGCCATGTCACCCGGTGTACGGGAACTGCACTGGCTGCCAGTTCAATGGAGGGTGCTTTTAAGGTGGGATTGATCACTTATAAGACCCTACATGGACTGGGCCCTTGCTACCTGGTTGACCTTCCTCCCACTGCCTCGATGTGTCCCTCTGGTCCTCTTGAGAGACCTCTTGGCAATTCCCAGGACAAGATTGAAAGCGGCTGCGATCGAGCTTTTAGTGTCGCTGGCCCTGTTTTGTGGGATCGCTTCCACCATGGTGAGAAGAAGCCCTGTTGATAGAGATTTTTAAGGCCCACCTTAAGTTCTATTTGTTCAGTCAAGCCTTTGTAGATGCTGTATGACATAATTAATTCCACTGATGCTATTGTTATCAGTCCTGTGAAACTATAGTAGGTGTATTTATATGTGCAAATGAGTGTGTTTTATATTTGTATTTATAAATTAAATGTTTATGTTTTGTATGGTGCCCAGAGCCTCTGGGATTGGGAGTGAGAAAATAAAATTTGCCTTTCCTTGCCACTCTCCTGCCACTCTGTCCCTCTACCCTGTGGCTGCCTGTGACAGTCTCTTTGTCTCTCACTGGCTCTGTCTCCTTGCTCTGTCTGTTTGTCTGTCTGTCCAACATCTCTTGCCTCTCTCTCTCTCTCTCTCTCTCATCTGTCTCTCTCTCCTCTCACCTAGGCGCAAGTGCAGTCTGTGTGCTTGCACCCTGTATTTATAGGCTCAGGTCTGCTTGGCGCAGCCAGGTTTTATTCCGACTTGCCATGGTTCCCACGGCTGAATATTGCACTGTGCCGAATATTCATGGGCATGCTCCCTGCTCTGCACATGCATTCATTATAGTTGTGCATTGGCACAGTGAGATTTACACTGCGCAATGGCTCCCACTGAATATAGCTCCTTGGTGCAAGTCCACTTGTGCCAGTGCAACTCAGTTGTGCCATGTAACTGCTTTGAATATCCCAGCCCATGAGTAAATAAAAAAGTTATCCTTGTTAGTACATTTCAGAGCAAAAAAAAAATAGGGAGCAGAGGGACTGAGGAAAAGCAAAGATTAATATTGGACAACAGAAGACTACTGTACACCAAAATGGGGCTGTCAAAATATTGGCATTCACCTGGAACTGCACAAAATGTAAGATGTCAGAAATAAAACAGTAAGCCTCTGTTTCTCAAATATCAAGGACAAAAAGAAAAAAAGGAGAAAGGGAGAAGCCAAAATGGAGCATGATCTGCTAGAAAGTGAAAAACCTAAAAAGAACACAGAGCTCTATATACAGTGGAACCCATGTAATTAAAGGAATGGCAAAATATCAATAGCATCATTAAGACCACATGGAATAAGTGATTTTACAGTGTAAATCCATTGTGATTCCTTTGTCAGAAGAAGATTTTCCTGTCACCGCCTTGTATATTTCAGGTAACATATCGATACAGTACCTAGAAACTTAAAACCTCTAGATTGCTGCAGCAATGCAACACAAATGCATCCTTTTATTTTCTTTTGTTGTCCTTGATATTTGAGAAACAGAGGCTTACTGTTTTATTTTTGACATCTTACATTTTGTGCAATTCCAGGTGAACATCAATATTTTGACAGCCCCATTTTGGTGTACAGTGGTCTTCTGTTCTCCAGTATCAATCTTTATGTTTCTTCAATCCCTCTCCCTCCACTTTTTTTGCTCTGATATTTACTAATAAAGATATCTTGGCAATTAAGTTTCTAATTTTAGGTGGGCAATATTTATTTATTTAGTTTTTGGTTACCAGATAAGGTGCACTAGACAAGCTGTTGCCTATTTTCAGGACGAACCGGGAGGAGTACATACATAACACTTGAAATACATGTGACATCTCCATTTTAGTACATTTTTTTACTCACTGCATTTAATAGCAAAGTATTTCTTTGCCTTCTCCCCTGTACCCCCTTGTCCCCATTTTGGGTTTGATTTTGACAAGTGAATGAGATTTTGTTTGAGTGCATTTATACTTTCAAGTTTATATGAGCGCCATTATTAGATTCATGGCACTCATCTTTAAATATTTATTTATTTAACAGCATTGAAATAAATAATTATGAGCGACATTAATTATAACAGCTCCCTCTAACTAACATTGAGATCATGGTTAATTAGAATAATAAATCTTTCTCTTTCCTCTGTTTTCTAAACTTTTTTCCTTGTTGGTATACTGAGAAACAAAGGTGATTTGCTTTTTACATTTGCACTCATGCTTGTAATTGGAGGCAATCATTCATGTGACAGGTCCCTACTATTAGCACGGGGACCTTTGTGGCTCAATATTTTGTACCTCCTTCCTTTCAATGATGAGAAGCTATGGAAATTTTATTCACTCAGTTTTGCTTACATTTTGAATTTGACAGTTCCCTTTTAGCATTACTTAACCTTTGAGTGTGAACAGTTTACTAGCTTATTGTACAGTATTGTATTTATTATTCCATTTGAAACATATTTATTTGGAATACGTACAGTTAAACACACCTTATGTGTTTATGAGTTTAATAAGTAAATTATGCATCTTTTTCCAATGAGATAAACTGCATATGCAATGGTATATTTTATTTATTTATTTAGTTAGTTAGTTTTTGTTGACTGGGAAGGAGGACTGGACCATTGTTTGCCTATTTTCAGCATCTAATTCATTGCACATTATTTTCTCCTTATTCTGTCATGTTCTGTCATCATTTTCTGTAACTGTACCATCCGTCAGCATATTAGAATCTTTGAATGTTTCTTTTACTACAATGAGTACACACAATGTAATCTCCATGGAAAATGTGATATTTTTAAAACAAGGAAGATGATCTGAGGAAGACGGTTAACTGTTTTTGTCTCTTCAAGTAAGTAGTGTGTTTTAATTGTGGTTGTACCATTTAATTTGAGCTTTTGCTTCCTTGTTTCTTTAGGATCTTTTGGCTGTTTTCTGTTTTGACTTCCCACATTTTTACACTATCTTAAAGTTAAAGGTTTAAAATATTCACTACATGTGTTCTAGGTGTTTGTTTTTTTCTGTTGTATATCACCATTTCTGGAGCTAGCATTATTTTAATAATTTTTCGGACGTCTATAGCTGATGTATTGTGGACAGCTGAAATTTTTTATTCATTTTTTTATTTTATTTAACCATTTAGTGACCGGGAAAGGCACACTGAGCCAAGGCTCATCTTCAGGTGTGACCCGGGGGACAGGGAGCATGGGAAAACAGTATATAGTGCAAGGTATTCAATACAAAATTACACAATAGTAAGCATAATAAAATATTTCAATGAATAAAATACAGCAAAACAGGCTTTGCAGTAAGGCAACTGTACAATGGAATGGAGTATCAAAGATCGGAGCAGTTACAACAAGGGACAAACATTTCAAGTGCAGTGAGACAACTGTACATGGTATGGAGTAATTCAAAATCAGTGTTACAAAGGAGACAAACATTTCAAGTGTTAAGAGATGTTATAGTAACAAGTATGGAAATGTAGGAGATGGAGCAGCAATTTGACAGAGAAATAGAGAGGAAGTTGTGTAAGAGAGAAACTGAGTGTTCCACAGAGAAGGAGATGACAGTGGAAAGCAGATTTGCCCATGTTTGAGAATGGAGTGGGAGTGAGAACGAGCATGAGTCCCTAAAACATAGGGAGTATGTTGAGGTTGGGGCAGGGAGAGGAGGGAAGAGATGTATGTATGTGAAGCAGATTGAACCACTATTTGGAAATGAAGGATACAGAGTGGATGAGATGCCTGTGTCTAGAGGAGGAATTTCAGACAGGATAGCAGAGAACAGTGGTGGGATCTTTACGGAGAGTTGGAGACGAAATGACAGAAGGCATAGAAGAGGGAATCAAGTTGAGAGATGATGTAGAGGGTGCAGTGCAGTAAACAATGTCAGTGTAATCAAAGACTGACATAATCGTTGTTGTTAGAAGTTCCTACATCACGGGAGAGGAGAGAGTCTTTGTTACAGTATAGTATACCAAGGTTAGGGCAGAGTTTAGTGGCCATGTAATCAATGTGGATAGTGAAATTTAAGTGTGGTTCAGCCAGACTCCTAGATACTTGTATGAGGGGATGATCTTTAGAGGTGCCATTGAGAAAGGTGACTGGAGGGGCATTAATAGCTTTGGCTAATCTTTGAGTGGTTCCAAAAGTCATAGAGACTGTTTTGGAAGTGTTGAGCTTGAGTTGTTTTGATTGGAACCAGGACTGAACGGAGTGGAAGTCATGTTGCAGCACAGAGTGGATAGTGACTGGGTCAGGGCTGAGGCGTACAGAATGGTATTGTCCACATACATATATATATATATATATATATGAGGGATGAGGAACAGGCAGATGGGAGATTGCTTTATAAAAATAGAAACTAGGATGAGTCCAAGTATTGAACCTTGAGGGACTCCAGCTAGGATAGGGAGGGAGGGAGGGAGGAGGAGAGGATGAGTTTGCAATTTTTACTGATTGGTGTTGGTTGGTGAGATAAGATTTGAACCATTGTATGCTAGGAGGGCAAGCCCTCTGTCCCATAGAGTATCCAGGAGAAGAGGGTGGATACCAAGTCAAATGCTTTTGCCTGGTCAATGAAGACCACAGCTGAGGTGGCCTTTGTCAGCAGCAGATTCAATGTGACCTGTGACATGGAGAAGGGAGGACGTGGTGGAATATTGTTTTTTTCTGAAACCTGACTGGCAGGGGGATAGGAAGTTGATGGCAAGTCAGCCTGGATTTCACAAGACGTTCTTGGAGTTTTGCCAGAGCAGAGAGGAGGGAGATTGGGCAGTAGTGCCCGGGTAAAGTGGGATCACCTCCTTTGTGGAGAGGGATGACACATGCAGATTTCCAGGCTTTTGGAACAATGCCTGAGGAGAAGGACTTGTTTATAATGATGGTAAGAGGGAGCACGATTGCAGGAGCAGAAATGCGCAGGAGACTAAGATGTAGACCATCTGGACTGGATTTTGACATGTTGAGGGGATAAGAGGGCAAGCAGTACTTCACTGGTGGAGCAGGGGCTAGAGGAAGTTGTGTCTGGGCATGTGATGTGGGGAAGGTTTGAGGCGGTAGTGTATTAGATGTGGTAGGGTCTGGGAGGCACAGGTGATGAAAAGGAGTTGAGGGTGCCCATAACCTGAATGGGGCTGTAACTTCAATGCCATCGTGTTTAAGGCTAGGAGCGGTAGATTGAGGAGGTGGAGTGATGATGGAATGTACAATATTCCAAAGAGAGGATGTGTTTGCAGTGTTAAGGTGAAGTTTAAAGTAATCCACTTTAGCTTTCCAAATGGCCTTAGTGCAAGCATTTTTGGCTGTGTTCTACATTTGCCTTGAACTTGGGGATAGGGAGGACTTAAAGGCAGAACAGGCTCTGTCTCGGGCCTTGCACATGGCAATTATAGAGGCGGTAATCAATGGGTGGTAGCACTTTCTGACCCTGGCTCTTTTGAGGGGGGCGTAGTAGTCCCAGACACAGTTGAAAATGATGAACCAGGTCAGGACAGTATCGACTGTGGTTGCAGAATAAACTGCCCAGATGGCATTGTATAAGTCTGACAGGAGGGATTTAGTGTCAAGTGAGGTCAGTGGGTGATTTTCAATGTACTTTGGGGCAGATTTGAGAAGATGTGTTTTTCTAATGCAATATGTGATACAGTGGTCACTTAAGGTGGGGTCGAGGACACCCACTGAGGATATACAGTGAGGGTGGGAAGAGAGGACCAATCAATGAGGGAGTGATTAGAGGATTGGGAGTTGTAGTGGGTAGGCTCTGTGATCAGCTGAGTGAAGTTTAGGGACTCTTAATTTGGAGGTTGTGGTCTTAGATGTAGGGGACAGCCAGTCATGGTTGTAATCCCCTGGGAGAATTAGTTCACCAGACTGAGCCAGCGACAAGACAGCAGAGATGCATGTTGTTAGAGGCTTTGACCAAGCCGAGAGGAAGTACACCACCCCGATGAAAGTGGGGATAGTATGGGGAAGGGATAAATTAGCTAGTATTAGTTCATGGGATCCTAGGCAGGATTGCTTTTCATTACCGAATAAGAGAGATGCTGTCTTTTAATCATGGCTACTCCACCTCTTTTGCCATTGTCCTGGCTTAGAATTTGGTAGTCAGGATACAGATGGATGATTCTGGAATTTGGCAGAAAGACGGGTTTCGGAGATGCACAGGATGTCATGGATATTTGGGGCTATCCAGCAGTTTAAAGAGTCCAGTTTGGGAGGAGACTCTAATGTTTATATGCATGATCTTTAGGCCTTTGTGGTGGGTTGTTCTTGTGGAGGTTTAGAGGGCCAGGGTTCTTTCAATGTCTCCTGCTATTAATAATAGCAAAGTACAGAGAAAGTAGCAGGCAGTTACTGACCTTTGGTGATACTGAGGGCAAAGGGTGTACTCCTGGAGCAATGAATTAGAGTGATGCTGCAACTTACATGGGCTGGAAGGAAACTAGGTGAGATTAAGTGAAAGGATGGAGTGGGAGGGTGGATAGAAGTAGGCAAGGAGGGAGAGAGATGGTGGTGCTGAAGGAAGAGTTGAAAAGCAGGAGGGAAGGAGTACCCATGTGGTGGGTGAGAGGAGGAGGAGAGGAAGATAGGAGGGTGCACAGAAAATAAGAGATGAGGTGGGAAGCATGATAGCAATAGCTGGGTTACAGGAATGTTTTAGCTCATACACTGTCTCAAGGAGCAATCGGAAAGGTAGTCAAAAACCAGCTGTGGCTAAGTTTGCAGCTCCTTTAAGGCTCAGCCCGACCTTGAGTTAGCTAACACAACAGAGCAGCACCATTGAAAGTGGGGTGCAAGTGTATTATGCCGAGTGCCTGGGGCAGGGGTGAGTGTGCAGGAAAATTTCTGCTCAGCAGAGCTCAGAGTACAGCCAAAAGGCAGAGCAAGGTGCAGCACAGCAAGCTCAGAGAAGTCAGCCAGCTAGGCAGAGATTCAATGCCTGCAGACTGATGGGCTGAGCAAATGAAAGAACTAAGGTCCTCTATTGGCAGAGCTTTATAATTTTCTAATAGGAAACTGAAACTGACAAGCAGCTATCACGCATGGGAGTCTTGCTGGCTGGAGAGCATGGGCGACAGCTTTAACAGACCTGGCAGCATTCGGAGGAGAAGAGAGTGAGGTGGGTCAGGCTGTGCACGAAACACTCGGTCAGGGGCCTCTGCTGGGAAGAAGAAGGAAGGCACAAGTTAATATAGGCAGAAATCAGTGGGTGAAAGACCAGACAAGTAGAGCAGACACAAGGGCAGTGGGGAGTGTAGGCAGGATAGAGACAGATATAGGAGAAATTAGCTACAGAAAGAAGTGTGCAGACTCAGTGTCTGGGTAGGCAGGTCTCTTCACACTATACAGTTAGGCATTATTAGCAAATGTAAAATAGCTCTTAACAGTAACTAACTGTGGCAATTTTGCTAATTTAGCTCTACATAGTAACTAATCATTTAGCCAGGAAGTAAAAAGGATAACATATTTATGTTTAACCTAGAGAAAAAGGAAAGTAAAATGCAGCATAGAACCACTAGTAGCTGCAGTTTCTAGTGAGGCCAATGGGACAAAGGCAGCAGCGAGAAGTGACCAATCAGGAGCAGACAGTGTAGTGTGCTGAAATTCAATCAGCCTCTCAGTATGGCCATACCTTGCCTGGATCTGAGGGAGTCTTTGTTGGTGATCTTATCAACTTGGTGTTGACCATGAAGATCGCTTGTCCCAGCTACACACCCAGCGTCGTCTCAAGCAGGTGGACTGGCAAGACAGTGTTGTGGTTCAAATAAGGCTGAGTGCAAGGAAACACCCTTTAAGGAGAAGCAGGAAAAAATCTGAAAGTTTGATGCCCGTCGGGCTTTTATTCATATACAGGGAAGACAGACACGGTCACAAGGGAAGGAAGGGGACCAAACCTTAGAAACAGTAAATAACACTCTACTTACTCTACTGTCCTTACTACTCTACAGGTGCACTTTGGCTTAAGGCCACTTTATAATACTCTCTGACTCTATGATATGTTGCTATAAGGCATATGCAACAAGGAGGGTATAAACTTATATTACTTTATCACAATATACAAGAAGCATACAGTGTACGATGACCACCAGACAGTATAACACTTTCAAAGTCCATAAGATCCAGATGTCCCGTCATCTTCGTGCACAGCTGAGAAGTAGGAGTAAGGGGAAATGGAAACTGCTGCTTGGCACCAAGCTTACCAGTGGAACCTATGAGAGGTTGCAAGGGAAATGGAGAGATTTGTAAAAAGACTTTAGTCATCTACCAACCCACTCTCCAGAGTTGCCGGAATATCAGAGCACAAACTGACTGAACTGGGTTAGGCTCTTCCCTGGCACAAACCCTTAACCTGGGCTGCCAAGGATGAAGAACACATTGTGCTGCAAGGAATCCACCTGCAGGATTGCCACAAGAGAAGAATCTGCTGCTGTCTCCCAGGCACCAACCCTCGACCAGGGCTGCGAAGGACAAAGAAGACAAATTGCTGTGGGTTTTCTGGCACCGACCCTCGACCAGGGCTGCCAATGGTGAAACACAGGACTTGGTGAAGAATCCACTAGAAGATTGCCAAAGTTGAAGACACCAACTGCTGAGCTGCTTCAGTGACAGATCCACTTGACGACCACCAAACTGGAGCTGGATAAAAGATTGCACCGTTATGAAGGACGAACCAAGCAGGAAGAAAAGCTAGAAGATGAAGATCTGGATTCCACAAGGTTTAGAACAAAATAAGAAACCAGTGGCTGCAAACACACCTGGGACATGATGGACTTGACTTTCAGTGGGCATCTGGGAGTGACAGGAGGCTTCTTCCAGTGTCTCACTTCCAAGCTGACCAGGAACTGGCAGCCAAACTCTCCAAAGGATGTTGATTTTGGCTTACTGCAGACGATATGGCAAGAATATGCTAAAGTTATCTGCTGGCTGAAGACTGCTGAGGTGAAGAGTTGATTGAGGGCTGAAGACTGAGTCACAGACTTTGCACTGAACACTGGTACTTCTATTAGTACTGTACACTGGAATTTCATTTGCAGGGGCAATTGTTCACTTGAAGGGCAATTTGCCTGAAGCAGGAGCAAACTGCAACAATCCAGGGTAATTGTTCACTTGCAGGGGTAAATTACCACAATCCTAATGTGTCACAGTACAGTCTCGGTGCTTTTTGCAATAAACACAACACTTTAGATGCTTAAGGAATAAACAGTTTGTAGAAACAGTACAGTAGCTGACAGTCACTTTACAATACGTTGTGTGCTAAGCACCCCTTGGTTGGACCCTTTTCCTTCTTGAAGTCTGTCTTTATTAGGATCTGGCTACCCCTGAGCACTTCAATGTGAATACCCCAGTTACTGAGCCTGGTTGTCCTAATAACACTGGGCCTGGCTGCCCTAACTTCACTGAGCCTGGCTACCTTTAATATCACTGGGCCTGGCTGTCCTTCTTACACTGGGTTTGGCTGCCCTTCTTACACTGGGCCCAGTTGCCCCTTTAACTTTCTGCTTTGTTCCTTTGGCTGGGCCCCCCTAGTTGCCCTACATACTACTGGGCTGGCTGCCCTCGGTTCACTGGGCCTGGTAACCCCTTTCGGTTTTGGGGCTTGGTTGCCCCTTTAACTTTTTGGCTGCCTGACTTTGGCAGGGCCCCTTTAAATTTTAAAGGCTCGACTGAGACTGCTGCCACTCTGTTTTGTTAGCCCCACCTGGTTCCACCCCTCCTCATAAATATTCAGAAGGCCTTCTAAATGGCCACACTTTCTGGCTTCTCCCAATCGGCTTCGCTAGCCCAGCGAATATTTAATTAATTAAATTCAGGCCTCTCCCCACGACTTTGAGCCACCCTGAGCTTTTGCGCAAAGCGCACACTTTTAAAATATTTGTTAAACTTTTCTTTTGTACAGAGCGGACAGCACTGAGCTGGTGTGCTGCTGCCTACTCACCACACCAAACCAAGATGGAGAAAAGTTATGTCAGGAGGTGGGAGGTGTCTCTCTACAGAGGGAGGGTTCAGGCGACTCGGAAGACAACAAGGGGCCTCAGTAAGGCCGACAGCAATGGTGATGTATCTCTTTCAAGCCGCCAACAGGGATGGGAGGAACTAATTAAATAAATAAATAACGAGGCAATGGCCACGCATGGTACCTGAGCTTCAAGACAGCTTCACTAGCTGGAGCCAGAGCAGGCATGCAGACCAGCCCTCGGGGAATGGCTTCAACCCTCCAGGAGCCCTTTCCTGTTCCCCTTAACCTTCTGGCGCGTCCTTTCCTATTGCCCCGAGGTTGCAGTTTGCCCTGCTCCAGGCAGATTGGCCTGCAAGTGAACACTGTTCTGGAGTCAGGCTGCCCTGCAAGTGAACAATTGCTCTGGGTAGTTGCAATTTGCTCTTGCTCCAGGCAGATTGCCCTGCAAGTGAACAATTCTCCCAGACTGTTGCAATTTGCCCTGCTCCAGGCAGATAGGTCTGCAAGTGAACAATTCCCTGGATTGTTGCAATTTGCCCGCTCAGGCAGAGTGCCACTGCAAGTGAACAATTGCCCTGGTTGTTTCAATTTGCCCTACTCCAGGAAAGTGCCGTTGCAAGAGAACAATTGATCTGGGCTGTTGCAATTTTCCCCTGCTCCAGGCAGATTGCCCCTGCAAGTCAACAATTCCCCTGGACTATTGCAATTTGTCCCTCCTCCTAGCAGATTGACCCTGCAAGTGAACAATTGCCCCAGACTGTTGCCATTTGCCCCTGCTACAGGCAGATTGCCCCTGCAAGTGAACAATTGCCCCAGACTGTTGCAATTTGTTCCTTCTCCTTGCAGATTGACCCTGCAAGTGAACACCTGCCCCCACATTGTTGCAATTTGCCCCTGCTCCAGACAGATTGCTCCTGCAAGTGAACAATTGCCCCGGGTTATTGCAATTTGCCCCAGCTATAGGCAGATTGCCCCTGCATGTGAACAATTGCCCGCATTGTTGCAATTTGCCCCTGCTCCAAGCAGATTGCCCCTGCAAGTGAACACCTGCCCTGGATTATTGCAAATTGCCCCGCTCCAGACAGATTTCTCCTGCAGGTGAACAATTGCCCTGGATTATTGCCATTTGCCCCTGCTCTAGGCAGAGTGCCCCTGCAAGTGAACAATTGACCTGGGTTGTTGCAATTTTCCCCTGCTTCAGGCAGATTACCCCCTGCAAGTGAACAATTCTCCCGGACTATTGTAATTTGTCCCTTCTCCTTGCAGAATGACCCTGCAAGTGAACACCTGCCCCACATTGTTGCTATTTGCCCCTGCTCCAGGCAGATTTCCCCTGCAAGTGAAAAATTGCCCCGGATTGTTACAATTTGCCCCTGCTGCTGGCAAATTGCCCCTGCAAGTGAACAATTGCCCTGGATTATTGCAATTAGCCCCTGCTATAGGCAGATTTCCCCTGCATGTGAACAATTGCCTGCATTGTTGCAATTTGCCCCTGCTCCAGGCAGATTGCCCCTGCAAGTGAACACCTGCCCCGTATTTTTGCCAATTGGCCCTGCTCCAGACAGGTTGCTCCTGCAAGTGAACACTTGCCCTGGATTATTGCAATTTGCCCCTGCTCCAGGCAAAGTGCCCCTGCAAGTGAACAATTGACCTGGGTTGTTGCAATTTTCCCCTGCTCCAGGCAGATTGCCCCTGCAAGTGAACAATTCCCCCAGACTATTGCAATTTGTCCCTCCTCCTAGCTATTGCCCCTGCAAGTGAACAACTGCCCCAGATTGTTGTAATTTGCCCCGCTCAAGGCAAATTGCCCCTGCAAGTGAATAATTGTCCCTGCAAGTGACATTCCAGTGTACAGTGCTAATAGAAGTACCAGTGTTCAGTGCAAAGTCTGTGACTCAATCTTCAGCCTCAATCAACTCTTCACCAAAGCAGTCTTCAGCCAGCAGAGGACTTCAGCATCTTCTTGTCATATTATCTGCCGTAAGCTGAAATCGACATCCTTGGAGAATTCACGGACTCCAGTTCCTGGTCAGCTTGGAAGTGAGATGACTGGAAGAAGCCTCGTCCGCCTCTCCCAGATGCCGCTGAAGGTCGAGTCCATCATGTCTCAGTTGTGTTTGCAGCTGCTGGTTTCCTATTTTGTTCTAAATCTCATGGAATCCAGATCTTCATCTTCTAGCTTTTCCTCCTGCTTGGTCCATCCTGCATACCCAGTGCAATTTTCTGGGATTCAGCTCCAGTTTGGTGGTCCTCCAAGTGGACCCATCACCGAAGCAGCTCAGCAGTTGGTGTCTTCAACCTAGGCAATCTTCTAGTGGATTCTTCACCAAGTCCTGTGTTTCGTCTTTTGCAGCCCTGGTCAAGGGTAGGCGCTAGAAAACCCACAGTAATTTTTCTTCTTCATCCTTGGCAGCCCTGGTCAAGGGTTGGTGCCAGGGAGATAGCAGCAGATTCTTCTCTTGTGGCAATCCTGCAGGTGGATTCCTTGCCACATTCCGTGTTCCTCATCCTTGGCAGCCCAAGGTAAGGAATTGTGTCAGGGAAGAGCCTAACCCAGTTCAATCAGTTCATGTTCTGATATTCCGGCAACTCTGGAGAGTGGGTTGGCTGATGACTAAGGTCTTTTACAAATCTCTCCATTTCCTTGCAACCTCTAATAGGTTCCACTGGTAAGCGGCACCAACAGAAGCTTCCTTTTCCCCACTCCACTTCTCCGCTGTGCATGAAGACAGCGGAACATCTGGATATTATAGACTTTGAAAATGTTATACTGTCTGGTGGTTGTACACTGTATGCTTGTTTCATATTGTGATATAAAGCAATATAAGTTTATACCTCCTTGGTGTGTAGGCCTTATAGCAACATATCATGGAGTCGTAGAGTATTATAAAGTGGCCTTAAGCCAAGGTGCACCTGTGGAGTAGTGACAGTAGAGTAAGTAGAGTGTTATTTACTGCTTCTAAGGTTTGGTCCCCTTCCTTCCCTTGTGACCATGTCTACCTTCCCTGTATGTGAATAAAAGCTCGACTGGCATCAAACTTCCAAATTGTCTCCTGCCTCTCCTCAAAGGGTGTTTCCTTTCACCCAACCTTATTCAAACCATAGCATTGTCTTGCCAGTCTACCTGCTTGAGGCGATGCTGAGTGTGCAGCTGGGACAGGCGATCTTCATGGTCAGCACCCAGTTGATAAGATCACCACACCATAAAAAACTATTTTGCCCCAAGTTGGGTGCACTACACTTTGCTAGCTGGAGAACATGGGTGATGGCTTTAGCAGATCCATCCACACCACAGAGGAGAAGAGAGCAAGGTGGGTCAGGCTGTGGAGGGAGTGCTGGGTCAGGGGACACCACTGGGGTAGGAGAAGGAAAGCACAAGTTAATATATGCTGAAATCAGCAGGCGGTGGACCAGACAAGTAGAGGAGGTACAAGAGCAGCTTCTGATATGTTGTTAATTGAAAGTTCTATAAATTGATCAGCTACCATAGTTGAAGCCACACCCCAAAATATGTAAGAAAGGGAACATTGTTTAACCAGGAGTAGCACACTAAGCCGAAGCTTGTTTCCAGATGCACTCTGGGAGCACAAGGAAGTCAAGTGACTTGCTCAGGATCACACGGTATGCACCTAGGTGGCTGTGGGATTCAAACCCATGTCTTCAGATCTGCAGCTCAGAGCCCTAACCCATTACACTATACTGCCTCTTAAGAGGGAAGTGTTTGGGCTTTGTGCCATGCTCCAAACAATAAAAGTTGGATATGAAGTGAATATTTAGTAAATGTTTTTATTTTGTTCTGCTGAGTGCTACCAATTTGTACTTCAGGTTTGTCTGATGCATTAGTTTGGCACCCTTCTATTCCTTGATCGCATGGCTCTGTATCTTGAGGGTTTGTAGTGATACTGTTGATACTGAAAATGGGTAGACTGGGTTGGCCAAGTGGTCCTTATCTGCCATCAAATTCTAAGCTTTTGTGGTGGAAACTGCTATAGCAGAGGCTCATTTACAGTTACCATTTGTGCACAGAGAATATGAAGAATGTCTGGCACCCAAGAAAAAGAAAAAAAAACAATGTTAAGTGCACAACCCCCTCAGTAAGTAGTGCCTTAGTTAATCTTTTTATGACTGTGGATAGAGCCAGCAGCCATCTTGCTTTAACTGGAAAATGGGATACGAAGCACACATTTTGGAGTTTTCAGTGTGTCCTTCCAGAATTGCAAATCACTACACCAGTTGAATGAAATACTCCCTTCTCTCTGTTGAGAAGACCACTACCAACACTATTTTTTTCAGCTTGTTTGTCTGTCTCTGACATACAGTAATTTCCAAAAGAGGACACATCAAGCTTCTAGAGGAACTCCAAAGGAGTTACAAATTACTTTTTCTATGGCTAAAAAGAAGAAGCCTACAAGTACAGTATACCAGAATTTCCCTTATTTATGCTCTGAAGCTCTTCCTGTCTCATTAAGCAGACTACAGAGTCAAATTTCAGACTGTCCATTTAAAGCTGGGGATACAGCTTTACCCCTATACTTCAAAACCAAGACATTCAATAGTAGTACTGTGGAGGAATGCTATGTGTTAATATTGTAATAAACAATGCATTTGCAAACTGATAGTAGTATAAAAGAAATGTGTGCAAATTGGCAGTGAAGAATGTGTGTGTGTGTGTGTGTTTGTTTGTTTGCAGAACTCTGTCAGATGCTCTTGACAACAACGTTTTCTCTTGCAAAAGCTCAAGCATCCCCTCCCCTATTACAGACAGAACCAAGTTTTAATCCTTGTTCCTATGGGCATTTATTGGGATGTGAGACCATTTTTTTCTGTTTTTTTAAATATTTTTTTCTATTCACCCTTCATATTTATGCTGCCCTGTGCTAGTGAAAGGTGGCGGCTTATAACACATCTGTTTATCCACAGAATCAAGTTCACTGTTGGCTTTTCCACTCTGATGTATTTAGTGCTCATAAAAAGTACAGCTCAGATAGCAGTAGACAGTAAACTAAAGCTCTTTGTTTATCTACAGGAACAGGCACAGTGCAGGCTTCCCCCACTCACTTACCCACTGTGATGAATGTGATGAATTTAATGCTGATAAAAAGTGAGGGATAAAGCCCTTGGTTTATCCACAGGTACCATGTGCGGCAGGCTCAGTACAAATTGCCCACACTGTAATGGATTTAGTGCTGGTAAAAAGTGAGGGACTGACACTACTTGAGCTTTAAACCCTCTGGTAATCCATAGAGACAACTACAGTGTGGGGGCAGGGACAGTGCTTGATTTCCACACTCTCTGCATTTAGTTCTGGTGAATGGTGAGGGACTTCCAGCACTGGGGAATAAAGTCTTTTGTTTATCTACAGTGACAGGTACAGTGTGTGACTGGTGAACAGTAAGGGACTGGAACCACTGGAGATTAAAGCCCTATATAAATCCACAGGGGCAGATGCAGTGTAGAACAGACTGTCCAGGGTTTCTGCACTGTGACAGATTTACTGCTGATGAAAGGTGGCAGATTGACAGCACTAGAGGGTGAAGCCCTCTATTTATCCACATGGGTAGGTACAGCATGGGGCAGGGACAGTGCAGGGTTCTCACACTGATGGATTCAGTGCTGATAAAAGCTAAAGGATGGGCAACACTGTGGACCACTCTACTGTCTTCATGTCCACACTATCTATTGGCAGCTCATTTTAGAAGGCCACCACCCTCTGGGACAAAATATACTTTCTAATGTTACCACTAAATTTACCATCTGTGATCTTCAGAGCATGCCCCTGTGTCCTGCTGGAGAACATATCCATATGTTCAATCCTGTCAATACCCCTGAGTATGGGAAGACTGAGATCATGTCCCATTTCAGCCCGCTGTTTTACAGGGAGAAGACAGTAACAACTACTAGAAAACAAAAATATGGATATTATCTGTTACGTCCTTCCAGATATTCCTGTTTTGAAAATGCAACTTTTCCTTAACATTGATATCTAAACAGAAAGCCCACCAGCTAATTTGTTTCTATTTTTAATACTGAACATATTCTCAGTACTGCTGCAGTAAATGAAAACACTGGAGGAAATATGAAGAAACTGATAGAGGGAAGCTTACAAAAGATGTCAGTAGGCATTTTGTGCGACTGCATAGATATGAAGAATTAAAAATGCTACATAACATCACTGCCACTAAGCAAGAAGCAGAATGGGGAGAATTTGTCAACACAAAAGGGGGTTTGGTCTGCACTCAGAGGGGAGTGAGAAGGTCAGTTTTCCTATGTAGGATAGTGACCCACAGGTTGTAAAAAGTTGAGGTTTATTGAAAATATGATGGATCATAATTGTCTACAGACTCCATATTCCTAAAGCAGTAGTTTTGTCATCAAGGGAGAAGAAAAGGTGGGTTGGAATTGACAACCATCTAACATTTCTCACAATCTCCCACTCAAAAATGAATGTTGACTCAATTTAACTTGGTGCAGTATATGACTGCACCAAAGAATTCAGCATCTATGCCAAGCTGGTGTTTCCCTGCTTGCCATATGTTTTGCCTTCTTTTTGCATGGTTTTTATTGAGTACAGTACCACAATAAATTTTCATGACCTCCTTCTACCTTGATATCATGATATTCAGGGCTTGATTAAGTAAAGCTACATCCACATTTCCTCCTCATGTACCAAGTGAAACTTTTTCAATGCCAAAAGAAGACTAACAATGCATTCCATGGAATAAATTTAATATGGGGTGGTATTATACTTTGCACATTCTTGTGTTCTATGATTCTATATGTTCACCTATTCTCTACTTTGATGGGCATATTGTTTTTCCAACATAGTGAGCTCTGCATATACATTCTGCCCTTTACATTACACCCACTGTATTAAAGATAATCAGCTATCTTATTGAGAACTCTTTCTCTCTGTGGTCTTGCTTGTAAGGGTTTTAGCTTTTTTTTCATATGTCTGTAATACTTGCACCAGACCCAGGGAAAACTGCCAATAACAGGGAATCCCAACCAGGTATTAGATTATTTTCTCAAAATGGGCTGTATCTAGTCACATCCCCAATCTCCTTCCAATGTGTAGTATATGTAGTAATGAAATTAACTCTCTGTTCTAACTTGAGTCCCTATCATGCTCCCTGGGTACCAATATGGCCTTCAATCTTGTAAACCACAACCTACTCCTCTCAAAGCTAACCTCTTTAGGTCTAGACAATCTGTCACTACTGTGGTTCTCAGCTTATCTAACAGACAGGTCACAATTTGTTAAATGGAAAGGAGTCCTCTCTGACAAATGCTCCATCAATGAAAGTGTCCTGCAAGGATCAATATTGGGTGCAATATTCTCACTCTATGTCAACAAGTTGCTGAACAATTGCAGTGAAGCTAAACTGTCCCTATATGCTGAAGACATGGTTATTTACCACAACTCAAATGATGTCAACAATCTGAACACCATGCTTTCAAGAGATCTGTACAGGCTTATGAACTGGCTACTTACTAACTAACTGGTCCTCAACAGGAAAAAAACAAAAGCCATCCTCTTTGGACTAAAAAAGCCTAGGCCCCCAAAGACATGATTTGCTAAAAACCTCTTTCTCAGAAGGATCCCAGTTTGAGGTTGTCAGCTCTATCAAGTACCTGGGAGTCCTCCATGAGCAAGATATCACTTTAGGAAGCACATTAAAAGCCTCAGCAAGACCTTGCATAAAAAAATAGGCTCCTGCATGGGTCTATGTGATAACGGCGTATGCCTAAAGGCGATCTCCGTTATCACTCAGTCAGAGTGCTGAACACATTTTCAGCACTCTGACAACCCTGGCACACCAGCACAACAGTGCCAGGACATATTTTTACTACTTTCTGTGGGGGCTGTGCCCCTCCACATTCCCTCATGGGAGCTTCTAGGCCCTACACCCCCTACTTAAGGATTCTCAACTCCATGGGGTGCATGTCGTGGGGAAAGTAGTAAAAATAAAAGGTTAAGGATAGGCGCAATAAAATTGCACCAGCTCCGGACCTGAACCCAATACCTCAGCCACCTCAGCCATTGCCCAATCTCTGACGCCATGCCACAGCTCGACCGATGACCACAGGCCACCCCTACAGCCTCTCCACCCCCAGCCTATGCTGCCGTGCTCAGTCCCACCCCTGCGCATACGTATGGCGACATTCTGTACCTAGTTCGCCCCACCTCCTCATCAATTCGCCTACCGTTGGTCTCACCATGAGTGAGTGCATGAGGAAGGTGTCACCGTAACGGACGGCACCCTTCCTCATGCGCCCACTTCACGGGTTACCCTCCTGTATAGGCCAAGCCCATATCTCTCTAATGAATCATGGCTAAAACTTGCCAACTGTACCCTGATGCCCACTCTACTATATGGCTCCCCCATCCTGCACACAGTTAGGAGCACAGAGTGGAATAAACTTAAATCCCTATACCACGCTATCAGACGCTTTGCCACAAGGAATGGCCTAAGAGATCATCATTGTAGAGTCCTCCAAATCCTAAACTGGCCCTCACTTGATGGTAGTATAGAATACTCTGCTCTGTCCCTAGCCTATAAACTTAAGAGTAATAATGCTCCCCCAATTCTCAAAGACTTGCTAATGACCAAACCAGGCAGGCACCCCCTCAGGTCATCTAAATGCACAGTCCTCTATATCCACCAACCAAGGACGCAAACAGGGTCTAGGTCCTTCACCACAGGAATCCCAACCATCTGGAATGCCCTTCCAGATAAAGTACAAGAAAATGTCTCCCTTAAGGTCTTCAAACAAGGCCTAAAGGTGCACCTCTTGACCACAGCTCTTGCAAATGCTGCCAGTAACTAGGACCTACCATATATACTCACTCATAGTGTCCTGTATTAGGGTACTGAATTTATGTGTGAATAATTGATGTTCACAGAGAAACCCGTGGTGGCAAACCGCAAACTGCTAAATACATGTAGAATTCCTGCTAGCCGTAGCTTCACCTCTATTGTCTCCCATGGTGTGCTAAGTAGCTTCAAATGCATCAGCAGTGCCACATTGTTTCTACAGTGTGGTGTGCCAATGGTAGCATATTAAACACTTAGCAGAAGATTGCACCTAACCTAAGAAAGCCTCAGTTGTCTCCCTTAGTGTGCTAAACAGCCATTAAGCTATTATCAGGCTAATAAATACCTCACATACCTTGCAATACTGCACATTACCTTCTTGCTTCCAGCTTGATGGCCTCATTCAAAAGAAAACACTGCTCCTACATGGCTGAGTATGAGTTAAAAGCTGTACAGTATGTGAAAACTCATAGCAATGTTTAATGTGAATAAAAAACTCATTTGCAATTGGCGCTGCAGAAAATAGGAGCTTCTGTCCCTTGAAAGAAATGTTAAAAGAATTAAGTTGAGCACCTCACCCATGGTTGCTATTGAGTTGAAGCTTAGTGAGTGGGTGCTCGAGCCGAGGCAACAGGAATATATAGTAAATCGCATTGCAGTAAGACTGCAGGCATTGGCGATTTCCCAGAGTACTGCTACCTATAAATTCAAAGCTTCAGCTGGTGGTATACCCATTTTATGCAGTGCCACAGCTTAACTTTAAGACAGAGAACACACATCACCCAAAAGCTGCACGAAGATGCAAATAAAAAGGTGGACAGTTTTCACAACTTTGTTTTAAATGACAGGAAGCAGTATAATTACCCTCTAATATCTATCGACAACATGGATGAAACTGCAGTGAGTTTTGATCTCCCCTCAGATAGAACTGTGCACATAAAGGGGGAGAAAACTGTCACAGTCCACACCTCTGGAGCTGAAGTCTTACTTCACAGTGGTTCTCTGTTGCCTTGCAGACGGGACTAAGCTGAAACCAATGGTAATTTTAAATGAAAAATCCTACCCAAAGAAAAAAATGCCACAGGGTGTTCTTGTCAAGTCAATGAAAAGGGTGGATGAATGAGGATTAGTCAACAAATGGACTGATACAATTTGGAGCAAGACGCCCTGGTTCCCTTATAAACAAGTGAAGCCATCTAGTGTGGGATATGTTTCATGGGTATCTTGTAGATTCTGTAAAACAGAATTTGAGAAACAGACTAACACATTCTGCTGTGATTCCAGGTGGCTGTACATCTCTACTACAGCCGCTAGACGTCAGTCTAAATAAACCTTTAAAGTGAAGACGAGGGTATCCTGGTAGCAATGAATGATAACAGGTGCGGATTACTTTTATTAATTTAATACTTTTTAAACTGGGTTGTTTGGGTTTTATTTTGCTGGGTATGTCCTCCAACACCCTCCCACTGAAAAATTTTATTTGGGTTTGCAGGTGACAAAGAATTAACTGCAGGAGGGAATCTAAAAAAGCCAAGCTATAGCAAGGTATACGAGTGGGTTCACGATGCCTGGAATGCAATACCCACTGAAGCCTTTGTAAAGTCCTTTAAAAAATATGGAATTCTGAACAGTATGGATGGAACTGAGGATCATATCCTTTACAATGATTTGATGGGCTCTGATGCCACACATTCAGATGATGTTGAAGAGGATGACACAAATGCAGCAGAGCTCGCTGATATGTATGAGGACATTCTCCTTTCCACACAGCAGCTCCACAGTCTGTTTGAATCTGATGATGAGGATGACACAGAATTTTTGTGGGGAGGACTGATAAAGTAACAAAATTACGTTAAGATGCACCCTGACTTATGAGATGAGTTTTTAAATGCTGAAGTAATAAAAAGCTGATTTCATTTTTTAACTTCTGTTGCCATCATTTGATACAGTTTTTCTTTAGTTTTTCATTGGGTCTTATGTACTCACACACAGTCATTGATTCAATAATTAACACAACAAAGTAATTCCAACTTATGAGCGGGTCAATGCAAAGTGCGTTATTGCACTAAGCTGAATAGCACCCCCCGACTTATGAGCGGACCGACTTATGAGCGAGTATATACGGTATTCAGATCACATGAAGGACATCCCCCGTTATACCTCTTCCATGCAGTTAACCAGAAAAATCAGGACAGACTTATTTGTTTAGGCAAGCGGACCATGAAGCAATGCTGAGCAGCTCTGTCTGTCCCAAGCAGAGTGAGATGATTTTTTAACTACAAAAGACATCCCTTGCAGCACCTGTTGACTTAAAAGTCATTCAACTTGCCATGAGTGATTAATGATTTTCCAGCCTGTTTTGTTTTTTTGATCTAATTTAAAAGGCACATTTAGTGCTGGCCCTCCTCCCACCTCCGCCTCATGTATCACTGTATTTTTACATTCCAAGCATGAAATACAACTATACACAGGATAAGAGGGCCTGCAGGCTCTGATTGCTGATAGGCTGAAATCCCTTAAGTGATTTATAATATTAGCAGTATGTTTTATTTATTTATTTATAAGCCCAGCTGAAATGTAACATCTCTTTATTTCTTTTTCAGTTCTCTCTATGCTGCCTAGCCTTCTGGCTGGATACCCTTCCACCTGCTGCCAGTGTCTCCTCCTGTCCTTTGAGGCTCCCTTTTCTAGAGCCACTGTGATGCCACGAGCCATATGCAACACGCCACTGCATTGCCCCTCAGCTTGCTCCCTGATGTTGCATCTGACTTCAGCAACCTGGCAGGTTCCTCCCCACACCTTCCAGCCACCAACACAGGAGGCAAAGCTTGGGAGTGCCTCCAGTGGTCAGGAAAAGGAGTCCAAGATGGATGTGGGAGGCAGGAAGGCCTTCATATGACCAGCCACTGCCAATTTTCCCCTTTTTTGTTCCCTCCCCTAGGACACAGCCATAAATCACGCAGAGGGCATGTTCCCATACAGTGGAGAATCATGCTGACATCAGTCACATGCCCACCTTCCCTTGCTGTAGCTGTTTCAGCCATGCTACAACCTATCCTTCAGTAAGTGGCAGCCAAGTGGTGGATCCAGCATGCCTCCCTCACTGAAGAAGAAGAAATATCCACCGGATGCTCCAACCTTCTACTTTCAGCTGGCCCTAATGACCAGAGTTTATTCCTGAACTTGGGTCACTGGAGTTACAAGCAGTAGTGATACCACTGTGCCAACAAAGGGCAAAAGTGGGCAGCTGCAGCACCACTGTACCCATAGGTTCCCATGCCTAAGCCTCAGTACCATTCCAGCTCAATAAGCAATGGGGAAGGGGCTGAATATTCTGGTTGCTGCCATTCACATATAGCAGCACTCAGCATTCCAAGGCAGGAAGAAGAAACGAGTGAGGAAATGGAGACAGAAAGGTTAGGAGGAGAATTTTTTTTTTTACTAAAAAGATGAAAAAAGAAAACATTGCAAAACAGCAAAGAAAAGATAACAAAACATTGACTACAGAGTAGACTGTGTGTGTTGTGGGGGCAGAATGCTTACAGTCTGCAGATTTGCAGAAGAACATTAAAAGTTTGAGAAAATAATGATTTTGAAAGCAAATTAAGAACAGTAAAGAAGAACAGAGAAAAGAGAAAAGAGAGACAAGCCCAGATATTCAAAGCAGTTGTGCCGGCGCAAGTGTGGACTTGCGCCAAGGAGCCATATTCAGCGAGAGCCAGTGCACAGTGCAAATCTCATTAAGCCAATGTGTAACTATAATGAATGCAGGTGCAAGTGCAGGGGGCATTCCCATGAATATCCAGTGCAGTGGTATATTCAACCGTGAAACCATGGTGCAACTGCGAAGCAAATCAAACATGCTCCGAGCAGACTTGTTCCTATAAATACAGAGCGCAAGCACACAGGCACCACTTGGGCAAGAGGGAGTGAAGTGAGAGAAAGAAGAAAGAAAGAAAGAAAGAAAGAAAGAAAGAAAGAAAGAAAGAAAGAAAGAAAGAAAGAACAGACAGACCAAAGGCAGACACAGAGGAGAGGGAGAGGGACAGAGGTGGCATTGAAGAGGGATAGAGGGGCACAGAGAGTGAGAGAGACAGACAGACACACTGCAAGACAATGCACTGAGGTGGCTCACAGCCAGCAGCAAATCAACTGCCCAGGGGGATATTGGACAGCAAGGGCCATGGATAGTGCACCCTTCATGATGGAGGCCGTAATGAGGGGTGTGAGGGGTAGGAGGAACAGTGACATGGCAGAGGAAGAGCCCGTCAGTGGTATGCCCGACACAGGTGGTACCATACCCACATTGCCTTCGAGCAGTACAGTGACACGGAGATTGTGGGCTGGTATTGCCTGAACAGGGCCATTCTGAGGCAGCTCTTCAAACTGTGCAGTGAGAAGATGCAGGCACCCACCAGACAGAGCCATGCCAAGTCCATGGAGACGAAGGTGACAGCCGTCATGTGCATGCTTGCCACAGGCACCTTCCAGGGACCAACAGGGGACACCACAGGCATAACCCAGTTAGCCACATCCCACCTCCTCACACAGTTCTTCAATGCATACTGCCACCTGCGCGGAATTCATCCTTTTCCCCAGAACACAAGTGGAGCACACAGCAACCATGCAGGACTTCCACAGTGTAGCACATATGTCTGGCGTGATTGGGGCCATTGACTGCACCCACGTAGGCATTCACATCCCACCATGTCCTGAGGGTGCGGCATACATAAACAGGAAGAAGATTCTGAGTGTCAACTACCAGATGATGTGCGATGCCACGGGGCATATTACCAATGTCTGTGCCACACACCCTGGGAGTGCACATGATGCATTCATCTGGCACAGCTCTGCGCTGTGCCACAGGTTTGACCATCGGGACATCCCCATGGGCCACCTAGTGGGTGACTATGGCACAGGCAAGGGGTGATGGGCAGATCAGACCGTGGGATGGGGAGGGCAGGGTGAGAATGTTGGCGTGGGTGCCAGGAACAGGCATGGGGTGCAGCATAGAACAGCATAGGGCTAACCATGTCATTATCCACGCAGGGGACAGTGCCTATCCACTGTGCCCTGGCTGCTCACCTCTACTGGCACCTGTCATCCCCAGCAGAGGAATGCTACAGCAAGGCACATGCCAGTATGTGCAACATCATCAAGTGTGTCTTTGGCATGCTGAAAGCACATTTCCATTGCCTAGACAGGTCAGGTGGTGCCCTGCAGTACAGATCCTAGAAAACCTGTAGCCTATTCCTGGCATGCTGCATACTGCACAACATGGCCATTGACCATGGGATAGCTATTGAGGCTGATGAGGGCGACAGTAGTGGGGACAATGAAGTCAATGGGCTGGAGGGGGGTAGACAGCAACCCCCTGGGTGGAGGGATCTCTGGCTGCAACAGCAGGCGCAATGACACTGGGACACCATTGCATGGGAGTACTATGGTGCCCACAGGTAGGTGGTATGATACACATTTATGGGCCACACAAACAGGTACAGACACAATAGGGATGTGCATGGCAATGGGCATGCACACAGAGGCATGAAGCAGGGGTTGGGGAGACAGGGGCACACAACCACGCACAACCACACACAGCACCACACACAGCACCCCCCCACACACACACATACACACATGCACCCACAGACACAGGCGTTGGTGTGTGGCATGAATCAGATGCATCACACTGGTGCACAGGTGCAACTACATGGCCCAGTGGCCAGGCAAGCATGCATTCAGGCAGCATGTGGCATGACACACATTTAGGTGCCACACCAGTGGTAGGCACACACACCATCCGTGTGCACACTGGGCAGCAGCTGCAGACCACAGGCGGGGCACCTGCACATAAGGTCCTCTGTATGGATCCATGGCCACCATGGCCATGGGGGTGGCTGTGCTTGGGCTGATCGGCAGCCACAGGCTGTGCATCAGTCATGGGGGGTGCACAACAGCCCACCAGGGGTTGAACCATGGGACCGTGACCATGTCCATGCAGGGGTGTCAAGGCACCCAAACAGGCCATCCCAGGGTGTACTTGGGATGCCGACATCAGAGCATGGCGTTGACAACACTGGGGTCACCCGACACTGGTTCACGGGGTGGACAGCACACTGCGGGGCTCATCTGTGCCTGACCATCCCCTGTGGCAGCTAGCAGCACAAAGCCACCCGAGATCACAGTGGTAATGCAATCCAGGGATGCAGTCATGGTCTCCTGCATGCACTGCATCCTCACCAGGATCTGCACAGTACCCCTCTCCTGCTGCTCAGCTAACTGGCACACCTCCGCACACAGTGTGTGCACCCCTGTGGCAAGCAACACCTGTTGCTGAATGGATGCCCACAGTAAAAGGGTGTGCTCAGCCAGCAGATCAGCATCCTGGGGCTCCTGGGCTGGACACTGATCCTTGTGTGGTGACTGGCCATGCTGCACAGCCCCCCTCTCTGATGGATGCTGCACAGTGGGGTCTGCAGGGATAATGGGCACAGCAGGTGCACCAGCGGCAGACCCTGTGTCCAGCTGCCTGGTGGCACCTGCAGCCTGCTGCTGTCACCCGTCCAGCTGCTGTACACCACCCAGTGCCTGCATGGCTGCATCACCACCACCGCAGGGCACTGCCAGGGCAGTGCACACCGCTGCACCCGCAGTGGTGGTGGGTAGTTGTTCTGCCACTGGCAGAGTGCTGGGCATGCTGCCTGTGTCAGTAGCCAGCAGGAGTGTCTCATCCACAACATTGGCTATGCTGTCCAGCAGAGGACACCTAGGCTGGCATTCTGTAGGAACACATCCAGGGCCTCATCCAACCCCAGGTCCAGGACATCTGCCTGCACAGTGGTGGTGAGCTGCAGCCTGTCAGGCCTCTGGATGCCAGTGGAGGTGGATGGCTGGTCCTCTTTGGCCATTCCAGTGTCCACGGCTGCTGGCACCACCAGCGCCCCATCATCTGCACAGATACGTGCTGGTGCTGCAAGAGAAAGAGAGGCGTGTCAGTGGTGCATTGCCCACATGTGCCCCCCCACTGCCAATGCACGTGTCCTGCAGTATAGCATGTGCGTGGGTGTGCACACATGCACATGACATGCATGCTGGCTGCATGAATGCCAGCATGCCCATGTACACACCCTCCATGCCATCAGCTGTGCATGGCTGACATATGTACCATGCAGTGCTGTGCTGCCAACTATCTGGAAATCACCACCAGGCACACCCTCCATCATGCTGTGGCACATGGTGGCTGCCACCAACTCCTCCTGCACCTTGAGCGGTGGTGCATCCACAGGCCCCCCCCTCCAGTGGCATTCTGGGATGCATGGATGGCTACCACCTTATCCTTGATGCATCTCTTGTCCATGCCCACCTTCTTCTTGCACTGCTGTGCATGCATGCATGGTGCGCAGGCCCGCAGTGTGCATGCACCAAATAATATCATGGTGTCATTTGCACACTGTGCACTGACAGTGCGATGAGGGGGCATAGCGCATGATGAGCTAGGCCTGCTATTGCGCATGTGCGCACGGCACAGAGGTGGGCAACCCCTGCCCCCTGCTGTGACCCCTGGCCCCGGGTCACTCCCCTCACCTGGTGACCCTGCCTAGCCACGCCCATGCTGCACATCTCTGAGACTGTGCGATGGGTGGACACAGCGCATGTTCCTTCGCATTGCGCATCTGGCACATGTCGTGGACTTGTGCTCTTACTGCTGCCATTTTGGTCACTGAGTTCGCTGTGCAGCATGGTGCAGTGATGAGTCCCGAGAGCCCAGAACTGGACACAGATTGAGCACATCAACCTGGTGGTCTGTGTCCAGCCCCACAACCCCAACTATCTGGCCAGGTGCCCCTGCCACAGCCAAGGGTCACGGTGTGGCAGGGGATTGCTGCCACACTGCAGCAAAGGACCAGGGTGGCCAGGATGGGGGAGCAATGCCACCACCAGTATGGTGACCTAGTGAGGCAGGACCCAGAGTGCCTGAGGAGGTTTGAGGCACGCATCAGGCATGGGGCTATGCCACAGCCAGGTAAGTCAGCCCATATTGTATGTGAGCCTTGGTGCTGTACTGTGGTGTTGGCTAGGCTGCCTTGCATGCCCTGCAGAGTGATGCACTTTCATTATGCACATCACGGAGTGGCATTGCCAGCCGCCTCTTGCATTGTGATGCAGCCATGTAGGACGTGTCGGGCAGGGGCACACCCTGTGCACAGAAGTGAGGGTGATAGGCAGCTGCTGTGAATGTTTTCTGATGTGTACCTGTCTTTGTTACATTCCCAGAGCATGAGAATTGCTGGCGGGTGCAGGTGGCAGCAGCAGCAGGACAGCATGCCACAGTGGGCCATGGAGGAGAAGCAGGAGTGGTACCAGCACCAGTGGGGCAACGGAGGGCAGGGAAGCACTGTCAAGGTCCTTTGCACTTTACATGGGGGGGGTGTTTGTGGGCATGGCTGCCTGTGCCATGTTCCTTGGCAGCTGTGCGTGTCACACCGTGCATGGTGTATGCCACTGTGGTGCATCCATTGGACACATGTGCCAGCTGTTAGTGGGATGGGTGTGCATCCTGCTGCCACTGAAGTTGCTGTGGTGCTGCCAGTGCACTGTCCCATGTGACTGTCATTGCACAGTCGGGTGGCCATTGTATGGAGGGGACCACCTCTGTGCACTGTCGTGATGTGCCGTGTTGTTGGCAGGCATTGCCCCATCCCTCTGCAGGTGGCTGGTATGGGCACTCCAGGGATATGAGTTCCCACTGCCCATTGCACTATGTGGGTGGGCATGGTTCTTTGGGACATTGCATTGGTCACCTGTCCTGTCCCTTGTCATAAGTGTCCAGCGGAGATGTTGGAGGCCCATTTACTGCAAGCTACTCTGGCAGCTAATTCTAATTATGTCCACCACCATGGAGGCTGTCCTGCAGGTTCGTTGCCTGATGCTGGAGGACTGGAGGTGGTGAGGACACCAAGGAGTGGCAGGCCATGGCTGCCGGTAGTTTGGCCCCAGCATTCCCCTGTTTCCCCTGCTGTACCTCCCCCTACAGTCTCCCATCCCACTGTACAGTCCCTGTCCCCTTCCCTCACTTTCCTACCCTTTTTCACTCCCTTGTTGTTGTAAGTAGTTTGGTTTGGAATTATATATTTTTTGACTTACCTGCCTGTGTCAGTGTCTGCTTTGTGAGTGGCAATGCTGCAGTGGCCCAGTGTCTGTCCGTGTAGTGTGCATGTGTTGGGGTGTGTGTTGTGCTTCTGTGGTTCACTGCTGTGTGCTGTGGTGTGTCTCACTGTGATGGTGTCCCTCCCCTCTGTTGATGGCTGTGCCTTGAGGTGCCCATGGGGCAGCTGTCAGTGGTGTGTGGTGGATGAATGCATGGTGGTGGCACACAGCCATGATCTTTGGTCGGTTACTGGCTGCACACTGTGTTGGGGCCACTGCTTGGCATTGTGCAGCCTATCCCATGTGGTCTGCCATGCTATGTGCCTCCTGGCACGTTCAGTGCCTACTTTGTGGGCCGCCTGTGTGGCATGTTTGTGTGCTTGACTGCATGGTCCTGGGTGTGGCCTGCTCTGGGATGGTGAGGGGTATGGTCTAAAGCCTACAGGGTGGCCTCCCTTGGTGGCCCGCCATTGGCACCTCCTGTTGCCTGCTATCTGTGCTACTGTTATGTTCCAGGGTGGGGTGTCTGGGTGCCTGTGTGCACCCTGTTGTGCCCTGCTTGTGGAGACCTCCTGTGGCCTGTCAGTGTGCTTCCCTGGGTCTCTTGTCTGTGCTGTGCCCCCCTCTGTTGCTCTGTTGCTCTGCTCCCACAGTTGCCCTGGAGCATCTCTTTCTGCGCCATGGAGCAACTATGTTTGCGCCATATTCAGCCGGGTTGTGCTGGTGCAGTTCGGCTGGCTCAACCTCTGAATACGGCTCCTGTTGCACCACAGTGCATCGGATTTCTGCTGCACCTGACTTGGGCTGGCCATTGACGCATTTCTGAATATCTGTGCCGCTATGTCACAAAGATTGTGTATCAGAGCACTCACATTCTACACACAGAAAATCACAGAACTGAAGAGAATTTGAAGAAGAGCATTTTTTCTTTCAACTCTCTTTATTCTCTCTCCCCCTACCTGAACTCTTTCTGGAGGGTCTCTTGGTGCCCACCATTATCACGCCGCCTGAAGCTCTCTCTTGCTTCTCCTGGGCCTAGCTCTCCATCCACTACCTGGCCTCCTAGGCCCCTGACTCTGAGTCCCGTGAGGTGGGACTGCCCAATTAACTCTTCCTGGTGCTCTATCTAGAATCTAGATGAGTGGCCAGGCAGGGAGGACAGCAAGGAAATTGAAAGGAGAAGCCCGGCATTGGGCATGGTTGACTGGCCCCCTGGACCCTCCTTCACCTATCAGGAGGCAGCGGGTTTTTCCTTGTGTTTTTCTCCCTGACCTTCCACAGAGCTCAGACATGCAATGATGACCACTGTCCACCGAGCTCTGCCCCCAGTGCCATGTGGCAGTGTCTCAGGTTCCCAGCCACCTCCAACTGCTGCCAGAGGTCACTCAGGTACAACACTGTGCCCTACACCCTTCCCAGAAAGGGAGAGCCATCTGCCTAATGCTTGATCTCTCCCCACCCCTGTCAACCCCTGACAGCCTGGGCTCATTCCCGAAACCGGGTTGCCAGCGTGGCGTGAGGTGAAGCGCCTTAACCCTCAGCACCACCAGGCTGGCTAAGAAGAACTTTTAAAAGTAAAAAATTGAATCTGCGGAAAAAGCAATGGGGAGACAGGGATGACTGCTCACACTATAGGCTGTGCTGACAGTTTGCACAGAAGTGTACAGCACAAACAGTAGTACTGTCTTTCTTTTACAGTGCACAACAGCAGTGCACAACTGCAGAAAATAAAATTAGAAAAAAAAAGGTTTTCTTAACAAGAAAATGTTTACAGAAAGTAAGAAAAGGCTTTAAACAAGAAAAGAAAATAGAGTATACCATTTTACAGAAAAAGACCGTGTGTGTGTGTGTGTGTGTGTGTGTGTGTGTGTGTGTGTGTGTACATGTGTGCATGTACGTGTGGATGAAGCCTGTTTTGGTAGGAGGGACAGCCCTTTGGCAGTTGCATTGTAGCCACTGTCTGCAGCATCACTAGCAATTTTCCACATGTGCAGTCATTTTTGTTTTGTGCAGTCCAATAAAAAATAAATTGCAAAAGTAGAGTCAGTAAATGCTTGCATCATATGTGAAGCTTTTTTGGGGAGAGGGATATCCCTTTGGCAGTTGCATAGTAGCTCCCGTCTTTAGCATCACCAGCCATTTCCCACGAGCACACAACAATTTTTGTTTTGCATACTGTACTAAACAAACAAAAGAAATACTGTGAAATCAGAGCCAGCAAATGATTATTTCAAGTGTGAAACCTTTTTTGGGATATGGACAGCCCTTTGGCAGTTACATAGTAGCCCTTATCTTCAGCATCATCAGTCATTTCTCACACAAGCACAGAACCATTTTTGTTTTGCTCAGTCCAATAAAAAACAAACTGCGAAAGCAGAGCCAGTAAAGGTTTGTGTCACATGTGAACCCATTTTGGAAGGAGGGGGCAGCCCCTTGGCAGTTTCGCAGTAGCCTTCTGTCTACAGTGTCACCATCCTTTTCCTATGCAAGTACAAGGCAATTTTTGTTTTGTGTAGTCCAGTAAAAAAAGATATTGTGAAAGCAGAACAGGTTGAGGCTTGTATCACAGGTGAAGCCTTTTTGGGATGGGGAGGGACACACCTTTGGCAGTTGTGTAGTAACCCCTACTTGTAGTCTTGCTATTGTTAGCCAATTGTTACCTTGTCTTAAAACATGCACACATTATTGCCACCTATTTCCCCAAGGTGACTGAGGAATACGAATGTGAGAACCTCAAAAGGTTCTCATAAGCAAACAAAGGATCAGATCCTTATCTGAATCTTATCCAAATCTTTCATACCATTTGTTGTTTTATGGTAACTGTATACTAAAAATCATTTTAAACTATTTTTAATCAACATATCTGTAGAAAAAAACAATTAAACCACTGTTTAGTAGTAATATACAGCATGATTAGTAAAATGAGATGAGAAGGTGTGAACAATGTAACTATGGAAGAGCTTATTGAAAGTTCCACTGCTGTGATATGTACAAATGCCATTGACCTCTAAGATGATGATGAGTCTGTCCAAAGGCAGGCAAGTCACAGAACTCTGACCAGCCCTTATAGCTTAGTAGTTAAAGCACCAGTGTGAACCATGAAACTCTGACAGCTACCTACCACATACTGTCTATTTGATTGTTTTGTCAAAAGGCAGGCAGCTCCCAGAATGCTCTCTAATCACTCTTCTGTTCTGACATTTAAGAAAGTAGCACTGTGTATAAGTTATTAAGAGTAGTGATTTATGTTTATCAACCGGCACATTTACCACTGTGAATATCTCTTAGTTAAGTAATGAAGAAGAAGCCAGGAACACAAAAACAGCACCAGGCCAGAGCAGAGGGCAGCCAGTCAAGTACTGCACATACATAGTCATGTCAGTGCCACCATGTTGCACATGGCTGACTCCAGGGCAAACAGAACATGTGCAAATATCAGACATGTGCAGTACTGTAATCACTGCAGTATCAGTTACAGCTGACTCCAGTGTGATGAGTGCACTGCATATTCTTTTCAATGCTCTTGCTGCTTCTAAAAGCTCTCCACAGCCATATCAGCTCTGACCAGAGTTTGTTGTTTATGAAACCACTACATGAATAAATTGTCTTGTGATTTTAGCTCAATAGCTAGAATGTTTTATTTAGCAGGTTACATGGGCACAGTAGCTTGGGCAGAGTCATTCAACACATCAGACAATTAAAAGTGTCCCTCTGGGATCCTACCTCTTGTCAGGTGGAAAAAGACCTAGCTGTTAATGAAGATCACAGTGACTTGTCAGTCTGTTACAACCAATAACAAATCTGCATGTTATTAAAAGTTATGGTAATCCTATTTAAAGCTGTTGGGCTGGCTTCCCTCCATGTTCATCTTACTGGCACATTGAAGAGCTGATGGAATTGACTGTATATTAATAACATGAAGCAGTATAGCCTAGGAGTCAGAGCATAGACCTGTGACCCTGGAGACCTAGCAGACCTAGGGTTGAATCCCACAAACACCACTTGCAATAATGTGTGACCCTGAGTAAGTCACTTAACTTACCTTTGCTCCTGGGACACATCTGAGTAAGAGCACTGGCTCAATGTGCCTTTCCCAGACAAAAATTCAAACAGTAACAAAAAAATGCAGGTCCTTAGAACAAGGTAGCTACAGGTATGGCACAGAAGGCCAAGTTTCTGGTGTACAGTTTTTGCTAGTTTTGAAACATGTTCTTATTGGACAAATGTTGATCCAAACATAACCCGTGGTGTACATTAAGCTTTGTAATTTCTAGCAGTTGACTGCTGCATGCTTTGGTATGCTTGTCTTACAGTATGAACTCTTTTCAACAATCCCTTAACTTCTGTTTGAGAACTGTTCAAGGTAAGACCATTTTGTTTCATCTACATTTGATTTCATGAATTTTGTATTGTGAAAGTCAGCCTAAATCGCCAAGTGGTTCGGGTCCTGCAACACTGCAATACACCAACTTGTAAAATTAGTTAATACCCTACAAAGGACAGATACTCCTTACTTGCTTGGACTGAGATGCATTAGAACACAGCATGATGCTGCTGCTCACATTGCACTTATTCACTGTATTACCTTAACACATATAATAGAGTCCACTAATATGTAACATAATATCACAGAATTCTGCATGACAAAACAGATTAACCGCCATTGAAAATGCCTTGATTCCTGCAGCAGCTCTACATAATTCTGTATTATTCTTTGTTGCACAGGGTGAACGCCACTGTAATGAGAATTACCTTCTCATTGTGGAGTGGTGGCTCCACCTGTCATGACTGAGGTAGGGCACAGCAGGTTGCCTTTGGTAATTCCATCTCTGAGGTGGCTGCCCTTAATTATAGAGTACAACAGGGCTTGATCTTGGCCCCTGTGTTTATCTACAGTGTATATTTTGATTGGATGAGATTATTCAGTGGTAGGCCTGGAGTTTTACTGCTACACAGATGATACCCAGCTGTACCTGCCCTGTATACCTAACAGGTCATCTGCCGCCTCAGTGTTGAACACTTGTCTAACAAAAATCAATGCCTAGATGGCCCCCAGCTGGCCTAGCCTCACCTCAACCAAAAACAGGGATATCCAGGCTCTCTAGAATGGATGACATAAGTCAATCTGAGCCCATTAGTAATGACTTAGTTTTGCTGGACTTAAGCTTCATCTCACTATACGCCATCCACCCACTGATCGTTGATAGAACATTCTCAATCGCAGTTGCTGAGGAGCCCTGTCTAGGTTTAAATGAAGGCTATAGCTGGGTATCATTAACTTAGCAATGAAAACCCAGCTTATACTTTCAGATCACATCTCCAGGCGAAAGCATACACACTGTGAACAAAAGGGGAAACAGTATGGAACCTTGAGGGATGCCACAGTCAACAACAAAGAAATTAGATTGAAACTTCCCTAATGACACAGACTGGTGGCAATCATTTAGGAAGGATCAGAACCACTCTAAAATGATTCCTACTACCCAGTGATCCTCCTCATATGCTCCACCAACTCCTCATGTTCAACAGTGTCAAATCCATATGACAAATCCAAAATGAGCAGGAAAGAAACCTCTCCATGGTCCCTCACAAGGAACAGATCATATAAAACCCTTGCCAGGGCTGTCTTACTGCTAAGCCAAGAACATAAACCATATTAGAATGGTTCATAGTTGGAGAACTCCTCCAGAAGCTCCTTAAGCATACTGTACTGTACATTAACATGTACGTTTTTTGACTTTTTACAATCAAGAGGCTGTGCCCGCATAACTTGACTGAGTTATATTACAAGTGATTGGGTGGGTGGCATGCTTCTCCTCACAACACGGCACTGTCACTGTACCACAAAGGAGAGGCTGTCTCTTCATGTTGGGACTGTGGTATATTACAAATGCATAGGGTGTAAGGCCATGCTTCTGTTGTCAACACTGCACTGAGACACTGTAGTACATCAACAAGAACATTTATTTAACGCTTTACAAAGGAGAGATGATCCCTGCATAGCTTGCCTGAGGTATAGTGCAGGATCATGTGGGAGAGGCCATGCTGCCGCTGTTAATGCTACATTGAGCCTCTGCATGGTGGGGCAGAGGAACATTACAAGAGCATCAGTGGGGCCCATGCTGCTACCCACACTGCACTGAGTCACTGTCCTAGATCAATCTGTAAAGTTTTATTAACCGGTTCCATAAAAGATCCAGTTCTGGAGACCACATCTCTGGAAGGACATAGACTGGGTAGAGGTGGTCCAGAGGAGGGCAACCAAAATGGTGCAGAATCTGTATCACGAGCCCTGTGAGGAGGGACTGAAGGACCTCAGTATGTACACCCTCAAGGAAAGGAGAGAGGGGGAGATATGATAAAAACATTCAAATACATCACGGGTATAAGTAAAGTTCAAGAGGAAAGCATTTAAAAAAAAAAGATGTGCAAGAACAAGGGAACATGCTGTAAAGCTAGAGGGGACTCAGGGGAGATGTGAGGAAGTACTTCTTCACAGAAAGAGTGATGGATGCCTGGAACAGGCTCCCAGCAGAGGTAGTTGGGGTAAAAATGGTAATGGACTTCAAGAATGCATGGGATAGGTGTAATGGAACCATAGAGGTACGGAAAGGGGGGGATAAAGCTAGAAATTAATTAGGGTCTGCAGTGTTATAGTAGGTAGGAAAAATGGGTTGACTAGGTGGGCCAAGCAGTCTATATCTCTTGTCAACATCTATGTTTTCAGGTTTATGTTTAAGAGGTGGTCTCTGCATGTTGGGACAGTGATATATTACAAACGCATAGGGGCAAGGCCATGCTGCTGCTGTCAACACTGCATTGTGGCACTCTGCTACATCAACACACAAAGTTAATTAACCTCTTACAAAGGGGAAGAAGTCCCTGCATGTTGGGACTGAGGTGAATTGCAAGTACACAGTGCAGGAACCCCAGATACCACTGCTCACATTGTTCCAGCACTGCATGTAGATCCTTCGATATTGAATGGCATGGGAGCCTGATATACCACTAATACAGAACTACTCACTCAGGAATTTCAGTAAGTGGTAAAACACAACAGGGTGGGATGTAAAATACTTTGAAATCACTGTATGCCCAGGGGCATGCTAATCTGGGAAGGGTAATCCTAGCATACGTCAAAACCTGGGATGCTTATTACACCCATAAGATGGGATCACATTGTTAAGAAATTAGTAGAATTTTGTTTAAAATGTTTATAAAATTTGTGTTTTTGAACTTTTTTTAGGTAATACTGTACTGTATTTACTGTAGTTTACCCCATGGATAACTGTTGCTAGAGGGCACTGTAGGAAAATGTTCTGCTTTCTGGTTTGTGGCATGCATTTTTAAGTCAGCCATTGTGGGTTTTAATTTACTTTTGTTTTTGTTTCTTCAGATTCAGTTTTACTTACATAGAAGTTGTAGAGAGAGCAGATAGGACAGAGCAGGCTAAGCAGCTAACACAGTTCAATTTTTTTGGCTGTGCTCTGAGGGGATGGTGGAGGGTTGGGGAAATTCTGAAGGCACATGGTTCTATTTGGTTATGAGGCACACTGTCAACATGCCTGAGTGCAGAATGGAAATCAAATAAATTGGTATAATTTTATTGAAGAAAAGGAAATTCTGGCAGTGTAAGGCTGTATGCTGGTGAGGTGTCTGCAAATGAGACTTCACCCAGTGGTGGTTGATCTGGACAATGATGCAGGATTGCCACTGGAAAACATGCTTTTTTAAGCAATTTCTCCACTGCAATGAGAGTACTGAGCTTTGCCATTTTGATGATGCTGTGCAACCTATACCACTCTCTGACTCTCCTCTCTCCCTCCTGCCACATCACTTTTTGTAACACATTCCGTAGAGTGCTGCCTACTGTGCTCTAAGGGAAACCAGTTGGCCCAGTATATAACCTGAGTCTGGTGGTTGGGTGTCTAACCATGCTACCTGGTATATTTATTTATTTATTTAGTTTTTGTTGACCGGGTAAGTGCACTAGACAAGTCCTGCCTATTTTCAGGCACGACCCAGGGGAGGGGGTTATAGGTGAATGCCAACTGACCTTGAACCAGATTAAGCTGTTGGTGGTATTTTTAGTGAATTAGGGAAATTTGGCCAGGACACAGGGGAAATTCCCCTACTCTGTGAAGGCATAGGGCGCTGTATGGCTATAACATGGAGCTTGCTCAGTAGTGTCTGAGCTCTGGTTGACGGCAGACGTGTGGGAGGCTATGGAGTGTGTCTCCTCCTTGGTCTCTTCAATCTTTTTTCATTATGGAGACTACCGACGAATATATACCCATCTTCAATGATTGCCTACCTTTGGAGGAACAAATAGCTATGGATACCGCAGTTGGAACGAGTCCTCTCGGTGATTCGGAAGCTTTTGCCTTTACTTCTGAAGATTTGAAACCTGAAGATGTTTTCTTGAAGTCATGACTTCTGGAAGTGGAACAGTGTTCTTGTGGCTGCAAGGAAGAGTTACATGGAGGCGCTGGAGTGATGGAAGCATGACAAAGACGGACCAGGAAAGCGGATGTACACGAGGATGGTGTGGTTGTAGAGCTGGAAGATGCTGCAAGTGGGGAGCTTGGGGTGCGGAACACTAGCATTTTGCCAGAAGCCCCTTCACAAGACTTGGGAGTGCAATCGGAACACGGACAATGCATGGAGATGGTGGAAATGGGAACAGATGCTGAAGACATCACTCGGGCACCGTCTTTGTTTACTGGATCGCAACAGGTGGCAGGTAGGGTAATTCCTATCAAAGTGGACTCACGAATGCTTAACTTTCCCCCTAAAGCCTCTGTGGGAGTTCCAAGACGTCTTTCTCCTGACAAATACAGTAATAAACAGTCCTTTAGTAAAAAGAGGGGGATTCTAGGAAACTCTGGGACCGTTTTTTACTGGAAAGGCAGAATTCAGAGGACTGGGTGGATACAGCCTTGCAGGCTGCAGGATGGGTGAAGAGCCCATCTGGACATGGTTGGGATGCAGCTCTTGACACTGAATTACCCACTGTACTTTATTTACCTTCTGCCCCCCCCCAGTGCCTGAAGAACTGCCTTCCTCTAGTTTGCCTCTGGGACAATGCATTCCTACTGACTTTGAGACATCACAGCAAACAAGTGACATTTATCCTTTAATGTTGATCATTAATGCACAAGAAGTATTAGATTCAAAGGACCCGGTTCAGGAAGTTTGTCTTGAACCAGCAATATTACCCCCAAGTTCTATTCCCCAAGAAGGGCCTGACATGGTTCTTACAGAAACAGAACCTGAGAGAGTCTGGCAAGAGAAGGTTGCAGAACATTTATTCCCAGCTAGTACTGGTCCCTTGTTGGAGCCTGCAGAACGGTGAAATGCTGTTCATTTAAAGTTTAAGGGTGACCCTGATTTGATACCTGACCGGAAATTTGTGGGTAGAACTGTCCTGAAAGATAGTATGAAGTTCTTTGCTTATGAAATCTATGCCTTAATACATGTTCCGGGTGATGTAATGTTTGACATCAGTTTTAAGCATCCGGCTGGCCTAGAAACATTTTGGAAACAATACCGTTCATTAAAGCTTTCTCCTTTGTGGAAGCCGTACTTGGATATCCCTTTGACCAAACCCTTAACTAAAAAAATTACAGTTCTTTTCAGGAATGAAGGGGTGAACGTAGCCGACATTACGTATTGGCTGCAGCAGCATTGCACAGTGCAGGGAACCCTGAAGCCCATTTTAGATGATGAACAATTGTGGACAGGGGGATGGCACTACCAGATAGTTTTGAGATTGGAAAAAGGGCAAACACATCACTTACCAAACTGTTTCTTTTTGGGTAGAGACAGAGGAGTAACTTTTTATCCTGGGCAGCCATGGGCTTGTTTTAAGTGTGGGGTGGTGGGACACCTGAGCAATGTCTGTGACAAGCAAAAGTGTGGCTTATGTGGTGATCTGGGGCATGTTGGGGCTCATTGTCGGCAACTCTTGAAATGCAATCTTTGTGAGAAACAGGGTCACTCCTTTTGTACTTGCTCTTGGGCCTCACGTAACAGTGTAGATGCTTTAGTTCGGGTGAAGCAAGACATATATGTAGCCACAGCCCAAAAAGAAAAGCTATGCATGATTGAATTATTAACAAAAGGGCCTATTGGTTCCCATATACCCCAACAAATTCCTAGGGATGAGGGAGAGAAGACAAGGGTAGAGACAGATAAGACATGCCTTCAGGGCATCACCTCTCAGTGCAAACTAACAGACGGCGTGGAGGTAGTGTCGGTGGAGATACCTATGGAGTGCGACACAATTCAGGTTTTGGAACCCATGGTTCAGTCGGAGGAAATTCAAGTTTCTATGTCTCCCCCCTTACCATATGCAGATGCAGATTTCAAAAGGGTCACAAGATCCAAAGCGGGGAAAGTAGGGACATTTGCTTTGTAACACACTAAGGATGTTGAGGAGGTTGCAGTACAAAATTCCTATGCTTTATTGTTTGAAGATGAGGTGGATGAGGAAGGTCATGAGTCAGATCTCTCCTCGGTAGCCTCCTCTCACACAGATGGAGTCTTAGATGTAGGCCTCTCGGAGAAGCCCAAGACTAAGAATAGGAAAAATAAATGATACATGGGTTTAGCTATTTTTACTTCTTCTGTATTTCTTTTTTTGGGGGTATTGATGGCTCTGGTGTTTTGTACAATCAATGTTAACAGCATTAAGGTTTATGGGAGGAGGCAGAGCACTTTTTTAAGTCTTAGTATTGGGGATGGTGATGTCTTTTCATTACAAGACACTATATTACATTCTCTGGCTGAAGTACAACAAGCTCGGAAAGATTGGAGGTGGGGGTTTCCTTTTGGTCTATAGGTGAGAAAGCTTGTTCTGGGATTGGGGTACTTTTTAAAGGTGAGGTAAAAGTACTGCATGTGTATGATTTAGTGCCTGGACGGGCTTTGATTATGGATATAGTTTTGCAAAAAGTGCGATGTCGGGTGATTAATATATATGCACCACAAAGTAAGGCTGAAAGAACCGCTCTGTTCAAACGCACAGGGCCTTTTTTGCACACTTCTAAATTAGTTTTATGGGGTGGGGATTTCAATTATGGACTTACTACTAGGGATTGGGGAAGGCATACAAAAAAAGTATTTTGTGATACGAATTCTTTAAATACGCTTCTGAACCATGATCACATATGTGATGTATATGACGTCCTACATTTGGAACCAAGTCATACTTTTTTTAAAGGTAGGTTATCTACTCGTATTGATTTCTGGCTGGTATCCGTACGTTTATCCTGACAAACAGTTAAAGTGCGGCCTCTGGAAACCTCTGATCATTTTATGGTAGTCTTATATTTAGGGGAAGTATAGAAGATACAAATTGGGAGAGGGTACTGGAAGATGAATGTTTCCAAGCTTTAAGATGATTTGGTTGACATTGGCGTTAGGACTTTATTGCAGGCCAGGAAAGACCTAAGTTTCTTCTATGATAGCCCCATAGAGTGGTGGGAAGATTTCAAAAGGGACCTGCAGGATTGGTATGGCATAGTCACGAAACAACATGCAAACAAAGACTATATTGAATACCTTAAACTCAGAACCTTGTATCTTCGACTTGTGTCTCAGGGAAGAGATAGTGAGACATGTCAGACAAAACTTTTGTTTACTAGAACTCAAATGTTATAGTATTTAGATAGTGTAGTCCAGAGAAAAGTGACGCAACAGACATATAATACGCAAGGGATGAAGGACGAGGTCAACCCTTTTGAAGTCAGGGATGGTGCATCGCATAATAGAATTTTGACAAGCTTTAGGGATACACAGGGTAATTTAAAGGATAATAATCAGGATAGCATGCTTAGTGTACAGCAGCACATGGCAGCCACTTTTCAGAGTAAAAAGAAAGAACCTTCTCCTTTTTTCCAGGGCTTTTCTATGCCGACTTTGAACAAGTTTGAGCAAGAAGCTCTACTTACTCCTATTACTCAAATTGAAATTTTGAGAGCTATTTCACAATTGTCCAATAAAACAGTTCCGGTAAAGATGGGTTACCTAATGATTTTTATAAGAAATATAGTGAAATTTTAGCCCCCTGCCTGTAAATACTCTTTCAGGCTATTTGGGAAGAGGAAAGGCTCGCACCTTCTAAGCAGCTTGGGATAATGTTTTTCCTCTTTAAGAAGGGGAACCCACAGGACATACATAACTGGAGGCCGTTAACACTTTTGAATTCCAATTACAAAATACTGGCAAAAATACTTAACACCAGACTAGCACATGCAGCACAGACAGTGATTTTACCAGAACAGACATGTGCCATCCCAGGCAGAAATACTGTGCAGAACTTGGTAATTATTAGGGAAATTATAGAACAAGGCCTGAGGAAGAACTTGTCAGGATATCTAATGGCAATAGATCAAGAAACTGCCTTTGATGCCATTAGTCAAGACTATCTTTGGCAGACTTTAAGTCAGTATGGGATCCCGTCAGGATTCATAAACTAAGTAAAAGTTTTATATAAAGAAGCTCAAGCACTACCTTTAGTGAATGTTTTTTTTGGAGTCCCAATCTTTTTGAAGAATGGAGTGAAGCAGGGTTGCCCAATGAGCCCCTTACTGTATGTTTTCAGCCTAGATTATGTATCGAGGAAGATTAAGTCAGAACCGAGAATTGTGGCAACTAAAAACAATGATGGGCATGAATTTTCTACAATATCAGCTTATGCGGATGATTGCATTTTCACTGTGACAGATAGTGTCTCAGGCCTCCTTGTAATATCTACTTTCCAAGAATCTTCTGAAATAACAGGTATCAAGATTAATGTGGAAAAAAGTACTATTCTGGTCCTTGGAGAGAATGATATTGTATCAGATTTTCCCATTACAATGACAATAGAACAGGTGAAAATTCTTGGTGTTTATTTTGGGACTAGGGACTCAGAATCCTATAATTGGAATCTGGCCTATGATAAAGCGCTTCTGAAGGTGCAGGCTTGATTGAACTGGAAAATGTCAAGAAAGAAAAAACTGTATCTTTCACGGGCATATTTAGCCCGTTATTTTATATTTATCTCATATCTTTCCCTTACCGTACAGCATGCACACAAAGGTTTTAGGCTTATTTTTTCACCTATTATGGAGTAGCAGATTAAACCCAGTTAAACTAAATCATGGCTATACATACATACATAGATACATAGACAGTGTCGGCAGATAAGGGCCTATGGCCCACCCAGTCTGCCCATTTGAGCTTGTAAGTTCAGTTTGTTTTCCTAGAAGTCTGTTGCCCCTTACCCCTGACCTCCAGAATTCCTTTATGTCTATCCCATGCATTCTTAAATCCCGTGATTGTTTCAGCCCCTACACTTCCTCTGGCGAGGGTGTTCCACTTATCCACCACCCGTTCTGTGAAGAAATTCTTTCTTATGTTTCCTCTGAATCATCCTCCTCCAACTTCATCCCATGCCCTCTAGTCCTGGAACATCTTTTCGTTTAAAAATAGTGTTTTCCTGTACCCTGTTCCTCCCTGTAAGATACTTGTATGTCTCTATCATATCCCCTCTCCCGTCTCTCCTCCAGGGAGTACATGTTCAGTTCCTTCAACCTGTCTTCATAGGACTTGTGATGCAATCCATGCACCATCTTTGTTGCCCTCCTCTGAACCTTCTCTACCCTGTCTATGTCCTTACGTAGGTATGGTCTCCAGAACCGTACACTGTACTCCAGGTGGGGCACAGAAAGGAGGAGGTTTAAACATGATCCATGCGATTGTATACCTTTTTGGGAATTTTTTTTTATAGCTCCATTCTCCCTTTGTTGGTGCAGACATCTATTTCAGGGCAAGTTTGTTTTCAGCTTTGGGGTAATTCTTTTTTCAAAGCATGGGGTAGGGGAAAATGGCATCCTACTGACCGCCTACTTCCTAATTACGTACAAATGACAGTACAATACATATGTACTTGGAAGATTGATTTAACTTGGTGTCAGGGAAAGAAGAAAAAAGTTTTTTATTAAGTAATACTTCACTCTTGATATCGGGACGATCCGATATTTCACGTATCTCCTCATATTAAAATTACTTCATTGTTAGACAATATATTAGAGAAAAGAATCCCTCGGAAAATGTAGGATTTTGCCTGGCTTTGTGGGCACCAAAAATTACAGGTGAAAAGCAATCAGAAACACAAGCAAATCTCAGAACGAGAATGTGGAGAATATAAATGTGCTGGGGTTGTTGAGACAATACAGCATCTTTTTTTTGATTGCATTCATGTACAAGGTTTTTGGCAGCTATTATCAGTCCTCTGGGGTGAAAAGTCCTTTTTACTAATTGATTATGATATTTGGGTTTTAGGACAAATCCCAGCTTCATGGGCAAAGTGGGCGACCAGTACAATACAGGTTGTATTGGTATGTATCAAATGGTCCATTTGGCAGGCACGATGCTCTCGATCTTTGCAAGGTAAAACAATATAACAGCAGGATGTTTTTTTTAATATACAACAAGAATTAGATAGTATTTATGCTTATGAAAAACGTTTCTTGAGTAAAGGGATGTTTGAAAATTTATGGAGAAATATTGATTGGGTGGGTTAGAGGTTTCTTCTTGTCTTTCTTTTTTTTTTTTCTCAATCCAGTGATTATGGAATAAGCTGCATCTGGTTTAAACAATCTAAGTTCACGTGCTTGTTTGTGATTCTGTATTTTTTGCTGTTATGGTTAATTTTTGATGACTTTTGTTTTTGTCTGATTTCTTTGTGAAAGTTTTGTTTTTGGTTTTTCAATAAAAATTTCAACTACTCTTTGCGATAAGTGCTATGGGACCTTTAACATCCACCTGAACTACCACCTATCCAGCCAGATGGGACCTCAGTTTAACATCTCATCCGAAAGACAGTACCTCAGAAGTGTAGCACCCCTCTCATGTTGCACTACAGTGTCAGTACTGGGATATTAACTCAAATGCCAGATGTGAGAACTGAACCCACAGCCCTCTGATCTGCCAGACTCAGAGGCGAGTGTGCTACCTACTGAGCCACTGACACTGCTAACACATTCTATATTACTATATTACTATTCCTTCCGCTCACATATCTGGCAGTCTGTGTGCTCAACCCCACCCCCAATGAACACTACTGTCCCCTTCCCCCAAAAGTTGAAGGTTGGGTTCCTAATCTCACCACTTGTAAAGTCCCAAGTCCAGCAGTCAGGTACCCAATCCTGCTGCCAGTGAACACTACTGTGCCCCCATATGTTAGGCATTCAAATTGCCCAACCCTACAGCCAGTAAGCTTTGCTGCTGCTGTGCCTCCAAGTCCGTCGATTGAGTGCCCAACCCCACGTCCCTTGAACACTACTCCCCCTAAAGTCTGATGGTCAGGTGCCCAACTCTGTCACCAGTAAACATTGCTTTTGCCCCCCTCCCCAAATCCGGTGGTCGGTTACCCAGCTTCTATGCTGGTGAACACCATTGTTCTCCCCAAAATTCTGGCAGTCAGGTGCCCAGTCCTGCTGCTTGTAACCATTACTGCCCCCCAATGTCCCTGCCAGTATCCCCCCTTTCCCTTAACTCTAAAAAAAAATGACCCACCACCCTTTCTTATCCTCTGTACACCCTCCATCTGCCTCCCCTTTGGTGCGCACCTTGGCCCCTCATTGGGGCCCCTTTGTCCTTCGATGCAGAATCCTCAAGGACCTATGAGGCACTGTTGTTCTGCCAGCTGACCACATTGAAATCAATAGGGCCCATTAATTTCAACATTTTTTTTTTGTCTTTAATATATAAGGTTTTTTTTTATATAGTTTACAAACTTTTTTCTTTCAATGACTTTTTCAGCTCTACCATGACCAACCTTATAGGTGTCACATTTCAAATCCCTTCAAAAACTGATGTTTTCTGCAAATGCCTGCATCCACTGCCAACACCCATTTGGGGGAGGGGGTTAAATATTGATACCCGTAGTGTTCACCAGGGTGGGGCTAGAAAAGACCTCAACAAAAAAAGCAGATGAAAACATTTAAAAGCAAAAAAGTTATGACTTAAAGAAAAAAAAATTCAAATGAATATATGGTATGGGCCTATTCATTTCTTTTTTTTTTTAAATACAAGTTTATTAAAACTTTGGGTATAATTCATCATAGACAAAATCTTGCCAGAAGGGGGACTGAGTCATCTCAGTGGAGATGAGGATTTTATCCCAGTCCTCTCTGCTAATTTGGAGTTGGGCCTCTTTTCCTCATTTAGTTTTTATATGGTGAGTTCTATCACTATGCAAGTGCCTAATGGCCTTACATAGGGCTGAAATCAGCCCCTTGTTGACTGAGCCATCTAGGATAGCTTGGATGGTTGTCAGCAGGATGCCTGTGTATTGTGGGTGATGTGTCCTCTGTTTTAGGATGCTTATGTATGTCCTCAGCTGAAGGAATCTATAGTGATCCGAGTTTTTAAGATGGTATGTGTTTCTTATAGTGCTAAAGTCATGAATCATGTACCCCATCATCAGGTGCCTTAGATGGTACAGGCCCCTTCCCAACCATCTCCAGAAACCCATGGTCCAGTTAGGCCGGTGAGAAGGAGGCATCCAGCCATACCATCTCCAGGGCACAGGGCCTCCCGTATTCCACATTTTCTCCAAGCCCTATGCATTATTTCCAAGGTATTTTGAACTGTTACTAGTCGGATGTCCTCTCTCTCTCTTTGTATATTTTAGGATCCATTGTCCTGGCTCTTAAAGTTGCACCCTCTGTGTCTGCTGTTTCAATGTCCTTCCAATATGAATGGTATCCCTCTGTGTCCCATAGGAGGGCCAGATAGAGTTGTGCAGCCATGTAATATTCTTCTGAGTTTGGTAAAGCCCTTCCTCCCTTCCTTCTATCCACCTGCATAATGCATGCCTTTATTCTGGGCCTTTCTGAGGCCCAGATGTACTGCACGATCATCCCTTGCCATATCTGGAATTGTGCCTTAGGTATGTTCAGGGCCAGGCATTGAAATAAATATAGGTATCTAGACAGGATGTTCATGGAGATAGACTTGAATAAGGGAATACAGTAGTAGGTTCAGCAGGGCTCATTTGTTTATATCCAGCTGGGCCTGAGTGGACAGGGGTGTGAAATTGACCTTGAATAATTTTTGGAGGTTCTTTGGTATCTGGATTCCTAAGTATTTAAGTTTAGTTTTATTCCAGTTTAGGGGGAGTATTTACAGAATTTCTGCTGTGGGTTTATAAAGGAAGCCAAGGGCTTCAGTTTTATTTTTATTTAGGGTGTAGCCAGCATGCAAGCCAAATTCATCCAGAATCTTCCAGGCCCAGGGATCGAGTCATTTGGATTCGATAGGCAGATATAGAACGTCATCAGCGTAAAGTGATATTCTGTGATCTACTGCTTCAGTTGTTATTCTTTTTATCTGCTGAGCAAGGAAGAAGGAGACTACCGAAGAGTATAGGAAGTTCCTGTCCCAGAGCAGGAAGGGCAAGAGCTGTAAGGGCACATAGGCAGTAGAAAAGCAGGTGAAAAATAAATAGGGAGAAAGCGAGTAAAGTATACAAAGCAACAGCAAAGGGGCCACAAAATAAGACATGATGGAAGTGGTGCGGTGCAACTGAGATCTAACTCTAAGCAAGGAAGAAGGAGATTACCGAAGAATACAGGAAGTTCCTGTCCCAGAACAGGAAGGGTGAGAGCTGTAAGGGCACACAGGCAGGTGAAAAAATAATACAGGGAGAAGAGCGTAAGTATACAAAGCAACAGGAAATGGGCCACAAAATAAGACATGATGGGAGTGGTGCAGTGTAATGGCTGTGGGGCGGCAGTCTTTCGGGAGACGTTCTGGAAGCTGCGATGCTGCCCTATTTGCAGGCACCTCTCTGGTCTGAGGGAGGAGGTTGCCCATCTCCAGGGTGACCTGGCTAGGATTTGTGAAACCTCCTCCCCTGCTCAGGGACCACCAGGGCCACCGCCACTGCTTCAGAGGTTGCCTAGAAAGAGGAACAGTTGGACCAAGGTGGGCTCAGGAGGGTGATGGTGGTGGGACAGAGGCACATCCCTCCAGTTGTACCTCTCCACAATTCATACACCATTCTGACAGAGATTGATTCCTCTATGGAGGCACCCGTGGTGGAGACCAAGGAGGATGCTGGGAACCTCCACAAAGCAGACCCACAGAAGGGTGGCCCTGGACCCCATAGGGGAAGGAAACAACTCCTGGTGGGGGACTCAATCATTAGGGGGGTAGAACTGGGGGGGGAGGGGAGAGGGAGGTAAGGTGCCTTCCTGGCGTCACTGCTTAGAGGGACAGGGAGTGAATCCTCAGGATAGTGGGAGCCGCTGCATGGGGGAGGGAGCTGGATGTCATTGTCCACCTAGAGACAAATGACCTGGCTGGGAATGGGATCAGAGCAGTGCAAGAGGAGTTTGTGTAGTTGGGGAAGGGCCTTAGACAAGCAGCACATATGGTAACCTTCTCAGAGGTGCTGCCTGTCTATGGCATGGGTGAGGCTACAGTACTCCGCACCATGGGATTCAATGAATGGTTGAAAAACTGGTGCGGAGCTCAGGGTTTTGGTTTCATTGGAGACTGGGGGTCCACCTGGAGGGATACAGGTCTATACTGGTGCGATGTCTGCATCTGTCCAGAAGGGGAACCAGGATCCTAGGTGATAGGTTTAAATGCTTCATTGGCAAGCATTTAAACTAGCCAACGAGGGAGGCACTGAAAAGGAGCAGGGAAATCCCAGCCTCCCCCTACAAAACAGGGTAGTTAGCGAGGTAAATACCAAGGCAGAGAAGTCAATAGAGAGCAGGACAGGGTAAATGGAGAAAAAGGCAAAGGCAGTAAAGACAGGGATGGTGCTAAATGGGATAAGGCCATAAAACATGCTGGATGATGAGTACCAATGCCCATAGTCTGGGTAACAAGCTCCCTGAACTAGTGGCCTTGATGGAGCGGGTTGCGGGATATTGTGGCAGTCACAGAAACATGGTACACAGAAAACCATGACTGGGATGTCAACATACCAGAGTCACGAATCTACACGAGGGACAGGGAGGGTAAAAGTGGAGGAGGTAGATCTCACGTAAGGGAAGGGATTAAAAGCAACGGAACTAAAGGGTAAACAGAGAGGAGGGAGGCACTGTGGGTCACCCTTGAGACAGGAAATGGCACCACAATTCACATGTGGGTTGTATACAGACCCCCATCTCAGGAGGTAATGGACAAGTAAATGATAGAAGGCATTGTAAGAGAGCAAGTCAAGATCCATCCCCCCCCCTCTGGGTTTCCTTAATACAAATGCTGCAGGACATTCAGAGGGACTCCAAGATGTACACTGTGTCCTGTTTTATGTTGTATGTTGTGTTTGTTGGGCTGGCCACCCACAATCTGTATTTATTTTTATTTCTTCTGTTGTGTGTGATCCCACCCCCCTTTGTGTACATCATGGATCTTCTTCATATCTCTAGCAGCCTTAAGTTATGGAAACTAAGTGTGAAGCAGAAATGTATTTAAAAATAAAAAAAATGCTGGCTTGTGACTTCAAGTCTTCAATTAATTAGTTTAAAGCCTCTTTGGAAAGCAGGCATTACGACAGTGCGGGGCGTTTTTAAGAAGTCTGCTCAAACGCTCGCACTATCGCAAGGAAGGAAAAGGCTCTAGAAGCAGTCTTTAATTTAATAAGGGTATCTGTCTGCATTATAGGCAGAACGGACGAAAGGAAACAAAATACAAGTGAAGTAAAGCCTTCCTTTTTATGGGAGATACAGAGAAGTCCAGACTGCTGCTGTTTAAATTCATTCTGAGCTCTGCCTTTGTTGTTTAGTTAGCAGTCTGTAGAAAACTGTTTAAACCGGCCTGAAAAGTACTGGTTTAGGCACAATATTCCTATCGCTAGTGCTGCCATTTAATTAAAGTAAATTCTCCACAAGGCACAGAAGGAGTTCCCCTAAAAGCACTACTGAAAGAGAGTATTGGTAATGTGAGTAAACTTTGTTTGTGTGCCTCTGTTTCTTGCTGAAAACACTCATTACCAACACCTCTAGGAAGAAATGTGTTTGGCTGTACTAAAAGAATTAAGTAACACTTGACTTACCTGTATAAGGCAACTTAAATTATACCAAGGTAGTTTTCTTTTAAAGTTTCTATGTAGCCAAAATGCTGCTGTTTCAGAAGCTCCTGCTTCATTGTTCCCTATGGACGCCGCGCCCAGTTTCCTGTTTTATCCCTTACAAAGAGGAACTTCCCTTCTGAAAGTTAAAATATTGAGACAGCTCATAAAATTTGTTTTGAATATCAAAATGTTTTTGAATGTTACTTTATGTTTAAATAAAATAAGATATTTTATTTTGAGAAAGATTGAATGGATAAAATGTTAAAACTGGAATAACGAGGTCACATGTCTGTAGAAACTGCTATATAAGCAGAACTACCTAGGAAGCTAGCAGTGTAAGGGAGGGTGTGAATCTGTTAACACCCAGTCCTGAGATAGTCAGTACTACCTCTGATATGTAAACTATGGACTTTTTGGCTTGGTTTATTATTTTGTCATTTCCAGTCCGCTCTAGGTAATAAATTTTTAAGTTTATTCTGCTAATTTTTGTCCGAGCACTTTGTTTATCCCACACCATTTCACATTTGGTGTCAGAAGTGGGATGCGGGTTCGAGGAGGACCTGTTGGTGGATCTGAGGGCAGATTCTGAATGTATGCAGTCGGACAAGGCAGGAGAGCAGACTATCCCAGCTACAAGGTCATTTATATTAGCCACACGGTTGCCTTTATTGTCTGGGCTGGAGCAGACGGTTCGAAGAAAAGTGGCTAAGGTGACAATGGAGGGAGACGCTTTGGAAATGGAAACGGACAAGGATACAAAGGCTATTGAGAAGGGTGCACAAGCAGCTGAACCAAAGGAAGAAGAGCCACCAGAGGGTCCCCATGAGTTGTTACGATGGTTGTGCTTGAGACAGACAGAACTGGAGCGAGAAAGGGAGAGAGACCGAGTTGAAAGAGAGAGAGAGAGATCGGGCAGAGAATGCTGCTAGATGGACTGACACCCTACGGGCTATTCAGGTACTCGGTTTCACAAGATCTCCTTCAACACCTCCTGGGCCAAAAGACATAAGGTTAGTCAAAATGACTGAGTCAGATGATATAGAAGCCTATCTTTTAACATTTGAGAGAGTGGCTGCTTGTGCCTGGCCTAGAGATCAGTGGGTGGTCAGGCTGGCACCATATTTAACTGGGAAGGTGCAATTAGCTCTACAGTCATACAGACCTTGCACACATAAATGACTATGATTATGTTAAACATGCTATTTTAAAAAGATATGACATAAGTCCTGAAACCTATAGACAGCGTTTTAGAGCATATAAATTCCAACGACAGATACACCTGAAGATTTGTATACACATCTGAAAGATTTATGTCATAAATGGTTGCAACCTAACACAAGAACAGTGGTACAGATTGTAGAGAACATTATTTTGGAACAATTCATCCGGTCTTACCCCAAGATGTGCAGTTATGGGTTAAGGAACACGCCTGAAACCTCAGAGACCGCCATAAGGCTAGCAGAAGATTACCTGACTGCCAGACCACAATGCCCTAAAACTTTCATGAACTCTAGAAGCCAGACTGCGACTATAAAACCTAGTAGCAATGTGAGATCATTTAGTCCTCCTATGCTGCACCCTAGTGGTAACATTAGAATAAGAACTACAATAGACCAAGTAAAGGTTTCAATCATTAAATAATATGTCATGAATGTAAAACCAAGGCCATATTTCGTTCTGTCCAAAAAAAAAGTTGAAACAATTCATCTAGCCCTTGCTAATTGGGGCCATTATGTTACCACTAGTAAAGACTGGAGGAAGGACAGTTTCTGGCCTAGTAGACTCTGGCAGTAAACAGACACTGATTCATGTACGTTGGTGGATAAACCAAAATTAGGGAAGCAACCATCGGAGTGAAATGTGTCCATGGAGATGTTCACTGGTACCCTTTGACAGAAATGGACATACAAATAAATGGGACTATGCATAAAATGAAAGTGGGCATAGTACCTTCTTTACCTGTACCAGTTATAATTGGACATGATTACCCTTTCTTTGACTCTTTGTTAGCTATGAATATTAGGGCAGCTGCTATACAGGAGAAAAAATGCAAGAGATGGAACTGGGACAAATATTTCCTTTTGAGGGGAGGTATTTGGGACCATTGGCAAAAAGTGAAAAAGCAAATCACAAAACAGAAGGAGAAAAGGCTTGGAACCAAAAAGACACTGGACTAGAGACATTAACAGAAAACTTCATGTTACCTAATACAGAGTTTATAAGTGTACAGAAAGCTGATAAAACACTAATCCCTTTTTTCCCACAGGTAGTGTCAACAATACCTACTGAGTCTCAGCAACCATATTTTATTATTAAGGATGAATTATTGTACAGGGTAGGTATAAATTCCCATACAGGGAGGTGGTGAGAACAACTGATGGTCCCTGTCCCTTTCCGAAAGATTACTATCCTTGCTCATGACCCTCCTATGGCAGGTCATCTGGGCAAGGACCGAACAATCTAGCGTTTGCTATACCGGTTTTATTGGCGGGAATACATGAACAGGTGGCTCAATACTGTAGAAGTTGTCCTGAGTGTCAACAGGTTGCAGCAATAGGCCGAAAAGAAAAGTGCCCCTGTTACCAATGCCCTTGTTAGCAAATGTATTTGAAAGGGTTGCAATGGATATTATTGTAGGCCCATTGCCGAGAAGTACAAAAGGAAATCGCTTTATATTAGTGGTGGTAGATTATGCTACAAAATATCCTGAAGCGATACCCCTTCGTACTGCCGCCACCCGGATAGCAGAGGAATTAGTGAAAATTTTCAGCCGTATGGGGATTCCAAAAACCATTCTAACTGATAGAGGCACTAATTTTTGTTCAGAGTTGTTACAAAAATTGTACCAAGCTTTAGGCATTAAAGCGGTTTTCACTACCCCCTACCAGCCACAAACAGATGGGTTAGTTGAGAGGTTTAACAAAACTCTAAAAAGAATGCTCAGGAAATACGTGACAGAGGAAGGTAATAAATGGGACGTTTATCTACCCTATTTGATGTTTGCATATAGGGAGGTGTCACAAGCCTCGACGGGGTTCTCTCCATTCGAGTTACTGTATGGACATAACCCAAGAGGCCTATTGGACATTATTAAAGAAGAATGGGAAGACAGGAAGGAAACATAAGATAGAACCTTTAGAATATTGGCAACAACTGAGACGAAGGTTAATAACCTATGTAAAAAGTACATCAAAATAATTTACAACAATAAACTAAACAAAAAGAATACTATGACAAAGGAACAAAGCTCAAAGAATCTACTGCAGGTGATAAGGTTCTACTTTATTACCCTCCTCTGAGAATAAGTTACTTATAAATGGCGAGGCCATATCAGATAGTGGCAACGAGGGCCCAGTAACTTATTTGGTGGCTTGTCCTGAAAGGAAGAATAAAAATAAAGTATATCATGTCCAACTTGCTAAAACCCTGGTGGACCGAACTTCTCTCCTGTAACTATGTCAGCCCTGAGAACATCTGAATTTGAATCTGAATTAGACATAGCTTATAAAGGTTAGAGGTTCGAAAACCTCTCAGAGTGCAAATTAACCCACATTTAACTACCCAACAAACATATACATTACAAAGTATGTTAGAGCCCTGTAGAACACTATTTACAAGTTTACCCGAAAAATTACACATGCAAGTACATCATATTGTGGTATCTGAAGACACCCTATTAGGCAAAAGCGTACAGAATCCCTGAGAAACTAAGGAAGAAGTAGTACAAGAGATCAAAAAGATGCAGGACCTGGGGATTATAGAACAATCACATAGTGAATGGACTTTTCCTGTGGTGATAGTGAGAAAAAGAAGGTGGAATTAGGCTTTGTTTAGATTTTCGACGTCTAAATGCCATATCCAAATTTGATTGTTACCCAATGCCCCGGATTGATGACATCATAGCTTCGCCTGGGGCAGCCCGCTATATCAGCACCTTAGACTTAACAAAGGATACTGGCAGATTCCTCTAGATCCAAAGGATAAAGAAAAACAGCCTTCAGTACACCGATTGGCCTATACCACTTCACAGTGATGCCATTTGGCCTGCATGGGGCCCGCCTACATTCCAACGGGTAATGGATAATATTCTGCAACCTCATACAGAGTATAGTGCGGCTCACCTGGATGATATTGTGGTTTTAGTCCTTCATGGAAGAACATCTACAGCATCTCCAGGCTATATTATGTTCCCTGTCAGAAGCGGGTTGACACTAAATCCCCTAAATGTTCATTGGCAATGCAGGAAACCAGGGATTTAGGTTTCCAAATTGGAAATGGGCTGGTAAAGCCAGAAATCTCAAAGATAGAAGCAGTAGCCAATACCCCCAGCCAAGGGCAAAAACAGATGTAAGGTCCTTTTAGGACTAGTTGGCTATACAGAGCGATTTATTCCTGATTGTTCCACAATAGCAGGACCTCTAACCGACCTCTTAAAGAAATGTAAGCCAGATAAGGTAAACTGGACACCTGAATGTGAAGACATTCAGCAAACTAAAGGCTCGGGTATGTTCTTCACCAGTCCTACACTCTCCTGACTTTAACCGGCCATTTATAGTACAAACAGACGCGTCCAATTGTGGTATAGGGCGGTACTTACTCAATTAATACAGGGAGAAGAGCATCCAGTCATATTTATAAGCCGGAAGTTACATGAGAGAGAAAAACATTATTCAGTTATTGAAAAGGAGTGTCTGGCAATCAAGTGGTCAATAGAAGCTTTACGCTTTTATTTATGGGGTAGGGAATTTGAGTTATGGGTAGACCACAACCCTCTATGTTGGCTTCATGTGATGAAAGATAAAAACCCTCATATAATGCGATGGTACTTAGCAATGCAACCCTACAGGTTTACGATAAAATATAGAAAAGGTTCAGAGCATAAGAATGCCGACTTTCTATCTAGATATGGTAGAAACTGTACCTACCTATCTTCAGGCCTCGAGTAAAAGAAAGGTAGTGATTATTAAAAAAATAAGTATTTTGAAAGTATCTATAATAGATAGTTTATTTTTTTTTAGGGACCTCAGGTGGAGCCTCTGAGGGTGGGCTATGGCTCCATCTCTTGAGTAGAGATCTGAAGATAGGTATAGTAGTAGTTTTGTAAACCAAACATAATTTGTTTGGTTTTGGGTGGGAGGAATGTAAGAGAGAGCAAGTCAAGATCCATCTGCCCCCCTTTGGGTTTCCTTAATACAAATGCTGCAGGACATTCAGAGGGACTCCAAGATGTACACTGTGTCCTGTTTTATGTTGTATGTTGTGTTTGTTGGCTGGCACCCACAATCTGTATTTATTTTATTTCTTCTGTTGTGTGTGATCCCCCTTTGTGTACTCATGGATCTCCTTCATATCTCTAGCAGCCTTAAGTTATGGAAACTAAGTGTGAAGCAGAAATGTATTTAAAAATAAAGAAAATGCTGGCTTGTAACTTCAAGTCTTCAACTAATTAGTTTAAAGCCTCTTTGAAAGCAGGCATTGTGACAGTGCGGGCGTTTTAAGAAGTCTGCTCAAACGCCGCACTATCGCAAGGAAGGAAAAGGTTCTGGAAGCAGTCTTAATTTAATAAGGGTATCCCTGCATTATAGACAGAACGACTAAAGGAAACAAAATACAAGTGAAGTAAAGCCTTCCTTTTATGGGAGATACAGAGAAGTCCAGACTGCTGCTGTTTAAATTCATTCTGAGCTCTGCCTTTGTTGTTTAGTTAGCAGTCTGTAGAAAACTGTTTAAACCGCCTGAAAAGTACTGGTTTGGGCACAATATTCCTATCGCTAGTGCTGCCATTTAATTAAAGTAAATTCTCCACAAGGCACAGAAGGAGTTCCCCTTAAAAGCACTACTGAAAGAGAGTATTGGTAATGTGAGTAAACTTTGTTTGTGTGCCTCTGCTTCTTGTGAAAACACTCACATTACCAACACCTCTAGGAAGAAATATGTTTGGCTGTACTAAAAGAATTAAGTAACACTTGACTTACCTGTATAAGGCAACTAAATTATACCAAGGTAGTTTTCTTTTAAAGTTTCTGTGTAGCCAAATGCTGCTGTTTCAGAAGCTCCTGCTTCATTGTTCCCTATGGACCGCCGCGCCCAGTTTCCCGTTTTATCCCTTACAAAGAGGAACTTCCCTTCTGTGAAAGTTAAAATATTGAGACAGCTCATAAAATTTGTTTTGAATGTCAAAATGTTTTTGGAATGTTACTTTATGTTTAAATAAAATAAGATATTTTATTTTGAGAAAGACTGAATGGATAAAATGTTAAAACTGGAGTAACGAGGTCACATGTCTATAGAAACTGCTATATAAGCAGAACTACCTAGGAAGCTAGCAGTGTAAGGGAGGGTGTGAATCTGTTAACACCCAGTCCTGAGATAGTCAGTACTACCTCTGATATGTAAACTATGGACTTTTTGGCTTGGTTTATTATTTTGTCGTTTCCAGTCCACTCTAGGTAATAAATGTTTAAGTTTATTCTGCTAATTTTTGTCCGAGCACTTTGTTTATCCCACACCATTTCACAGGCATCCTTAGAATGGCAGAAAAAGGGGAGATATTGTTGATGGGGGAACCGAATATGCCAGATGTTAACTAGAGCACCTTTGTTGCAGCCACATCCAAGAGCGGGGCATGCCTCAGACAGCTAGTGTTGGAATCCACTCGGGAGGAGGAAGCAATCGTAGACCTGGCACTTTCAAATGGGGACAGAGAGAGATCTCGATTTGGAAGTGGGTAGCCATCTGGGAAGAAGCGACCACCAAACAGTGTGGTTCACGATAAACAAAGTCACAGAGTCAAACCATATAAAAGCAAGGGTATTGGACTTTAGGAGGGCAGACTTTGGGAAAATGGGAGAGTGCCACAGAAAAGCACTAGCAAACGAGCAAGCAGGAGGAGTGGAGGAACAATGGGGAAAAATCAAAAACAGCCATCACAGAGGCAACAAGCCTTTGTGTAAAGCAAATCAACAAAACAAATGAAGGAAAAAAACACTATGGTTCTCAAAAGAGGTGGCAGGGAAGGTTAGGGAGAAAAAGGTAGCATTCAGGAAGTGAAAGGAAACTTAGAAGGAGCAGGACAGAGAACTGTACCAGTTAAAACAGAAGGAAGCGGGAAAGGCAGTCAGAATAGCAAAGGCCCAAACTGAGGAAAAGATAGCCAACTCAGTTAAGAAGGGAGATAAAACCTTTTACAGGTACATTAGGGAGCGAACAAAGACCAATGGAGGGATAGTGAGGCTTAATAAAGGGAAGGGGGTGGGCAGAGGTGAGGGTTAAAAAGCAGGGATACCAAACGAATACTTCTGCTCAGTATTCACAAAAGAAGAGAGGGAGTTACCTAAACCAAACAATAGAAGCACTCTGGATAGGAGGGTCGATACCAGTCCTTTCATAGAAGAAAGGGTTCTGAAAGAACTCCTAAAACGGAAGGTGGACAAAGCAATGGGGCCTGACGGGATTCACCCCAGAATTCTAAAAGAACTAAGGGGAGAACTAGTGACACCACTGACTAACCTTTTTAACAAATCATGGGAGGAAGGTGTGGCACCCAAGGACTGCGGATGTGATTCCCCTACACAAAAGTGGGAGCAGGACAGAGGCAGGAAACTACAGACCTGTTAGTTTGAACTCAGGGGTACGGAAAATGATGGAATCACTTCTGAAGGAAAAAAGTGTTGAGTACTTAGAGGCCAGTGGGGCACAGGACCCAAGGCAGCATGGATTAGCAGCGGGAAGGTCATGTCAGACAAATCCAATCGATTTCTTTGATTGGGTGACCAAAGTAGTAGACAGGGATGGGCTGAGTGTGGACATGGCCTACCTGGACTTTAGCAACGCATTTGACACAGTCCCGCACAAAAGATTAATAAACAAGTTAGCCAGCCTGGGGTGGGTCCCAGGGTTGTAGCCTGGGTAAAACACTGGTTGGACAACAGGACATAGAGGGTTATAATAAATGGAGTCCACTCCAAAGAAAGAGAGTTACTAGTGGGGTACCACAGGATTCACTACTGGGACCAGTCCTCTTTAATGTCTTTATAGGTGACATTGCAGAGGGACTAGAAGGGAAAGTATGTCTCTTTGCAGACGACACAAAGATCTGCAACAGGGTTGATACACAAAGTGGGGTGGAAAGGATGACAAGGGACTTGGCAAGGTTGGAGGAATGGTCAAAAATATGGTAGCTTAGATTCAATGCAAAGAAGTGCAAAGTAATGCACATGGGAAACAAAACCCAGGGAAGAGTACACAATGCGGGGTACTAACAACAAAAATGGAAAGGGACCTGGGGGTAGTCATATCAGATTACCTAAAGGTAGGCAGGCAATGTGAGAAGGCAGTAATGAAGGCTGGGGATACTGGGATGCTTAGGAGAGGCATCACCAGTAGAAAACAGAAGTTGTTATCCTCTGTACAGACAGTTGGTGAGACCCCATCTGGAATACTGAGTGCAGTTCTGGTGACCCCATTTCCACAAGGATATAGACAGAGTGAAGGCTATTCAGAGGTGGGCAACTAAAATGGTGCAGGGTCTGCACCAGAAGTCATATGAAGAGAGACTAAAGGAGCAATATGTATAACCTCTCGAGAAAGGAGGAGAGGGGACATGGTGAAACATAAGTACCTCAAGGGAATCAACAAAATCCAAGAGGTAGCATTTTTCAGAAAAACAGAGTGCAAGAACAAGGGCACAATTTGAAGATGGGGGAGACGGCTCAGGGCAATATGAGGAAGTATTATTTCACAGCCAGGGAGGTCGATGCATGGAATGGCATTCCTGAGGAGGTTGTGGGGTCAAAAACAGTGGGGGAATTAAAAAATGCATGGGACAGACAGAGAGCAATTCTTGTGGGGGGGGTAGGAGGAAGTAGGCTATTGGTTAACTAAGATCTGCAGCTTATACAGTAGGTAGTAAGGAAATGGACAGACTGGGTGGGCCAAGCGGTCCTTATCTGCCGTCAAAGTCTAGGTTTCTATGTTTCTTCCCTTGCCCTGGGCCACCCTCTAGACGCCAGCCACTCCAGCCTTGTCTCTCTGATTTCCCTCCAGGTCTCACAATCACATGAAGACAATGAGGTCTGTGTGCTCATTGGGTGTGGGGTCTGCAGGTGGCTGGAAGTCAGCAGCCCCCGAGATGCCCATTTTGTGGCCAGTTTTCCTTCATGCCTGAGGAGGAGGAGGGTGAATGCAATGCCACCCAGACAGCCCTACGCAAGCTACCTCAAATGAAACATCGGCAGCCACCACTCCACCCCTTCACTATCCTGACAGTCCTGGCTGCCATACCCTTAGCCAACGCTAGGGGTCAGGCTGATGCTGGGCGCTGTAACCCCTCCTCCCTGGAAGAGAACAGCAGGCCTCCAGATGCATCTCCTCTCCCACCCCGGCCGACCTCCAGCAACTCAGGTTTGTTCCTGAACCTGGGTTACCAGCATGGAGGCAGATGAGGCACGAGCATCTCAGCCCTCTGCACCAGCCCTCAAGACCACAATTATAATCAAAGTACCAATGGTACTAAAGGCACCAAAGAAGGTCTGTATGAAATAATTATGTTGCGAGAAAGAAGGATGACAGGCTTCCCTGGCAATGAAAAGGAAATTGACTTGGGGATGGGGTCTGAGAAACATCATCTATGAACTGTAGTGAGACAAAAAAGTTCCACTCTTGGGATCAAACTCAGGTCTCTTACTCCTGCTGCTTGGTAGCCTGGCGCCTAATGCTTCATGCTTCCTAGACAGGCTGTGCAAAGGACATGCAGCCGAGTGCAGATCACCCCATTACAGGGAATTCTCGAATGAACAGTCTATCTATTTGAAATAATGTTTCCCAGGTGCATTTAAACCTCAAAGTCTAAGCTGGAATCTTTAAAGTGATCGGCAATACAGAATGTCAAACCCTGCTGAAAGTCTGTTACTAACATCAACAATGACATTTAACAATCTCTCTCATACTACATAAACTGTAGTAAGAAAAAAAGTTCCACTCTGGGGATCGAATCTAGCCCCCTATTCCTCTACTGCTTGGTTGCCTGTAAGTTCCACCACTGTACTAAGCATCCAATACAAAAGATGCATGCTGTGACAAAGGACATCCAGCAGTGAAGTGTAGACAATCCCTACACAGTTGCAGTGAATTTTCATTATTTGAAGAAGTGTCAAAGTTTGAGCTGGAAGTTTTCAAGATATTAACAATACGGAACTTTAAATCTTGCTGAAAGTATATCATCTTTATCATTGATAACATTTAAAATTTCTCTCATACTACATAAACAGTAATAATAAAGATAAAATTGTTCCATAGTGGGCTAGAGACCCAACTTGTGTAGATAAGAAACCCTACGCCAAGACCTAAGCCCTATGATTGACATCATCAATGAAATCATGCAGCCAAATCACTCAAATTGAATGTACCTTTGAACGTATGACCATAACAGGTGCTTATGAGTACTGGCTGCTGGCATCTAAACACGGTACATCTTGTTCAGTGTTTTACCCAACGATACAAAGAAAGGAGGACAAATTAACAGTTACCTTGGTCTGCTCCAGCATCGATAAAAAACTCTAAGGAATGTTCCCTTACTGAACAAGTTGAGAACATTCCTACTAAGATGTTCAGTGATGCAAGTCCTTGTAAAGTGCCCCAAAAATGAGACTCCCCCCAAAAGTCTGTCAAACAGCATAACTCCTCTACAGTGGTACACTCTGATAAAAGAACCATAAAAATAAAAGGTCAGCTGAGAAAATCATTCAGCGCTGAGCAAAAAAGTCAGAAAAGAAAAATACGTGGACCCTGTGAAGCCCATAAAGGTGGAACCTGTTACCCAACTTAGTCTTTCAAAGGGGATGCCTTCCATTTTGAAGACTTTCAACACAGATCTTCCAAACAAAGAAGGAGCAGGCTACAAAGCACTCAGCAGAACTACTGTTCCCAGATGAAGATGACTACTGTGAGTAGGATGAAGGAGAACCAATTGCTTAGGAGACACTGGTGATGATGACATACAGTTGGCAGCATGGGATCTAATGCATCATTACAGAATTCTGCCTGCCAAACAGGATTCACTGACACTGAAATTCCTAATTTCATGTAATATTACACTGCATCCTGGCAGGCTCCACTGCATGTCCATCTCAGAGAGCTCAATGATTATTCCACATACTGTCTTTTCTGAGAAGAACTAATGTTATAAAACTGCCAGTAGTTAAAATGGAGAGTGATGTTGGAGAGTCTGATTTTCTAAAAAGGTTGGGTCTCACTACTACAAAGAGAGTGAGTGTACCGATACAGACACTTAAAAAATGGCAAAGAAAATGTTATGATTGCCTGCATTAGCAAATGAGAATGATAAAAACCTAGAAGACTGCATATAAGTAGGTATAAGACAAGAATCAGAATACATGTACGCTCATGTTGACCCAGAAGGTTAAATTCAGGCTGCTGCTTGTGAAAAGCCAGAACCACTTTTCTGCAGTGCTACCTGAAAAGGCTCAAGAAAAATTGATCGGCGGCATTATTCCTATATGTCATCAACTTTACTTTTATGAGAAGTAACTTTCCTTAGTAATACTGCTCATCTGCCAAGCAGTCCTTTGGAAAGCTATGGCTCCAGTCATTGTGACAAAGGGAAAAACTTAGCCATTGAAGAATATCAAGCAAGGGCTGGATGCTGCAAAATATCAGTTACAAATGTCAGTGGACATAAATGACATTGATTTGTATGTGGTCCCTTGCAAACACCATTTCTGTTCGGAGCTATGTGTGGATAAGAACCATTAGATAATCTATAGCTCTTCAGAATAAGGCAGTAGATTTCCCCTTTTTGGTGATCAAGTAAAATCCTAAATGAATAAAATGAAACAACTTTTAAATATTTAGTAGAAAAAGAATAATCCAGAAGGTTTTACAGTCCCTATGGAATGGGAGGTATGGGAGAGGGCAACGATCAACAAGCAGTACCCATAGCACAGTTACAATGCTCTCAGAGGTTCCAACAGAGATAGGGGAAAGGCGTGGGGTGATCTGTCTCAGTACCACCTACGCCAACTAAGACTAGTCCTTGACAAGTGGCAGGTCAACACAAATCATCCCCAAGCGGGGGAGAGAATCACCTTTCTCACTACTGCCAGGAATGGTGCAATGTTACAACAGACACTTGGGTCCTGAAGACAGTAAGAAAAGGACTGACCTTATCATTTGAAAATTTTCCAAAACATACCAACCACAAAATTTTCAAAGCAATTTAAAAAAAGGAAACAATGCAGCTGCAGCAGAAAGTACAGAAGCAGATACGCTGCATGCAGTGGAAAAGTACCAACTTCCCAATTAGAGAAGGGGTTCTTCCTTAAGATATTTCCTGACAAATAAAACACAGGAGAGTGGCAACCAATATTAGATCTCAGATGTCTATTTTTTTATAACAGAATTCACCAGGTAAGCAAGCAGAGAAGGCCCGTTTCCAGCTGCAACTTGTGGGGGGAGGGGACAATGGGAGACATGATACATAATTCCAAGATCAGACACATCAAAAGGGAGAAATTCAAAATGGTATCATTACAGACTGTGATCCCATCACTATAGGAAGGGCAGTGACTTTGTGCTCTGGACCTAAAGGATGCCTATTTACACATCCAGATCACAGAAACTACAAAAGTTTAAGGTAGGTCAGATCCAGAACAAGTTCATGGTAATGCCTTGTGGACCAATACTGGCAACAAGGGAGTTCACAAAATGTCTGTCAGTAGTGGTTGTAGTACGCTGCAGAAACTGAATACTGTTAATTCGGAATGACTGGCTAATGTGTGAGAAAACAAAACCAGGCCAAGTTAGCAACGTAAGCAACTACGTATCTGATGCAAATATTGGATGTCCTCTTCAATGTGGACTGCTCTATGTCCAGATTTAGAATACCTTCAAAATTACAGTCTAAAGGTATCAGACTATCTTATCTAAATGTCCATATGTCTACTATTTTGGATTTTAAATCCAAATCTGCGACTAATTCATCACACCTCATAATTATAATATTTTCAAGACACTGACCCACTTCCACCCACCTATCAAAAGCAATCCCTAGGACGCTGGCACAGCAGTTGGATTTCTGCTTGCGGTAATCGACTACCCAGGTTTGGGAATGGACCCGGGAGTCAGACGGCCAGCCAGGGGAGAAGGATCGAGTGTCCCAGGGACTGCTCTTCTTCTCCAGGGGGAGGGAGGTGAAGAGTGTCTGGCACTTTATGGACCCCTGGCGGAGGTCTTTGGGTACTGCTGCAACCAGTGCCATTGCGTTGTGGGGGACAGGGCAGATACTGGATGTCATTGCATGTCCCCACCCCCAAGGGGAACAGAGCAGCAAAAACAGCCAGCCCTGGCATGATGACCCACTCTGCCCGCCGCCCACTGCCTCCGACAACCGGAGGGGTCCCAGTCCTGTGGCCCCAACCTGGGTAAGCTGGTCTGCCAACACTATCCATTGAGGGGAGCTGGCAACAGCTGAAGTGAAGTATTTAACTTTGAAAACATTGTTTCTGGTTGCAATAACTTTAACAAGAAAGATCAAGGAGTTGCAGACACTCAGTATAGACCCCACTTTCTTAATTTTCCACAAGGAAATGGTCGTTCTGAGAATGAATGTGCATTTTCTACCAAATGTGGCATCTCATTTGAACCAGTCAATAAACTGACTATTTATATTCCTAAACCTCACTCCAACAAAGGGACGGAAGATTCCATTCACTGGATGTCAGAGAACCCTCAGTTTCTATGAGAAAAGGACAGAACAATTTAGAGGTGAGAACAAACAACTAGTTGTTACCAATGGTTAAATATTAAAAAGTCATCCTGCATCCAAGAAATCCATATCGAGATGGACTAAGCACATTCCACAAGGGGAACAACTCTGTCAGTGACAGCTATGAGGGATGTGACACTATCAGACATTTGTACAGCCGCTACCTGGGCATCAGTACACACTGTCATATTGAATACCACCTGAACATTGAGGAAAAGAAAGATACTAGGTTTGGGATATCAGTCCTTTAAAACCTATTCCCTCAATTGGCAAAAATAAAAATGTCTGTCTCTTAGCAACAATCTCATGTATTGATAAGACTCTGCATGGCAATGTGGCGGGCCCACAGAGGACCACTCACACAATGCATCCAGATAGTTTTCCCTAAGAGCCAACCATTTTCTGCCTATTTTTGTATGGTGTAGTACTTATTTCTGTTTGCAATATAGCTGGGGACAGCATCCACTTAAAAAAGGCTTTTCATTAGCAAAACACCTGTAAAGTTAGCGGCTAACATTTCTGGATTGTTGAAGACCACTATAACTACTAACTGTAGCACTTATTTTAAAACTCAGTAGATTAGCCCGAACACACACTTTTTGTCTGTGGTAGGTTCATAATGGTACTTAGTAGAAGATGGACTGTCTATGCCTTAACTATTACAGCTGTGGGGTTGGGGGCAGTTGCCCTCCTGGCTGCCCCAGTGTGAGTAGTGGTGCCCTCCACCATCTTTATTCACTGTTTAGTGCCCACTGTGGGGCCCTTGATTGACTGAATGGCCCCTGACTCCCAAACCTGGATCCGCCACTGTACCCTCCTAGTGGCATTCACAATGAAGAAAGGATGCACTGGGTTCTTATCTCTTGCCTGTTTGGTTTATGGCTCTGTGTGCCACTCACAAATGCTTAACATTCACTTGGTGAGTGATTTACATGCCTCTTACCAGGAACTCTCCTAATCTGTTAATTTCTGTTGTTTTTTACTGTCTATCCATTCTCCTTCTCCCTCACCGTCATCCTCTTTGACTGCATGACAGGGAGGTTCTAAAATGGATGCTCTCTACCGTTTTTTTTTTTTTTTAAATGTGGCTATTTGTGACTGACCCCACAAATAAATTATTAACATTCTGTATGTGTGTATGTTAGTTACACTAACAGACTGGATGAAATTCTGAAAGGTAGGAATTGTTACTTTTATTGTGAATGGCTGCAAGTGAGCAGTGAGTTGTGAATTAATTACAGCAGGAGTAGTTTTTACCAAGGTGAAACTGGACTGTGTAGATGCATTGCACGAGTGATCCTCTGCAGGGCTGCACACCTTGCTGTGCTGCAGAGGATTACCAATCCACGAGACTGTTACTAAGAACCAGCCACTGTCTGTCTGGGATAGGGCTGTGCATGGGGTAGATATTTGTATTTGTGCCTCTGGTATTTGTCTGCATATCAGTGTTTGCGAAATACAGTGCTCCCTTGCTATATCAAACCTTGGTATAACGAACCCGCAGCTATTACAAATGGAGTGCGTGGTTCCCGATAGAAATCAGCTGTTCTGTAAACCCACAATGTAATCACCGCTTGCTGTATTGTGTGCGCCAAATGTTGCAGAACTGTAAAACAATGTGCTTCCTTCTACAGCTCAAAATATAGTACTCCCCACCAGCTATGCAGTCCCTTACCTGAGGGCCGGGCGCTGTGCTTGTTTTAGCTCTATGGTTTCTCATAGCGCAGAATGGAGGGGGGATACTAAAAAAAAAAAAAAAAAAACCCGAAACTCAAAGTCGGTTGGTGAGACAACTGTAACTGCAAACTAAAATAAAAAAGTAACACATACAGCAGATACAGTACTTAGCTGTCAGATAAGGGCGTGTGCAGTTGGGCCAAAGTGTCTTGACAGGGGAACAGGTGAATGGCATTTTTAGTTCTAGTACTGCACAATACAACTGTGTAAAAATTGCGCTGCCATATAATCTTACATTATCTCCTCTGAAAATTAAGGGCGAGAGAGGCTGAGGCACGCTGTTAAACAGAGTGCTGTCTAACACAGCACATTACTGTACTCCAAGTGTCCTGACTGCTTTTTCAGTGTGCCTTGATATAACGAACAGGGAGCTATAATGAACACACGTTACAGCTCCCATTCTGTTCTTTATAGCAAGAGAGCACTGTATTTTATTTTACATTTCAGATTTGTTTCTGTTATTAGTGAGGGCACAAGACCAAAGATTTGAGAGGTTTCAATAGCATATGCAGGGTTATCATGAAAAATGCATTCATGTAATGTGAGTGGTAGTTAAGAGTGTTTCACATCAGCCTAAACCAAGATCTAATACTACATTATGTGGTCTAATATAAATACAGATATTTAAAAGAGATTCTTGCTATTTGTATAAAATACAGTATTTGTCCCGAACAGTGTTAGTTTTGCACAGCCATAGTCTGCAATGGTATGGTGTGTTCCACCTAACCTATTTCTGTTTATGCCTAAAAACATCCAAACCCTCCTTACAGGTACTGCGTTGAAATCTGCAGAGATTTTAGTATGACCTCATCCATCACATTCATGTTGTTGAAAGAAAGGGTCACTCACAGAAGTAATTGTTTTCTTCTGATAGATATGATGGTTGGGCACACTAGCCCTTCAGCACCTCCCCATTAGGACACTGATGGGTTCTTCATCATTTGAGTACATTTGAGCATTTACAGAACATTTCTCCATAACAGGACCTTTGATTTTTAACAAATTTCAATCATTTTAAATATCAAATTATGGCTGCACTTCCCAATGTCCCATCTGCTAAAACAGCAGCTGCTAGAAAGCAGGAGCATGCAACCAGCACAGTGCAGAAAATCTCTTAAGATTCCATGGCAGCACAATGCAGGATAGATGTAGCAGTTTTAATGTGCCTGCCCAGTAGAAGAACTGTCTAAAAAAAGGGGTGGAGCAGAGGTAATGGTCAACAGGGTTAATTCAGAAGAGAGGAGGTCATGAGCAGGGTTTCACAGGGATCTGTCTTGGGTCTTGTCCTCTCGACATGTTCATCAGCGACACTGGTGAGGAGATCCAGGGCAGGCTGTGTCTCTTCACAGATGACACCAAGCTCTGTAGGAAGGTGGATAGTGATGAGAGAACAAAGGGAATGTACAGAGACTTGCAAAACCTGGAGGGGTGGTCTAGAGTTTGACAGTTAAAATTCAATGCCAAAAAGTATGAGGTGATACACCTAGGAAACAAGAACCCCAAGATGCAGTGCTGGGTGGGAGGGATGAGACTTAGTACCACGGGCTGAGAGCGAGACCTTGGAAGTTATTATCAACTCCCTGAAGTAACTGAGTCAGTGCAACAAGGCTTACAGCAAGGCAAACAGGATGTTTGGATGTATCGGAGGGTAGTGATTGCAGAAAAAGGGAGGTAACACTTCCCTGTACAGATCCTTGAGAGGCCAGACCTGGAATACTGCACCCAGTTTTGGGGTCCTCATCTCAGGAAGGCTAGGGACAGGCTAGAGACAGTGCAGCAGGATCACACAATGATTCAGGGCCAGCAGGGTAGGTCCTATGAGGATTACCTCAAGGCACTGAACATGTACTCAGTGCAGATGAGAAGGGAGAGGAAGATATGACAGAGACCTTCAAATTCCTAAATGGAATTAGCAGGATGAACTGTGGGAACTATGTTTTCATGGAAAGGGTGGTGGATCTATGGAACAGCCTCCTGGCAGAGGTTGTAGGGGCAAAAATGGTAGGGGAATTCAAAACCACATGGGACAGACATAAAGGAACTCCAGGGGTAGGAAAGAGAGGGTAAGCCGCAAATCATTTAGGATCTGCGGTATACGAAACAGGCAGGGAACATGAGCAGACTAGGTGGGCCAAGCGGTCCTTATCTGCTGTCAAATTCTACGTTTCTGTGTATGTAACAAATACTAGGCCACAGTCACATGGTCACGAGGGGAAGCTAAGAGGAGGGAGGCTCAGGAGGAACGCGAGGAAGTAATATTTTACAGACAGGATGGTGGAGCCGTAGAACAGGCTGTCACCTGAGGTGATGCATGTAAAAACCATTAGTGGTTCTAAGCATGGCTGGGACAGAATGAAGATATAGTACTTGCTCAAGGCATCAGAATCGGAGGGGAGAATGGAGAGGGGGGTGGAGGAGGCTAGGATCCTGGACCAGTGGGCCTCAGGGATAAACAGGGAATTTAGCCAGACTGGATGGAACTTTGGTCTTTTCTGCCATCACTGTCGTTTCTAAGAAACACACTTTTATGGTAGAACTGACATTTTCTTTTTTTTTATTTGCAAGTTAACAACCACTGCTAATTTCAGAGTGGCTCTAAAAAGGTACTTACTTTCTAATTCTGACTGCCACTGCAAATGATACAGCGGTGCTGGCCAGGATGCAATGCAGAATCTTGGATTAACCGCCATTGAAACGGACTTGTTTAATGCAGTAACTCTACTACAATATTCTGCAGTATTGCAGTGCACTGTGGCAGGCACCACTGTATGTTTTTTTAACTGCACATGATGTGCCTGTAATTTTGTAATGTCTGTCAGATGTTTTTTCAGCCCATGGAAAACCAAATCATATGTTTTTGGATTGTACTTCACTTGTAAAAAAAAAATATATATATATATATATATATATATATTTGAAATAAAAAGCAAATTCAAAAAATCTGATAAGAATCTCAGTCACCCTTGGAAAGGGGCACACTGGCACAGCAGTGGAGGTGAAAATGTCAAGATGGTTGATCACAATACAGCATGGTGCATGATAACCCTGGTACTGTTTTTTTAAAATGACTTAGTGGAAATATGATAAATCATCATACTGTATTATCACAACATGCCTATTCTGTATTCAAGCAAGCCCTGTATTTACATATACTGGAGCATAATCACCTTTATTGGCAGCAGTTTTATTTAATTCTAGCATCTTCAGTTCTTAAAAGTTCAGATCTGTAAAATAAACACACAAACACAAAAGTCCTTACTTTTAAGCATAATTAACCCACGCTTGTAGGTTATGTGGAATGCCAGAGTAGACAGTCTCTGCAAAAGCAAACTCTTGGAAATCCCAAACTGCAGAAACTATGGAGGATGTGAACCCTCCAGAGTATGGGAAATAGACTGAATCAACTATTTGGAATGTATCACAAATTTACAGTAACTAAAACGACGAGAAGCAGAAGCTTTTGAGTGTTTCATTAAAGCTGAGCCAAGACACTTCTCAACCAGTAATGCAGTATATCCCTGTATAGTCTGTAAGTAACTGAGGTGACTTGTACTGTCCAGGATCGACTAAATGGGGTTAGGAGAAAGACGGTATAAGCAGGGTACAAAAAGGAGTTGCATTGTAGTGTGCCTGGGTGATCAAGATAAGGGAGTAAGCATTCTATTGCATAAAATAAAATAACTGAAAGCACTAAACTGTTCAGGCGGCCAGAACAGTGCAATAGTGGGAAGACTGCTCTTTTCTGCAGAGAACAGTGTTTAAGTTGCCACTCACCAAATCACATTTTGCTATTTATTTCTGAATTTGGCTATCTTTTCTGGGCTTCACATCACTGAATTCTAATGCTTATGGCTGGTGTGTGCGTGTGTAACTAAATGAAATGTCTGGGTCTGGCTACAGATTTGGTGATTTTAAGACAAAATGTCAGTAGCAATTCACCAAAAGCCTACAACGTTTAATTGTCAGCTTATACCCTGGGAGAAACAAAACCGGCATTAGGCTGCTGGGGGAGTGTGACCACAGTGCAGAGTTTGAACTTCATTCTAAAAAGATTTTTTCCTAGCTTAAGTTCTATCTCTGGGACAACTCAATCCAGTGAACTAATTGCTGTTTGTGAATATGTACTGATAGATTCCTGCAGCTAAAAACCTGGAATTTGATTGCTTTAGAATTACGAGTAGCTGTTGACTTCTACCATCAGAGCACCTAACCTTTCCCATTTTTCAATAAGTTTCCCTGAATTTTAGGGTCCGTTTGATCCATTGCGTCTCCAGTTTTTAGACAAACCAAACAGCTTTCCTTGCTGGTGATAGAGATATGAGCCCCTTGCCCAGGCTGTCATACACTGAGAGGAAGAGGCAGTCGAGTGTAGTTATCGGTCTCAGATGCCTCCAGACTTGGGAAGCTGGGTTGTGTGACAGCTGCCATTACACATCTGCCCAGGCTAGGTCAACACTTGGAGGAACAAAAAAATATATATATAAAGCTTTTGTCACATACTACTAATTGCAGAATTCATGATTAAAAATGGCTACATTTGCTTTTCATTAGCTAGTGACTACTAATGTCCTATCCTTAGGGCTACAGCCAGGGTAAGGAAGTCATGTGGGTTAGAATACACTGCCCCAAGACACAGTGGCCACAGGGTCAAAATGAAGTTTTGTAGCCACAAGCCAGCATAACTAATGACTGGTAAAATCTACCGGCTTCACAGATGTTTCCACTAGGCCACCTTATTTATTGAAATATTGCTTTCTCTCAAACATGCCAGTAGGGCTGAAGGTAAATTTTACTGGCCCAATACAAAATCTACCAGCATTTGACTAGTGGGCCAATGCTAATTCTGACACCATGGTGACACATGTCCACTCCTCTGTCAGCGAGTTTTTCAGTCGGATATGTGGAGGGTGGGCCTGGTCTCTGTCTACTTCCAACTGACACACTAGAAAGGATTCCCACCTTAGGTCATGCTCCCAGTTGGTGGAAATGGGGGAACCTGGGGACCTGAGTTCTGGTTTGACTCAGTTCAAAATGGGAGGGGCTGCTCCTGTGTACAACTTACTCACCCTCCCCAGGCATAAAACAGACTAAAGAAATTGTAAAAATACAACATATAATTAGGAAATATGTCCCCAGACCCCTATAAGTTATATTCTTTTATATAATAGTGGTGGGTTTTCCCCAATGAATTTTGTCAATTTCCAACACTGAAGTGGATGCAAAAGAGAACTAGTGGTTGTGCCAAGGTTGATGTTGCTGCTATGCACACCTCTTCTAACTGCAGCATCTGGACCCCAGTCCACTCCCCTACTGGCCAATTCCATAGTAGTACATCAGTGGGCAGACAATGAATTTCTGCTATCCAATGGTAGCAACTCCAGCAAACATAGGATCCAAGAGTTGAATATCAGCTGAGGAGATCCTAGCCCACAAGGTAAGGAGAAAAACAAAAAGTAAAATAATATCTGATGCTGGCATGTTTTTCAGCTGTCATGCGTTATAAGGAACGCTGTCATTTTCCCGCTCACAAACCCTCTGACCCACTGGGAGAAGGAGATATTCCACTATTTCCACATTGCCCACCGAGATTTCAAAGCAGAAATTAACAACATATAATGCTCAGTTGTCTGCAACTATTATAAATACTGCACTGACAACCACAGTATTCTGAGTTTGCAGAGTCATAGTTTGGTGACAGTAACGTTCTGGTTATGTTTGACACGTCCCGTCACACATTTGTGTGATGAAAAGATGAGAATGAACGCAGGTGGCTTTCAAGAAAGATAACTCATAGGACCCAATCTACAGACTTCACGGGAGTTATAAGAAAACTGAACAACTGCAGCTAAGACTAGCAATGAGCAGCCAGGAATGACAACGATATTACGAAAACACATCATAAGCTACATTTTAATACAATTTTAAAACAAGTCCATAGCTGAATTTCAGGGTTGGCTTCAAGCCACCGCCTTCCCGCTAAACATGGATCGGTCTTAGTTATGTTTTGCTGGGCTGATGTACAGTCCCGACTACCGCGGACCAGCTCCACTCACCCTCCAGTTGCCAGGTACAGTTAGTAGGTTTTACGCCTAGATTTCAGCTCCATGGTACGCTGCTATTGCGGCCGGAAGAAGCTGCCCGGACCGGAAGTTTTGTTAAGTACGCGGTCCCTTGGATTCTGTGCCCTCCTCCACCTGCCAGAACGCTATAGGAAGAGCGTTCCCCAGCTGGCTGGTCTGGAGCCAGCTTCGAGCTGTACGTCGGCTCCGCATATCCCTGCTCCCAATTGGTTGCCTGCCCAGATGTACACGCCTACACGTGCGCTGGTGCGCATATTCTGTAGTGTGTCGGCGCGCATTTTAAAGTTGCAGCCTTGCACGGCTTTAGTTGGAGAGAGCGGTTGCAGTTAATGCTGCAGGTGCCATGGCGGACAGGAAACAGTATGTCCGAGGGGAATGCACGTATAAGTTTTTTCCCACAGAATTTGTCTATACGTAAAACGCACCGGCAACTTGTGGATGTCAAATCTCGGAAAGCGCTCATTGACATCCACAGGATTTTAGCGTCGCGCTTTGTTTAACTTTAATTTTTTTTTAGGTTTAAATGCGGTAACAGTGTATTGTTTGTGTGTGTGTGTGTGTGTGTCTAGCAAACTACCGGTCAGCGATTAATGTAAAAAGCATGCACTGTCATTACAGTATAGTCGTAGCATATATGTTATTTAAAATGCAACAGTAGCTATGCCCATTAGATTTCTATGGCAGCAACATTGACATCCACAGCTATTTCGCCGAGGATTCATTATTTTCGCATCATGTTATACTTTTGGATGTTTATTGTGTAGCCCAGACTATGTGGCACAGAATGACGTTGACAGTCTGCAGTGTCATTACTTATCACGGATATACTGTATCTATTATAGCGGCGCGGTCAGTCAGGGTTATGAAGCCACTTTAATGTTAAACTTGAAATTTGCGCGTTAATAACTTTGGACCCGTCCAACGGATTTGCATGAAATTTGGTGTGCGCAGTGGGGCATGGTAGATATCTTGATTTGCCAAATTGCGTTTTGTTCAGATTTACGGTTTTTGCACAGTGAATAGCTGGGAAATGCACTTTTTACCAATTTTGAGGGTAGTTTTTCGGATGTTGTCCATGGCGCTGCGTGGCTACCATGTGGCATACCGTCAAAGATTTGGCACATATAGAAAGAGATTGAGTCAATGAACATCTCATTTTTGTTCAGTGAAAAATATTAATCCATTCAAAAGTTATTAAACTGTTTAGCTCTCATTATAAGTCTGTGGAAAAATTGATATGGTTGTTTTGTGAAAGAAGAATGGGGTTTTGGCCATCTGGTCACTCCTCACAATCAAAAGAATTTGCAGGCTCGCGATCAAAGATTCTTTGATCCGAGAAATTTATCGATCACAGTGGCCGCCATCTTGTTTTCAGTTTGGAGTTGGAAAAAAAATATTTCAGTCCAGGGGTGACTTCTGAAGTAAAACTTGGATGGGTTTTGCTCAGGGGGCTTCCCTCTATCGAGCCATGCCTGTGGTTTAATATAGTTGTGTTAATAAATGGAGTTTTAAACTTTTAAATTCTTTGATGGTGGCTCGCTTACTATCTTTGATCATGAGCTTTAAATTCTTGATCGCGATCTTCATTCATGAGAGAGGGACAAAAGGGCCAGATTTTTGGGTTGGGGGGAAAAAAAAAATCTCAATACCAGGGGTGACTTGTGAAGTAAAACTAGGATGGGTTTTGTTCAGGGGGCTTCCCTCTATCGAGCCATGCCTGTGGTTTAATGTAGTTGGTTCAAAAATGGAGTTTTAACGTTTTTAAATTCCTTTGATCGCGAGCCTGCAAATTCTTTGGTTGCAAGATTTCTTTGATCGCAAGCTTCGTTCGTGGGCGGGACGAGATGGGCAGATTTTTGCTGGACCAGATGTCTCTGGGAGGCCCAGATAGCCCAGATTTCACGTCCAGATGTCCCATCATGATCAAAGATGATCTTTGATCACAGGTCATGATTATTTCTCACAATGAAAGAATTTTTAACGGTGCAAAAACTTTAAAATTAAATATCTTGGAAGCGGTTTGGTCTTTTAGCTTTGAAATTTCGAGGGTGTTGAGGGGATGTCCAGTAGATGTGAATTATGGTGTTTAGATGTCGGAAAATTTATTTGCTGTGGAGATATTGCATGATGCAGTTTACGCTTTGCGGATAGCGTTCTGCATTGTGGTAGTGGCTTGACATTTATAGGGTAGCTAGCCTTACTGCCACGGAGGTAATTTTCAGTGGTTAGGTGTGTAAAATGTAAACAGATGCAGAATTATGCCTCTCCGACAAATACAAATTTGGTTTGTTTCAAGTTGTGGGCCCGCGCTCCCACCAATATGTGCTCCCACTAATACATATTATATTCAGTATGGCCCCACGCTCCCACCAACTTGCGCGACATTGTACTTTACTATGCTTTCTCAAAAAGTAAGGAAATTCTTTGCAAAAAACTGCGTTAATGCAACAGTTTTTTTTTTTTTTTTTTTTACAGCGACAAAAGTAAGGAAATTCGCAGTTAGGGTTACCACCCCACCCCCACCAACAGGCATCGGGGTGTGCGTTGGGGTCGTCGATCCTAACTCTCACACAATTCTCCTATACTGCACCACCTCAGCTTATTTACACATGGAATGGGGTGAGAGTTGGGACCAACGACCCCAACACACTCCCCGATGCCTGTTGATGGGTTTCGGGGTGGTCATGGGGTGCAAGGGGTGGTAACCCCAATGGCGAATTTCCTCGCTTTTGTTGCTGAAAAAAAAAAAAACTAACTCTTGCATTAACGCAGTTTTTTGCAAAGAATATATATGTATATATGTGTGTGTGTGTGTGTGTGTGTGTGTGTGTGTGTGTGTATACACATACATACACAACTGAAGCACTGTTTAGATGGACTAACTACCCAATGGATTAACTATATCTGCCTATTGAAATTAACGGAATAAATGTGATATAAACATTCTTGGAATTAATTAAACGTATAATTAGCATATGCTATTAAATGTTGTGCTGCCAAGTCAATTGTGCAGTGCTCTAAGAAAATTATTTTTGAAAATTAAAAGTTTTAAAAAGTAAAGTTTTGTGAAGTTGGGCATGTGATGTTACCAATGCAGGCAAAAAAAGAAAAAAGTATCACTGCAATCCATCCAGCCACACTAAAGCTTGTTTCATCGATGGATGACCTGTTGTCTGCACACTCTGAATTGACATTTTCGTTATCACTTAGATTTCCCTGTTGTACACTGTCACCCTCTACCGCCCTCAGCTGTGCTGTGCAAGCATGGCAGTGAAGTCCCTTGGCGTCTAATGTAATTCCCAATCCTGGATCATGGAACAACATATTAATACTGATTGCTGTGGTGTCTGGTGGCACCACCCATCTTCCGATGCCCTGGCCTGACATTTGCAGTGTCCCACCAGGCATCATAGGTGGTGGTACCACTAGACACCACATCAAGTAGTACTAATATGGCATTGTGTGACATGAGGGTGGTGGATGGCAGTAGACAGCATTGAAAATCGCTGACTTAGTTGCACAGGACAGTCGATAGGGTATCCATAGACTCAATGGGCCATGGTCGGCGTGATGAACTACCTTTTTAGTAACGTGCCCTTAGGTGTAATTTGCCAGTTTGGCGTGCATATGTAACACCACCTTCCCAAAGTTCACAAAATAGTTATTTTTGAAACTTATCTTCTTACCCCGAGCAATCCCTAAGTGATTTCTCCATTATTTTACTATACACGTTTATTTGCATGGAGAGAGCACTTACTCCCTTAAGTGTGGTTGATGGTGATAAAAATGTATGGTCATGGTATATTAATGTCAGTGCACGCTGTCAGCAGTGTTCTGTACCACAGAGTCCTGTCTACACCGAAACCCCATACACACAATTGTGACTTTGTATGTTAAAAAATTCAATATAACCACTTACTAGAGCACACTTCCTGATTTTTTTACAACCACAAGATGGCGCACTGCCTCATGTGCTGATGCTCTGCAGCTCAGATAATCGTCACCATTCTAATCTTCTCTTCTAGTTCTGTGCATTCGGTCAAGTTTCTGTAGCCATAGAAATATTAATGAACTTGTACGAAATTAAAATTTTGACATGAAATGTAAACATGCAGCATCCACCATTTTCCATAGTCCTGGGCTCTACAGGAAATAAACAAATTGACTCAAATAGTGTATTCCTTGCTAAAAGCATAATTAGGGTGAAGGCTGTGGGTGGTGTGATCCTCAGATTATTAGACTTTATTGCAAGCTTTAACTATGCATACTTTTTGTATCTCTGTAGGACATAATAATGTTAACTATCTTTACTGTGATTTCTTTTGTTTTATGCAATGGCACCCCATCCCGTCTCCTGGTAGTAATACCTCTGCCAGTGACCCCAGCATGCCACTGACCCGCCTTGCAGCCTTTGTGCACTGCTTTTATATCTTAAGGTCATCAGATATGATAACCCCTAGGTCCCTTTCCTCTTTGGTGACAGTCAGCACCTTCCCCATCCCGAGTTATCCACAGGGTTCCTCTCAGGTGCATTGTCTTGCACTTTTGGCATTGAAACTTAGTTTGCAACACCACCATCTTTTTTCAAGCTTCTCCATGTCCCATTCGTTTCTGCACCCCTTCTGGAGTATACACCCTTTTGCAGATCTTGCTGTCATCTGCAAATAGGCATACTTTTCTTTCCAGCCCCTCTGCAATGTCAGTAATGAAGACATTGAAAATTAATTGTCCCAGTACTGATCCCTGTGTTACTCCGCTGGTCACCCCTCTCTCTCCCAATTTGATTTACCACTACTCTCTGCCCATCAGCCAGTTTCTAACACAATGTATCATCTCATGCCCCATACCCAAAGTACTCATCTTGTTAACCCGCCTTCTGTGTGAGACGGTATGGAAGCCTTTGCCGAAATCTCTGTAGGCAACATGTACCGCCCATCCCTGATTCACTTCCCTAGTCACTCAATCAAAGAAATCTGTCAGATTTGTTTGACAAGACCTTCATGTTGTGAATCCATGTTGCCACAGATCCAGGGCACCATTTAATTTCACGTGTGCCAGTATCCTTTCTTCCAGCAGTGTCTCCGTGATCTTCCCCACCACTGAGGTGATGCTGACTGGCTTGCAGTTTCCCATTTCCTCTTTCCTGCCACTTTTGTGCAGTGGGACTACATGAACTCTCCTGCAGTCCTCTTGAACCATGCCTGTGTTCAGTGATTCTGTGAAGAGGGTGGCCAGAGGAGCAGGTAGTTCCCTTCGCAACTCCCTTAATATCTTCATGTGTATGTCATCTGATCCCATGTCTTTATCTACCTTCTGCTTTGTGAGTTCCTCCAGAACTCACTCTCCACTGTGAATGGACAGGTGTCCACTTCTATCTCCTCCACCCCATGGCCTCTGCTCCCCAACAGTGGTCCTTGAGCCTCTCCCCTCCTTAGTGAATGCTGTGCATAAGTATTTGGTCAGTATTTCTGCCTTGTGTAGATCCCCCTCCTCACACTCTTCCTTCTTCCCTTTGTGCCTCGCAACCCTTCCCCACCCCCTTTTTTTTCTGTCTGTTCCCCTTTTTCACGGGTCTGTGCGAAACAGTCCTCTGTCTGCTGCTGGATCCATGTCTTTTCATCGCAAAAATTTTGTCGCGTCATTTACCGCGTACAATTTTATCGTCGAGTACTATTCTCGCGCAGTTACTCTTCCGCCGCATGACAGTTTATGCACATAAATTAGCCTGTGTTTATTGCGCATCCACCTACTGTGCTTTTGTGCTACAGACATGCCGCTGAACTATGTCAGGAGTATCCGAGGCAAACCAATGTTGTTGCAAAATGGATATCTGTATAGACTTGAGCGAACATATGGAGAAAAGCAGTACTGGAAGTGACGACAGTATGATACCTATAAGTGCCCAGCAAGAGTTCACACGAGTGCGGATGACATAATTAAATACATACAGGAACATAATCATGTTCCTGATGCAGGTGCAACTCTTGCACTTCAGTCAGTGAATGACATGAAAGACAAAGCCAGCTGCTCGCAGGACAGTACCCAGCAGCTTGTAGCAAGCGCTACTGGTGGACTCAGCCAAGCAGTCTGTGCAAAATGCCGCCTGTTGGTAGCCTTAAGCACACTGCTCAGAGAGCTGCATAAGGCAGCGGTCGCATCATCGCAGCCTGCATCCCTGTTCAAGTTAGATATTCCAGCTGAGTACTGGAATATCGAGAGAGGGAGCTATTTCTACAGTATGATTCGGGCAATGATGACAACTATAGATTTTTAATTTTTGCAACCACACACAACATGCTGTACATGCATTCAACCCCTCACTGGTATGCAGACGGCACCTTCAAATGTACACCAACAATATTCACTCAACTGTACACAATCCATGGTGTTAGGCATTCAGCAGTAATCCCATCTGTTTACATTCTAAAGTCCAACTGAAAGCTATGCAAGGGTATTGCAACAAATAAAAAGGCTATGTCCTGAACTAGCACCCCAGTCTATCGTGACAGATTATGAACTGGCAGGAGTAAAGGCGTTTCAGACTGAGTTTCCAACCAGCTTGCACTAGAGGTTGTTTTTTCACCTGTGCCAAGCCATATAGAGGAAAGTACAGGAAAGCACAGTAATACACAAAAATTACACTGTTGATGCTGACTATGCACTGCAGATTCGAATGCTTCCAGCACTTGCATATGTTCCACCAGCTGATGTTATTGAAGCATTTGAACAACTCAGACTAACCACAATTTATATGACTAATGACTCACCAACTAGCCCCTTGGTAGATTATTTCAAGACACCTGGATAGGGAGGCCAGTTGGTTATTATGGTCGAGACCACATTTGCAATAGAATTTTGGAACTGCAACTCAGCTGTGACTGGGACTACCTCACACTATAAACTCAGTTGAAGGGTGGCACAGAAGTTTTAATAGTCTTCTTGGTGCCTGCCACCCAACAATTTGGAAATTTGTTGATGCACTGAAGGTTGAACATAATCTAAATGAACTGCATATGGAGCAATACCTTGCTGGCATCAAACCTCCTGCTCCCAGAAAAAATACAGGGACACCGCTCAAAGGATTGTGAAGGTAATTGAATCATACTGCGGAAACAGAACGGATGGACTATTTACGGTAATTGCTCATAACTTCAATTGCAAGTATAAGGTATAAGATATAAGAATTTACCTGAACTGATTTTAAATGAGAACACAATAAAGATTTACCTTTTAAATTTGGATCTTTGAATACGGTGGATAAATGAGCTGACTTGCTTGCTTGCTTGCGGACAGAATTAACTGATTTCATTGGTGTACAGCAACATGAATTGATTGGTGGACACTGTACTGACGAATCAATCAGCACGCAGACACGGAGACATTAGGAAAAAAGGTATGACAAACTGTCTTAATTTTGTCAGAGTATATGTCAGTCTGGATAGCAATGTTATATGTGATGGCATCTGTGCTGTAGCTGAGCTGTCTCTCGTATCCAGAGCACCCATGCACTGTGCTGTAGCTGAGCTGTCTCTCGTATCCAGCTCCTGCTGTACCCTTTCTCTCTCTCACTCTCGCTCTCCACTGTCTCTTTCTTGATGCGATGAAGTGTCGCAAGCGATTATATGTAGCATACAATGAAATAAATTGTGATGTACTGTTTACGCTGAATTGCTTGCAGTGAAATGTTTACGAAGAAATGACGTGAACCTCTGTTCCTTGCCTCTCCTAACAGCTTTCCCTGCTTCCTTTAGAGATTCAAGGTACATGGTATGAGGGGACAAAAGGAGGAGGACAGTGAGGTGTACTGTACACCTCACTGTCCTCCTCCTTGGTCCCCTCATACTTTCTGAAACTTTTGCTTTTAGCCTTACTTTGCTACCTCTTTGGAGAACCATAGTGGGTTCCTTCTTCTTTTCCTTTTGGTCACTATCGTAACGCATTGGTTATTTATCTCTGAACTCCTAAATGTAATATTTTTGCTCTTGTGTGTCGCTACATCACAGCTGCCCTTCCACCAGGACTCTTTCAGCTGTCTTCCCATTTCTCCATATCATGTCCACAATTGATTTATCCCTGGTTTGGTCATGCACCAGCTGTCTGAGTCAACCCCTGCAGTGATTCGGGATGGCGTGCTTCTGGCTGAAGCATCTGCCTGGGTGGTCCAATCCACGTCCGCCATATTTAAGTCCTCCATCAGCAGGATTTCACCTTTAGCACTCATGTCATGAATTTCCTGCACTAGTACCCTGTCCACTTCATCCCTCTGTGCGAGGTATGTAGATCACCCCTGTACATACTGCTGTGCCATTCCCTGGTTCAGGGGTAACTCACATTGCCTCGGCCTCCCCCTGTGTTTTCTGTAGTTATGTGGCCATCATACCATCACATCTAGTGAGACAACGCACCATTCATAGCCAACTTAATGTCCTGTGTTGATGCACGCTAGTCAAGTAGTGCTGCATTGTCAGGTTACTGGGCTGTATGCATCACCTAAGAAACTGCAGCACCCCAAGAGATAGTGCTAGTAGCCGTTGCATGATATTGTGTCACAGCTGGGAGATTGGAGATCTTGGAGTGCCATTGTACACTAGGAACATGCAGAATGGTGTCGAAATCAGTCCCGAAATCTAAGTAGATCAGTTCAATTACTCTACCCATTTCTGTGCTATTCTGTAGTGCTGATGGATGTGTGTGTATTGGTTGCCTCTACCCTTGTGCTCCCATGCCAGAAATGCTGAGCTATTCACTTTCGTGTAATGTGATCCCGCTCCCGCTAGACACCCGTCCCGGTGCCAATCAACCAACCATACCAATCCCTGCACCAAGTACATCATCCAGCCACATCCTCCTTACTTTATGCACGCTTGCAGTGATCTACTGTTACCTACTCAGCTGACTGCCGTGTGTGATGTTAAGAGCATGCGTTCAGTATTCAGTTTATGGTAACACTGGACAACATTAACTAATTATGTCGGACCACTTAACATACCATGTTTAAAATAAAGGAATAAAGAAATACATTTAAAAACATGTTTTATTATTATGATGTTTTATTGCAGAACTTAAAAATAACCTAATCATTCGATTAACAATATCAATCTGCACTTATTATACAACATTTTAGTTATATTGTTACCATATATAGAATATGACATCTTTGTGCGATGGTGCATTTATGCGCGGTATCATTGTTGAAATTGTCCACGAGGCATTTTTAAGGAAATTTCGATGTAAGGCAGTCACCTCGCACACACAGTGGTGGCTGCCCTCATCGGCTGTCATTCTATCCTGGTTTTAATGATAAAAGTACGTGGTACCCAAGGAGATGCCTCGTAATTTTTATTTGTATACTGGAGCCCTCTGCAGTTTGAAGGTCCGGGTTCGGCCGCCACACCCCATTGAAATGAATGGGACTTGATTTCTGATTCGTTTTTAAACTACAAAATGGTCACTTATGGCGCATGATTCCTGTCATTTTGGCGGTCATTGGATTCCTGTCAACTAAATGCCAGTCGACATAAAGAATGTCGAACTGGCATAGTAGAACCGCACAGTCCGGCCTTGGCAGTGGCTTTTAAAAAAAATGTAATCGACATACAGACTGGTGTCCTATATGTGACCGTGTTGAGTGCTCAACTTAAGTGCCTTCCTACTGTATGCTTTTGTTTTGTACCACCACCTTCCATGTGCGTGACCTTCAGGAACATTGTGTGCACAATTATGTTAAGATCCATGTTTACAGTTTTTGTTTTCACTGGATGTAAAGTCCTTAAATACATGTTCTGAAATGGGTTATCCATAATCATTACAGCCTGTTGTGATTGTTTATTTTGCTGTCCCTTGAGTTTTGCTTCTTCATTGTTCAGTAGCTCTGTAACAGCAGTTCTGTAAAACTAACCAGAGGAGTTCTATGTTAATATCTTTTCTCTGATCTGTCATACTATACCTTGGCTTTACAACCTAGTGGATTGCACTCCAATCTACCTACCATACTACCATCAGACAGCCATACTGCCCTATCATGTATGATGCTCCTCCAGCGCCACCATTCTATTTCAAGGCTATATCAAGAGCGGAAGTTCTGAAATTACTGAGATCCATATCTGCCAATACCAGCTCTGGTTCTGACTCACTGGAACCTCGCCTTCTTAAGCTGACTGCTCCACTCATTGCCTCTCCGATTGCCAGAATCTACACTTTATCCCTTATCCAAAGCACTGTGCGGACCTATGGAAATCTGCAAGAGTAACACCTGTCTTTAAAAAAGGTGCCCCAAAGGACGTGGCCAATTACAGACCTATAGCAATTCTCTCTGTCCTTAACAAGATCCTAGAGAAAATACTTGAATCACAGACCATTGACTACCTTACATGCTACAATCTCCTCTCAGATACCCAGCATGGTTTCAGAAAAGGTCATAGCACCACCACGGCTCTTCTTCAACTATCTACTGATATTATGTCCAACATGGACTCTGGAAGACTCACAGATGCCATCTTCATTGACTTCACTAAGGCTTTCAACCTTGTAGACCATCCTGCGTCTCTCCACTCTCCATAAATTCCATTTCTCTACCCTGTTGTGAACTGGTTCTGTAGCTACCTGTCAAACAGGTTGCAAGCTGTCAAATTTAACTCCACCCTGTCCAACACATCTTCTATCAACCTTGGGGTCCCCCAGGGCTCTATCCTTGGCCTCTTCTGTTCTCAGTTTTATCAACAATGCAACTGAGGTCCTGAATCCTGCTCAGCTATTCTCTATGCTGATGACCTGATCATCTACATTAGTTCTTCTAGTATTGCCTGCATAAACACATCACTTACTTCAGACTTCAATAAGGTCTTAGACTGGCTACTAGACCGTAAGCTTGTACTAAATGAAAAGAAAACAAAAGCCATGCCCCTAGGTTCTGCACCGAAGATTAAGACCTGTTCTAGTTTGCTGGAGGTTCTTCACCCAGGAGGATTTCCACTTGAAAATGTTACTTCCTTCAAGTACCTTGGGATCCTGCTGGTCCAGTCCCTGGATTTTAATCTTCACGTTCAGTCCTCGTGCAAAGCTATAAACTCGAAACTAGGAGTAGCTTACAAAACGAACTACATGCTTACACCCTCAGCCAAATTAGCAATTGCCCGAGGTATTCTGCTCCCAACCCTTACTTATGGTGCCTCTGTTCTTACCTCTGCCTATAAAACCTCCTTACTAAAATTGGACGAATCTATAAGAATATATGCCGATTTGCCTCTTCGCCACGCTTCGACTCAAACATCACTGCCTTCTATAGGGATCTGAATTGGCTCTCACCCTCTGCCAGTAGACAATACTACTTGGATCACTAATGACCTGATCATCCGGGGAAAAACCCATCCCAGCTGGTGGCGTTGCTGGTCCCTCAACCATCCTCCCATGGCCTGCGATCAGCTGACAAATCCTTGCTCTATGTTCCGAGATGTCGGACGCCTAAAGAGCACAGGGCCTTCCATTCTTCTGCTTCCAGGCTATGGAATGCTCTTCCACCAACCTCCGGCTGTCTCAGTCTCACTTTGGATTTAAAAGTGAATATTGTTGTTATCTATCCTTAGCTGATGCTTGTACATGCTTTGACCCAACCTGAAGCTCCTGAGACTTACCAGTAATGTCACCCTGCTCTAATCCAGCTCCAAGACTGTCTCTCTTCCCTCCCCATATTTTTCCTTCTCTTTGTAAATAACTTGACTACTAACTCTCTTCCTTCTCAAACCTTGTTGCTGACCTTCCACTGTTGTTTTGCCAATTACCACCCCTGACCTTCCTTCTGTCAGTCTTTCTTGTTATGTTTGAACATTCCTCACATTTCTCTCTATATAACCTTACTATCTTTTAGTTTAGTTTATTGGTCTAGGAATTAATACCTTGAGCCAGGGCTCTTTACAAGGTTCCACATCACATAGAACATCAAACAGACAAAACACATTACAAGTATTATCAGCAACAGGATTACATAATAAATATGCTTTACATAGTTACAAGGCATTACAGTTTAGGGTTACATAGAATATATGCTTTAAACAGTTTCAAGGCATTAAACAATTTGGGAAAAACCAAAAGCTTCAAAGGAGAGAGAGGTAAATTGGGGACCTACAAGGAGGCGAAAAAGAAGGGGAAGTGGTGAGGCAGTAGAGCAAGTGAGAGGGGAAGGAAAGGAGGTTGTAGAAGAGTGAGTTAGGAGGCAGAAAAGGAGTAGTTGGTGGTACATGTGGGTTAATTAGACAGGGAGGATGGGCCATGGTTTGGGGATGGTCAGAGGAGGAGGTCTGTATCAAAAGCAGTCACAGTTGCTAGTGGTAGAGAGGTGGGCATAGAGCATGGTTTTAAGCTCCAAGAGGTAGAGGATAGAGTAGGTGGACTTAGAGCATTGTACCAGGTCGGGGCCCTGTACGCGAACGACCTTTGTCCCTGTGCGGTCCGACATCTGGGAACCAGAAAAGGTTGGTGTTCAGATCTGGTGGTGGAACACAGGCCATGATTCCGGCAGAGTAGCTTTTGGATACATAGTGGAGTCAGCCCCATAATAGATTTTTTTGCCATTATGCAGGTGAGATATTTAAGGCGGCTTGATAGTTGTAACCAGCCTGTTTCATAGTAAAGCTCACACTTGTGTGTCAGTCTTTGTGCCCCCGTAAGGAGCCGGCAAGCCTTATTTAGCGCGACTGAGATACACCTTAGTGCTGTGGTAGTGGCTGAGCCATAGATAATGAGGCCATAGTCTATGATTGAGATTATGGAACTCTGTATAACAATCCTCAGTGCAGCTTGGTTAAGGAATTGTCGGCTTTCAAATAGTATTCCTAGACGTTGGTTCACTGTTTTCATTGCGTGTTGTCATTATGGGTTGCAAAGGTAAGACCTTGGTCAAACGTGATGCCAAGGTATTTGAAAGTATTTACTTGGTCCAGTGTATTACCAGCAGAGGTGTTATGGTGAGTGGAGTGTTTCTGTTTTGTTTTGTGATTGGTGAAAAGCATGGCTTTTGTTTTTTGTGGTTAAGCACAAGCTACTATACAGGAACCACTTTTCAACACTAGAGAAGCAGATTGTAAGCTCTGGCATAGGGAGTTTGGCTCTTTGTGAGAGAGAATTACAGCATCATCAGCATATAAGATTATTCTTTCCGGGCAGAATTCTGGGAGGAGTTGAGGAACAGGCTAAAGGAGGCGGGCCTAGAATTGATCCCTGCGGTACACCCGAGAGGACATGTTTGGAGTCAGAGAGTACACCAGAGATTTTTACGGCCTGAGACTGATTTGACAAGTAACTTTTTACCCAGGCACTGGGTCCTTTAGTCAGGCCAAGGCTGGTCAATACAGAGATAAGTAGACCATGATGGACTATATCGAAAGCTTTTGTGAGGTCAGTGAAGACCGCACTGGTTTGATAGCCTTTGTCCAGGGCTGAGTGGACTTTTCCAGAGAAGTTAAGTAAGGCTGTTGTAGTACTATGTCCTTTCCTAAATCCGTGCTGTTGATTACAGAGTAGATTGTGCTTGTCCAGGTAGTCAGTGAGTTGGTCTGCCACAATGCGTTCAAGAGCTTTGGAGAGGGGTGGGAGTATTGATATAGGTCGATAGTTCCTGTTGAGGCTTTGTCACCCCTTTGTGCACTGGCGTGACTATGGCAGCCTTCCATTTGTTGGGAAATTGACTTTGGCATAGGGACAGATTAAGAATTTTGAAGAGGGTGGATCACCGTTGAAGGTGAGAACAAGATTTTTAGATCTATGGTGTCACTACTTGTTCTGGATTTGGAGCAGGCCTTTTTATGTATTTGTAAGCTCGTCACTTTGATTTTCTTGAAATAAAATTGTGGATTGTCACTAGGGGTGCTTTGCGATACTAGGTTGGACACAGGTGAGTCTAAGAAGAAATCTGGGGGAAGGACCCCACTGAGGTCTGTGAAAGTCTTATTTAGAGCATCTGCAATAGTCTTTGGGTCGAGTGTGGTGGATCCATCAACATTCATAATGGTGGGAGAGGATTTTGCTTGCTTACCCATTATATTTCGGATGTTGTCCCAGAAAGCTCTCCCATCACCCCAGGTGGATTCAAGGGCGTTTTGAAATAGCGCCTGCATTTGCCTAATTTGCGCCGGTGCATTTGTTTCGTGCCTGTTTGTACTTTAGGGTATCAAGTTGGGAGCCTGTTTCTGGCTATGGCTCAGAGGTTGTCCCGAGCCTCAGCTGGGCAAGTAGTTTGTTAGTGATCCAAGGATTTGAGAGTGCTCTGATTTTACGCTTTTTACTAGGGTAAATGTCACATGCAGTATTGAAGGTTGTGATGAAGTATTCTAGTGCAGCATTAATGTCAGTCATTTCGAAAATTGGTGCCCAGTCATGTTGCAGGAGACAGGTCTTTAGTTTGATGAGATTCCCTTGTGGCACTACTCTGCTTGAAATAACTTTGGGGGGAGGCTTGAGAAATTTGTTAGACCAGATACAGGACACTGGGGAGTGGTCACTGAGAGAGTCCGGGAGATCTTATTAACCCTTTCACTCCACAGGTCGGGTCCATGGTTTCTGCACTTATTGTATATCTTACTGCCATTATCTGTATAATGCTTGCCATTATTTTTTGTTGTTTCTACCCATTGTATTGTTGTAGCATTGTACCCATGTTGCTGTTGTTCAACTGTTCTCCTTTTGTTGTACTCTCCCCGGTCATACCTGAAAATAGTCATTTTATGGCTAGTGCACCTACCCGATTAACAAAAACTAAATAAATAAATATACTATGTCTTGCAGATACTGTTGTTCCTGTTACCACTCTCTGTAGACAAATATAGTACTTTTGTTCCACATTTATTTAATGGTGTTGCAAGAATTATTTAACATTTTTTACACATGATGACATATTTATGATGTCCAGTACAAATCAGTTAGTATAATTATTTGGTTTATTGTCATACATTTACTTAAAATACAGCTACACTTATATCAGTGTCAGTGGCTCAGTAGGTAGCACACTTGCCTCTGAGGCTGTGAGATCAGAAGGCTGTGGGTTCTATCCCCACACCAGGCACTTGAGTTAAATCCCAATACTGACACTGTAGTGCAACATGAGGGGTGTGCTGCACTCCTGAGATTCTGTCTTTTGGCTGTGATACTAAAAAGTTGTAGTTCAGATGGATGTTAAAGATCATATGGCACTTCTCAAAAAGAGTAGGGGAAAGTTTTATTATAAAGCTTCACAAAACATATCAACAAACATTATTAATACACATAGAAGAGCAAATCAAGAATACATTCATAGAAATCTTGCCTATATATACTTAACGAAAAACTATGTACTGAAAATAACTTTTCAACCAATCTTATCTTTTAAAATGGTACTGTTTTCCATCTTGCAATCCATTCATGGTATATCAGATGATGTTTTCCCAAAGACAGTAGTTATACAGTTCATGCTCAATTCTTTCTACAACACTTACAGGATCTTGGTATACTTGTTGCAAAATAAATGTACACTGAGTTTGCCACAAAACAAATTTTAAGAAAGCGAAAAATAGTCTAACAAATCCAGCATCCATGTTATGTTGTGTCAATAGAAATCCACCCACTACTTCCATATATGTAACTTTCTGCCAATTTAACCTCCCCATTGTGTAGAAAGATGTTTCCAACTATACTTCTTGTACATAGGGGCATTGTAACAAAATGCTGCATTATTTCTTCCTGAGCCACACACCGTTAACCTTGGACATTCCTTCTGAAAGACTCTTGTGTTTAGCATTCCCCTTTAGATTAAGTCTGCCATGGCTACTTAGCCAAGTAATATCCCATATTCTGGGAGGGATCCTTTTGTCCTGCAAGGCCTTTAATACCTTCCTATGATGTTGTACTGGTATCCTTTAAATTCTGGGACTATGGCACGACCCTGTAGTTGAATGGTTGAATAGATTACTTTCCTAGGTTTTGCTATTACCTGTTCTGACAATAGATTCCATTTTTTTAGTTTTTTAATGACAGGCTGAAAATGAACTGGGTATGATTTTGCATTACGGGGCAACCCTGATTGTGAGGTCCAAAGTTCAAAAAAGGGTCTTAACCAGTAATCTGCAAACAGTATCCATGCTCTACTATGAGGTCTAGATAAATCAGTTATATTTTTGTGAAAATATATACTGAAATAGAAAGAGATGGGGTTTACTAAATTCAGTCCACCTTGTGTTATGGGCAGATAAAGAATATCCCTTTTAATTGGATTAGGCTACTTCCCCAGATAGTTTGGAAGAATAGACTTAACAGTGTGGTTTCTAGAGACTGCGGAATCGGGTGTATGACACTCAGTTATAAAAATATGGGTAGTAAGAAGGTTTTAACCAATGTAACCTTCTTCTGCTTTGTTTGTTGCCAAGATTTCCATATGGCAGCTTTATGCTTAGCAAAATCTAACTTTGTATTCCAATTCAGGAAATAATTATCCCCCCTTCCAAACAGAATGCCTAGAATTTTTAGAGGTTCTTTTGACACAGGTATATTTTGTAAAGAATCCAGGGATGGAGTTAGATCACTGATAGGGTATATACTACTTTTACTTTTATTTATACAGGCCCCAGCAGCTGGAGATAAATCTCAGCTTGCTGTAATACCTTATGTCCTGAATTAAAATCAGCAATAAAAACAAATACATTGTTTGCATATGCAGCAGTTTTAACAGCTAGTGTTCCACCTTTGGGTTGAATACTCAGTATAGAACCTATCCTGGTGTATTAGTCTTAGAAAGGGTCTAAGCAAAATACATACAGCAGGGCTCATGGGGCACCCGTCACCCCTCTAATAATAGGAATATAGGAGCCTAAATATCCATTAACAAAGGTTTAACTGTTGTCATTTGATATAATAGGCTAATCCAAGAACAAAGGACTACAGGAATACCATAAGCTAATAGGACGTGTGTAATAAAGTGATGTGGGACTTCATCGAATGCCTTTTCTTGATCTATTGACATGATGTAACCACTAATTTTATTTTCCTTTCCCTGCTCAATTATTTCCCTAACAAGAGGGAGATTATCTTCAGTAGATCTACCAGGGATCGAACATGTCTGGGTTAACATAATTAAATAAGGGTCTATTTGTACTAATCTAGCAGTAAGGATTTTCATTAAGATTTTCATATCAGTATTGAGTAAACTCAAAGATTTCCAATTATTTAAATTACTTCTATCATTCTTTTGGTAAATCAAAATTTGTACTACTATGCCGATATGAAAATCTTATCTTCCAATTTTGCAAGATCCAGTTATACACTTCTGAAAGTACAATACTGAGGATGGGGCTAAAGTTTTATAATATTCCATTGGTAGACCATCTAGTCCTGGGGCAGTGTTATTTTTATTTTGAGATTGCTAGCTGTACTTCTTGTTCGGTTATGGGTGCAGTGAGTTGAGGATAAGCTCCCTTGGGTAATCAGGTCTCTGTAGAAGACAGAAAATTCAGAATGTTTTGATCTTCTATGTTTGGGGCTGTATACATATCCGAAGTAATTAGAAACCTCTCTTAAAATCTCTGGTGTGGTAGTGATTAAAGGGACACTGTCAACCTGTTTTCATCATATTATTTCTAGTTGAAACCTCACATTTATGATTGCTTACCTCTCTAGAATTCACTGATGTTGCTGTTTGTTTTGTCTGTCTCCTTGCTTAGAATAACTGAAATGCATGGCAATGTATATTTATAAACAACCTTGTTTTTGTTTACAATCCTAGTTCTGTTCTTACTGTATACCTCCTGGGCATTAGAAACACACCCAAACAGTTCAGGTCACTCATAAGGCAGTAGCCTCCTAAACTCCACTGCATCCTGAGTTGCTAGAATGTTTTGTGGGTGTTCCCAAGTCCAGGAAAGATGAATTGGAGCTGATTAAGGAATGTAAACAAACCTGTTTTGGTGTGATAACACCAGTATGTTAGGCAGTCTGTTTTTACTTTTGTAAAGAAAATATGAGTTTAAATCAAACTACCAGCAACATCAACAATCTTTACAGAATATTGGCAATCATAAAATATGTTTTTAAACTAAGGGACATTTTGAGGCCTAGGGGTTGACAGTGTCCCTTTAAATTACCTTCTTGAGTTCTCACTTCAGTTAAAGTTCTATCCATTACCCTTTTGTTACTACTATCAAAAGCATCTCCAAACCCTTTTTTTCCTGGGAGTAGAGCCTATGTTCATTCAACATCGATGCAGCCCTAGAATAGTGTAGAGCCTCCATTTCTTTTTTTACAATATTAATTTGGGGAGTTAAATTTGTGTACTGTGTATTAATATTTGAGTACAGTTTTTCTAGCTGAAAACGCAAGGCAAGGTATCTTTTATATTGGTTTGTGTTATGTGCTATAGAAAATTGTGTTACTAATGTCTTAATTTCATGCTTTGTCTCCACCCACCATACACTTAGATCCTCTGTTAGACCAGCCAGGGACATACCGTCTTTCAGGAGCTCCTGAATAGAATTCTTGAGATGATCATTATCCAGTAAGGAGATATTGAACTTCCAGTGTCCTTTCCCTTGAGGAACATGTTCCCCTATGCTCAAAGTGGTTGTCAGAATGAAATGATCTGATATTTCAAACGGAATGATTTTAGCTTGCAATACTGTCACCTGGTGAGACGTAAAAACAAAGTTGATCCTAGTGGAAAGACGTCCTTTATAGAAGGTGCCCCCGCGTATGGCAAATTCTATGTGCATCTTTTAATTTATAACTTGTACGTATATGTTTTGAGACAAGTAGTATCACAATAGTCTTTCCCCATGGGTGCCCCACTATCTTGTCTAGTCAGACCACAATTAAAATCTCCCTTCAAATAACATTCTTGGTAGTAAACAAATATGGCTTATAGAAGTAGATAAATCTACCCTGTTTTTTCTCCGTAGGGGAGTGTGTGTGTGTATATATATATATATATATCAGGATTTATTTAACTCAAAAATTGATTAGCTTTTGCTCATAAAAGTGCTAAAACATTGTGAAAATGCATAGCACTTGCCTCACTGTGTTTAACAAACATAACACTTCTAGAAAACCTATATAAATACTTTCTGTACAGTTTGCATTGTCCCAAGGAAAAACTGCTAATCAATTATTTAAAACCCTGTGTATATATATATATATATATATATATATATGTATTTATATTTATTGCTCTCCAAGCAGTGTTTTGGTATAAAAGTCAAGTAGAAGAGCTCTTCCTGAAAGGATTTCCACTAATCTAGTTACTGTAAACCAGTCACCCGTAATAGAATCCCTCACACCATCATAGGTGTCTGCTCCAAAAGAAAAAAAAAAGCAGGCCCTCAACCCCACAGTTTTTTTTGCTGCCTGAACCAGTGATAAAGTATTCAGTCTGGTGTCTTGTAAAAAACAGATATTAAAATTTAGGTCCTTCAAACTGCTTCCGGTAATTAATCGGCGTCGAGCATTCTTAATGCTGTTAGTGTTCAGAGTTTCTATGCTCAGCGCTGAGTTGTGTGGCATTTAAAATGGTTCAGGTGGTTTTCCCACGACCTAGTACACCTTCTAGGCCTAACCCCAAGCCGCTTAGGCCTCGCTTTGTCCCCAGACTTGCACCTCATCTCCCCCTCTGAATCAGAAGTAAGAAGGGGTTGAGATGAGGTTTCAGACTTCCCTCCTTGTTCAGATTCCTGTGAACCTTTAGGTAACACCTTAAACTTATTGCTCAGGGGAATTGTAGTATCAGGGGAGGATGCTTTTGCCATCTTGGATCTTGTTCTGGCCTGTCTCATGGCTCTTTTCTTAGTAGTCACCCTGTGTCGGGGGCATAACCAAGGGTCCTCTGCAGGCTCAGTGACCACAGACTCCTCTGCCTCCCTTGTGTCTGAATTTACTACTTCCTGGGCCATAGGCATCTCATCTTGAGATATTCTAGCCTGTAGTACCTCTTGGGGGTACAGATATTTGAACTGCAGCAGAAGGAGCAGCAGTTTCTGCAGTGGCCTGAGTATCATTAGTATGGACATTTTTCTGTGCTGCAATGTTCTTTTTTGTGCCTTAGTTAGGATAACATCCTGGTTGGGCAATCATTCCTGTTATGAGTTGCCCATGGACAAGTCTTGAAAGCATGACCAAGTTCCTCTCATAAGTTGCATTTGAGCTCATTCTGGCAATCGGTACTAGTATGAACATATGAAAGGCACAGATTACATCTCAGCCGGTCACAGGCTGAACTCAAATGTATGTAAGACCCACATTTAAAGCAGGTTCTAGGTTGTCCTGCATAGAAACAGACCCCTCTCCTCCCCAGGAATAAACTATTAGGCAGATGTATGGGCTTATGTTGCTATGATGTAAATGAACCTTAAATTTCCATCCACCTGTCCATAAGTGTTCATCATCAAAAATCGGATGTGGAGACCCCAAAACATCTTTGTTGTAACCAATGTACAATGTGTGCACTGCTACATTCTCATTTCTGAACAATACCGTAACATTTTCGATGAGGGTTTAGTCAGTGGTATTGCTTGGAAAGGTAGCCAGAGAGCTATGTAGTGTACTTTTTCAAATTTGGTCCAAAACCTGTCTAGGTCCTGAGGAGTTTTAAAACTAATATCGTACAGACTGTCACCAGAAACGTGAATAGTGCAGAATTTCATTAGTGAAACTCCAAAGACCGCTTTTATCAGATTTTTCCACATAAAGTCTGTCAGGAACGCCAGTGGTCTCCCATATACTGCAGTCAAATCGCATTTCTCCTTTGCATTGGAGGAGGCTGTCCCATAAATTGTCTCTCTTTCTAAATTCCTCCATGTAGTTTTGACTTTGTCCGAGAATCCATCTGTGGGGTTGCTTCCACGTCCATCCATTCTCCCCAAGTTGGGGGGCAGTACTGGGCCCTTCATCCCCGATGAAGAGCTAGAAACCGTCAGGAGTTTCAGTAAATCTGTTGGTACAGAATCCTCAGGCTGTACATCGTCAGCATTCAAGTCCATGTCTGAATCAGTCACAAACATCTGGTTTTGCACTTGAATCACTGCTTGTTGTAATTCTGAGGAAGGGTTCTGTATTCCTGGAATTGGGCTGGATCTGGCACCCAGTGGCTCGATGCTCCTGTCCACCCAGCACTCCTCAATGAACGTTCTAGTGAGCAGGAGATTCTGTTCGTAGGCTGAATATCTATTTCTGCAGTATCCGACCTCCTATTCTCAGGCCTAAATCCCTGCCCAATTTCTCTGAATTATTGTTGGAAGAATCATTAGAATTACTTACAGGATCATGCCTGAAATTAGTAGACTCAGTCCGAATGTCAGTGGCATGAGTAGCTGCCATGTTTCACAAGCACAGGTTTCAGAATCAGCTGGGTGGCCATCGCTTGATGCTTGTCGTCATCAGGTATTTTGACAAGCAGCTCACCTGACTTCAACATTTGCTCAGGAGTTGTGCTGGAGAAAGCACATCAAAACTGGAAACAGGGCTTGTGCTAGCATCCAAATGCAGTTCTACTTCCACAGGTAACTCGGTGGAACATCCATAATGGGTTGCTCTTCTGCCGAAATTATAGCCATTACCAATTCTCTATTTGTTCTCAGCATATTTTTCAACCACAACTTGTTTTTGAAAGCAAACCAGAAGGCAAATTTTCAGTGTCGCTCATGGCATCCACCAACATAGGTTCCAAAATAGCAAGATCATGATTGAGATTGATTTCCTGGGATGGACCTGTAGGGAAGGAGATCTGTGCTACAGGGCTACCAGCAGAATGACCATCCGAAACAGAGGCCATAGCTCCAGCAGCTCCCCTTATCAGCAGAGATGGGGAATTTCCCTGGTGTCTTGGCCAAATTTCCACCCGTTCACTAAAAATTCCACCAACAGCTTAATGTGGTTGAAGGTCAGTTAACATTCATCTGTATCCCCCCTTCCCTGGGTTGTGCCTGAAAATAGGCAGAATTTGCCTAGTACACTTACCCGGCCAACAGAAACTAAAATTAAAAAAAAAAAAAAAAAAAAGATATATATATCTATATTATTAATATTAGTACTTATCTTTTTTGAGTGCGTTCTATATCCATGCTCGGTAATGGTACTCTAGCTAAGAAAAAAAAGATAATTTAAACTTATAGACACAAACATTTTTGGTAAAACAATAACTACCTGCATACTTACCGTCAAACGGTACTCACAAATGCACTTAGCTTTTTTCTGTGTTCCTCATCTACTGTACTATTCACTTTTGCACAATATAAAAAAAATTGTAACAGAAAACTAACAAAGAAATATTGAGAGTGATTGGACACTATTACTTGATGAATCACTGTAGGGTATAACAAACTCACCGTGGCACTGTATGACCATCTTCTTTCATGCATTGTTTTTGACATTTGACCCTACAGTGGGAAGCTGTTACAGAATAATCAAAATGGCTGAAGGGAGTGTTACTCATACTACAGTACTATTTTGAAGAACATTGATGTAATTCTATACTCACTGCCAAATAGTATTCACCTTTTCTATCCTCCAACAGTCTCTTTTTTCTTGTACGCATCTATGAATGTATTTGCAATCTCCGAAGAGCAAACCGTATGGAACAATATACTGTTACTGCTCTAAATTTACTGCTTGGAAGAACATCAATAGGAAACTGCGCTCAACAGCCAAATGCATTCTCATGATCTGTTCCGTTGAAGAATAAACAATATGTCAAAATATAGTGTTAATGATTGTAATGAACTGCTTGGATGAATATTCGCTGCATTCTATACTCACCGCACCAATGTATTCTCATCTTCTCCCAGGCATCAGTTTCTAGTTTTCTTTTGGCGTCTCAAAATACACTGGCAGTCTGTTGACGAAGGAACAACATGAAAAAAATACTGTTAGTGAAAGGAATGTACTGCCTGGTAGACATTACTTGGGTTCTTTACTCACTGCTCCAATGTATTCCTGCCATCTATCAGATAGCAGTTTCTTTTTTCTTGTGGTGTCTCTGAATACACTGGCAATTTGTTGAACAAGGAACAACATGTAAAAATACACAGTGAAAGGAATGTACTGCCCTGGTAGACATTAATTGTGTGCTATACTCACCACCCCAGTGTATTCCCATTATATGTCAAACAACAGTTCTTTTCTTGTAGGCGTCTATGAATACACTGGCAATCTGTTGAAGAAGAAACAACACTGAAAAACAGACTGTTAGTGATAGGAATGTACTGCTTGTGTAAACATTAATTGGGTGCTAGACTCACTGCCCAATGAATTTACATTATCTGTCATGCAGCAGTTTATTTTTTGCTTGTGGCATCTCTGGATACACTGGCAATCTATGGAAGAAGGAACAACATGAGAAATAACTGTTAGTGACAGGGAGGTACCACCTGGGATAACATTAAGTGGGTTCTATACTCACTGCCCCAATGCATTCCTGTTGTCTTTCATGTAGCACTTTTTTTTTGCTTGTGGCGTCCCTGAATACACTGGCATCTGTGGAAGAAGGAACAACATGGGAAAATATACTGTTAGTGATGGAATGTACTGCCTGGGATAACATTAAGTGGGTTCTATACTCTCCTCCCCAATGTATTCCCGTTGTCTTTCATGCATCAGTTTCTTTTTTGCTTGTAGTGTCTCTGAATACACTGGCAATCTGTTGAAGAAGATACAACATTGAAAAATACACTGTTAGTGATAGGAATGCACTGCTTGTCCGAACTTTAATTGGGTTCTGTACACACCACCACAGGGTATTCCCTTTGTTTGTCAGGCAGCAATTTCTTTTTTGTAGCATCTCAATACACTGGCAATCTGTTGAAGAAGAAACAACATTGAAAAATACACTGTTAGTGATAGGAATGCACTGCTTGTGCGAACATTAATTGGGTGCTAGACTCACTGCCCAATGTATTTACATTATCTGTCATATGTCAGGCGGCAATTTTTTTCTTGTGTCATCTATGACTATCACTGCCCTTTAAACGGAATAGTCTTATTGAGTTTCTGCCTGATCGCACTTTTGTGTAGTCGCATCCGCTCAATAGTTGCTATGTAGTGCTGCCGAATAGTGTAATAGATGGACACCAGTAGATGTAAACAGGTAGTAATGATGATTGTCAATTCCTGACGCAGTAAATAGAACATATTCACCGAGGTTGAAAATATCTGTGCTTCCAATTTCTTTCATCACTTGCGGCTCTAGTCAGAGCTGGCTTATGATGTTCTTTGCACTGTGGACATTCATCATCTAACGTAGCTTACATTCTGCCACCAAAACAGTCTTCACAGTTCCTGAAGATGGAATGACTAGTCCTCCATTGTCCTTAGGTTGTAATAAATGGTTAGCATTGGTAAAGTCCTCTGGGATAGTTCTGCTGACAAGTGCATATCGGCATTTATTGCATGACAACTTCCATTGCTGTGTGGACCACCCAGCCAGCAATATACACTGCTGAATTTTGAATTAACATATCTAACTGCTGTGATGTGTAATCGTGGTCACGTAATTCCATGCTGCTGTCGTCAAAAGGAGTCTGCAATTCCTGTTGGAAACTGGTAGGCATACTTCTGTCTTCTGCCACCTGAATGAATCCAGTATTGACCTGAGCAGTTACATTGCCTGTTAGTCCAGCCTTTACCCCACACTGAGTGAGCAAACGTCTCATGGCATATTTAAATTGTGAAGCTGTTGGGTTATTGTTCTAGCCACCTAGTGTAAACTAGTGTAGTATAACGGTGTATAGTTATACTGAACCACAGCTTTGAAGAAAAGATGACAAAATATCTGTCGGAATAATACATTAACTATTGATAGTTGTTTTCAATAAATTAATAACATTTACATGGGTATTTAGTACCAGTCTGTTGTATTTGTTTGCATGTAAGAATATTACTCATTATGATACAGACTAATAAAATCTGTATAAAACATTCAGCAACATAATATGCTGCATAGGTCACAACCCATTGCTGATACAGAAGCACAATTCTAATGTAAAAAGATACATCATATTATCATACTAAGATCAGTATTACCATACATCCCTGACTGCCATCACAAATGTGTCTGGCACCTTTATTCAAGACAAACATTACAACACACACTAAAATGGATCTGCCGTAAATGTAAAAGCATAATAATTACATTTTTCTTTATACTCATCATCATTTTTATACACACACATAACCTAAAATTTACAGTACTACAGTTAGTACAGTTTTACGTGACAGTGATTACTTGCTGTCTTAAACTCCCCATCCTATGCTTCATCTCATGCTTCAACACACCCTAGGGGTGTCATTATCCCACCATAAGAAACACCATGTAGTGTTGTACTGATTAAATATAACTCAATTGGTTACAAAACCAATGAAATATAAAAACATGTAAACCTTTTATGGTGCAACATTGCATGTGTCATATCAGAAAAAAAAATGATTTTACCTGATCTTCTGGCAGCATTGAAAAACAATTCAAGGTGATCCTGACTGAATTTGTAAGTTAGAATGTATTTCTGATGCTTCAGCAGTTCAGGTAGTATTGCACAAAATGTTGCAGTGTTAACCAGGAATCCGACTATGCACATTTTTCTGAACTACATCACAGACATTTTATTGTTTCATGTGCTGCATATCCACAGATAACACATTCACTTAAAATGTTTCTAGTTGGGCCGGCCCAGTGGCGCTGAGGGTTGTGGTGCTAGACGCCACACCTCTCACCACACCGGCAACCCAGGTTGAGGAGACGGACTAGGGGCGCGGGGGGTTGGTGGGGGTGTGTGTGACTGGATGGAGCGGCCGACAGGCAGCTCTTCTTTCCCAGGGAGGGTGGGCATGCACCGCGCTGGCTTAGGCGGCTCCCCGAGCTCCTCAGGTCGACAAGCAAAGTCAGTATTGTGAGTCCACGCCAGAGAGAGACCAATGGCAGTAGGCAAATAAACAAAGTTTGAAAAAAAAAATGTTTCTAGTTCAGTGATGATTCACTTACCTTGAACTGTCATATAGTGGCTTCCCTTCAGACATCGTAAGTGAAAGTAAATATGTTTTTGTCTCCTTTAAGAAATCAGTAACTGTCTGTGAGTTACTGCCATTCACTGCTGCTTTGTAACCTGTAACTCTAGGACTTCTGACATCAAATAGTTCGTCAATTGTCTGAAAGGATGAGAAACAAAGGTCTTTAATTTACATAGATATTTTCAAATTTTGGGATCATTGTGATACATTGTAAAAAATTATATTTAGTTCAAAACAACTACCACCCAAAAGAGGCATTCATGTTAACTTATCACAGTGGCGTGGAGGGACAAGTCAATATAAATGACCTAATCCATCACATACCTGTAACATGACATGAAATTAAATCTGATTAATGGTGGTCAGAGTGAGGGCTGTGAAAGGATCATGTGATCACAAAGCACTTATTCTATCAGTGCCAGTGCTGTTCAACTATCCCTTCTGTTCAGTTACTGTGCTTGTAGCTCCGTGGATTGTACCAGTGCTCAGGGGTCTGGCAGGTGTGCAAATAGTCTTGGACAGTGTTGGTATGATCGTTCGTGCATGCTAGCACCCCGACATGCATAAACTATCTAAGTTTAGCGTTCCACAGCTAAGTAGAAAAACACTGCTGATAAATTGATGCTAGACTGGGTTCAGTAATCCATTCATGAGGTGGCATACATGACAATAGATAACAAAGACATGTAGATGCCAAAGTAACTGAGGTAGAGCATGAAGCTGACAACACCAAGAGTACACTTAGCACCAGTGACAGCACTAACATGCACAAAAGGGCAAAGTTGCATCCTTTTCAAAGCTGACCCCTCTTTCCTTTGCCAGTGGGTCCAAATTGATGCATCTACTCTATAACAATATCTAAAAGAGGAACTTGAACTGTTCAAAATGTGACACGGATCACGTTTGGACCCAGTAGATTCCTCTTTAGACCAACATTTCTTACACCAGTGGGTCCAATTCAACCCATGTTTTAAACCCCCAAGCCTGTAACTGCTCAGCACATGTAAATAAAAATGTTATGGCAACAAAATAAATGGATTCATATCAGTTAAAAGCGTGGTTATTTCTGCTAACCTTAATAAATGCCACTGTAGCGTCACATTCTGCAAATCTGTCATATCAGCATACAGGCATTAAAAGTGCATCAACTACAAGATTACTGAGGTCTGTGCTGTTGGTGCACTTTCATTACCTGTGAGGAAAATGAATGTGTCTCTGTGTTAGTTTATTGCCAGCATGTAGCCCAGCATTTGCTTGTGAAACTTGAAGATCCACTATGTACGCCATTTGATGTTGCCATCATTGCTTTTATAAGTCCATACGCCTCTAGCATGTTCCACATTAACTTTATCTCATGGCAAACATCAAAAATAACATAACATGAACTGGAAGTGCCTGGAATTGTGAAATCACTCTTCATGTTATGAGGATCATTGAAATCTCAATCTAATAAAGTGCACATACGCACATTTGTTTGATGCCCATCTGTTGTCATTGATATGATTTCAAATCCATTGTCTGTCAGTTCCTGCAAACGTGTGCGCTACAAGTTCCTTTTGTGCCTGTGCCGTTAAAGTCTTTAAAAATACACAATTGGAGCTTTCCAGTGCCCAGCAACGCCTATGAGCATAAAAACAAAGTGCTTCTGTAGTCACATCATTATTACTGCATCCACACCATTACCAATGTCAACAAAGGCAACCATTTTTTCTGATGTGCAGCATAGGAAACAAGCTGCGAATTGACATCACATCAGTAACCAGATTCGCTGCGTGTACATGAATGGATTTTCCTGATGTTGCTCTTTAATTGTCTGTAATACTGATGCATTTAATCCTGGTCCAGTGTCAATTGTTTTAGCCAGCTAAATAAAGAAAGTAATATAGATATGAAAACCACACAATATTTCGTGACTGAAAAAGATTACATCTTTCTACTTCATGTAACTATATACCATACCAGGTAATCGTGCAATAATGAAATTTATAAAATGATCTGCATCCTTCATTCTCATTGGTATGCAAGGTTTACAAGCCCTTGCATTAAATACAAGTACTGCATAGATAAATATAACATTATTACTTACTGGTGTTTAGCTTTAAAAACCATGTTAGCAGCACAGTTACACAGTCCACACTGTTCATTAATTGTTATTATAACATGGGTTGCTGAAACATGGGAAAAGAGTTGATCCATTGGTTGAGTCCTGTGCGTGGCGTTGATTAATCCCAGTATTCGCACAGTGGGTGTGAAGGGCAGCCACCAGTATCAGTGAGCAGAGCTGGTCTCATTATTTTCTTCAGATTTGTAAATGTAAGCGGCAGCCATTACTGAGGCAGGAGCACTGAGTCAGTGCAGAGCGAAGTCCAGCACAGAGAGGTGGGATGAGGCGTGTTCCCTAAATTTCAGCAACCCAAATCCACAGACACACACACACACACAGCCACATGAAGCACTGTATATAGTGGGCAAAGCAGCTTACGGAGAGAGAGCTTTTCTCCCATTCCATGCATCTGCTCATCAAATGTGAAGCAGAATTTAGACCCGAACCCAGATTTCCCATGCCAGTGCCACAGTCCGCTCATGTGCTTAGCGAATGTGAGGCAACCCCTAGATATCCTGTTGCCCCTCCTCCCCCATTTTGAGTTGTTGCTGTTGGTGTCCCTCCATACACTTCATGTGGATGCACAGAGAAGCATGGTGTAGTATCCGAGGCGAGGTTGCTTCCCATCTGAATATGCCATGCAGGGTGATTCCCCTCAACACACAGTCCCCTGGACCCCACAGTCAAACAGGAAGGAGTTGTATTAGCAGGCAAGGAGCGGTATGAGTAGTCTAACTACTAAGCACAGGTCAAGTCTGCCCTACAGAAGTTGCTCAGCGTGTCCTGCCCTGTGAGTATCTCTCTAGTGGCTGCTTGCTGTTTCCTCTGTGTTTTTGTCCCCACCCGGGCTGAGACACGCAGAGCCAATTTAAAATATGTGTTACTGCAACATGGTGACTGCAGAGCCTGCACTCTCTATTTTTGTTTGTCATCTCTGTGTGTCTCTGTGAACATCGGCAGCACATTCCGGTGCTAAGTGTTGTGGCTTTCCTGTCAGCCACCACACCCCTTTTCAGTATGTCAACAAAAGGCAATCTGAGTCTGTAACTTAGTGGAGATAACAGACCGTGACAGAGGGAGGGGTGTCGTGTGTGAGGAACCTATGAATCTCCTGTTGAAGGAAGCAGACATTAATATGCAAAAGAAATGTCACAAACCATCTCGGTGGGAAATCTGTAACATTTCTATGTGCAAAAATCACATGCTAGATTATTAGTTAGGGACTATTTTGCAAGGTGGCAGGATACAGTACCATTTTTGCTGTTTAAACAACAAAAAACCACATTTTATATTTTTTGTTGTTTAAACATAACCCATGTTATAAGCGCTTCACCCTCATGCCTCACAACGCACCCAGAGTGTTGATTAATCCCCAGTAACCACACACCCTGGAGTGGGTTATTACTTACAAAGTACAGGGTTTTTAAATAAGCTCGGAAAATTGATGAGCAGTTTTGCACGTGAAAGTGCTAGTCAAGTGTGAAAATGAATAGCATATGCCTCGACTTGATTAGCAAAATTAAAAATGCTTAAATATTGTAACCTAAGTAAAAATTTTCAATAAAATCCATTCTGTCTTGGTTTCATCTGTTTCGGTACCCCAAAAAAAAAACACACACACACCTCAGTACCACAACCTCCCCTCTTGTCCCTTTGTAAGAACCACAATAACCCTCCTCCCACCAATCTCAGTGGCCAACCACCCACCTCAGCCCCACCCATAAGGCACATGCCAAAAAAAACAAAACACCCATCTCAGCCTCCCCAGACGGGACTGCTTTGCCAAAAACTAAAGCTTGAACTGATTCACCTGCCACAACTTTCCCCCACCATACCTCTCAACCACTATGACATTTACTGCCAGCTAACAAATATACTGCTGCTTTTATCTTTAGGCTCACAACGCTGTTGCAACCATTGCCTTTACTTATACAGAGTTTTTTATTTCTGCTTTAAAGTCTAAATTTATAGCACCTTTCTCTGTGTTGGCAGCTTCTTTTCTGTGAAGGACGGACAGAATACTTTTGAGGGGTGAGGTGAGGGACAACCTTCATAATCGGGGTCAGTTGACAGGTATGAGTAGCCTCGATCCCACCATGCCAGAAACCTCCCCCATGCCCATCTCAGCCCCGCCAACCTCCCCACCCATGTCCCTGCAGACACCCACATAAGGCAATTCAGAGTGCCTCCCAGTCTCACCGCCGCGGCCCCTAAATAAATCCCAGCAATCGCTCCCGTAGTTCTTTGCATAAGTAATCCTGAGTTGCTTAACAGTGCACGCCCGGTATCCTCAGTCTCACCACTGCGGGCCTGAATGCCGGCAGTCACTCCCAGTAGTGTTGTGCAAAGCACCACTGGGAGTGATTGCCGGCTTTGTCCAACCATGATGGTGAACTCATGAACAGCACTGTTAACACTGAAAGATGCTGGGGCTCTGAGACGTCTGGTGATTCGAGGGCTGGACGAGACTAGGAAAACTCTGGTGCTGGTGGTGAAATCTGCGGGGACATGGAGTGAGAATGAGGCTAGGGCAGAGAGGAAGGTCCGCAGAATGCATCGCAGTCTTTGCGATGTAAAAAGTCAGGAGCTAAGCTCGAGGCAGCTGGTTCGTATTGCAAATTGCGATGCGATAACAGCTATTAAAACTGCTAGTACAGCACTTCAGTTGTGGAGAAATATGCTTAGCCATGGCTTTTGCATCCACACCACATATGCTTATTTTGGAATTTCAATATGAAATGGGACAACTGATTGAAACGTGCATAACATTGAATAATGTATACTGACTTAAACATGACTTTACACAGCAACTTACTTTCTTAAGGTTTGTGGGCTTGGAAGAGGAAGCTTTATTTCTTTTCTTAGATACTCGTAGGCCCTTGGACCGTACAAATGTAGTGTCAGTGCAAGTGATCATTGCTCCATTGAGTACTCATTCAGTGGTTTTTTGAAGAGTCCCAATGGGATATCTGCAGACCAAGTGCATGTTGTGATAATACGAACATGAAATTATATCTCTTGTAAGATGATCAACACCAGAAATACATTAATTATAGAAAATAACAGTTCCCTACATTAAGTACAGTAACGCCTATGCAGATATGTCAATTATTATCAATGTTCTCCATAACAAATATTTCTATACCTCCGTAAGCCTGAAGTTGTTCCATAAGCTGCTCTATTATTAAATCCTTTCTGGCTAGCTCTTGATTGATAGTAGCACATGTTTCTCGGAGATGTTTTTCTCTATCCTTTGTATTTCTTAGCTCCTTCTCTTTCTTTAATCTTGCCTCCCTGATGCACAAAGCTTTTCTTTCAAAATTTCAATATCAGGAGTTGCATATGTGTGCTCCTGTGGATGAAGCATTCCGTGATTGTAATGGTTCCTTTACAAATGTAACTTTGTCACTTATTTGTCATGATGGACATTAATAACAAATTGTTACCATTGCTTATTAACTGATTCTGCCATGATGACATATTTATAAAATAGTTCGGAAAATAATAAAATATAATTTGTGAAATAAAGAAAAAGTGACCATCGTCGATTATCATAAATACCACATTCCGTGCTGGCCCCAGTGGCATGTGGAGGGCTGAGGCATCTGTCGTTATCTCCTGCCACAGGCGGGCATGAGGATCGGCTGGGGAGGAGGATTGAGCATCCGTAGGACAGCTCTCCTCTCCCGGGGAGGGGGGGGGAGTACAGGCTCTGTGCTTCCCTGACACCTAGCGGAGGCTGGGTGCAGTTGCGCCATGAGCATGGCACAAGCAAGGGGGGGGTGGAGCAGTCGGCCGGCGTGCTGTGGGCGGATGCTCACACAGCACAGCCATTTCCAGCATTGCATGCTCTACCCAGGGGTAATCGAACAAAGGAAACAAAGGTCCCAGATTGAGCAGGATGACAGCAACCACCCTCCGCAAGCCCTGACTCAGAATGGCACTTCCCCGGAACTGGATCCTATTTGAGTTAGTCGAGCTGGGGGGGCTTCTTACTGCCCTGCCATGGAGGGTAAACTGTGGGGGAAGAAGGGGATAGCTGCCTGATATCTGGTGTGGGACTGGGTGGGTGGCTGAAAGAAGGTAGCCGACTGGTGGGGACCCAAGGAGAAAAAAGAAATACCCTGTTCCCTGTTGTTGGTTATTCATTACTTATATTAATAAAACACCTCCTGTATTGATGCTTATAGTCGAAAAATTTGTAATAGTGCTATGAAAGACAATATTGTTAATAGACATAGTCATAGTACTGAAACTGTGGCATCATTGGAAACAGTTTCTTGGCATTGTTTTGATGAACATGGTTGTGCCGCTTTGTGTTCAGGTACTGCTACTTTTCTCTTGTTGGTGCTGCGTTGACATGTCTTTTTCTGTGTAGGTAATGAAAATACGTAACACGTGTGAGGGTGGAATACTGATGGAAACCAACACACTGAAACAGATTACAACTGTAATGTGATTTGGCTCGGATTGGTGGTAATTGGATCACTACACCTGGAATGCCGAGATATATGAATAATATATAGTGTAATGGATGGGCAACTATGTATAACCAATGTGTACTTCAAAGAGTGGTTATGATTCTATCATCATATGTGTCATATTCTGTCATTGGAGGTGTAATTAGAAATGAGTACCCATTCTCACATCGTTACAACCATCTAGACTGCATCTATAATGCTGACAGTGCACGATTAAATCCATCTTTGATAACTCACACCACATGTGAAGGAACTGGAATATGGTGGGAATGGCATCGCTCTGTAGTTGTCTTGTTTGTCCAGTCTTATTGAAATGGCTATCTTCGAAATGCTAACTGCAGATTCTCTGATACGGTGATGGCATCCATAGTCCTCTCCCGTGTGTTGCCGTTTTCATAGCAGTTCGCCATTGATTCAGCAGATCGCTGTTCGACAGGGGAAACCTTAAGCAATGAAGTACAAATCAAAGAAAGACATTTATAGTGTGATTTTAGTAACTCATGTAACAGCAGTCCTAAATTTCAGTGAGAAGGAATGCAGGTTGTTATACAGCAGTGTGGTAATTTGAGATGATTTTTCAAGGAAAGTAGTTGTCAGTGCAAATGAAAATGACTCAACATATACTGAATTGACAACGTTGTTTTGCTGGTGGAAAGTGATTCCCAACTGCCTTGCCTCCAATGTGTTTCATGAATGGCATCTGTATGCAGCACAGGTGACTGGCATTCTAAAATCTCTGTTATAAAACAAGTTAACTGAAAACTGATTTGGTTACTTAATTTCTAAGAGAAAACTATGTGACAATACAGTATTTACAAATTCACAACCTCTGATGCACAGTAAAAACAACCCGTAAAACAAAACAATACCAATATTAAATGTATATGTCCTCCAAAAATTATATTAAATATTTGTAGTTTGCAAACTTAAAATTGAAACAAATAACAAAGTACTATATATAAACTGATGTAATGTATGGCGAAGGTTGTTAAAGGTTCCTCTCCTGAAAACAGCCTTTCGTGAAGTCTACAAATTGCTGCACCTGAAGTGATATTAAAAAAAAAAAAAAAACATTTAAAGACTAGAATTGAAGTCACTCATATAATAAAAAAAGTTGACAAAATTGCCATGGACTCAAAAAAACAACACTAGTTATTTATGCTACTTTTCATGTTGAAAAGTTGCAGAATGTGACGTGTGCCGTGGCACTATAGGACTGCAATCATCATCTTCTTTATATGAATACATGACAGGTTTTCATTAAGTTACTATTTATGACATTTGAAAGTAAATTATTCTGATAAGTAATGTTCCATTCTCAGTAAAAATACGTCTTACCTGTAAGGACAAATTGTAAAAAAAAAAAAAAAAAAAAAAAAATTAACTTCTCGTTAAACACAATTTACCTGGAAAACAATATAACAGAACAGATTAAGCTATGTCCAGAAAGAAACAAGGATTGGTTATCATACTGTGAACCCAGTGGTTACGCAGGTAGCAAATGATTGATGAAACTGATTATGTGATGGATGTCAGATGGTACTGCTGACAGTGATGTAGTATACCACACTCACTATACCCGATCACCTGTACAGTGACATAAAACATGCACCAGGTGTCTATCAGACAGCCGCACCACCAACCACAGCGGTTAATATCCCACCAACATACTATTATACATTACCCAGTGTTGACAACTCAGTGACTGACTGTGGTGTCAAATACAGTGATTTAAGGTTCGCCAGGTGTTGGTCCACTTAATAAATTTAGGTTGATAAGGTGTTGAAAAGAAAACAAAAGGTTGTGTGTTGCACTTTGCATGATGACTAACATCAGTACACAGTTAGTTTAGTTTGGTGTTATTTAAAAAGTATTCAGTGACTTTGTAAACTTAAGTGCACATTTGTAAACAGCACAATGAGAGGAAACAAGCATGTGTCAATGCCAAAAGTTCGCTGTTGGCATTGCTGTTGTAATATGCCTCCCATATTTTCTTGTGTATATTCTCTGCCTTGCATTTTAAGGCATCACTCAACACAAATTTCTTATGTTCTTCCATTACTGGTTTACTTCATTAGACACCTGTCATTCTGTACAGGGTGGGCGTTATGATTGGAAACCCTAACGCCCCAGGCGTTTGTTGATATTTTTGCTCCAGATTTTCAACATGGGCTTTTTGGGACCCCAGCTCACGAACAGTGGCAGTATAATTTTGTCACTCAATCCCAAAAGGTGATTTCACACAGCAAGTGTGCCATTTGGCGCTACAGGTGCAAAAGCACATTTTGAGCAGGATGTGAAAAATGACAACTGTACTGTTCATGAGGAGGTGTAAAGGAATGGCAATGTTGAAAATCTGTGGTGAAAATATGAAAAAGTGGTGAAGTTACGAGTGTGCGTAGAAACTCTAATGCATGCTTGTAACGCTGTCATTTCTTGTAATATTTTCAACATAGCTTTTTTGTGACCTCACCTCATGAACAGTGGCACTGAAATGTCATTAATCTGTCCTGAAAGTTGATTTCGCACAGCAACCATGCCATTCTGTGCCACAGGTACAAAAACGCATTTCAGGTGGGCTCCCAGTGTGACAGAGTACTGGGGGGGGGGTCAGTGCTGACCCGGGCATTGGGCACCCAGAGGTCGGAGAATATAGGAGCGTGGCATAGCATCTGACACTGGGAGTGGGCTTCCCGGTGTCGGAAACACCACAGGTAGTTTTTGCACACTGGGGTGGGCTCCCTATGTGCCACATTAAAGGGGAGGGGGGATAACATTTGAGCACCCCGATGTCAGGCGGGGGGAATTCGCTAGCGCAATTGATCACGCTTACAGTAAAAGTGCCATCGGGCACCGAATACTCCCAGCCTGTACAGAGCTTAGGCTGTGGCCTACTTCGCATGTGTGGGAGAAAATAAGGAAACCGAGACAGTGGGACATGGAGGAGGCAGGCAATGAAACGCCTCCTCCCACCTTTCAGGAAGGGACCGGTGGGGTGGGCAGAGATGCCATGACGCAAACAGCTGTTTGCTCTGCAGTGACCTGCAGATGAAAGGAAAAAGCCACCACATGATTAGTGCAGCTTTTTCTTTTCAAGTGCAGACCACTTTCAGGCAAAACAGCGTCAGGACCAGCCAGGCTGATGATTGGTGTGATACTGTCGAGCCCCTTGCAGAGCACTCTGCATTGGACAGACAGTGACACACCCTTCAGAAGTCACTATCCCAAGGAGTAAGCAGCGCATGCTTGAACTCAAAACTGAGTAATAAAATTAATTGTCTTTGAAAAGATTTGGTGGTCGAACTACTTTATTGCGGATGAATAAAATACATTTTTTGATGAATTTTACAATGTTTCGGTATTTGTTTTAGTTATGAAAAGGGGTTCATTGTATAAGTGCAATAACCTCATTAAGGCACACTGGTATATTGGGCATTAATGCAGTTTCCAGTTGATTGTAGGTCACTCAGGCTGCGCCATCATTCCTCATAATGCACCTGGGGTGTGCATTAATGCTATATACCCATGACCTGTCATGGGTTATAGCTTACTAGAGTGTCACAAAATATTTTGCATGTGGAGGCACGTGGATGCCGCGCCTCAGTGTGCCCTCCAGGTACATTGTCGCCCCCCCTCACGCCTCTGCTACCTACCCAACTTACACCCAGTGTGAGCGGAATTATTGGGGGGGTAATGACCATCCAGGGTGAGGTGCACTTAGAAACATAGAAGGTGATGGCAGATAAGGACCGCAAGGCCCATCCAGTCTGCCCATTTCTTTTTGTACCTTACGAATGTGCCATCAGCCTTTGCTCTGTCAATGGCTTATCTATTCATACTCATCTGTATTGCTTCCTTATGCCTATCCTATGCCTGTTTGAAGCCCTGCACTGTATTCATATCCACCACTTCCTGAGGTAGGCCTTTCCATGCATCCACCACCATTTATGTGTAAAAGAACTTCCTCACATTACCCCTTAATCGGCCTCCCTTTAATCTCATGCTGTCCTCTTGTCCTGCTATTTTTCTTATATTGAAACATGTTAGACTCTTTCACCTTATTAATGCCCTTAAGGTGTTTGAATGTTTCAATCATATCACCTCTCTCCCTCCTTTGCTCTATGGTATAAATATTGAGCTCAATTAATCTGTTCTCATATGTTTTCTGATGCAGTCCCAGTACCATTTTGGTTGCCCTTCTCTGGACTGCCTTAATTTGGGTAATGTCCTTGTGAAGGTGTGGCCTCCAGTACTGCTCGCAGTACTCCAGATGGGGCGTAACCAGTGTCTTGTAAAGAGGGATTATTACCTCCCTCTTCCAACTTGTGAAACCCCTACTAATATACCCTAACATCCCTCTAGCCTTACCTACTGCTTTAGTGGTCTGCTTGGATGATTTCAGGTCATCGGTGATGATGACGCGCAAGTCTCTTTCTTCTCTTGTGACTGCCAGCAACTCCCCTCCCAGCCTATAGGTGGCTTCAGGGTTTCTCTTCCCTATGTGCATGACCTTGCACTTCTTTGAGTTAAACTCCAGTTGCCACTCTTCTGACCATTTTGCTGGTTTATCCAGATCTCTTCTCATTCTGCCCACCCCATCTGGATCATCTACTCTGTTGCAGATCTTGGTGTCATCTGCAAACAGACAAACCTTACTCTCCAGTCCATCTGCAACGTCACTGATGAAGATATGGAAGAGGACTGGCCCCAGGACTGATCCCTGAGGTACCCCACTTGTGACTTGCATCTCTTCTGACTGTATACCGTTGACCACCACTCTCTGTTTTCTGCCTGTCAACCAGTTTGTCACCCATTTGACCAATGTCTGACCCACCCCGAGCCTATCCAGCTTATTAATCAATCTTCTATGTGGAACAGTATCAAAAGCTTTGCTGAAGTCAAGGTAGGCAACATCAACTGCTCCCCCTTGGTCCACCACTCTGGTTACCCAGTCAAAGAAATCTATGAGATTAGTTTGACAGGACCTTCCTATTGTAAATCCATGCTGTCTTGGATCCTGTGCCCTATGGATTCCAGGTGTTGCACTATCCTTTCCTTAAGGAGTGCCTCCATAATCTTGCCCACTACTGAGGTAAGACTGACTGGTCTGTAGTTCCCTGCCTCCTCCTGCTACCACTCTTGTGGAGGCGGGATCACATAAAGCCTTCTCCAGTCTTCTGGGACCTCAGCTGCATCCCAGGATCGTATTGCCAATGCAGTCACAGATGGTTTTGCACTGCTGGCTGCCACAGGGCTGGCCAGCCACCACGGACCCCACGCGAGTGCACTGTCCACCTTCTGATCCTGGCATTGGGTGACATCCACACTGTCGATGCTGGGCTCTGCTGTTGGCATCCAGCACACACCTGGGGTGGGGCTGTTTGTGTGCCTACACACCCCTGCGCTGACCCGGTCGCGGTCCCACAGTTCAACCCCTGGGGGGCTGTTGCTAACACCCCCTGTAGCCAATGAGCAGCTTGTGGCTGCTGATTGGCCCCGGTGCGGCCTCCCCTGTGGGTGTGGTGGCCATGGTTCGATGCGGCAGCCCTGATGTGCATGCTGCCCTGACCACAGTCTGCAGCCACTGCCCTGTGTGCTCATGGGTGGCATGTGTATGTGTGCATACCACTGGTGTGGCATCTGTGTGTCATGCCGAATGCTGCCTCTGTGCATGCCTGCCCAGCCACTGGCTCATGTGGTGTGGGCATGATGATGTCAGTGTTGCACTGGTTGCACCTGCGCACTGGTGCAATGCATCTGATCCCACCATTAGGCAGCACCTGGGTGCATGGGTGCATGTGTGTGTTGCTGTGTGCTGCTGTGTGTGGATGTGTGCCACTGACTCCCCTACCCCTGCACCATGCCTCTGTGTACATGCCCATTGCCATGCATGCCCCTGCCTGTGTGCTGTACCTGTGTGTCTGGCCAGTGTGTGGGTTTGGTGCCACCTACCTGCATGCAACATGGTGCTCCTGTGCGATGGTGTCTTGATGCTGCCATGCCATCCTTTGCAGCAGGGGATCCTCCATCCAGAGGGGTCTGTCCACCACCCTCCATTGCCCTCATCATCCCCAATACTGTCACCCTCATCAGCCTCAACAGCTATCCCATGGTCAATGGCCATGTTGTGCAGTGTGCAGCAGGCCAGGAATAGGCCACAAGCTTTCGAGGGCTGTACTATAGGGCACCACCAGACCTGTTTAGGCAACAGAACAGTGCCTTCAGCATCCCAAATACACTCTCAATGATGTTTTGCATGCTGGCGGGCCTCATTGTAGCATTCCTCTGCTGGGGACGTACAGGCACTGATAGGGGTGAGCAGCCAGGGCCTCAGTGGATAGGCGCTGTCTCCTGTGTGGATAATGACATGGTTAGCCCTGTGTCATCCTTTGCTGTCCTCTTGCCTGTCTCTGGCACCCTCACCAGCTCACCACCCTGCCCTCCCCATCCCATGGCCTGCTCTGCCCAGCACCCTTGCCCATCCCATAGTCACCCACTAGGTGGCCCATAGGGATGTCCCACACTCAAACCTGTGGCACAGGGCAGAGCTGTGCCAGATGAACACATCATGTGCACTCCCAGGGTGTGTGTCACAGACATTGGTGATATCTGATATGCCCTTTGGCATCGCACACCACCTGGCAGTTCACACTAGGGAACCCTTTCCTATTCATATAGGCCACATCCTCAGGGTCAGGTGGTGTGCAGATGCCCATGTGGGTGCAGTCAATGGCCCCAAGCATGCCAGGCATGTGTGCTACCCTGTGGAAGTTCTGCATGGTTGCTGTACGCTCTACCTGTGTGCTGGGGAAATGGATGTATTCCAAAGCATGTGACAGCAGAGCATTAAGGAACTGTGTGTGGAGGTGTGACATGGCTGACTGGGTTGTGCCTGTGGTGTCCCCTGTTGGTCTCTGGAAGGCGCCCGTGGTGAGCAGGCACATGGCAGCTGTCACTTTTGTCTCCACAGACATTGCGTGGCTCCGTCTTTTGGGTGTCTGCATCTCCTCACTACACAGCTCGCAGAGCTGCCTCAGAATGGCCCTGTTCAGCTGGTACCATCCCACAATCTCCATGTCTGTGTAGTTCTCGAAGGTGGTGCCGGCACAGTACCACCTGTCTTGGGTGTACCACTGACTGGCCCTTCCTCGGCCATGTCACTGTTCCTTTTGCCCCCTCACACCCCTCATTATGGCCTCTAATAGGAAGGGTGCACTATTCATGGCCCCTGATGTCCTATCTCCCCTGGGCAGTTGGCTACTGCGGGCTGTGTGCCACCCTGGTGCACAGCGTGGCACTGTGCCTGCCTGTCCCTCTCACTCTCTCAGCTCCTGGCTCACTGCTGCAAAATATTTAATTGCTCCTGGGCTAATTCCTTTTCTGGATTTGCTGATTCAAATAGTTTTATATTTTAGGTTCATATTTAGTTATTGATTGTATAGTTATATATAGGGGTTGGGGGTTGGTTGTTGCTTTTAGTCGGGGTATTCTGTTTGGTTGTGGTTATTTGGGAGGTAGGGGAAGGGGATTTGATGCTAATAGGGTGTATAGATTGTCTGTAATAAAGAATTAGTGTACGACTGATGAGCTGGGGGGGAATGTTTGTGTGACAGGATAGATAAATATGTGTCTGGGGGTGGCTGGTAAATGGGGTGTGCTAGAATCGTGTACGGGGTGTCCCAGCTTTCTGATCTACAGCCCTTTACCATCCCCCTGGTTTCAGATGCTACAGCTCGCCGTTGCCGGGAAGTAGGAATTGGAAGGAGACGGGTGGGCAGAAGCTGGAAGTGGGTCCCGTACACGGGGGAGGGGAATAGGATTAAGGTAGTTGGGCGAAGAAGGTGCCCTGGGAAGTGATGGGGTTTGGAGAGAGGTCAGACGGAGTTAATTCCTATTCCCAGGGTTCCAATGAGACCTAGTAGACAGGTGGCTAAAAGGGCTGCACTGTCTTCCAATACCCTGAGGGTGGTGCTATGCAATGCCAGGTCGATCAATAATAAGACTGCAATTGTTGCAGATCTGATTTCATCAGTCGACCTGGCTTGTACATGAGACCTGGTTGAGAGATGATGCTGGGCCAGTGTTAGAGGCCACCGTCCCTTGGGTTACTCCGTGTGCACTGCTCCAGAGTGGAACACAGGGGTGGAGGAGTGGCTATCTGTTTTAGAGCTGAGCTAGGCTTCACCGTGCACCCGGTGAGAACACCGGGTTCGTTTGAATGTGTGGCCATTCATGGGGGTCCAGGTGCATGATGTAGGATTCTTCTGATATACCGCCCTCCGGGGGCGGGAGGGGAATTCCTGCAGGAAGTAGGTGACTTTGTGGTCGGTGAGTCACTGGAGTCCTCCAGATGTTTAGTTCTGGGGGACTTCAATGTATGGGCCTACGACGAGTCATCCAGGTGGGGTTATCACTTCCTCCAGTTGATGACATTACTGGGCCTGGTGCAGGCAGTTACCCCCGACCCACCAGGGTGGCCACATGTTGGACCTGTTTTTCGCTGGGGCTTGAGGCTGAGAATCTCAGGATTGATCGCGTTATTTGGTCCGATCATTGCATGGTGGAGTTCTGGCTCAGGGCCCCTGAGATCTCTCCCTGCAGAGATGGTGAGCTACCGCCGTTGAGGGATTGACCCGGAGGATTTTCTGGTGGTGGTGAACCTATCTAGTGTAGACAGTGCATGCAGGGGAGGTGTGGGTGAGGCAGTTGATGCCTATAACAGGGCAGTGACTGAGGCATTCACTCCCTTGCACTGGTCCGTGTACAACCCAGATCTTCTCAATTGAGGTCCCCATGGTTTGATGGGGAGCTCAAGGCGTTGAAGATCAAGGGTTGGAGGTTGAGCACTGCTGGCAGAGATCTGGGTTGCAGGCGGACAAACTGGTCACGTGCAATACTCATGGTGTGTACCAGGGGCAATCAACCATAAGAAGGCAGTGTTCCTGCCCAGGAGATTGCTGCTGGGAGAAACCGACCAGCAATGCTTTTTGTGCTGCGAACAGGCTATTACATCCTACCTGTCTACAGCTGAAAATAGCAGTTTCTGAAGCCTTGTGCAATGAGTTTGCTTGGTTTTCTCCAGACAGAGTGTCCGCCATCAGGCAGAGAGTTCCGCCAGTGAGCCATATTATGGCTAACAGTGGTCGCCTGATTGTCAACAAAGCACTCTGCCCGGTTGCAGGAGTTTAAACCAGTAGAGGTGGCTGATGTCATTGAGGTGATCTCAAAGCTGAACACACACACTGTGAACTGGATCCGGCGCCAATGCATTTCCTAGTGGGATGTGTCGATGCTGTTGGTCCGGTGTTTGCCTTGATTGACCGGTGCTCCTTATCTGAGGGGGTCATCTCAGATGCCTTGAAGGAGGCATTGGTGAGACCTCTTCTGAAGAAGCCATCTTTGGACCCTGACATCAAGGTGAATTATCGACCGGTCTCCAACCTTCCATTTTTGGGAAAGGTTGTGGAGAAGATTGTGGCACAACAGCTGGGAGATCACCTTGTGACATTTAATATCTATGAGCCGCTCCAGTTGGGGTTTTATGCAGGGCACTCAACAGAAACTGCATTAGTTCAGGTGCATAATGATCTCCTCAGTGCGAGGGATTGAGGGGAGGGGACAGTTCTCATTCTTCTCAATCTCTCCTCAGCTTTTGACATGGTGGATCATCAGGTGTTACTTGATCACCTGAGGGGCTTCTGTGGACTCACTGGCTCTGTCATTTGCTGGTTTGAGTCCTTTTTGACAAACAGAAGACAGAGGGTGGTGATGGGGAATTTTTCCTCATCTCTGACCCTATTGTCTTGTGGGGTACCTCAGGGCTCAGTGTCATCACTGATGTTATTTGCCATGTACATGCTGCCCCTGGGAGAGATCATTAGGAAGTACAGCTTGGGGTTTCATTGTTACGCCAATGATACCCAGCTGTATTTATCCTTTGGCCCTGGAACATCCAATGTGGTGGAAGTATTAAACAACTGTCTGGCAGAGATCAATGACTGGATGGCCTCTAGCAGGTTGTGACTGAACCCCGATAAGATGGAGGTACTGGTGGTAGAGTTGAATAGGAGGTGTGAGGGGTTGCTCTCTAGGGCAGATTCTGGACTGGTTCTTGGGTCTGTCCCATTGATGGCTTCCTCTAAGGTGTGTAATCTTGGCATGATATTTGACAATGGTCTGACGATGGAATATCAGGTGTCTGCTGTTGTCAAGGTGAGTTTTTTCCATCTGAGAAATATCACCAGGATTAGGCACCTGATTCCTCCCCTGGATCTCACCACCTTGGTACATGCATTTGTAACATCTAGGCTTGACTACTGTAATGCGCTCATCCTCTGGGTCTCTGGAGGTACCCTCCGTCAACTGCAGCTGGTGCAGAATGCAGCCACCAGGTTGCTAACTGGGTTGTCGAAATACTGCCATGTCACCCCGGTGCTTCGGGAACTGCACTGGCTGCCAGTTCAATGGAGGGTGCTTTTTAAGGTGGGATTGATCACTTATAAGACCCTACATGGACTGGGCCCTTGCTACCTGGTTGACCTTCTTACTCCCACTGCCTCGATATGTCCCCTCTGGTCCTCTTCGAGAGACCTCTTGGCAATTCCCAGGACAAGATTGAAAACGGCCGGCGATCGAGCTTTTAGTGTCGCTGGCCCTGTTTTGTGGAATTCGCTTCCACCATCGGTGAGAGAAGCCCTGTTGATAGAGATTTTTAAGGCCCACCTTAAGTTCTATTTGTTCAGTCAAGCCTTTGTAGATGCTGTATGACATAATTAATTCCACTGATGCTATTGTTATCAGTCCTGTGTAAACTATAGTAGGGTGTATTTATATGTGCAAATGAGTGTGTTTTTATATTTGTATTTATAAATTAAATGTTTATGTTTTGTATGGTGCCCAGAGCCTCTGGGATTGGGAGTGAGAAAAATAAAATTTGCCTTTCCTTGCCACTCTCCACTGCCACCTCTGTCCCTCTACCCCTGTGGCTGCCTGTGACAGTCTCTTTGTCTCTCACTGGCTCTGTCTCCCTTGCTCTGTCTGTTTGTCTGTCTGTCCAACATCTCTTGCCTCTCTCTCTCTCTCTCTCTCTCTCTCTCTCTCTCTCTATCTGTCTCTCTCTCCCTCTCACCTGGCGCAAGTGCAGTCTGTGTGCTTGCACCCTGTATTTATAGGCTCAGGTCTGCTTGGCGCAGCCAGGTTTTGTTCCGCACTTGCGCCATGGTTCTACGGCTGAATATTGCACTGTGCCGAATATTCATGGGCATGCTCCCTGCTCTTGCACATGCATTCATTATAGTTGTGCATTGGCACAATGAGATTTGCACTGCGCAATGGCTCCCACTGAATATAGCTCCTTGGTGCAAGTCCGCACTTGTGCCAGTGCAACTCAGTTGTGCCATGTGTAACTGCTTTGAATATCCCAGCCCATGAGTAAATAAAAAAGTTATCCTTGTTAGTACATTTCAGAGCAAAAAAAAAATAGGGAGCAGAGGGACTGAGGAAAAGCAAAGATTAATATTGGACAACAGAAGACTACTGTACACCAAAATGGGGGCTGTCAAAATATTGGCATTCACCTGGAACTGCACAAAATGTAAGATGTCAGAAATAAAACAGTAAGCCTCTGTTTCTCAAATATCAAGGACAAAAAAGAAAAGAAAAGGGAGAAAGGGAGAAAGCCAAAATGGAGCATGATCTGCTAGAAAGTGAAAAACCTAAAAAGAACACAGAGCTCTATATACAGTGGAACCCATGTAATTAAAGGAATGGCAAAATATCAATAGCATCATTAAGACCACATGGAATAAGTGATTTTACAGTGTAAATCCATTGTGATTCCTTTGTCAGAAGAAGATTTTTCCTGTCACCGCCTTGTATATTTCAGGTAACATGATCGATACAGTACCTAGAAACTTAAAACCTCTTAGATTGCTGCAGCAATGCAACACAAAATGCATCCCTTTTATTTTCTTTTGTTGTCCTTGATATTTGAGAAACAGAGGCTTACTGTTTTATTTTTGACATCTTACATTTTGTGCAATTCCAGGTGAACATCAATATTTTGACAGCCCCATTTTGGTGTACAGTGGTCTTCTGTTCTCCAGTATCAATCTTTATGTTTCTTCAATCCCTCTCCCTCCACTTTTTTTGCTCTGATATTTACTAATAAAGATATCTTGGCAATTAAGTTTCTAATTTTAGGTGGGCAATATTTATTTATTTAGTTTTTGGTTACCAGATAAGGTGCACTAGACAAGCTGTTGCCTATTTTCAGGACGAACCGGGAGGAGTACATACATAACACTTGAAATACATGTGACATCTCCATTTTAGTACATTTTTTTACTCACTGCATTTAATAGCAAAGTATTTCTTTGCCTTCTCCCCTGTACCCCTTGTCCCCATTTTGGGTTTGATTTTGACAAAGTGAATGAGATTTTGTTTGAGTGCATTTATACTTTCAAGATTTATATGGCAGCCATTATTAGATTCATGGCACTCATCTTTAAATATTTATTTATTTAACAGCATTGAAATAAATAATTATGAGCGACATTAATTATAACAGCTCCCTCTAACTAACATTGAGATCATGGTTAATTAGAATAATAAATCTTTCTCTTTCCTCTGTTTTCTAAACTTTTTTCCTTGTTGGTATACTGAGAAACAAAGGTGATTTGCTTTTTACATTTGCACTCATGCTTGTAATTGGAGGCAATCATTCATGTGACAGGTCCCTACTATTAGCACGGGGACCTTTGTGGCTCAATATTTTGTACCTCCTTCCTTTCAATGATGAGAAGCTATGGAAATTTTATTCACTCAGTTTTGCTTACATTTTGAATTTGACAGTTCCCTTTTAGCATTACTTAACCTTTGAGTGTGAACAGTTTACTAGCTTATTGTACAGTATTGTATTTATTATTCCATTTGAAACATATTTATTTGGAATACGTACAGTTAAACACACCTTATGTGTTTATGAGTTTAATAAGTAAATTATGCATCTTTTTCCAATGAGATAAACTGCATATGCAATGGTATATTTTATTTATTTATTTAGTTAGTTAGTTTTTGTTGACTGGGAAGGAGGACTGGACCATTGTTTGCCTATTTTCAGCATCTAATTCATTGCACATTATTTTCTCCTTATTCTGTCATGTTCTGTCATCATTTTCTGTAACTGTACCATCCGTCAGCATATTAGAATCTTTGAATGTTTCTTTTACTACAATGAGTACACACAATGTAATCTCCATGGAAAATGTGATATTTTTAAAACAAGGAAGATGATCTGAGGAAGACGGTTAACTGTTTTTGTCTCTTCAAGTAAGTAGTGTGTTTTAATTGTGGTTGTACCATTTAATTTGAGCTTTTGCTTCCTTGTTTCTTTAGGATCTTTTGGCTGTTTTCTGTTTTTGACTTCCCACATTTTTACACTATCTTAAAGTTAAAGGTTTAAAATATTCACTACATGTGTTCTAGGTGTTTGTTTTTTTCTGTTGTATATCACCATTTCTGGAGCTAGCATTATTTTAATAATTTTTCGGACGTCTATAGCTGATGTATTGTGGACAGCTGAAATTTTTTATTCATTTTTTTATTTTATTTAACCATTTAGTGACCGGGAAGGCACACTGAGCCAAGGCTCATCTTCAGGTGTGACCCGGGGACAGGGAGCATGGAAAACAGTATATAGTGCAAGGTATTCAATACAAAATTACACAATAGTAAGCATAATAAAATATTTCAATGAATAAAATACAGCAAAACAGGCTTTGCAGTAAGGCAACTGTACAATGGAATGGAGTATCAAAGATGAGAGCAGTTACAACAAGGGACAAACATTTCAAGTGCAGTGAGACAACTGTACATGGTATGGAGTAATTCAAAATCAGTGTTACAAAAGGAGACAAACATTTCAAGTGTTAAGAGATGTTATGGTAACAAGTAGGGAAATGTAGGAGATGGAGCAGCAATTTGACAGAGAAGTGAGAGGAAGAGTTGTGTAAGAGAGGAAACTGAGTGTTCCACAGAGAAGGGAGATGACAGTGGAAAGCAGATTTGCCCATGTTTGAGAATGGAGTGGGGAGTGAGAACGAGCATGAGTCCCTAAAACATAGGGAGTATGTTGAGGTTGGGGCAGGGGAGAGGAGGGAAGAGATGTATGTGTGAAGCAGATTGAACCACTATTTGGAAATGAAGGATACAGAGTGGATGAGATGCCTGTGTGCGAGAGGAGGGAATTTCAGACAGGATAGCAGAGAACAGTGGTGGGATCTTTACGGAGAGTTGGAGACGAAATGACAGAAGGCATAGAAGAGGGAATCAAGTTGAGAGAGTGATGTAGAGGGTGCAGTGCAGTAAACAATGTCAGTGTAATCAAAGACTGACATAATCGTTGTTGTTAGAAGTTCCCTACATACGGGGAGAGGGAGAGAGTCTTTGTTACAGTATAGTATACCAAGGTTAGGGCAGAGTTTAGTGGCCATGTAATCAATGTGGATAGTGAAATTTAAGTGTGGGTTCAGCCAGACTCCTAGATACTTGTATGAGGGGATGATCTTTAGAGGGGTGCCATTGAGAAAGGTGACTGGAGGGGCATTAATAGCTTTGGCTAATCTTTGAGTGGTTCCAAAAGTCATAGAGACTGTTTTGGAAGTGTTGAGCTTGAGTTGTTTTGATTGGAACCAGGACTGAACGGAGTGGAAGTCATGTTGCAGCACAGAGTGGATAGTGACTGGGTCAGGGCTGGAGGCGTACAGAATGGTATTGTCCACATACATATATATATATATATATATATATGAGGGATGAGAACAGGCAGATGGGAGATTGCTTATAAAAATAGAAACTAGGATGAGTCCAAGTATTGAACCTTGAGGGACTCCAGCTAGGATAGGGAGGGAGGGAGGGGAGGAGAGGATGAGTTTGCAATTTTTACTGATTGGTGTTGGTTGGTGAGATAAGATTTGAACCATTGTATGCTAGGAGGGGCAAGCCCTCTGTCCTATAGAGTATCCAGGAGAAGAGGGTGGGATACCAAGTCAAATGCTTTTGCCTGGTCAATGAAGACCACAGCTGTGAGGTGGCCTTTGTCAGCAGCAGATTCAATGTGACCTGTGACATGGAGAAGGGAGGACGTGGTGGAATATTGTTTTTTTCTGAAACCTGACTGGCAGGGGGATAGGAAGTTGATGGCAAGTCAGCCTGGATTTCACAAGACGTTCTTGGGTTTGCCAGAGCAGAGAGGGAGGGAGATTAGGCGCAGTAGTGCCGGGTAAAGTGGGATCACCTCCTTTGTGGAGAGGGATGACACATGCAGATTTCCAGGCTTTTGGAACAATGCCTGAGGAGAAGGACTTGTTTATAATGATGGTAAGAGGGAGCACGATTGCAGGAGCAGAAATGCGCAGGAGACTAAGATGTAGACCATCTGGACTGGATTTTGACATGTTGAGGGATAAGAGGGCAAGCAGTACTTCACTGGTGGAGGCAGGGGCTAGAAGGAAGTTGTGTCTGGGCATGTGATGTGGGGAAGGTTTGGAGGCGGGTAGTGTATTAGATGTGGTAGGGTCTGGGGAGGCACAGGTGATGAAAAAGGAGTTGAGGGTGTCTATAACCTGAATGGGGCTGTAACTTCAATGCCATCGTGTTTAAGGCTAGGAGCGGTAGATTGAGGAGGTGGAGTGATGATGGAATGTACAATATTCCAAAGAGAGGATGTGTTTGCAGTGTTAAGGTGAAGTTTAAAGTAATCCACTTTAGCTTTCCAAATGGCCTTAGTGCAAGCATTTTTGGCTGTGTTCTACATTTGCCTTGAACTTGGGGATAGGGAGGACTTAAAGGCAGAACAGGCTCTGTCTCGGGCTTTGCACATGGCAATTATAGAGGCGGTAATCAATGGGTGGTAGCACTTTCTGACCCTGGCTCTTTTGAGGGGGGCGTAGTAGTCCCAGACACAGTTGAAAATGATGAACCAGGTCAGGACAGTATCGACTGTGGTTGCAGAATAAACTGCCCAGATGGCATTGTATAAGTCTGACAGGAGGGATTTAGTGTCAAGTGAGGTCAGTGGGTGATTTTCAATGTACTTTGGGGCAGATTTGAGAAGATGTGTTTTTCTAATGCAATATGTGATACAGTGGTCACTTAAGGTGGGGTCGAGGACACCCACTGAGGATATACAGTGAGGGTGGGAAGAGAGGACCAATCAATGAGGGAGTGATTAGAGGATTGGGAGTTGTAGTGGGTAGGCTCTGTGATCAGCTGAGTGAAGTTTAGGGACTCTTAATTTGGAGGTTGTGGTCTTAGATGTAGGGGACAGCCAGTCATGGTTGTAATCCCCTGGGAGAATTAGTTCACCAGACTGAGCCAGCGACAAGACAGCAGAGATGCATGTTGTTAGAGGCTTTTGACCAAGCCGAGAGGAAGTATACACTACCCCGATGAAAGTGGGGATAGTATGGGGAAGGGATAAATTAGCTAGTATTAGTTCATGGGATCCTAGGCAGGATTGCTTTTTCATTACCGAATAAGAGAGATGCTGTCTTTTAATCATGGCTACTCCACCTCTTTTGCCATTGTCCTGGCTTAGAATTTGGTAGTCAGGGATACAGATGGATGATTCTGGAATTTTGGCAGAAAGACGGGTTTCGGAGATGCACAGGATGTCATGGATATTTGGGGCTATCCAGCAGTTTAAAGAGTCCAGTTTTGGGAGGAGACTCCTAATGTTTATATGCATGATCTTTAGGCCTTTGTGGGTGGGTTGTTCTTGTGGAGGTTTAGAGGGCCAGGGTTCCTTTCAATGTCTCCTGCTATTAATAATAGCAAAAAGAGTACAGAGAAAGTAGCAGGCAGTTTACGACCTTTGGTGATACTGAGGGCAAAGGGTGTACTCCTGGAGCAATGAATTAGAGTGATGCTGCAACTTACATGGGCTGGAAGGAAACTAGGTGAGATTAAGTGAAAGGATGGAGTGGGAGGGTGGATAGAAGTAGGCAAGGAGGGAGAGAGATGGTGGTGCTGAAGGAAGGGAGTTGAAAAAGCAGGAGGGGAAGGAGTACCCATGTGGTGGGTGAGGGGAGGAGGAGGGAGGAAGATAGGAGAGGGTGCACAGAAAAATAAGAGATGAGGTGGGAAGCATGATAGCAATAGCTGGGTTACAGGAATGTTTTAGCTCATACACTGTCTCAAGGAGCAATCGGAAAGGTAGTCAAAAAACCAGCTGTGGGCTAAGTTTGCAGCTCCTTTAAGGCTCAGCCCCGACCTTGGAGTTAGCCAATAACAGAGCAGCACCATTGGGTAGGCGGGGGTGCAAGTGTAATTACCGAGTGCCTGGGGCAGGGGTGAGTGTGCAGGAAAAAATTTCTGCTCAGCAGAGCTCAGAGTACAGCCAAAAGGCAGAGCAAGGTGCAGCACAGCAAGCTCAGAGAAGTCAGCCAGCTAGGCAGAGATTCAATGCCTGCAGACTGATGGGCTGAGCAAATGAAAGAACTAAGGTCCTCTATTGGCAGAGCTTTATAATTTTCTAATAGGAAACTGGAAACTGACAAGCAGCTATCACGTCATGGGAGTCTTGCTGGCTGGAGAGCATGGGCGACAGCTTTAACAGACCTGGCAGCATTGCGGAGGAGAAGAGAGTGAGGTGGGTCAGGCTGTGCACGAAACACTCGGTCAGGGGCCTCTGCTGGGGAAGAAGAAGGAAGGCACAAGTTAATATAGGCAGAAATCAGTGGGTGAAAGACCAGACAAGTAGAGCAGACACAAGGGCAGTGGGGAGTGTAGGCAGGATAGAGACAGATATAGGAGAAATTAGCTACAGAAAGGAAGTGTGCAGACTCAGTGTCTGGGTAGGCAGGTCTCTTCACACTATACAGTTAGGCATTATTAGCAAATGTAAAATAGCTCTTAACAGTAACTAACTGTGGCAATTTTTGCTAATTTAGCTCTACATAGTAACTAATCATTTAGCCAGGAAGTAAAAAGGATAACATATTTATGTTTAACCTAGAGAAAAAGGAAAGTAAAATGCAGCATAGAACCACTAGTAGCTGCAGTTTCTAGTGAGGCCAATGGGACAAAGGCAGCAGCGAGAAGTGACCAATCAGGAGCAGACAGTGTAGTGTGCTGAAATTCAATCAGCCTCTCAGTATGGCCATACCTTGCCTGGATCTGAGGGAGTCTTTGTTGGTGATCTTATCAACTGGTGTGACCATGAAGATCGCTGTCCCAGCTACACACCAGCGTCGTCTCAAGCAGGTGGACTGGCAAGACAGTGTTGTGGTTCAAATAAGGCTGAGTGCAAGGAAACACCCTTTAAGGAGAAGCAGGGAAAAAATCTGAAAGTTTGATGCCCGCTCGGGCTTTTATTCATATACAGGGAAGACAGACACGGTCACAAGGGAAGGAAGGGGACCAAACCTAGAAACAGTAAATAACACTCTACTTACTCTACTGTCCTTACTACTCTACAGGTGCACTTTGGCTTAAGGCCACTTTATAATACTCTCTGACTCTATGATATGTTGCTATAAGGCATATGCAACAAGGAGGGTATAAACTTATATTACTTTATCACAATATACAAGAAGCATACAGTGTACGATGACCACCAGACAGTATAACACTTTCAAAGTCCATAAGATCCAGATGTCCCGTCATCTTCGTGCACAGCTGAGAAGTAGGAGTAAGGGGAAATGGAAACTGCTGCTTGGCACCAAGCTTACCAGTGGAACCTATGAGAGGTTGCAAGGGAAATGGAGAGATTTGTAAAAAGACTTTAGTCATCTACCAACCCACTCTCCAGAGTTGCCGGAATATCAGAGCACAAACTGACTGAACTGGGTTAGGCTCTTCCCTGGCACAAACCCTTAACCTGGGCTGCCAAGGATGAAGAACACATTGTGCTGCAAGGAATCCACCTGCAGGATTGCCACAAGAGAAGAATCTGCTGCTGTCTCCCAGGCACCAACCCTCGACCAGGGCTGCGAAGGACAAAGAAGACAAATTGCTGTGGGTTTTCTGGCACCGACCCTCGACCAGGGCTGCCAATGGTGAAACACAGGACTTGGTGAAGAATCCACTAGAAGATTGCCAAAGTTGAAGACACCAACTGCTGAGCTGCTTCAGTGACAGATCCACTTGGACGACCACCAAACTGGAGCTGGATAATAAAAGATTGCACCGGTTATGAAGGACGAACCAAGCAGGAAGAAAAGCTAGAAGATGAAGATCTGGATTCCACAAGGTTTAGAACAAAATAAGAAACCAGTGGCTGCAAACACACCTGGGACATGATGGACTTGACTTTCAGTGGGCATCTGGGAGTGACAGAGGAGGCTTCTTCCAGTCGTCTCACTTCCAAGCTGACCAGGAACTGGCAGCCGCAACTCTCCAAAGGATGTTGATTTTGGCTTACTGCAGACGATATGGCAAGAATATGCTAAAGTTATCTGCTGGCTGAAGACTGCTGAGGTGAAGAGTTGATTGAGGCTGAAGACTGAGTCACAGACTTTGCACTGAACACTGGTACTTCTATTAGTACTGTACACTGGAATTTCATTTGCAGGGGCAATTGTTCACTTGAAGGGGCAATTTGCCTGAAGCAGGAGCAAACTGCAACAATCCAGGGTAATTGTTCACTTGCAGGGGTAAATTACCACAATCCTAATGTGTCACAGTACAGTCTCGGTGCTTTTTGCAATAAACACAACACTTTAGATGCTTAAGGAATAAACAGTTTGTAGAAACAGTACAGTAGCTGACAGTCACTTTACAATACGTTGTGTGCTAAGCACCCCTTGGTTGGACCCTTTTCCTTCTTGAAGTCTGTCTTTATTAGGATCTGGCTACCCTGAGCACTTCAATGTGAATACCCCAGTTACTGAGCCTGGTTGTCCTAATAACACTGGGCCTGGCTGCCTTAACTTCACTGGAGCCTGGCTACCTTTAATATCACTGGGCCTGGCTGTCCTTCTTACACTGGGTTTGGCTGCCCTTCTTACACTGGGCCCAGTTGCCCTTTAACTTTCTGCTTTGTTCCTTTGGCTGGGCCCCCTAGTTGCCCTACATACTACTGGGCTGGCTGCCCTCGGTTCACTGGGCCTGGTAACCCTTTCGGTTTGGGGCTTGGTTGCCCTTTAACTTTGGCTGCCTGACTTTGCAGAGCCCCTTTAAATTTTAAAGGCTCGACTGAGACTGCTGCCACTCTGTTTGTTAGCCCCACCTGGTTCCACCCCTCCTCATAAATATTCAGAAGGCCTTCTAAATGGCCACACTTTCTGGCTTCTCCCAATAACCCAGCTAGCCCAGCGAATATTTAATTAATTAAATTCAGGCCTCTCCCACGACTTTGAGCCACCCTGAGCTTTTTGCAAAGCGCACCTTTTAAAATATTTGTTAAACTTTTCTTTTGTACAGAGCGGACAGCACTGAGCTGGTGCTGCTGCCTCACCCACACCAAACCAAGATGGAGAAAAGTTATGTCAGGAGGTGGGAGGTGTCTCTCTACAGAGGGAGGGTTCAGGCGACTCGGAAGACAACAAGGGGCCTCAGTAAGGCCGACAGCAATGGTGATGTATCTCTTTCCAAGCCGCCAACAGGGATGGGAGGAACTAATTAAATAAATAAATAAACGAGGCAATGGCCACGCATGGTACCTGAGCTTCAAGACAGCTTCACTAGCTGGAGCCAGAGCAGGCATGCAGACCAGCCCTCGGGGAATGGCTTCAACCCTCCAGGTAAGCCCTTTCCTTGTTCCCCTTAACCTTCTGCGTCCTTTCCTATTGCCCCGGAGTGTTGCAGTTTGCCCCTGCTCCAGGCAGATTGGCCTGCAAGTGAACAATTGCCCTGGATTGTTGCAATTTGCAACAGCACCAGTCAGGCTGCCCCTGCAAGTGAACAATTGCTCTGGGTAGTTGCAATTTGCTCTTGCTCCAGGCAGATTGCCCCTGCAAGTGAACAATTCTCCCAGACTGTTGCAATTTGCCCCTGCTCCAGGCAGATAGGTCTGCAAGTGAACAATTCCCTGGATTGTTGCAATTTGCCCCGCTCCAGGCAGAGTGCCACTGCAAGTGAACAATTGCCCTGGGTTGTTTCAATTTGCCCCTGCTCAGGGAAAGTGCCGTTGCAAGAGAACAATTGATCTGGGCTGTTGCAATTTTCCCCTGCTCCAGGCAGATTGCCCCTGCAAGTCAACAATTCCCCTGGACTATTGCAATTTGTCCCTCCTCCTAGCAGATTGACCCTGCAAGTGAACAATTGCCCCAGACTGTTGCCATTTGCCCCTGCTACAGGCAGATTGCCCCTGCAAGTGAACAATTGCCCCAGACTGTTGCAATTTGTTCCTTCTCCTTGCAGATTGACCCTGCAAGTGAACACCTGCCCCACATTGTTGCAATTTGCCCCTGCTCAGACAGATTGCTCCTGCAAGTGAACAATTGCCCGGGTTTGCAATTTGCCCCAGCTATAGGCAGATTGCCCCTGCATGTGAACAATTGCCCGCATTGTTGCAATTTGCCCCTGCTCCAAGCAGATTGCCCCTGCAAGTGAACACCTGCCCTGGATTATTGCAAATTGCCCCGCTCCAGACAGATTTCTCCTGCAGGTGAACAATTGCCCTGGATTATTGCCATTTGCCCCTGCTCTAGGCAGAGTGCCCCTGCAAGTGAACAATTGACCTGGGTTGTTGCAATTTTCCCCTGCTTCAGGCAGATTACCCTGCAAGTGAACAATTCTCGGACTATTGTAATTTGTCCCTTCTCCTTGCAGAATGACCCTGCAAGTGAACACCTGCCCACATTGTTGCTATTTGCCCCTGCTCCAGGCAGATTTCCCCTGCAAGTGAAAAATTGCCCCGGTTATTACAATTTGCCCCTGCTGCTGGCAAATTGCCCTACCAAGTGAACAATTGCCCTGGATTATTGCAATTAGCCCTGCTATAGCAGATTTCCCTGCATGTGAACAATTGCCTGCATTGTTGCAATTTGCCCCTGCTCCAGGCAGATTGCCCCTGCAAGTGAACACCTGCCCGTATTTTTGCCAATTGGCCCTGCTCCAGACAGGTTGCTCCTGCAAGTGAACACTTGCCCTGGATTATTGCAATTTGCCCCTGCTCCAGGCAAAGTGCCCTGCAAGTGAACAATTGACCTGGGTTGTTGCAATTTTCCCTGCTCCAGGCAGATTGCCCTGCAAGTGAACAATTCCCCAGACTATTGCAATTTGTCCCTCCTCTATTGTGCCCCTGCAAGTGAACAACTGCCCCAGATTGTTGTAATTTGCCCCGCTCAAGGCAAATTGCCCCTGCAAGTGAATAATTGTCCCTGCAAGTGACATTCCAGTGTACAGTGCTAATAGAAGTACCAGTGTTCAGTGCAAAGTCTGTGACTCAATCTTCAGCCTCAATCAACTCTTCACCAAAGCAGTCTTCAGCCAGCAGAGGACTTCAGCATCTTCTTGTCATATTATCTGCCGTAAGCTGAAATCGACATCCCTTGGAGAGTTACGGACTCCAGTTCCTGGTCAGCTTGGAAGTGAGATGACTGGAAGAAGCCTCGTCCGTCTCTCCCAGATGCCCGCTGAAGGTCGAGTCCATCATGTCTCAGTTGTGTTTGCAGCTGCTGGTTTCCTATTTTGTTCTAAATCTCATGGAATCCAGATCTTCATCTTCTAGCTTTTCCTCCTGCTTGGTCCATCCTGCATACCCAGTGCAATTTTCTGGGATTCAGCTCCAGTTTGGTGGTCCTCCAAGTGGACCCATCACCGAAGCAGCTCAGCAGTTGGTGTCTTCAACCTAGGCAATCTTCTAGTGGATTCTTCACCAAGTCCTGTGTTTAGTCTTTGCAGCCCTGGTCAAGGGTAGGCGCTAGAAAACCCACAGTAATTTTTCTTCTTCATCCTTGGCAGCCCTGGTCAAGGGTTGGTGCCAGGGAGATAGCAGCAGATTCTTCTCTTGTGGCAATCCTGCAGGTGGATTCCTTGCCACATTCCGTGTTCCTCATCCTTGGCAGCCCAAGGTAAGGAATTGTGTCAGGGAAGAGCCTAACCCAGTTCAATCAGTTCATGTTCTGATATTCCGGCAACTCTGGAGAGTGGGTTGGCTGATGACTAAGGTCTTTTTACAAATCTCTCCATTTCCCTTGCAACCTCTAATAGGTTCCACTGGTAAGCTTGGCACCAAACAGAAGCTTCCTTTTCCCCTCACTCCCACTTCTCCGCTGTGCATGAAGACAACGGAACATCTGGATATTATAGACTTTGAAAATGTTATACTGTCTGGTGGTTATTGTACACTGTATGCTTGTTTCATATTGTGATATAAAGCAATATAAGTTTATACCTCCTTGGTGTGTAGGCCTTATAGCAACATATCATGGAGTCGTAGAGTATTATAAAGTGGCCTTAAGCCAAGGTGCACCTGTGGAGTAGTGACAGTAGAGTAAGTAGAGTGTTATTTACTGCTTCTAAGGTTTGGTCCCCTTCCTTCCCTTGTGACCATGTCTACCTTCCCTGTATGTGAATAAAAGCTCGACTGGCATCAAACTTCCAAATTGTCTCCTGCCTCTCCTCAAAGGGTGTTTCCTTTCACCCAACCTTATTCAAACCATAGCATTGTCTTGCCAGTCTACCTGCTTGAGCGATGCTGAGTGTGCAACTGGGACAAGGCGATCTTCATGGTCAGCACCCAGTTGATAAGATCACCACCATAAAAACTATTTTGCCCCAAGTTGGGTGCACTACACTTTGCTAGCTGGAGAACATGGGTGATGGCTTTAGCAGATCCATCCACACCACAGAGGAGAAGAGAGCAAGGTGGGTCAGGCTGTGGAGGGAGTGCTGGGTCAGGGGACACCACTGGGGTAGGAGAAGGAAAGCACAAGTTAATATATGCTGAAATCAGCAGGCGGTGGACCAGACAAGTAGAGGAGGTACAAGAGCAGCTTCTGATATGTTGTTAATTGAAAGTTCTATAAATTGATCAGCTACCATAGTTGAAGCCACACCCCAAAATATATAGAAAGGAACATTGTTTAACCAGGAGTAGCACACTAAGCGAAGCTTGTTTCAGATGCACTCTGGGAGCACAAGGAAGTCAAGTGACTTGCTCAGGATCCACGGTATGCACCTAGGTGGCTGTGGGATTCAAACCCATGTCTTCAGATCTGCAGCTCAGAGCCCTAACCCATTACACTATACTGCCTCTTAAGAGGGAAGTGCTTGGGCTTTGTGCCATGCTCCAAACAATAAAAGTTGGATATGAAGTGAATATTTAGTAAATGTTTTTATTTTGTTCTGCTGAGTGCTACCAATTTGTACTTCAGGTTTGTCTGATGCATTAGTTTGGCACCCTTCTATTCATGATCGCATGGCTCTGTATCTTGAGGGTTTGTAGTGATACTGTTGATACTGAAAATGGGTAGACTGGGTTGGCCAAGTGGTCCTTATCTGCCATCAAATTCTAAGCTTTTGTGGTGGAAACTGCTATAGCAGAGGCTCATTTACAGTTACCATTTGTGCACAGAGAATATGAAGAATGTCTGGCACCCAAGAAAAAGGAAAAAAAACAATGTTAAGTGCACAACCCCCTCAGTAAGTAGTGCCTTAGTTAATCTTTTTATGACTGTGGATAGAGCCAGCAGCCATCTTGCTTTAACTGGAAAAATGGGATACCGAAGCACACATTTTTGGAGTTTTCAGTGTGTCCTTCCAGAATTGCAAATCACTACACCAGTTGAATGAAATACTCCCTTCTCTCTGTTGAGAAGACCACTACCAACACTATTTTTTTCAGCTTGTTTGTCTGTCTCTGACATACAGTAATTTCCAAAAGAGGACACATCAAGCTTCTAGAGGAACTCCAAAGGAGTTACAAATTACTTTTTCTATGGCTAAAAAGAAGAAGCCTACAAGTACAGTATACCAGAATTTCCCTTATTTATGCTCTGAAGCTCTTCCTGTCTCATTAAGCAGACTACAGAGTCAATTTCAGACTGTCCATTTAAAGCTGGGGATACAGCTTTACCCTATACTTCAAAACCAAGACATTCAATAGTAGTACTGTGGAGGAATGCTATGTGTTAATATTATAATAAACAATGCATTTGCAAACTGATAGTAGTATAAAAGAAATGTGTGCAAATTGGCAGTGAAGAATGTGTGTGTGTGTGTGTTTGTTTGTTTGCAGAACTCTGTCAGATGCTCTTGACAACAACGTTTTCTCTTGCAAAAGCTCAAGCATCCCCTCCTATTACAGACAGAACCAAGTTTTAATCCTTGTTCCTATGGGCATTTATTGGGATGTGAGACCATTTTTCTGTTTTTTAAATATTTTTTCTATTCACCCTTCATATTTATGCTGCCCTGTGCTAGTGAAAGGTGGCGGCTTATAACACATCTGTTTATCCACAGAATCAAGTTCACTGTTGGCTTTCCACTCTGATGTATTTAGTGCTCATAAAAGTACAGCTCAGATAGCAGTAGACAGTAAACTAAAGCTCTTTGTTTATCTACAGGAACAGGCACAGTGCAGGCTTCCCCCACTCACTTACCCACTGTGATGAATGTGATGAATTTAATGCTGATAAAAAGTGAGGGATAAAGCCCTTGGTTTATCCACAGGTACCATGTGCGGCAGGCTCAGTACAAATTGCCCACACTGTAATGGATTTAGTGCTGGTAAAAAGTGAGGGACTGACACTACTTGAGCTTTAAACCCTCTGGTAATCCATAGAGACAACTACAGTGTGGGGGCAGGGACAGTGCTTGATTTCCACTCTCTGCATTTAGTTCTGGTGAATGGTGAGGACTTCCAGCACTGGGGAATAAAGTCTTTGTTTATCTACAGTGACAGGTACAGTGTGTGACTGGTGAACAGTAAGGGACTGGAACCACTGGAGATTAAAGCCCTATATAAATCCACAGGGGCAGATGCAGTGTAGAACAGACTGTCCAGGGTTTCTGCACTGTGACAGATTTACTGCTGATGAAAGGTGGCAGATTGACAGCACACAGAGGGTGAAGCCCTCTATTTATCCACATGGGTAGGTACAGCATGGGGCAGGGACAGTGCAGGGTTCTCACACTGATGGATTCAGTGCTGATAAAAGCTAAAGGATGGGCAACACTGTGGACCACTCTACTGTCTTCATGTCCACACTATCTATTGGCAGCTCATTTTAGAAGGCCACCACCCTCTGGGACAAAATATACTTTCTAATGTTACCACTAAATTTACCATCTGTGATCTTCAGAGCATGCCCCTGTGTCCTGCTGGAGAACATATCCATATGTTCAATCCTGTCAATACCCCTGAGTATGGGAAGACTGAGATCATGTCCCATTTCAGCCCGCTGTTTTACAGGGAGAAGACAGTAACAACTACTAGAAAACAAAAATATGGATATTATCTGTTACGTCCTTCCAGATATTCCTGTTTTGAAAATGCAACTTTTCCTTAACATTGATATCTAAACAGAAAGCCCACCAGCTAATTTGTTTCTATTTTTAATACTGAACATATTCTCAGTACTGCTGCAGTAAATGAAAACACTGGAGGAAATATGAAGAAACTGATAGAGGGAAGCTTACAAAAGATGTCAGTAGGCATTTTGTGCGACTGCATAGATATGAAGAATTAAAAATGCTACATAACATCACTGCCACTAAGCAAGAAGCAGAATGGGGGAGAAATTTGTCAACACAAAAAGGGGGGTTTGGTCTGCACTCAGAGGGGAGTGAGAAGGTCAGTTTTCCTATGTAGGATAGTGACCCACAGGTTGTAAAAAGTTGAGGTTTATTGAAAATATGATGGATCATAATTGTCTACAGACTCCATATTCCTAAAGCAGTAGTTTTGTCATCAAGGGAGAAGAAAAGGTGGGTTGGAATTGACAACCATCTAACATTTCTCACAATCTCCCACTCAAAAATGAATGTTGACTCAATTTAACTTGGTGCAGTATATGACTGCACCAAAGATCAGCATCTATGCCAAGCTGGTGTTTCCTGCTTTGCCATATGTTTTGCCTTCTTTTTGCATGGTTTTTATTGAGTACAGTACCACAATAAATTTTCATGACCTCCTTCTACCTTGATATCATGATATTCAGGGCTTGATTAAGTAAAGCTACATCCACATTTCCTCCTCATGTACCAAGTGAAACTTTTTCAATGCCAAAAGAAGACTAACAATGCATTCCATGGAATAAATTTAATATGGGGTGGTATTATACTTTGCACATTCTTGTGTTCTATGATTCTATATGTTCACCTATTCTCTACTTTGATGGGCATATTGTTTTTCCAACATAGTGAGCTCTGCATATACATTCTGCCCTTTACATTACACCCACTGTATTAAAGATAATCAGCTATCTTATTGAGAACTCTTTCTCTCTCTGTGGTCTTGCTTGTAAGGGTTTTAGCTTTTTTTTCATATGTCTGTAATACTTGCACCAGACCCAGGGAAAACTGCCAATAACAGGGAATCCCAACCAGGTATTAGATTATTTTCTCAAAATGGGCTGTATCTAGTCACATCCCCAATCTCCTTCCAATGTGTAGTATATGTAGTAATGAAATTAACTCTCTGTTCTAACTTGAGTCCCTATCATGCTCCCTGGGTACCAATATGGCCTTCAATCTTGTAAACCACAACCTACTCCTCTCAAAGCTAACCTCTTTAGGTCTAGACAATCTGTCACTACTGTGGTTCTCAGCTTATCTAACAGACAGGTCACAATTTGTTAAATGGAAAGGAGTCCTCTCTGACAAATGCTCCATCAATGAAAGTGTCCTGCAAGGATCAATATTGGGTGCAATATTCTCACTCTATGTCAACAAGTTGCTGAACAATTGCAGTGAAGCTAAACTGTCCCTATATGCTGAAGACATGGTTATTTACCACAACTCAAATGATGTCAACAATCTGAACACCATGCTTTCAAAGATCTGTACAGGCTTATGAACTGGCTACTTACTAACTAACTGGTCCTCAACAGGAAAAAAACAAAAGCCATCCTCTTTGGACTAAAAAAGCCTAGGCCCCCAAAGACATGATTTGCTAAAAACCTCTTTCTCAGAAGGATCCCAGTTTGAGGTTGTCAGCTCTATCAAGTACCTGGGAGTCCTCCATGAGCAAGATATCACTTTAGGAAGCACATTAAAAGCCTCAGCAAGACCTTGCATAAAAAAATAGGCTCCTGCATGGGTCTATGTGATAACGGCGTATGCCTAAAGGCGATCTCCGTTATCACTCAGTCAGAGTGCTGAACACATTTTCAGCACTCTGACAACCTGGCACACCAGCACAACAGTGCCAGGACATATTTCTACTTTCTGTGAGGGCTGTGCCCTCATTCCCTCATGGGAGCTTCTAGGCCCTACACCCCCTACTTAAGGATTCTCAACTCCATGGGGGTGCATGTCGGTGGGGGAAAGTAGTAAAAATAAAAAGGTTCGGGATGGGCGCAATAAAAATTGCACCAGCTCCCGGACCTGAACCCAGTACCTCAGCCACCTCAGCCATTGCCCAATCTCTGACGCCATGCCACAGCTCGACCGATGACCACAGGCCACCCCCTACAGCCTCTCCACCCCCCAGCCTATGCTCGCCGTGCTCAGTCCCACCCCCTGCGCATACGTATAGCGACATTCTGTCACCTAGTTCGCCCACCTCCTCATCTGGTCGCCCTACCCGTTGGTCACCATGAGTGAATTGCATGAGGAAGGTGTCACCGTAACGGACGGCACCCTTCCTCATGCGCCCACTTCACGGGTTACCCTCCTGTATAGGCCAAGCCCATATCTCTCTAATGAATCATGGCTAAAACTTGCCAACTGTACCCTGATGCCCACTCTACTATATGGCTCCCCCATCCTGCACACAGTTAGGAGCACAGAGTGGAATAAACTTAAATCCCTATACCACGCTATCAGACGCTTTGCCACAAGGAATGGCCTAAGAGATCATCATTGTAGAGTCCTCCAAATCCTAAACTGGCCCTCACTTGATGGTAGTATAGAATACTCTGCTCTGTCCCTAGCCTATAAACTTAAGAGTAATAATGCTCCCCCAATTCTCAAAGACTTGCTAATGACCAAACCAGGCAGGCACCCCCTCAGGTCATCTAAATGCACAGTCCTCTATATCCACCAACCAAGGACGCAAACAGGGTCTAGGTCCTTCACCACAGGAATCCCAACCATCTGGAATGCCCTTCCAGATAAAGTACAAGAAAATGTCTCCCTTAAGGTCTTCAAACAAGGCCTAAAGGTGCACCTACTTGACCACAGCTCTTGCAAATGCTGCCAGTAACAGGACCTACCATATATACTCACTCATAGTGTCCTGTATTAGGGGTACTGACTTATGTGTGAATAATTGATGTTCACAGAGAAAACCCGTGTGGCAAACCGCAAACTGCTAAATACATGGGTAGAATTCGTTAGCCGCAGTTTACCTCTATTGTCTCCCATGGTGTGCTAAGTAGCTTCAAATGCATCAGCAGTGCCACATTGTTTCTAACAGTGTGGTGTGCCAATGGTAGCATATTAAACACTTAGCAGAAGATTGCACCTAACCTAAGAAAGCCTCAGTTGTCTCCCTTAGTGTGCTAAACAGCCATTAAGCTATTATCAGGCTAATAAATACCTCACATACCTTGCAATACTGCACATTACCTTCTTGCTTCCAGCTTGATGGCCTCATTCAAAAGAAAACACTGCTCCTACATGGCTGAGTATGAGTTAAAAGCTGTACAGTATGTGAAAACTCATAGCAATGTTTAATGTGAATAAAAAACTCATTTGCAATTGGCGCTGCAGAAAATAGGAGCTTCTGTCCCTTGAAAGAAATGTTAAAAGAATTAAGTTGAGCACCTCACCCATGGTTGCTATTGAGTTGAAGCTTAGTGAGTGGGTGCTCGAGCCGAGGCAACAGGAATATATAGTAAATCGCATTGCAGTAAGACTGCAGGCATTGGCGATTTCCCAGAGTACTGCTACCAGTAAATTCAAAGCTTCAGCTGGGTGGTATACCCATTTTATGCAGTGCCACAGCTTAACTTTAAGACAGAGAACACACATCACCCAAAAGCTGCACGAAGATGCAAATAAAAAGGTGGACAGTTTTCACAACTTTGTTTTAAATGACAGGAAGCAGTATAATTACCCTCTAATATCTATCGACAACATGGATGAAACTGCAGTGAGTTTTGATCTCCCCTCAGATAGAACTGTGCACATAAAGGGGGAGAAAACTGTCACGGTCCACACCTCTGGAGCTGAGAAGTCTTACTTCACAGTGGTTCTCTGTTGCCTTGCAGACGGGACTAAGCTGAAACCAATGGTAATTTTTAAATGAAAAATCCTACCCAAAGAAAAAAATGCCACAGGGTGTTCTTGTCGAAGTCAATGAAAAGGGGTGGATGAATGAGGGATTAGTCAACAAATGGACTGATACAATTTGGAGCAGACGCCCTGGTTCCCTTATAAACAAGTGAAGCCATCTAGTGTGGGATATGTTTCATGGGTATCTTGTAGATTCTGTAAAACAGAATTTGAGAAACAGACTAACACATTCTGCTGTGATTCCAGGTGGCTGTACATCTCTACTACAGCCGCTAGACGTCAGTCTAAATAAACCTTTAAAGTGAAGACGAGGGTATCCTGGTAGCAATGAATGATAACAGGTGCGGATTACTTTTATTAATTTAATACTTTTTAAACTGGGTTGTTTGGGTTTTATTTTGCTGGTATGTCCTCCAACACCCTCCACTGAAAAATTTTATTTGGGTTTGCAGGTGACAAATTAACTGCAGGAGGAATCTAAAAAGCCAAGCTATAGCAAGGTATCTGAGTGGGTTCACGATGCCTGGAATGCAATACCCACTGAAGCCTTTGTAAAGTCCTTTAAAAATATGGAATTCTGAACAGTATGGATGGAACTGAGGATCATATCCTTTACAATGATTTGATGGGCTCTGATGCCACACATTCAGATGATGTTGAAGAGGATGACACAAATGCAGCAGAGCTCGCTGATATGTATGAGGACATTCTCCTTTCCACACAGCAGCTCCACAGTCTGTTTGAATCTGATGATGAGGATGACACAGAATTTTGTGGGGAGGACTGATAAAGTAACAAAATTACGTTAAGATGCACCCTGACTTATGAGATGAGTTTTTAAATGCTGAAGTAATAAAAAGCTGATTTCATTTTTTAACTTCTGTTGCCATCATTTGATACAGTTTTTCTTTAGTTTTTCATTGGGTCTTATGTACTCACACACAGTCATTGATTCAATAATTAACACAACAAAGTAATTCCAACTTATGAGCGGGTCAATGCAAAGTGCGTTATTGCACTAAGCTGAATAACACCCCGACTTATGGACCGGACATTATGGCGGTATATACGGTATTCAGATCACATGAAGGACATCCCCGTTATACCTCTTCCATGCAGTTAACCAGAAAATCAGGACAGACTTATTTGTTTAGGCAAGCGGACCATGAAGCAATGCTGAGCAGCTCTGTCTGTCCCAAGCAGAGTGAGATGATTTTTAACTACAAAAGACATCCTTGCAGCACCTGTTGACTTAAAGTCATTCAACTTGCCATGAGTGATTAATGATTTTCCAGCCTGTTTTGTTTTTTTGATCTAATTTAAAAGGCACATTTAGTGCTGGCCCTCCTCCCACCTCCGCCTCATGTATCACTGTATTTTTACATTCCAAGCATGAAATACAACTATACACAGGATAAGAGGGCCTGCGGCTCTGATTGCTGATAGGCTGAAATCCCTTAAGTGATTTATAATATTAGCAGTATGTTTTATTTATTTATTTATAAGCCCAGCTGAAATGTAACATCTCTTTATTTCTTTTTCAGTTCTCTCTATGCTGCCTAGCCTTCTGGCTAGGATACCCTTCCACCTGCTGCCAGTGTCTCCTCCTGTCCTTTGAGGCTCCCTTTTCTAGAGCCACTGTGATGCCACGAGCCATATGCAACACGCCACTGCATTGCCCCTCAGCTTGCTCCCTGATGTTGCATCTGACTTCAGCAACCTGGCAGGTTCCTCCCCACACCTTCCAGCCACCAACACAGGAGGCAAAGCTTGGGAGTGCCTCCAGTGGTCAGGAAAAGGAGTCCAAGATGGATGTGGGAGGCAGGAAGGCCTTCATATGACCAGCCACTGCCAATTTTCCCTTTTGTTCCCTCCCTAGGACACAGCCATAAATCACGCGAAGGCATGTTCCCATACAGTGGAGAATCATGCTGACATCAGTCACATGCCCACCTTCCCTTGCTGTAGCTGTTTCAGCCATGCTACAACCTATCCTTCAGTAAGTGGCAGCCAAGTGGTGGATCCAGCATGCCTCCCTCACTGAAGAAGAAGAAATATCCACCGGATGCTCCAACCTTCTACTTTCAGCTGGCCCTAATGACCAGAGTTTATTCCTGAACTTGGGTCACTGGAGTTGCAAGCAGTAGTGATACCACTGTGCCAACAAAAGGGCAAAAGTGGGCAGCTGCAGCACCACTGTACCCATAGGTTCCCATGCCTAAGCCTCAGTACCATTCCAGCTCAATAAGCAATGGGGAAGGGGCTGAATATTCTGGTTGCTGCCATTCACATATAGCAGCACTCAGCATTCCAAGGCAGGAAGAAGAAACGAGTGAGGAAATGGAGACAGAAAGGTTAGGAGGAGAATTTTTTTTTTTACTAAAAAGATGAAAAAAGAAAACATTGCAAAACAGCAAAGAAAAGATAACAAAACATTGACTACAGAGTAGACTGTGTGTGTTGTGGGGGCAGAATGCTTACAGTCTGCAGATTTGCAGAAGAACATTAAAAAGTTTGAGAAAAATAATGATTTTGAAAGCAAATTAAGAACAGTAAAGAAGAACAGAGAAAAGAGAAAAGAGAGACAAGCCCAGATATTCAAAGCAGTTGTGCCGGCGCAAGTGTGGACTTGCGCCAAGGAGCCATATTCAGCGAGAGCCAGTGCACAGTGCAAATCTCATTAAGCCAATGTGTAACTATAATGAATGCAGGTGCAAGTGCAGGGGGCATTCCCATGAATATCCAGTGCAGTGGTATATTCAACACGTGAAACCATGAGTGCAACTCTTGAAGCAAATCAAACATACTCCGAAGCAGACTTGTTCCTATAAATACAGGCGCAAGCACACAGGCACCACTTGGGCAAGAGGGAGTGAAGTGAGAGAAAGAAGAAAGAAAGAAAGAAAGAAAGAAAGAAAGAAAGAAAGAAAGAAAGAAAGAAAGAAAGAGACAGACAGACCAAGGCAGACACAGAGGAGAGGAGAGGGACAGAGGTGGCATTGAAGAGGGATAGAGGGGCACAGAGAGTGAGAGAGACAGACAGACACACTGCAAGACAATGCACTGAGGTGGCTCACAGCCAGCAGCAAATCAACTGCCCAGGGGGATATTGGACAGCAAGGGCCATGGATAGTGCACCCTTCATGATGGAGGCCGTAATGAGGGGTGTGAGGGGTAGGAGGAACAGTGACATGGCAGAGGAAGAGCCCGTCAGTGGTATGCCCGACACAGGTGGTACCATACCCACATTGCCTTCGAGCAGTACAGTGACACGGAGATTGTGGGCTGGTATTGCCTGAACAGGGCCATTCTGAGGCAGCTCTTCAAACTGTGCAGTGAGAAGATGCAGGCACCCACCAGACAGAGCCATGCCAAGTCCATGGAGACGAAGGTGACAGCCGTCATGTGCATGCTTGCCACAGGCACCTTCCAGGGACCAACAGGGGACACCACAGGCATAACCCAGTTAGCCACATCCCACCTCCTCACACAGTTCTTCAATGCATACTGCCACCTGCGTCGGAATTCATCCTTTTCCCCAGAACACAAGTGGAGCACACAGCAACCATGCAGGACTTCCACAGTGTAGCACATATGTCTGGCGTGATTGGGGCCATTGACTGCACCCACGTAGGCATTCACATCCCACCATGTCCTGAGGGTGCGGCATACATAAACAGGAAGAAGATTCTGAGTGTCAACTACCAGATGATGTGCGATGCCACGGGGCATATTACCAATGTCTGTGCCACACACCCTGGGAGTGCACATGATGCATTCATCTGGCACAGCTCTGCGCTGTGCCACAGGTTTGACCATCGGGACATCCCCATGGGCCACCTAGTGGGTGACTATGGCACAGGCAAGGGGTGATGGGCAGATCAGACCGTGGGATGGGGAGGGCAGGGTGAGAATGTTGGCGTGGGTGCCAGGAACAGGCATGGGGTGCAGCATAGAACAGCATAGGGCTAACCATGTCATTATCCACGCAGGGGACAGTGCCTATCCACTGTGCCCTGGCTGCTCACCTCTACTGGCACCTGTCATCCCCAGCAGAGGAATGCTACAGCAAGGCACATGCCAGTATGTGCAACATCATCAAGTGTGTCTTTGGCATGCTGAAAGCACATTTCCATTGCCTAGACAGGTCAGGTGGTGCCCTGCAGTACAGATCCTAGAAAACCTGTAGCCTATTCCTGGCATGCTGCATACTGCACAACATGGCCATTGACCATGGGATAGCTATTGAGGCTGATGAGGGCGACAGTAGTGGGGACAATGAAGTCAATGGGCTGGAGGGGGGTAGACAGCAACCCCCTGGGTGGAGGGATCTCTGGCTGCAACAGCAGGCGCAATGACACTGGGACACCATTGCATGGGAGTACTATGGTGCCCACAGGTAGGTGGTATGATACACATTTATGGGCCACACAAACAGGTACAGACACAATAGGGATGTGCATGGCAATGGGCATGCACACAGAGGCATGAAGCAGGGGTTGGGGAGACAGGGGCACACAACCACGCACAACCACACACAGCACCACACACAGCACCCCCCCACACACACACATACACACATGCACCCACAGACACAGGCGTTGGTGTGTGGCATGAATCAGATGCATCACACTGGTGCACAGGTGCAACTACATGGCCCAGTGGCCAGGCAAGCATGCATTCAGGCAGCATGTGGCATGACACACATTTAGGTGCCACACCAGTGGTAGGCACACACACCATCCGTGTGCACACTGGGCAGCAGCTGCAGACCACAGGCGGGGCACCTGCACATAAGGTCCTCTGTATGGATCCATGGCCACCATGGCCATGGGGGTGGCTGTGCTTGGGCTGATCGGCAGCCACAGGCTGTGCATCAGTCATGGGGGGTGCACAACAGCCCACCAGGGGTTGAACCATGGGACCGTGACCATGTCCATGCAGGGGTGTCAAGGCACCCAAACAGGCCATCCCAGGGTGTACTTGGGATGCCGACATCAGAGCATGGCGTTGACAACACTGGGGTCACCCGACACTGGTTCACGGGGTGGACAGCACACTGCGGGGCTCATCTGTGCCTGACCATCCCCCTGTGGCAGCTAGCAGCACAAAGCCACCCGAGATCACAGTGGTAATGCAATCCAGGGATGCAGTCATGGTCTCCTGCATGCACTGCATCCTCACCAGGATCTGCACAGTACCCCTCTCCTGCTGCTCAGCTAACTGGCACACCTCCGCACACAGTGTGTGCACCCCTGTGGCAAGCAACACCTGTTGCTGAATGGATGCCCACAGTAAAAGGGTGTGCTCAGCCAGCAGATCAGCATCCTGGGGCTCCTGGGCTGGACACTGATCCTTGTGTGGTGACTGGCCATGCTGCACAGCCCCCCTCTCTGATGGATGCTGCACAGTGGGGTCTGCAGGGATAATGGGCACAGCAGGTGCACCAGCGGCAGACCCTGTGTCCAGCTGCCTGGTGGCACCTGCAGCCTGCTGCTGTCACCCGTCCAGCTGCTGTACACCACCCAGTGCCTGCATGGCTGCATCACCACCACCGCAGGGCACTGCCAGGGCAGTGCACACCGCTGCACCCGCAGTGGTGGTGGGTAGTTGTTCTGCCACTGGCAGAGTGCTGGGCATGCTGCCTGTGTCAGTAGCCAGCAGGAGTGTCTCATCCACAACATTGGCTATGCTGTCCAGCAGAGGACACCTAGGCTGGCATTCTGTAGGAACACATCCAGGGCCTCATCCAACCCCAGGTCCAGGACATCTGCCTGCACAGTGGTGGTGAGCTGCAGCCTGTCAGGCCTCTGGATGCCAGTGGAGGTGGATGGCTGGTCCTCTTTGGCCATTCCAGTGTCCACGGCTGCTGGCACCACCAGCGCCCCATCATCTGCACAGATACGTGCTGGTGCTGCAAGAGAAAGAGAGGCGTGTCAGTGGTGCATTGCCCACATGTGCCCCCCCACTGCCAATGCACGTGTCCTGCAGTATAGCATGTGCGTGGGTGTGCACACATGCACATGACATGCATGCTGGCTGCATGAATGCCAGCATGCCCATGTACACACCCTCCATGCCATCAGCTGTGCATGGCTGACATATGTACCATGCAGTGCTGTGCTGCCAACTATCTGGAAATCACCACCAGGCACACCCTCCATCATGCTGTGGCACATGGTGGCTGCCACCAACTCCTCCTGCACCTTGAGCGGTGGTGCATCCACAGGCCCCCCCCTCCAGTGGCATTCTGGGATGCATGGATGGCTACCACCTTATCCTTGATGCATCTCTTGTCCATGCCCACCTTCTTCTTGCACTGCTGTGCATGCATGCATGGTGCGCAGGCCCGCAGTGTGCATGCACCAAATAATATCATGGTGTCATTTGCACACTGTGCACTGACAGTGCGATGAGGGGGCATAGCGCATGATGAGCTAGGCCTGCTATTGCGCATGTGCGCACGGCACAGAGGTGGGCAACCCCTGCCCCCTGCTGTGACCCCTGGCCCCGGGTCACTCCCCTCACCTGGTGACCCTGCCTAGCCACGCCCATGCTGCACATCTCTGAGACTGTGCGATGGGTGGACACAGCGCATGTTCCTTCGCATTGCGCATCTGGCACATGTCGTGGACTTGTGCTCTTACTGCTGCCATTTTGGTCACTGAGTTCGCTGTGCAGCATGGTGCAGTGATGAGTCCCGAGAGCCCAGAACTGGACACAGATTGAGCACATCAACCTGGTGGTCTGTGTCCAGCCCCACAACCCCAACTATCTGGCCAGGTGCCCCTGCCACAGCCAAGGGTCACGGTGTGGCAGGGGATTGCTGCCACACTGCAGCAAAGGACCAGGGTGGCCAGGATGGGGGAGCAATGCCACCACCAGTATGGTGACCTAGTGAGGCAGGACCCAGAGTGCCTGAGGAGGTTTGAGGCACGCATCAGGCATGGGGCTATGCCACAGCCAGGTAAGTCAGCCCATATTGTATGTGAGCCTTGGTGCTGTACTGTGGTGTTGGCTAGGCTGCCTTGCATGCCCTGCAGAGTGATGCACTTTCATTATGCACATCACGGAGTGGCATTGCCAGCCGCCTCTTGCATTGTGATGCAGCCATGTAGGACGTGTCGGGCAGGGGCACACCCTGTGCACAGAAGTGAGGGTGATAGGCAGCTGCTGTGAATGTTTTCTGATGTGTACCTGTCTTTGTTACATTCCCAGAGCATGAGAATTGCTGGCGGGTGCAGGTGGCAGCAGCAGCAGGACAGCATGCCACAGTGGGCCATGGAGGAGAAGCAGGAGTGGTACCAGCACCAGTGGGGCAACGGAGGGCAGGGAAGCACTGTCAAGGTCCTTTGCACTTTACATGGGGGGGGTGTTTGTGGGCATGGCTGCCTGTGCCATGTTCCTTGGCAGCTGTGCGTGTCACACCGTGCATGGTGTATGCCACTGTGGTGCATCCATTGGACACATGTGCCAGCTGTTAGTGGGATGGGTGTGCATCCTGCTGCCACTGAAGTTGCTGTGGTGCTGCCAGTGCACTGTCCCATGTGACTGTCATTGCACAGTCGGGTGGCCATTGTATGGAGGGGACCACCTCTGTGCACTGTCGTGATGTGCCGTGTTGTTGGCAGGCATTGCCCCATCCCTCTGCAGGTGGCTGGTATGGGCACTCCAGGGATATGAGTTCCCACTGCCCATTGCACTATGTGGGTGGGCATGGTTCTTTGGGACATTGCATTGGTCACCTGTCCTGTCCCTTGTCATAAGTGTCCAGCGGAGATGTTGGAGGCCCATTTACTGCAAGCTACTCTGGCAGCTAATTCTAATTATGTCCACCACCATGGAGGCTGTCCTGCAGGTTCGTTGCCTGATGCTGGAGGACTGGAGGTGGTGAGGACACCAAGGAGTGGCAGGCCATGGCTGCCGGTAGTTTGGCCCCAGCATTCCCCTGTTTCCCCTGCTGTACCTCCCCCTACAGTCTCCCATCCCACTGTACAGTCCCTGTCCCCTTCCCTCACTTTCCTACCCTTTTTCACTCCCTTGTTGTTGTAAGTAGTTTGGTTTGGAATTATATATTTTTTGACTTACCTGCCTGTGTCAGTGTCTGCTTTGTGAGTGGCAATGCTGCAGTGGCCCAGTGTCTGTCCGTGTAGTGTGCATGTGTTGGGGTGTGTGTTGTGCTTCTGTGGTTCACTGCTGTGTGCTGTGGTGTGTCTCACTGTGATGGTGTCCCTCCCCTCTGTTGATGGCTGTGCCTTGAGGTGCCCATGGGGCAGCTGTCAGTGGTGTGTGGTGGATGAATGCATGGTGGTGGCACACAGCCATGATCTTTGGTCGGTTACTGGCTGCACACTGTGTTGGGGCCACTGCTTGGCATTGTGCAGCCTATCCCATGTGGTCTGCCATGCTATGTGCCTCCTGGCACGTTCAGTGCCTACTTTGTGGGCCGCCTGTGTGGCATGTTTGTGTGCTTGACTGCATGGTCCTGGGTGTGGCCTGCTCTGGGATGGTGAGGGGTATGGTCTAAAGCCTACAGGGTGGCCTCCCTTGGTGGCCCGCCATTGGCACCTCCTGTTGCCTGCTATCTGTGCTACTGTTATGTTCCAGGGTGGGGTGTCTGGGTGCCTGTGTGCGCCCTGTTGTGCCCTGCTTGTGGAGACCTCCTGTGGCCTGTCAGTGTGCTTCCCTGGGTCTCTTGTCTGTGCTGTGCCCCCCTCTGTTGCTCTGTTGCTCTGCTCCCACAGTTGCCCTGGAGCATCTCTTTCTGCGCCATGGAGCAACTATGTTTGCGCCATATTCAGCCGGGTTGTGCTGGTGCAGTTCGGCTGGCTCAACCTCTGAATACGGCTCCTGTTGCACCACAGTGCATCGGATTTCTGCTGCACCTGACTTGGGCTGGCCATTGACGCATTTCTGAATATCTGTGCCGCTATGTCACAAAGATTGTGTATCAGAGCACTCACATTCTACACACAGAAAATCACAGAACTGAAGAGAATTTGAAGAAGAGCATTTTTTCTTTCAACTCTCTTTATTCTCTCTCCCCCTACCTGAACTCTTTCTGGAGGGTCTCTTGGTGCCCACCATTATCACGCCGCCTGAAGCTCTCTCTTGCTTCTCCTGGGCCTAGCTCTCCATCCACTACCTGGCCTCCTAGGCCCCTGACTCTGAGTCCCGTGAGGTGGGACTGCCCAATTAACTCTTCCTGGTGCTCTATCTAGAATCTAGATGAGTGGCCAGGCAGGGAGGACAGCAAGGAAATTGAAAGGAGAAGCCCGGCATTGGGCATGGTTGACTGGCCCCCTGGACCCTCCTTCACCTATCAGGAGGCAGCGGGTTTTTCCTTGTGTTTTTCTCCCTGACCTTCCACAGAGCTCAGACATGCAATGATGACCACTGTCCACCGAGCTCTGCCCCCAGTGCCATGTGGCAGTGTCTCAGGTTCCCAGCCACCTCCAACTGCTGCCAGAGGTCACTCAGGTACAACACTGTGCCCTACACCCTTCCCAGAAAGGGAGAGCCATCTGCCTAATGCTTGATCTCTCCCCACCCCTGTCAACCCCTGACAGCCTGGGCTCATTCCCGAAACCGGGTTGCCAGCGTGGCGTGAGGTGAAGCGCCTTAACCCTCAGCACCACCAGGCTGGCTAAGAAGAACTTTTAAAAGTAAAAAATTGAATCTGCGGAAAAAGCAATGGGGAGACAGGGATGACTGCTCACACTATAGGCTGTGCTGACAGTTTGCACAGAAGTGTACAGCACAAACAGTAGTACTGTCTTTCTTTTACAGTGCACAACAGCAGTGCACAACTGCAGAAAATAAAATTAGAAAAAAAAAGGTTTTCTTAACAAGAAAATGTTTACAGAAAGTAAGAAAAGGCTTTAAACAAGAAAAGAAAATAGAGTATACCATTTTACAGAAAAAGACCGTGTGTGTGTGTGTGTGTGTGTGTGTGTGTGTGTGTGTGTGTGTACATGTGTGCATGTACGTGTGGATGAAGCCTGTTTTGGTAGGAGGGACAGCCCTTTGGCAGTTGCATTGTAGCCACTGTCTGCAGCATCACTAGCAATTTTCCACATGTGCAGTCATTTTTGTTTTGTGCAGTCCAATAAAAAATAAATTGCAAAAGTAGAGTCAGTAAATGCTTGCATCATATGTGAAGCTTTTTTGGGGAGAGGGATATCCCTTTGGCAGTTGCATAGTAGCTCCCGTCTTTAGCATCACCAGCCATTTCCCACGAGCACACAACAATTTTTGTTTTGCATACTGTACTAAACAAACAAAAGAAATACTGTGAAATCAGAGCCAGCAAATGATTATTTCAAGTGTGAAACCTTTTTTGGGATATGGACAGCCCTTTGGCAGTTACATAGTAGCCCTTATCTTCAGCATCATCAGTCATTTCTCACACAAGCACAGAACCATTTTTGTTTTGCTCAGTCCAATAAAAAACAAACTGCGAAAGCAGAGCCAGTAAAGGTTTGTGTCACATGTGAACCCATTTTGGAAGGAGGGGGCAGCCCCTTGGCAGTTTCGCAGTAGCCTTCTGTCTACAGTGTCACCATCCTTTTCCTATGCAAGTACAAGGCAATTTTTGTTTTGTGTAGTCCAGTAAAAAAAGATATTGTGAAAGCAGAACAGGTTGAGGCTTGTATCACAGGTGAAGCCTTTTTGGGATGGGGAGGGACACACCTTTGGCAGTTGTGTAGTAACCCCTACTTGTAGTCTTGCTATTGTTAGCCAATTGTTACCTTGTCTTAAAACATGCACACATTATTGCCACCTATTTCCCCAAGGTGACTGAGGAATACGAATGTGAGAACCTCAAAAGGTTCTCATAAGCAAACAAAGGATCAGATCCTTATCTGAATCTTATCCAAATCTTTCATACCATTTGTTGTTTTATGGTAACTGTATACTAAAAATCATTTTAAACTATTTTTAATCAACATATCTGTAGAAAAAAACAATTAAACCACTGTTTAGTAGTAATATACAGCATGATTAGTAAAATGAGATGAGAAGGTGTGAACAATGTAACTATGGAAGAGCTTATTGAAAGTTCCACTGCTGTGATATGTACAAATGCCATTGACCTCTAAGATGATGATGAGTCTGTCCAAAGGCAGGCAAGTCACAGAACTCTGACCAGCCCTTATAGCTTAGTAGTTAAAGCACCAGTGTGAACCATGAAACTCTGACAGCTACCTACCACATACTGTCTATTTGATTGTTTTGTCAAAAGGCAGGCAGCTCCCAGAATGCTCTCTAATCACTCTTCTGTTCTGACATTTAAGAAAGTAGCACTGTGTATAAGTTATTAAGAGTAGTGATTTATGTTTATCAACCGGCACATTTACCACTGTGAATATCTCTTAGTTAAGTAATGAAGAAGAAGCCAGGAACACAAAAACAGCACCAGGCCAGAGCAGAGGGCAGCCAGTCAAGTACTGCACATACATAGTCATGTCAGTGCCACCATGTTGCACATGGCTGACTCCAGGGCAAACAGAACATGTGCAAATATCAGACATGTGCAGTACTGTAATCACTGCAGTATCAGTTACAGCTGACTCCAGTGTGATGAGTGCACTGCATATTCTTTTCAATGCTCTTGCTGCTTCTAAAAGCTCTCCACAGCCATATCAGCTCTGACCAGAGTTTGTTGTTTATGAAACCACTACATGAATAAATTGTCTTGTGATTTTAGCTCAATAGCTAGAATGTTTTATTTAGCAGGTTACATGGGCACAGTAGCTTGGGCAGAGTCATTCAACACATCAGACAATTAAAAGTGTCCCTCTGGGATCCTACCTCTTGTCAGGTGGAAAAAGACCTAGCTGTTAATGAAGATCACAGTGACTTGTCAGTCTGTTACAACCAATAACAAATCTGCATGTTATTAAAAGTTATGGTAATCCTATTTAAAGCTGTTGGGCTGGCTTCCCTCCATGTTCATCTTACTGGCACATTGAAGAGCTGATGGAATTGACTGTATATTAATAACATGAAGCAGTATAGCCTAGGAGTCAGAGCATAGACCTGTGACCCTGGAGACCTAGCAGACCTAGGGTTGAATCCCACAAACACCACTTGCAATAATGTGTGACCCTGAGTAAGTCACTTAACTTACCTTTGCTCCTGGGACACATCTGAGTAAGAGCACTGGCTCAATGTGCCTTTCCCAGACAAAAATTCAAACAGTAACAAAAAAATGCAGGTCCTTAGAACAAGGTAGCTACAGGTATGGCACAGAAGGCCAAGTTTCTGGTGTACAGTTTTTGCTAGTTTTGAAACATGTTCTTATTGGACAAATGTTGATCCAAACATAACCCGTGGTGTACATTAAGCTTTGTAATTTCTAGCAGTTGACTGCTGCATGCTTTGGTATGCTTGTCTTACAGTATGAACTCTTTTCAACAATCCCTTAACTTCTGTTTGAGAACTGTTCAAGGTAAGACCATTTTGTTTCATCTACATTTGATTTCATGAATTTTGTATTGTGAAAGTCAGCCTAAATCGCCAAGTGGTTCGGGTCCTGCAACACTGCAATACACCAACTTGTAAAATTAGTTAATACCCTACAAAGGACAGATACTCCTTACTTGCTTGGACTGAGATGCATTAGAACACAGCATGATGCTGCTGCTCACATTGCACTTATTCACTGTATTACCTTAACACATATAATAGAGTCCACTAATATGTAACATAATATCACAGAATTCTGCATGACAAAACAGATTAACCGCCATTGAAAATGCCTTGATTCCTGCAGCAGCTCTACATAATTCTGTATTATTCTTTGTTGCACAGGGTGAACGCCACTGTAATGAGAATTACCTTCTCATTGTGGAGTGGTGGCTCCACCTGTCATGACTGAGGTAGGGCACAGCAGGTTGCCTTTGGTAATTCCATCTCTGAGGTGGCTGCCCTTAATTATAGAGTACAACAGGGCTTGATCTTGGCCCCTGTGTTTATCTACAGTGTATATTTTGATTGGATGAGATTATTCAGTGGTAGGCCTGGAGTTTTACTGCTACACAGATGATACCCAGCTGTACCTGCCCTGTATACCTAACAGGTCATCTGCCGCCTCAGTGTTGAACACTTGTCTAACAAAAATCAATGCCTAGATGGCCCCCAGCTGGCCTAGCCTCACCTCAACCAAAAACAGGGATATCCAGGCTCTCTAGAATGGATGACATAAGTCAATCTGAGCCCATTAGTAATGACTTAGTTTTGCTGGACTTAAGCTTCATCTCACTATACGCCATCCACCCACTGATCGTTGATAGAACATTCTCAATCGCAGTTGCTGAGGAGCCCTGTCTAGGTTTAAATGAAGGCTATAGCTGGGTATCATTAACTTAGCAATGAAAACCCAGCTTATACTTTCAGATCACATCTCCAGGCGAAAGCATACACACTGTGAACAAAAGGGGAAACAGTATGGAACCTTGAGGGATGCCACAGTCAACAACAAAGAAATTAGATTGAAACTTCCCTAATGACACAGACTGGTGGCAATCATTTAGGAAGGATCAGAACCACTCTAAAATGATTCCTACTACCCAGTGATCCTCCTCATATGCTCCACCAACTCCTCATGTTCAACAGTGTCAAATCCATATGACAAATCCAAAATGAGCAGGAAAGAAACCTCTCCATGGTCCCTCACAAGGAACAGATCATATAAAACCCTTGCCAGGGCTGTCTTACTGCTAAGCCAAGAACATAAACCATATTAGAATGGTTCATAGTTGGAGAACTCCTCCAGAAGCTCCTTAAGCATACTGTACTGTACATTAACATGTACGTTTTTTGACTTTTTACAATCAAGAGGCTGTGCCCGCATAACTTGACTGAGTTATATTACAAGTGATTGGGTGGGTGGCATGCTTCTCCTCACAACACGGCACTGTCACTGTACCACAAAGGAGAGGCTGTCTCTTCATGTTGGGACTGTGGTATATTACAAATGCATAGGGTGTAAGGCCATGCTTCTGTTGTCAACACTGCACTGAGACACTGTAGTACATCAACAAGAACATTTATTTAACGCTTTACAAAGGAGAGATGATCCCTGCATAGCTTGCCTGAGGTATAGTGCAGGATCATGTGGGAGAGGCCATGCTGCCGCTGTTAATGCTACATTGAGCCTCTGCATGGTGGGGCAGAGGAACATTACAAGAGCATCAGTGGGGCCCATGCTGCTACCCACACTGCACTGAGTCACTGTCCTAGATCAATCTGTAAAGTTTTATTAACCGGTTCCATAAAAGATCCAGTTCTGGAGACCACATCTCTGGAAGGACATAGACTGGGTAGAGGTGGTCCAGAGGAGGGCAACCAAAATGGTGCAGAATCTGTATCACGAGCCCTGTGAGGAGGGACTGAAGGACCTCAGTATGTACACCCTCAAGGAAAGGAGAGAGGGGGAGATATGATAAAAACATTCAAATACATCACGGGTATAAGTAAAGTTCAAGAGGAAAGCATTTAAAAAAAAAAGATGTGCAAGAACAAGGGAACATGCTGTAAAGCTAGAGGGGACTCAGGGGAGATGTGAGGAAGTACTTCTTCACAGAAAGAGTGATGGATGCCTGGAACAGGCTCCCAGCAGAGGTAGTTGGGGTAAAAATGGTAATGGACTTCAAGAATGCATGGGATAGGTGTAATGGAACCATAGAGGTACGGAAAGGGGGGGATAAAGCTAGAAATTAATTAGGGTCTGCAGTGTTATAGTAGGTAGGAAAAATGGGTTGACTAGGTGGGCCAAGCAGTCTATATCTCTTGTCAACATCTATGTTTTCAGGTTTATGTTTAAGAGGTGGTCTCTGCATGTTGGGACAGTGATATATTACAAACGCATAGGGGCAAGGCCATGCTGCTGCTGTCAACACTGCATTGTGGCACTCTGCTACATCAACACACAAAGTTAATTAACCTCTTACAAAGGGGAAGAAGTCCCTGCATGTTGGGACTGAGGTGAATTGCAAGTACACAGTGCAGGAACCCCAGATACCACTGCTCACATTGTTCCAGCACTGCATGTAGATCCTTCGATATTGAATGGCATGGGAGCCTGATATACCACTAATACAGAACTACTCACTCAGGAATTTCAGTAAGTGGTAAAACACAACAGGGTGGGATGTAAAATACTTTGAAATCACTGTATGCCCAGGGGCATGCTAATCTGGGAAGGGTAATCCTAGCATACGTCAAAACCTGGGATGCTTATTACACCCATAAGATGGGATCACATTGTTAAGAAATTAGTAGAATTTTGTTTAAAATGTTTATAAAATTTGTGTTTTTGAACTTTTTTTAGGTAATACTGTACTGTATTTACTGTAGTTTACCCCATGGATAACTGTTGCTAGAGGGCACTGTAGGAAAATGTTCTGCTTTCTGGTTTGTGGCATGCATTTTTAAGTCAGCCATTGTGGGTTTTAATTTACTTTTGTTTTTGTTTCTTCAGATTCAGTTTTACTTACATAGAAGTTGTAGAGAGAGCAGATAGGACAGAGCAGGCTAAGCAGCTAACACAGTTCAATTTTTTTGGCTGTGCTCTGAGGGGATGGTGGAGGGTTGGGGAAATTCTGAAGGCACATGGTTCTATTTGGTTATGAGGCACACTGTCAACATGCCTGAGTGCAGAATGGAAATCAAATAAATTGGTATAATTTTATTGAAGAAAAGGAAATTCTGGCAGTGTAAGGCTGTATGCTGGTGAGGTGTCTGCAAATGAGACTTCACCCAGTGGTGGTTGATCTGGACAATGATGCAGGATTGCCACTGGAAAACATGCTTTTTTAAGCAATTTCTCCACTGCAATGAGAGTACTGAGCTTTGCCATTTTGATGATGCTGTGCAACCTATACCACTCTCTGACTCTCCTCTCTCCCTCCTGCCACATCACTTTTTGTAACACATTCCGTAGAGTGCTGCCTACTGTGCTCTAAGGGAAACCAGTTGGCCCAGTATATAACCTGAGTCTGGTGGTTGGGTGTCTAACCATGCTACCTGGTATATTTATTTATTTATTTAGTTTTTGTTGACCGGGTAAGTGCACTAGACAAGTCCTGCCTATTTTCAGGCACGACCCAGGGGAGGGGGTTATAGGTGAATGCCAACTGACCTTGAACCAGATTAAGCTGTTGGTGGTATTTTTAGTGAATTAGGGAAATTTGGCCAGGACACAGGGGAAATTCCCCTACTCTGTGAAGGCATAGGGCGCTGTATGGCTATAACATGGAGCTTGCTCAGTAGTGTCTGAGCTCTGGTTGACGGCAGACGTGTGGGAGGCTATGGAGTGTGTCTCCTCCTTGGTCTCTTCAATCTTTTTTCATTATGGAGACTACCGACGAATATATACCCATCTTCAATGATTGCCTACCTTTGGAGGAACAAATAGCTATGGATACCGCAGTTGGAACGAGTCCTCTCGGTGATTCGGAAGCTTTTGCCTTTACTTCTGAAGATTTGAAACCTGAAGATGTTTTCTGCGAGTACGACTTCTGGAAGTGGAACAGTGTTGCGCGGCTGCAAGGAAGAGTTACATGGAGGCGCTGGAGTGATGGAAGCATGACAAGACGGACCAGGAAACGGATGTACACGAGGATGGTGTGGTTGTAGAGCTGGAAGATGCTGCAAGTGGGGAGCTTGGGGTGCGGAACACTAGCATTTTGCCAGAAGCCCCTTCACAAGACTTGGGAGTGCAATCGGAACACGGACAATGCATGGAGATGGTGGAAATGGGAACAGATGCTGAAGACATCACTCGGGCACCGTCTTTGTTTACTGGATCGCAACAGGTGGCAGGTAGGGTAATTCCTATCAAAGTGGACTCACGAATGCTTAACTTTCCCCCTAAAGCCTCTGTGGGAGTTCCAAGACGTCTTTCTCCTGACAAATACAGTAATAAACAGTCCTTTAGTAAAAAGAGGGGGATTCTAGGAAACTCTGGGACCGTTTTTTACTGGAAAGGCAGAATTCAGAGGACTGGGTGGATACAGCCTTGCAGGCTGCAGGATGGGTGAAGAGCCCATCTGGACATGGTTGGGATGCAGCTCTTGACACTGAATTACCCACTGTACTTTATTTACCTTCTGCCCCCCCCCAGTGCCTGAAGAACTGCCTTCCTCTAGTTTGCCTCTGGGACAATGCATTCCTACTGACTTTGAGACATCACAGCAAACAAGTGACATTTATCCTTTAATGTTGATCATTAATGCACAAGAAGTATTAGATTCAAAGGACCCGGTTCAGGAAGTTTGTCTTGAACCAGCAATATTACCCCCAAGTTCTATTCCCCAAGAAGGGCCTGACATGGTTCTTACAGAAACAGAACCTGAGAGAGTCTGGCAAGAGAAGGTTGCAGAACATTTATTCCCAGCTAGTACTGGTCCCTTGTTGGAGCCTGCAGAACGGTGAAATGCTGTTCATTTAAAGTTTAAGGGTGACCCTGATTTGATACCTGACCGGAAATTTGTGGGTAGAACTGTCCTGAAAGATAGTATGAAGTTCTTTGCTTATGAAATCTATGCCTTAATACATGTTCCGGGTGATGTAATGTTTGACATCAGTTTTAAGCATCCGGCTGGCCTAGAAACATTTTGGAAACAATACCGTTCATTAAAGCTTTCTCCTTTGTGGAAGCCGTACTTGGATATCCCTTTGACCAAACCCTTAACTAAAAAAATTACAGTTCTTTTCAGGAATGAAGGGGTGAACGTAGCCGACATTACGTATTGGCTGCAGCAGCATTGCACAGTGCAGGGAACCCTGAAGCCCATTTTAGATGATGAACAATTGTGGACAGGGGGATGGCACTACCAGATAGTTTTGAGATTGGAAAAAGGGCAAACACATCACTTACCAAACTGTTTCTTTTTGGGTAGAGACAGAGGAGTAACTTTTTATCCTGGGCAGCCATGGGCTTGTTTTAAGTGTGGGGTGGTGGGACACCTGAGCAATGTCTGTGACAAGCAAAAGTGTGGCTTATGTGGTGATCTGGGGCATGTTGGGGCTCATTGTCGGCAACTCTTGAAATGCAATCTTTGTGAGAAACAGGGTCACTCCTTTTGTACTTGCTCTTGGGCCTCACGTAACAGTGTAGATGCTTTAGTTCGGGTGAAGCAAGACATATATGTAGCCACAGCCCAAAAAGAAAAGCTATGCATGATTGAATTATTAACAAAAGGGCCTATTGGTTCCCATATACCCCAACAAATTCCTAGGGATGAGGGAGAGAAGACAAGGGTAGAGACAGATAAGACATGCCTTCAGGGCATCACCTCTCAGTGCAAACTAACAGACGGCGTGGAGGTAGTGTCGGTGGAGATACCTATGGAGTGCGACACAATTCAGGTTTTGGAACCCATGGTTCAGTCGGAGGAAATTCAAGTTTCTATGTCTCCCCCCTTACCATATGCAGATGCAGATTTCAAAAGGGTCACAAGATCCAAAGCGGGGAAAGTAGGGACATTTGCTTTGTAACACACTAAGGATGTTGAGGAGGTTGCAGTACAAAATTCCTATGCTTTATTGTTTGAAGATGAGGTGGATGAGGAAGGTCATGAGTCAGATCTCTCCTCGGTAGCCTCCTCTCACACAGATGGAGTCTTAGATGTAGGCCTCTCGGAGAAGCCCAAGACTAAGAATAGGAAAAATAAATGATACATGGGTTTAGCTATTTTTACTTCTTCTGTATTTCTTTTTTTGGGGGTATTGATGGCTCTGGTGTTTTGTACAATCAATGTTAACAGCATTAAGGTTTATGGGAGGAGGCAGAGCACTTTTTTAAGTCTTAGTATTGGGGATGGTGATGTCTTTTCATTACAAGACACTATATTACATTCTCTGGCTGAAGTACAACAAGCTCGGAAAGATTGGAGGTGGGGGTTTCCTTTTGGTCTATAGGTGAGAAAGCTTGTTCTGGGATTGGGGTACTTTTTAAAGGTGAGGTAAAAGTACTGCATGTGTATGATTTAGTGCCTGGACGGGCTTTGATTATGGATATAGTTTTGCAAAAAGTGCGATGTCGGGTGATTAATATATATGCACCACAAAGTAAGGCTGAAAGAACCGCTCTGTTCAAACGCACAGGGCCTTTTTTGCACACTTCTAAATTAGTTTTATGGGGTGGGGATTTCAATTATGGACTTACTACTAGGGATTGGGGAAGGCATACAAAAAAAGTATTTTGTGATACGAATTCTTTAAATACGCTTCTGAACCATGATCACATATGTGATGTATATGACGTCCTACATTTGGAACCAAGTCATACTTTTTTTAAAGGTAGGTTATCTACTCGTATTGATTTCTGGCTGGTATCCGTACGTTTATCCTGACAAACAGTTAAAGTGCGGCCTCTGGAAACCTCTGATCATTTTATGGTAGTCTTATATTTAGGGGAAGTATAGAAGATACAAATTGGGAGAGGGTACTGGAAGATGAATGTTTCCAAGCTTTAAGATGATTTGGTTGACATTGGCGTTAGGACTTTATTGCAGGCCAGGAAAGACCTAAGTTTCTTCTATGATAGCCCCATAGAGTGGTGGGAAGATTTCAAAAGGGACCTGCAGGATTGGTATGGCATAGTCACGAAACAACATGCAAACAAAGACTATATTGAATACCTTAAACTCAGAACCTTGTATCTTCGACTTGTGTCTCAGGGAAGAGATAGTGAGACATGTCAGACAAAACTTTTGTTTACTAGAACTCAAATGTTATAGTATTTAGATAGTGTAGTCCAGAGAAAAGTGACGCAACAGACATATAATACGCAAGGGATGAAGGACGAGGTCAACCCTTTTGAAGTCAGGGATGGTGCATCGCATAATAGAATTTTGACAAGCTTTAGGGATACACAGGGTAATTTAAAGGATAATAATCAGGATAGCATGCTTAGTGTACAGCAGCACATGGCAGCCACTTTTCAGAGTAAAAAGAAAGAACCTTCTCCTTTTTTCCAGGGCTTTTCTATGCCGACTTTGAACAAGTTTGAGCAAGAAGCTCTACTTACTCCTATTACTCAAATTGAAATTTTGAGAGCTATTTCACAATTGTCCAATAAAACAGTTCCGGGTAAAGATGGGTTACCTAATGATTTTTATAAGAAATATAGTGAAATTTTAGCCCCCTGCCTGTAAATACTCTTTCAGGCTATTTGGGAAGAGGAAAGGCTCGCACCTTCTAAGCAGCTTGGGATAATGTTTTTCCTCTTTAAGAAGGGGAACCCACAGGACATACATAACTGGAGGCCGTTAACACTTTTGAATTCCAATTACAAAATACTGGCAAAAATACTTAACACCAGACTAGCACATGCAGCACAGACAGTGATTTTACCAGAACAGACATGTGCCATCCCAGGCAGAAATACTGTGCAGAACTTGGTAATTATTAGGGAAATTATAGAACAAGGCCTGAGGAAGAACTTGTCAGGATATCTAATGGCAATAGATCAAGAAACTGCCTTTGATGCCATTAGTCAAGACTATCTTTGGCAGACTTTAAGTCAGTATGGGATCCCGTCAGGATTCATAAACTAAGTAAAAGTTTTATATAAAGAAGCTCAAGCACTACCTTTAGTGAATGTTTTTTTTGGAGTCCCAATCTTTTTGAAGAATGGAGTGAAGCAGGGTTGCCCAATGAGCCCCTTACTGTATGTTTTCAGCCTAGATTATGTATCGAGGAAGATTAAGTCAGAACCGAGAATTGTGGCAACTAAAAACAATGATGGGCATGAATTTTCTACAATATCAGCTTATGCGGATGATTGCATTTTCACTGTGACAGATAGTGTCTCAGGCCTCCTTGTAATATCTACTTTCCAAGAATCTTCTGAAATAACAGGTATCAAGATTAATGTGGAAAAAAGTACTATTCTGGTCCTTGGAGAGAATGATATTGTATCAGATTTTCCCATTACAATGACAATAGAACAGGTGAAAATTCTTGGTGTTTATTTTGGGACTAGGGACTCAGAATCCTATAATTGGAATCTGGCCTATGATAAAGCGCTTCTGAAGGTGCAGGCTTGATTGAACTGGAAAATGTCAAGAAAGAAAAAACTGTATCTTTCACGGGCATATTTAGCCCGTTATTTTATATTTATCTCATATCTTTCCCTTACCGTACAGCATGCACACAAAGGTTTTAGGCTTATTTTTTCACCTATTATGGAGTAGCAGATTAAACCCAGTTAAACTAAATCATGGCTATACATACATACATAGATACATAGACAGTGTCGGCAGATAAGGGCCTATGGCCCACCCAGTCTGCCCATTTGAGCTTGTAAGTTCAGTTTGTTTTCCTAGAAGTCTGTTGCCCCTTACCCCTGACCTCCAGAATTCCTTTATATCTATCCCATGCATTCTTAAATCCGTGATTGTTTCAGCCCCTACACTTCCTCTGGCGAGGGTGTTCCACTTATCCACCACCCGTTCTGTGAAGAAATTCTTTCTTATGTTTCCTCTGAATCATCCTCCTCCAACTTCATCCCATGCCCTCTAGTCCTGGAACATCTTTTCGTTTAAAAATAGTGTTTTCCTGTACCCTGTTCCTCCCTGTAAGATACTTGTATGTCTCTATCATATCCCCTCTCCCGTCTCTCCTCCAGGGAGTACATGTTCAGTTCCTTCAACCTGTCTTCATAGGACTTGTGATGCAATCCATGCACCATCTTTGTTGCCCTCCTCTGAACCTTCTCTACCCTGTCTATGTCCTTACGTAGGTATGGTCTCCAGAACCGTACACTGTACTCCAGGTGGGGCACAGAAAGGAGGAGGTTTAAACATGATCCATGCGATTGTATACCTTTTTGGGAATTTTTTTTTATAGCTCCATTCTCCCTTTGTTGGTGCAGACATCTATTTCAGGGCAAGTTTGTTTTCAGCTTTGGGGTAATTCTTTTTTCAAAGCATGGGGTAGGGGAAAATGGCATCCTACTGACCGCCTACTTCCTAATTACGTACAAATGACAGTACAATACATATGTACTTGGAAGATTGATTTAACTTGGTGTCAGGGAAAGAAGAAAAAAGTTTTTTATTAAGTAATACTTCACTCTTGATATCGGGACGATCCGATATTTCACGTATCTCCTCATATTAAAATTACTTCATTGTTAGACAATATATTAGAGAAAAGAATCCCTCGGAAAATGTAGGATTTTGCCTGGCTTTGTGGGCACCAAAAATTACAGGTGAAAAGCAATCAGAAACACAAGCAAATCTCAGAACGAGAATGTGGAGAATATAAATGTGCTGGGGTTGTTGAGACAATACAGCATCTTTTTTTTGATTGCATTCATGTACAAGGTTTTTGGCAGCTATTATCAGTCCTCTGGGGTGAAAAGTCCTTTTTACTAATTGATTATGATATTTGGGTTTTAGGACAAATCCCAGCTTCATGGGCAAAGTGGGCGACCAGTACAATACAGGTTGTATTGGTATGTATCAAATGGTCCATTTGGCAGAGCACGATGCTCTCGATCTTTGCAAGGTAAAACAATATAACAGCAGGATGTTTTTTTTAATATACAACAAGAATTAGATAGTATTTATGCTTATGAAAAACGTTTCTTGAGTAAAGGGATGTTTGAAAATTTATGGAGAAATATTGATTGGGTGGGTTAGAGGTTTCTTCTTGTCTTTCTTTTTTTTTTTTCTCAATCCAGTGATTATGGAATAAGCTGCATCTGGTTTAAACAATCTAAGTTCACGTGCTTGTTTGTGATTCTGTATTTTTTGCTGTTATGGTTAATTTTTGATGACTTTTGTTTTTGTCTGATTTCTTTGTGAAAGTTTTGTTTTTGGTTTTTCAATAAAAATTTCAACTACTCTTTGCGATAAGTGCTATGGGACCTTTAACATCCACCTGAACTACCACCTATCCAGCCAGATGGGACCTCAGTTTAACATCTCATCCGAAAGACAGTACCTCAGAAGTGTAGCACCCCTCTCATGTTGCACTACAGTGTCAGTACTGGGATATTAACTCAAATGCCAGATGTGAGAACTGAACCCACAGCCCTCTGATCTGCCAGACTCAGAGGCGAGTGTGCTACCTACTGAGCCACTGACACTGCTAACACATTCTATATTACTATATTACTATTCCTTCCGCTCACATATCTGGCAGTCTGTGTGCTCAACCCCACCCCCAATGAACACTACTGTCCCCTTCCCCCAAAAGTTGAAGGTTGGGTTCCTAATCTCACCACTTGTAAAGTCCCAAGTCCAGCAGTCAGGTACCCAATCCTGCTGCCAGTAGACACTACTGTGCCCCCATATGTTAGGCATTCAAATTGCCCAACCCTACAGCCAGTAAACTTTGCTGCTGCTGTGCCTCCAAGTCCGTCGATTGAGTGCCCAACCCCACGTCCCTTGAACACTACTCCCCCTAAAGTCTGATGGTCAGGTGCCCAACTCTGTCACCAGTAAACATTGCTTTTGCCCCCCTCCCCAAATCCGGTGGTCGGTTACCCAGCTTCTATGCTGGTGAACACCATTGTTCTCCCCAAAATTCTGGCAGTCAGGTGCCCAGTCCTGCTGCTTGTAACCATTACTGCCCCCCAATGTCCCTGCCAGTATCCCCCCTTTCCCTTAACTCTAAAAAAAAATGACCCACCACCCTTTCTTATCCTCTGTACACCCTCCATCTGCCTCCCCTTTGGTGCGCACCTTGGCCCCTCATTGGGGCCCCTTTGTCCTTCGATGCAGAATCCTCAAGGACCTATGAGGCACTGTTGTTCTGCCAGCTGACCACATTGAAATCAATAGGGCCCATTAATTTCAACATTTTTTTTTTGTCTTTAATATATAAGGTTTTTTTTTATATAGTTTACAAACTTTTTTCTTTCAATGACTTTTTCAGCTCTACCATGACCAACCTTATAGGTGTCACATTTCAAATCCCTTCAAAAACTGATGTTTTCTGCAAATGCCTGCATCCACTGCCAACACCCATTTGGGGGAGGGGGTTAAATATTGATACCCGTAGTGTTCACCAGGGTGGGGCTAGAAAAGACCTCAACAAAAAAAGCAGATGAAAACATTTAAAAGCAAAAAAGTTATGACTTAAAGAAAAAAAAATTCAAATGAATATATGGTATGGGCCTATTCATTTCTTTTTTTTTTTAAATACAAGTTTATTAAAACTTTGGGTATAATTCATCATAGACAAAATCTTGCCAGAAGGGGGACTGAGTCATCTCAGTGGAGATGAGGATTTTATCCCAGTCCTCTCTGCTAATTTGGAGTTGGGCCTCTTTTCCTCATTTAGTTTTTATATGGTGAGTTCTATCACTATGCAAGTGCCTAATGGCCTTACATAGGGCTGAAATCAGCCCCTTGTTGACTGAGCCATCTAGGATAGCTTGGATGGTTGTCAGCAGGATGCCTGTGTATTGTGGGTGATGTGTCCTCTGTTTTAGGATGCTTATGTATGTCCTCAGCTGAAGGAATCTATAGTGATCCGAGTTTTTAAGATGGTATGTGTTTCTTATAGTGCTAAAGTCATGAATCATGTACCCCATCATCAGGTGCCTTAGATGGTACAGGCCCCTTCCCAACCATCTCCAGAAACCCATGGTCCAGTTAGGCCGGTGAGAAGGAGGCATCCAGCCATACCATCTCCAGGGCACAGGGCCTCCCGTATTCCACATTTTCTCCAAGCCCTATGCATTATTTCCAAGGTATTTTGAACTGTTACTAGTCGGATGTCCTCTCTCTCTCTTTGTATATTTTAGGATCCATTGTCCTGGCTCTTAAAGTTGCACCCTCTGTGTCTGCTGTTTCAATGTCCTTCCAATATGAATGGTATCCCTCTGTGTCCCATAGGAGGGCCAGATAGAGTTGTGCAGCCATGTAATATTCTTCTGAGTTTGGTAAAGCCCTTCCTCCCTTCCTTCTATCCACCTGCATAATGCATGCCTTTATTCTGGGCCTTTCTGAGGCCCAGATGTACTGCACGATCATCCCTTGCCATATCTGGAATTGTGCCTTAGGTATGTTCAGGGCCAGGCATTGAAATAAATATAGGTATCTAGACAGGATGTTCATGGAGATAGACTTGAATAAGGGAATACAGTAGTAGGTTCAGCAGGGCTCATTTGTTTATATCCAGCTGGGCCTGAGTGGACAGGGGTGTGAAATTGACCTTGAATAATTTTTGGAGGTTCTTTGGTATCTGGATTCCTAAGTATTTAAGTTTAGTTTTATTCCAGTTTAGGGGGAGTATTTACAGAATTTCTGCTGTGGGTTTATAAAGGAAGCCAAGGGCTTCAGTTTTATTTTTATTTAGGGTGTAGCCAGCATGCAAGCCAAATTCATCCAGAATCTTCCAGGCCCAAGGGATCGAGTCATTTGGATTCGATAGGCAGATATGAACGTCATCAGCGTAAAGTGATATTCTGTGATCTACTGCTTCAGTTGTTATTCTTTTTATCTGGGTGTCCTCTCTGATAGCTTTAGCTAAGGGTTCGATATATAGGGTGAATAATAATGGGACGGGGGGCAGCATTGGTGTGCGTGAGAAACTATCTGATATACTGCCATTCACTCTTACGTATGCTTGGAGATTTGAATATAATGTCCTAAGGCTCTCAATGAAAGTCTGCAGGAATCCAAAGTGCTCCAGATCCTGGAACAGGAAACTCCAGGGCACTCTGTCAAGTGCTTTTTCAGCGTCAAGCCTAAGGATGCAGGCTGAAATCCCTTCTCTGTTTATTATGTCTATAAGGTCAGTCATCTGCCTAACATTACATTGGCCCTGTCTACCTGGGACAAAGCCTGTCTGGTCTAAGTGGATTAAATGTGTGATTATTTTATTAAGATGGGATGCAATGATGAAAGTGAATATTTTGTAGTCGGTGTTAAGGAGTGATATCGAACGATAGGAGCTGCCTTCCGTGGGATCTTTGCCCTCTTTATGTATTACTATAATAGCGGCATAGTTCCATGAGGGGGGGTCTCTCCCCCCCGACCAAACTTCATTGTATGTGGGAGTAAGGAGTGTAGTAATCTCTCCCAAAAACTTCTTGTAAAATTCCTCTCTGAACACGTCTGGGCCCGGGCATTTGCCTGGTTTGAGATTATTTATGGCTTCTATTACCTCTCCTTGTGCAATTGGTCTTATCAAGGCTTGTCCTTGTTCCTCTGTTAATTTTGGGACTCGCAGCATACGGAGGTATTGGGCTTTGTTTTCCAGTAGGGAGTCCTGTTGGGGTTGATATAGTTTTTTATAGTAGGTAACAAAGGCATCTGTTATTTGACCCCTTTTGTGTGTTATATGGCCTGTTCTTGGATGTTTGATTTTTATTATGGTGGATTTAGTCACCTGTTGTCTTAAATGGAGCATGAGAAATTTTGTCGCTCTTGGTCCTCCCTCGTAATAGTTTTGTTTAAGGTATCAGAGTGCTTTCTCTGTTTCTATCTTTTGTATATTCTGTATCTGGGTTCTATTTTTTAGCTCCTCTGCTACTTGTCTATCCCATTTTTGGTTTTGCTGGGTTTTCAAAGCTCTGAGTTGTTAGGTAAGCACTTCTAATTGCACTTTCCTTTGTCTTTGTTTGTATGATGCTATGGAGATCAGTTTTCCTCGCACTACCATTTTGACTGTGTCCCAAAGGATTTGGGGAGTTATATTGGGACCCCCGTTTAATTCTACTCTTTGTTTAATTACTTTTTGGATTTTAGTAATTGTTTCCTTGTCTCTTAGAAGGGTGACATTCCATCTCCACTGTGTCTTCTTGGGTAGGAGACGTAGGTCCACCTCAAGAATAATGGTTGGTGATCTGAATGCGTCGCAGTCCCCACCCAGGTTGAGTCCATTAGTGAGAGATCTGTCACACATGTGAAGAACATGTCAATCCTGGAGCATGTCTGAAATCACAGCGAGTAACATGTGTATTCTTTTGCCAGGGGGTACTTGGTTCGCCACATGTCCACCAGTCCCACATCCGTCAACAACCTACCAAAGGTTTTTGCCATGTTAGTCCATGGGGATAGTATCTGTGAGGCGGAGTCCATTGCTGTATTCATAATAAAGTTCCAGTCTTTGCCTGAAAGCATCATGCCCCTCGCCCTTTCTGCTATTAGTTTTGTTGGATCTGTGTAGAAAGCTATGGGGAGCCTGTGGGGGGGGGGCGTATATGTTGAGAAGTATAGTTGGGGAGTCCTGCACCTTTCCAATCACCATGATGTACCATGCCCCCAGTCTACTACCACTTCCTCCTCTTCAAATGGGAAATTTGCCGCTAGTAAGATAGCCAAGCCTCTTTTCTTACCCTTTTCAAGGGAGGCTCCATATATTTGATGGAATGCTTTAGTTTTGAGTTTCTGTGTTTCTGTAGCAGTCAGGTGGGTCTCCTGTAAGTAATTGACGTCACATCCCTGCTCTCTAATATATTTCAAAATTTGATTTCTCTTAATCGGGTTATTAACTTCATATATATTATATGATAATACTTTTGTTTTAGTAGTGGCCATTTTTATTGTATAGCAGAATGGCCTTGTTGTTCCGGGATTTCTGTAATCTTTGTTCAAAATTCAGACTGTCTATGTGTTTGTACCAATTTAGCAGTAAAACAATGCAAACCTTTACTTCCAAGTGTTAAACCAAACCAACTGTAAAAAAAAACAAACCAGTCAAACATCATTACCCTAATATCACCAGTAGGTGGCTTATTTGACTGTTGTTCAAAATTCCAGTGCAGGATCACTGCTAGGCAGTCCCATCATAGTCTTCCAAGGTCAGACAGAGGATGTTATCTGTCTGGGTCGTGCCTTAGTTCAGGCACAAATCCCCTTATGTTAATAAGGGAGATATCAGAAGGTTGTGCGATTAGCTTATTCACCTTCTGGGTTCTCCCACATCAGGCAAGCAATAGGATGAGATAATTCACCTCTGTGTAGGTCTGAGCCTGAAATCTCCCTCCCAACAGTGTTGCTTAGGTTAGCTTTTCACTCAGTATGGTTATATTTCCAGTATCTGTGCCCTACATCTCTTTTTTTTTTTTTTTTTTGCCATTAAATTTTTATTGACTTTTATCCATAATGGGGGTACAGAGGCTTACAGGCCATTACCACACATCGACCAACATTTGACCAGGCCCAAAAAAGAAGACCAGCAAGCCCCCACCCCCATCCCACCAACCCCCATAAATAACAAAGTAAGGAGTAATCTTACATCAGACAATCCAGAACAATGCGCGGGGTTTAAACTAGCCAGCTTTCAAGTTACAGCTAAACAATTACAATTATAAACCTTTGAACATTCAGGTTTCACAATTGAGTCCTAGCGCCCCATAAAAGAAATCCACAGTCGGAAAAGAAACGAGATAGAAAACTATTCCACCCCTCCACAAGGCAGTCGGAACACAAAAGAAAAACTGGATGGGATTAAGCATAGGCCACCTCGAATCTAGACCAAATCTGGTCGTAAGAGGCAATCTATTCTGGAGTATTGCTATTGTTCTTTCGATCCTGAGGTTCATTAACAACTCTTTTAACCATTCCGTATACCCAATACTGTTTGAATCCTTCCAATGTCTGAGAACTAATCTCTTTACAATGATAGATATCATGGTTATGAATACTTCCTCAGTTTAACGAGGAACAGGACAGGTCCCCAGTATACAAACCTCTGGTATAAACAGCTCCTCAATTCCCAACAAAGGGTCTACTCTATTTTTATCTCTCTCACAGCATGGCGACACTTGGGCAGTTCAAAAATTATGCAACAGGTCAGCCTCCTGAGCCACATCTGTGACATTTGGGTTCCTACAGTATCTTCAGATCCGCTAACTTCTGGGGCGTATAATAGATATTGTGCAGAATCTTAAATTGGGTTAATCTAAGACAGTCCTGTCACAAAAATTTGTAGCAATTCCCCCAAATCTTGGCCCATTCAAATGTAACATCGGGAAAGGCCTTAGCCCAATAGGAGGTGGAAGCTATATTATCCTTAATACCGTAATGAAACAACACTTTATAAATTTTTGAGATTGCATGAGGGGAACCTATGATTGGTTTAAGTTCCGACCAGAAGTCCCCACGAGAAACCACCAAACCCTCTATCTTCATTTTTTGCACCAGGAGGTGTCTTAGTTGATATACTTTGAATACTACCTTGCCCGACAACTTCAACTCATGCATTATTTTAGCTACCGTGTGTGGATTACCCTCTTCATTGAGAAGGTCTGCCCATCTACACTCACCCAGTTCAGGTAACCAACTAGAAGTAATCATCCGATTAGCAATGCGCCACTGGGGTTTCCTACAATTGGTTGGGAACTATCTAGAGTGTACTTGTAACCTAGGAAACTACACATTTGGTCACGTACCCTAAGAGATACCCCAATGGGCGTATTTTTGAGTTGGGGTAAGGATTTTAGACTACTATATACTAGAGCCTCTGGATTATATCCCAAAGCCTTAATTAAACTAACCTCCAGACTTACCCAGAGAGGGAGGTAATCGCCTACAGAACCATGGGGTGATGCAAGCATCCATCTACCATATCTATTCATATGGGCCGCCCAGAAGTGCAGCGCAAACTGAGGTAACCTCAAACCACCCTGGGTCCTTGGACTGCCAGTTTGGTGTAGGCCATTCTTGCCCTCTTGGTTCCAAATAAAGTCAGCCAAGAGCCCATGCAACTTCCTAAACCATGCTAGCGGAATCCATATGTTAAGATTACACAGGGGTAAAATAACCTAGGAATACATTCATTTTATCACATTAATTCTCCCCCACAGAGAGAGTAGATATGCCCACCTTTTCAAATCTGACTCTACAACCCGCACCAGATTATCTAGATTGAAGTCAGAAATCTTTCGAATTAGTTGTTAGGGTGAGGCCTAAATATTTCAGAGATTTGAGGCTCCCTCCAAACAAATTTGGTCACATCGATTTAAGGACCCTATTATTTAGTGGATACACCAGAGTCTTACTTTGATTTAATTTGTAGTTTGCTAACCTACTAAACTCTCCGATAGTTTCTAATAATACAGGGATCGAAGGCGCTGGTTTAGAAACATGGATTAACAGGTCATCAGCAAACGCTGACACCTTAATGGTATGTTCCTTATTTGGACACCCTAATCTCTTTCGAGGCAATTATTCACCTAATCAGTGGTTCAAGATAAAGATTAAAAGAAGAGGGATAAGGGCATCCTGTCTTGTGCCCAAATGTAATGGAAGGAGAGAGTAACCCCATTGAATACAATTCTGGCCGTCGGTCAGTATAAAGCGCTCTAATCCAGGCAATAAAAACTTCAGGGAAACCAAGCACTCAATACCTGAAACAAAAACCCCCAATGCACCCTATCAAATGCCTTCTCGGCGTCCGAGGAAACCAACACCTGAGGTAATGTTGACCCCTCGGACGCCGAGAAGACATGAGCAAGAGTCCTGAAGTGGTCTGTCGATGACCTGCCTTGCATAAAGCCAACTTGCTCTGCCCCTACCAACCCAGAGACTACTCTCCTCATCCTGTCTGCAAGTATCTTGGCTAAGATCTTTATGTTGTAATTTAAAAGAGAAATGGGCCTATAGCTATCAGGCCTCTCCGGGGGCCTATTTGGCTTAAGCAACACCACTATTAGAGCCTCAAAGATATACTTGTCAACCACCGCTCCAGAAAGAATATGGTGAAATAGCCTGGCCAACATGGGAACTAAGGAAGAAGAGAAAGCCTTGTAAAATTTTATTGAGAACCCATCTGGGCCAGGTGTCTTATCGTTTGGCAAGTTTTTAATTACCTTCTCTATTTCCCCGTAAGTAATGGGAGCAATCAATATCTCCTGCTCTGCTCTCCCTAACCCGGCAGAAATTTCCCTTAGAGTAGGCGAGATTTTTCCTGACTGGGGAGACTCATAGGGCCATAAAGATCCTCATAATAACTTCTAAAAATCTGGATTATATCATCTGGGTTTGTCTTGACGGACCTGTCCTGTTCCGACCATAATCCCTCAACCAGACGAGAAGCTTCCATTTGAGCTAGCCTTCTAGCCAAAAACCTACCAGGCTTATCGCCCTGGTCGATATAGTTGGCTTTTGTTTTAATAATTGCCAACTCAGCCTGATCGCCCAACAGTTTGAGATAAGCATTCCTGACCTGAATTAATTTAGTTTCAGTCTCTTCTGGGGGTTAACAACCAGAGCATCCTGCAAGACCTTCATTTGATTCAGTAGGGCCATGATCTTGGTATTGGTCTCTTTCTTTCTCCTAGATGCCTGACAGATCAGCAACCCCCTAATATATGTCTTAAAGGCCGCCCAGAAAATATCAGGGCTCACCTCCTCGCTTGAGTTAGTCTCCGTGAATTCGTCTATTTTCGAGGTCAAGTCCTTAACCAGCTCTGGGCACCTCAACAATTGGTTGTTTACCTTCCACCTGCCACCCCTTCGGGTAGCAGAAGGAAGGGCCACAACCATTTCCACCATAGAATGGTCAGAAAGAGGTGCTATCCCAATTTCGGCTCCTGCCAACCCCTTAAGCAACCCCCGAGAAATCAACATATAGTCTATACGGGATCCTGAACCATGAACCTGGGAAAAAAAAGTATATTCCCTTGCTTTAGGGTGAAGCACCCTTCAAACATCTGCCAGGCCTAGGCGAGTTAGCAAATCATTAAAAGCCAGAACATCCGGGGTAAAAGCTATATGGTTGCCCTTGGATCTATCTAACGTGGGGTCCAACACCAGATTAAAGTCACCTCCTATTATAATAGGAAGATGTGCAAATGGTAATAGTGCATTTTGCAGTACCGCTAAAAAATCCTGGCTGTTGGAATTTGGGCCATACACCGAGCCTAATAGAATCTCCAGGCTATAGAGTTTACCCTTGACTAGAACGAATCTGCCTTCGCTATTGTGCACCACTTTGATAGAAGTAAAAGGCACTTGTCTATGGACTAAAATCATTACCCCTCTACTATTAGTTGTACCCTGAGAAGAAAATATTTCCCTTATCTGCATTCTTCTCATACTCATTGCCTCGTCCTGCAATAAATGGGTTTCCTGAAGGAAAGCCACCTTTATCTGCATAGCCTCAATATCTGTGCCCTACGTCTCATTGTGCCAGCTGAGACATTTTTTTTGTTGGGCTACAAGGGGAACACCAAACAGTTTGTCCGGGCTTCAGCACAGAGGTAGGCAGATGCCTTCCAGCTCCCCTCTTTGTATCTGTCAGTATAGAGGGATATATGTCTTTCTGGAGCTGTTCCATAGATCCCGAGCGGCCACTCCCCCAACCTGCCCCCTTCCCCATATTAAATTTGTATGGCACACATATAAGTATGTACATACATTTAATATAACTTGTTTTTTTTATAATTTAAAGTTTATTCATACATTTTCCACCATAAAAGGCAGCATACAGAGAAAACTGATAGAGATTCATTGATAAATAGTGAAAGGATGCTGCCCACCCCAACCTCCCCTTACTGCAGTAACCCATCTCAATACCCATGGAGCCGAGCCTCTAACCAAAAACCATATAGAAGCAAAGCCTAGTATAGGTTTAGTTTGGAATCAAAGAGATTAGTGAGTGAAGGGGATCCCAAATTCTAGTATAAGCTGCCAGACTATTGTGCAGACTGGCTATTGCTTTTTCCATGCGCAAGTTGGATAATACTTCTCTTACCCATTCCTGGAAAGAAGGGGAGAACCTGTCTTTCCAGTGATGGAGAATTATTTTCTTAGCTGACAGGGCAACCATGGAAATATGAAATTTGCGTACCCTAACTCTAATAGAGGACAGGTCCCCTAACACACATATCTCAGGGGTAAAATATTCTTGGAGGCCCAACAAGGGGTCTAAAGAGGTTTGGATTGAAACCCATAAGGTGGAGATTCTTGGACAAGACCAAAGCATGTGAAAAAGTGTGCCCTTATCCTGTGAACATTTGTTGCACTTGTTTGAGTCTAGGTAACCCCACCTGTGAAGTTTGGTCGGGGAGTAATATAAGTTGTGCAATACGTGATATTGCATGAGTCCCAATCTATCTTGAGAAATAAATTTATGACATGACTTCCAGAGAGAGTGCCAGTCCAGCTGAAGGTAAGGGAAAAAATTACTCCAAAATCTTGATGGCCCAAATGGACCCCCAAACTTTTTATGAAACAATGCCTGATATAGTTTAGAAATTGCACCAGGAGAGCCAGAAAGTGGGGATACCTCGGGTATCAGTGAAGAGATATTCTGAGAAGGAGGAGTGCTACCCAGGGTAATTACAAGTAAGTGTTTCAATTGCAGGACTTTAAAATAGGAAGAAGGTGGGATGAGAAATTTCCTAACCATCTCTTCCATTGATAACCAATGCCCCCCACCATCAGTAAAAGCCAAGAGCTTCCCCTCTCCTAGTTGAGGCAACCAAAGACGGGAAATTTGACTCTTGTTAATAGTAAATGATGGAGAGTTTCAGATAGAATGGGCCAGGTCCAGATGGGAGGAATAATGTAAAAAGGAACATATCTGTGAGTAGACCTTTAAGGAGGTCCTTATCGTGGAACACTCTACGGCCACACTTACTTGGGATAACCTAAGGAAAAATAGCACGAGAGGATCCAGATTTTTGTCATTGATTGCATCCAATTCTATTTTGAGCCAGATAGGTTGCATTTCTTCTGGGCTGGGAGATAACCACCGCAAGCATTTCGCAAGATGACTAGCCCAGTGATATATAGCCAGATGGGGGATTCGCAGCTCCCCCTCCAGTTTTGGGGCTGCCAGCTTATGATAAGCCAAATGGAGATACCTGTCGGCCCAGATGAACCTAGTGAAAACACCATGTACCTTTTTGAACCACAGTAAAGGAATAAAGGTGTTGAGAAGGGACAACGGGTAGAAAATCCTAGGAAATATATTCATCTTAATTATATTAATCCGGCCCCACAGAGAAATAGGGAGTTTAGACCACCTCTCAAGGTCATGGGTAATCTCCTGCAATAGGGAATCTAAATTTTCCTTGAACCATGTTAGGGGGTTACGTGAAAGTTTGATACCCGAATATTTGAATGACCTGGGTGTCCAACATAGCCCAAAAGGGCTAATGTCAGTTTTGAAAACTTTGTTGTTTTAATGGCAAAAATAGGGACTTACTGGCGTTCAATTTGTAGTTGGACAGAGCACTAAACCTTATTACTTCCTTTAGTAAGGCCAGGACGGAGGATACTGGGTGGGACAGATGTATTAACAGGTCATCTGCATATGCAGTGACTTTGACTTCATGCTGCCCAATTCTCACCCCTTGTATGGAATCATTATTGAGAATATTTTGAATAAGAGGTTCCAGATATAAGTTAAATAATAGAGGGGAAAGGGGGCACCCCTGTCTAGTACCCGAGTGAAGCGAGAAAGAATGGGAAAAGGCCCCATTCGAGGAAATTCTTGCTGAGTGATTTTTATAAAGGGCGGCAATCCAGGAGATAAACAGAGAGGAGAAATGGAAGGCCTCCAGAGTATGGAACAAAAAGTTCCAGTTTACATGGTCGAATGCGTTCTCAGCATCCAGGGAGACCAAACCCGCAGGGAACTCTGTATCTCTGGTAGCCGAGAAGACATGCGACAAGGTGCGTAAATGATCGGCAGATGAGCGCCCTTTCATAAATCCAACCTGGTTTGTACCTATTAACCCAGGAAGAACCACTGCCAACCTATTAGCCAGAGTTTTAGAGAGAATCTTAATATCCTGGTTTAAAAGTGAGATAGGTCTGTAACTTTGAACCAGTTCGAGATCTTTATCAGGTTTAGGAAGGAAGACAATCAGGGCCTCATAGAGATACAGATCTGTCTCTGCCCCAGATAGGATTTGCTGAAATAAGTGACCAAGTATTGGTAAGAGGAGGTCTCGAAAGTCCTTGTATAATAAAGCAGAAAATCCATCTGGACCAGGGACCTTGTCGGCAGGCAGCTCACTAAAAACCTTAGCAATTTCCTCCTGGGAAATAGGGACAACCAGAGCATCACTACACTGGCCAGAGAAAGGGGGCAAATGGGAGTCCCTTAGATAACCCTCTATGTCTTCAGGACAGGGAGGGTGCTCCTTGTCGCTATACAATTTAGAATAATAAGCAGAAAATTCTTGAGCTATCTCAGTGGGAGACACCTTAAGAGATCCATCTGCCACTGACCTGATGGGTGGGATAAATCTGATTGATTCCTGTTGTTTAATACGCAATGCCAGTAAATGCTCCGCTTTCTCCCCCTGATCAGTGTAATTAGCCCTGGTCTGAATAATGGCTAGTTCTGCTTTCTCTTGAAGTAACCCCAAGTATTTATCCTTTAACTTCAAGAGTTTCCTAGTATCCTCATCTGGAGGATTGGCCGGAAAATTAACTTCCAGAGATCTGATTTGGGTTAATAAGGATTTTAGTTTCTTCTCCCGTGCTCTTTTCCTACCAACCGCCACGCTAATAAGTATCCCTCTCATGAAAGCTTTGAAGGCCCCCCACAAGATATCAGGTTTTGCACTATCTAAAGGGTTTAATGAAAAAAAGGATTCCTTTGTTCCCTTATAAGTTTGCAACATTTAACATCTTTAAGGAGCAGGTCATTGAGTTTCCATCTAGTTTCCCTATTAGATGAATTGAGCAGTACCAAATTGCATACTACTAGTGAATGATCGGAGATTGGGCCAGGTTGGATCGAGGAGGTCTTCACCCCAGGCAGGAGGCATTGAGAAATGAGTAAATAGTCAATGTGGGACTGCAAGCCATGTGCCATAGACCTAAAGGTAAACTCCCTAGAATCCGGGTGTAAAACACACCAGACATCACAGAGCCCACATTGATCTAATAAATCCCTAAATGCCTTCTGTCTGGGGGTAGCCCCACCCAGGCCACTGCCCAGTCTGTCTAAGTAAAGATCAAGTACTTGATTGAAATCTCCCCCTAAAATAATTTTAATGGGAAGCATTGGGAGAATGATAGATATAAGCCTCATAAAAAATCCAGGGTCATCCAGATTAGGTCCATAAACACAGCCCAATAATATTGGGATGGACCAAAGGGTACCTTTAACCAGGATAAACCTACCTTCGGTATCATTAATCACTTGTGTGGAAACAAATGGAATGCTCCTGTTAATCATGAGCATGACCCCACAACTATTTGTGGTGCCCTGGGCACTATAAATTGATCCCACCTGTTGCTTCCTTAATTGCAAAGCTTCCGCTTCTAATAAATGGGTTTCTTGGAAAAAGGTTATCTGTGAACTGAACAAACTTAAATGTTTGAGAACCTGATATTGTTTGTGTTGCTGTCTGATCCCCTTAACATTCCAAGATGCAAATGTTAGCTCATTAACCATCTGGGAAAAATGATCGAACTAAAATAATTACTCTCAGCACACGAGATGTATATCCCCTTTACATGTATCCCCAGGGTTACTGCAGTAACGCCCACCCTCCTCCCTAGCCCTCCCAAAAATAGAAACCCCCCATCCCTCTGTCCCCCACCCTCGAACCATGCCCCAAACCCCACCTCCACCCCCACTAAACTGTCACAAGCAACGCTCAACACAGTACTGGTTCTAATCCCTTTACTCCCCCCCCTGATAATGAACCCAGACAGCTAGCGCTGTTGTACACAAATCACAGTGTGTAGAAACCAAACACTGTGAGTTATACCCCAAATGAAGGAGAATGGTCCTGGGCCTTCACCTCAATCGAACCAGAGCATGGACATAAGAGAATTTGTTATAGAAGGACCATAGGGAGACCACTTCACCACCCAGGTGTTCATGATAACCTGGATTGAGACAAGAAGCACAGGATGAGCCACCTGTAAACAGAACCAGACCAGAAACCCCTAAAGGGAAAGATACCCCAGCTCGTATTGAGAGCAGGAATTGAGATGGGAAAAGCTGGGATCACTCCACCGGAAGGGAAGGCATAGTAACTGCCTCTACCCACAACGAGCCTATATCCAATGCACAGGTCCTCCCCACAAAATTGAGAGTACGTCACACCAATTAAATAGTAAAACACTGCTAAATCCTCCTCGAGTAGTGCTTTCTCGCGAGTCCCCAAAGGTTGGAACGCCCTCTAGTGGCCAGTTCCCTGACCCGACTAAATGAAAATCAGGAATGGAGAAAGTCCAGGACCAACCCAGCACCAATCCAAACAAGAAAAAATGAGAAACTAGCCCTCAGCCAATCGAACTAGGCTCTTTCAGCCCCCAACAAAAGTAGCTGCCAAAACTTGGCACACAAATCCCTCCCGAGAAGGCCCCAAACCCAAGTGTCCACTGCTTCAGACCATCATGGGCCCATTATGAGGTGGAAAGAAAAGAAAAGTCAGGGCGGTCTGCAATGATCCCCCCCAGTCCAAAGCGGTAGATGCAATTTCCCAAGGGAAAAAACAAAAGTTCAAACTCTCGACTCCGTGTAGAACTCCATACTGTGTCACAACCATTCAAGAGTCCTTAAAGAGATCTGGCAACATGGATTTAAGGCTCCTCAATGCCTCTTCAGGGTCTTCGTAGCTTTTCCAGGATCCATTAGTTGAAATCTGTAGTCTGGCCGGATAACCCATCCTAAACTTCAAGTCTGCTGCAATTAGCTTAGAAACAATAGGGTGGAACGCTTTGCATTTCAAGCGAACCGAGACGGGTAGATCTTGTGAGATTCTCAGCTTTATATGTTCCCAGTGAACCTTTGCAAAGCTCACACTTTTTGCAGGAAATGCTGTCTCTCCAAATAATTCAAAATCCGGCACACAATAGGGCGGGGGGGATCCTCGGGGGATGGTTTAGGCTGTAAAGGCCTGTGGGCATGCTCTATAATGTAGACAGGGCCGAATGGAGATGGGCCAGCCACCCACTCAACCAGCTTCTGAATGAATGCCACAATATATTGGCCTTCCTCTCCCTCCGGTAAACCGAGGATCACCACGTTATTTCTTCGGCCCGACCTCTAGGTCCTCGCTGAGCTTAGCTTCAAAACGAGACTGTTTCTGGCACATTAAAACCAAATCAGGGTCGAGACTACTAATTCTTTTCTCAATAGAAGCAATTCGGGCTGAATTATCAGACACAGACAGCGAGAGTTCATCCAGCTTTCTAGATAGTGATTTCAAATCCATTGCCATATCCTTCATTTCTTCTCAAAAGGGTTTAAACTCCTCAAGAAATCGTTAGAGGCTCCTGATCACCACTTTGGCTAGGAGGATCAGGCTCAGAACCACTCAAGACCCTGGATTTCTTAGGGGCCTTCTCAGGAGTTGATGGAGGGGTATGCTTCTGTGGGGCTTTCTTCATGTAAGCCTCCATCCATCCGAGATATAACCAAACCAGAGTGCCACAGCTATTACACAACGTTAAATCTTAAAAACAAGAGAAAATAGTGAGTTAGACCGCCAAAATGAGATAAAATAATAAACGGGAGGCAGGAGCTTCTTGAGGGAGCTGCTACTCAGCACTCTGCATCACGTGATCTCATATAACTTGTTTTTATTCCCAGTATTCCCTGTCTGTCCTTCAAGAAGGTTATGCAGGGGACATCCACTATGAAGTTCTCTGTTAGGGTGCATTCATTAATCTGTTTAAATATTTATTTCTCACCGGGCCCTTTTTCAGTTCTCTTTGAGGGCCATTGCAGTCTGGGATCTCAAGAAGGCAGTTCAGTTGATCCCAGGTGTCAAGAAAGAGGGAGGGAGGGTGAGGGCAAAGTGGCTCATGGAGCATCACTTAAATAAAATAGGCCAGTTTGGCTGCTCGTGTTTTGGAGCCTATATAAGCATCTCTTACATGTGAGTATTGCCAACTCCCTGCAGCTGCAAAGATGGGCCCTTCTTTTAATTTAATTTAAGTAATCAGCTCTCAGATTGGATAGGGAAGTCCCATCTGCTTTAAATGAGATTTAGATGCTGTGAGGCCCCAGCATCTGGACCCCCCCCAAAGCACCCAAGAGACAACAAAAAGAGACCTTACATTATAGTAGCAGTTCAGTAGATGGTTTCAGGTGTCTGCAGAGGTCTGCGCCATCGCCTTTGTGCTGTGTCCTGAGCTCCCAAGAGAGAAGCTCCGAGGAGCTGTGTCTATGTCCACCAGGAGGATCAGGAAAACATAGGCCTTCAGGAGGGAGGCAATGTCTGTTTGGAGCATGGTTTTTCCCTGTTGTTGATTTCTCTTCATGCCGCCACCACAGGCTACTTCCCAGGCAGACTTCAGGAGTTCCTTCTCAGGTCTTTCCTTTGCTAGGGTTGGAACAGAACAAACTGATCTCTCTTGGTGCCTCTGGCCCCACTATATCCTGGAACAGCAGCTACTTGGGTAACCAAACTCAATCCATCTCCTTTTGTAGGGTCCTCTCATCTCCAGCACCAATCTCCTGTGGAATCCCTCAAGGGTCCATCCTGGGACCACTACTCTTCTCAATCTTTGTTAATGATATTCTTAATTCTTCTCCCCAATGCCACTCCATTATGTATGCAGATGATTTAGTGCTCTACACAGCCTCTAGATCCATCCCTTACCTTAATGGTCATCTATCATCTGTATTCCAATTGATTCAGTCCCGACTGTCTACTAACTCCCTAATCCTCAACCTGCCAAAGTCACAGGCTATGCTCTTTGGGTCATCCAAAAAAGTTCAAGCTAAGTCCTCCAGTCTCCGCGTCCTCTGCCTTAATGGGTCTGCAGTTCTTGTCACTGACACCTTCAAATACCTAGGTGTGTAGCTTGACCCCATGCTGAATTTCTCCACTCACATAAATGAAGTATGCCACTCTGTTAACATTAAGATTGGTGCTGCCTACCATGTGCGTCGCTCCCTAACCCCTGTTGCCAGGATCTCTGTGGCAAGAGGTGTCCTACTCCCTATGCTACTGTATGCACTCCCTGTTCTTTCCCATGTCAATGATAGTAATCTTTAGAAATGGGACACCACTTATAATAACATTTGCAGATTCGCCCTATCAGCCCCTTGCCTCACTCATCACTGCCTCCTCTATTCCACCCTACACTGGCTGCCTCCTAAATCCCTTTGCTCCTACTTCCTGGGGTGTTTTATTGACTCCTTGACTAGAAAACCCCACCCTGACTGTATTGGGGCCATGCTTGCCCCTGTGGTCCACTCCCGGCCTCTGAGATCGTCTAACTCTACTCTGTTCTCAGTCCCACACTGCTCAACAAAACTAGGGCAGCAAGCTTTCTCTCACCTTGCCCCCAAATTTTGGAACTCCCTTTCTCCTAGCTTAAAGAGTTCTGAATCTCACCCCTCCTTCAAGACTCCTATTTTTTCCCATCTCGATGTAATAGATACCTGTAACTGCACCTAACCTTGCCCTACCCTCTACTCCTGATCTTTCCATCTTGAAACACTGGACTTAAGTGATAGGATTTTCCACATTGTGTTATTTGCCTTTACCTTTCATCCCTGTGAGGATGATTTTCTATGTACTGTATGTATAATCCTGTCTTTGCCTGTTCTTTAAATCCCGGCATGGATGATGGCTGCTGTATGCACTGTAACCTGCCGATCCCTGTGTGGATACTTTGCTGAATGTATGCCTGGATTGTAGGTATCCTACATAGGAGTTTGTCTGCATGACTGTATTTTGTACTCTCCCAGGTCGTGCTTGAAAATAGGCAGGGATTTTTTGCCTAATGCACTTACCTGGTCACCAAAAGCTAATGAATAAATAAATAAATAAACTGCGATGCCTTATTTTTCTAGGTATGGGGTGTCAGCCAGTAGGTCCTGGAACACTGTACTCCTACCACTGGCTTCAGTGTGGAGTCTTGCTGGGTAGAGGAGCTGCACTCTGATGTTCTTGGTGTATAGCTGTTTTAAAATGGGCCCGACAGCCCACCTGCTCTCCTGAACCATTGTCGTATAATCATTGTCTATAGCGATGCAGTATTGGTGAAAAAATAGCTCTGTCTGCTTCCAGGCCCTATTTAGGAGCTGTTCCTAGGATGTGTAGGAGGTCATTCTGAGGACAAAGGAGCAAGGACGTACGCCCACATTCTTTGATTAAGGCACCAGGAATCTGTGGGCCCGACTCCAAGCCCTCCGGTATGCTGTATATTTGCAAATTCTGTCATCTGCTCCAGCCTTCAATGTCATCCAGTTTACTTGTTAGTTCCCTCTCAATTGTCATAGGATACAGGATCAGGCGGTTGTATCGCTCTGATTGCTCGGAGAGTGTGTTGAGTCCCAATTCAAGCTGGTCCGCTCTATGCTCGATTTTATTAAGGTCGACCCTGACATCTGTTATGTTTCTGTCAATTTTATTGACAGCTTTAGCTGTCTGAGGTATGGACGAAACTAGGTCAACCTCTGCAATATCAATGTGTTGGTGTTTGGCCATTCTTTCTTATGCCTCCGGTGTGTCTGGGTCAAGCTGAATTTTTTTGTATTCCAGGAGCTCTTTCAACTTCTGAGCTGGGGTTCCTATTTTCCTAGTAAGTAACGCTTTTGAGCAGTTGTCTTAGCTGGTGAATTCATGCTGACTTGTAGCGGATGAAGTTTGATTAAGTCGGGGGGGTTAGGGAACTCGAGACTCAAGCCGCCATTAGATTCCTGATGTCACCGGAAGTCCCAGGCCCATTCATTTCAAAGGTTTTCTGTCTTTAACTGGTATCATTTCAGTTTTTAAGTATTGGTGCCTACCTGTATATTTTTCTACCAAGAACGTTTTTACCCCAACCGCTCACACCCTATGGGTGTCAACTTTGAAATCTTTTATTTTTCTCTCCATTTACTAGACCTTCAGGGGTCTGCCTGTCCCTGATCTGCCTACCCATCTGTCTCCAGTGAGGGGGTATTGATGTAAAAATGTTCGCTATCAGTAGAGAATTGTATTCTAACACTTGGACCCAGGTTCAATTAGGGACAACTGGACATATTTCTACTTCACTTATAACAAATCATGGGGTTAGACAAGGTTGTGTGCTGGCCCCTACATTATTTTGTACCTATTTTAATAATTTGTTACTTTCATTAGAAAGCACATCAACAGACTCTCCCAAAATATCAAAAAAATCTGCCCTGTACTGGCATACGCAGATGATCTTGTTTTACTGTCATTGACACAAGGAGGACTACAAAGGAAACTTGACCTCTTAAATGATTAGGCTGTTAAACGTAAACTCATTCTTAATGAAAACAAAAGTCAGGTCAAGATTATGGGTTCCAAATAAAGTTAATGGAGTGTGGAGGATAGGAGAGAAAAAACTGAGTACTGTGAAATTTATGTCTATTTGGGCCTACATCTGTCAAATGATGGGAAATGGACCAGACATGTTAACTCTGCTTCCTAAATTAAAACAAACTGCAAATTCTTTAAGATCTTTCAATTATAAATATGGGGGTAGCTCTGTTAAGCCACTAATTACTGCAGTTAAGGCAAAATAGTATGCTCAAGTTTTATACCATGCAGAAATTGGGGATTTTGATCATTTCTAGGTACTTGAAATTCCATTACACAAATTACTGAGATCCTGCCTTGATCTGAATAATTCGATTCCTGCAGCATTACTGTAAGCAGAGAAAGGTCTAGTTAGACCTTTAGCATATTCACAAAGTAAGAAGGTGAACTACTGCATCAAACTATTTTCCCTTGATTGCAACAGATTACCAGCTCTTGCACTGAGGGAAAAGTATTCTTGAGAAGAAATTGGATGCATGAAGTCTAAATGGATCTTAGGGCTTAATGCCATTTTGGAAACCACAGCTTCAACTTTCTTAAGGAAATATATGGTCAAAAACATAGCCATTAGTCTTAAATATAAATCATATATTACAATGAAAGGTATACAGTATATACAGTATCGGCACCCAACTAAGGATCTAGGTTCGAGCAGACTCGATAGACCGTAAGGCCTAATCTGCTGGCAAATAGTATGTTAGTATGTTAGTATAAAACTTTGGACACACAATCTATTTCAAATTTAAAAATATCCCCATGGGTTCACTCTAATGATGTTCTATTTCAGTATAGAGAGTACCTGGATATACTGACTGATCTAAAACAGAGACAGCTTTTCACTAGGTATAGACTGGAAATGTTTCCCAGCAATGTCCTTATGGCCAGGTATAATACAGTCTGGAATGTTAGTTCTGCTTACTGTTCGTGTACCAGTGAGTGTAAGGAAGATCTGTATCATGTAATTATGATCTGTCCCTGCTATGGAAAACCAAGGAAAGTTTGCTTAACTCCAATCTGGAATAATATTGTGACAACTAATTTGTTTTATTGAATATTCTCTTCACTGCAAATGATGAGCATATAATTCAAAAAACTGCAGAGTATTTAAGGGCAATATCAAGATTAAAGTTAAACAAAACAAACTCTTTCTCTGAAACCCATTTAACAACAGGCTGCTGTGTTTGCTGTTTTTAGACCTAATGCTTGAAAGATGAGGGTGCTAAAGTGTCTTGATAGAGAAGGCTTACAACTGCACTGTTCAAAGTACTGTTTTATTTATTGCTGAAAATTGCACTGATTCCTTTTTAAATGCTTTTGTATTGAAGAATGTTTTTTATGTATATGTAATATTGTCTACTGATACTGAATTGATTGCATCTTTTTGTTTATTATTGCTGTATGTGTGTGCTTATTAATAACATTGTAATGGTCAATAACCAGTCAATAAACCTTCTTATCTATCAGGGAGATACCAGATTTTTTTCACTTATTTGTTTTAGTAAGAGTCCAAGGCTGAGCCCAGAGTCTAAACTAGGGGCCAGATATTCAAAACTTCATGCTGAGCGCAAACCATTTGCACAGGATTAGCGTGGGATTAGCGCGGGTCTGCTGTATTCAAAAGGCGAAATTGCGTGTGCAAAGTGCATTAGCGCTGGGCAAAATCATAATGTCTGCAAGGGGCAAACTGAGAGGCCGTGTCAGCGCAATACTATATTCAGTGAATAGCACTGTGCAAAGTGATTTTGCATGACTTAGCACAACACATTGCGTGGTACAAATTACCACCCAGGAAAAGTTAGTCTTAGCCCTGTGCAAACCAGCTTTGCATGACATTGTTGCTTTGCATGGCATTTGTGTGGCTTTTGCACAGTTTTGCACAGCCCTAAGTAATAAGAATGACACATAGAAAAAGCCACACATACAGGAAACACACTGCCCACTGATGGCATCACAATGGTGCCATTAGCTGCCACCAGTTCCAGCCATGCCAGGCAGTAAGTGGTGACTTGGCTCCCAGTGGACACCATGGCAGTGCAGATATACAGCACACACCTGCAGACCACCCTTTGGTGGACACCAACAGATGCCAGCACACACATGCAGCACTGTGGACATGGAGGGTGTTGAGGGGAGAGTGTACAAGTGGCCAGGCTGTACCACAGACTGGGTGTGGCCACAAGGCTGTGACAAGCCACACTGTGCACATGGGCCAGTGTTGGGAATACTCCAATGCCAGTGTGTCTGTCTGATCATATGTGCCCTCCCAACCACATACTGCACATCTGTACAAATGCCACAACACACACACAGCCACCATTTATATGTCACTGTGAGCATCCCATGCCAGTGGTGCAGCATCTGTGGGTTGCACAACAGCAGAACAGTAATGTCCACTGTCAGTAAACACCTGCACGCTGGGCCTGTCAGACAGTACAGTGCAATGCTCATCATTTCCTTACACACCATAGGCATTGCTGTGTCCCTCACGCTACTGGACCCCTTGCTACTGTAGCATCTGCTGGGCACTGTAGCATGACCTACAGTTTGACATTTGCATGCAGCACCACCACCAGTGCCTGTGCTGTGTAGTCTCCTGGGGCACAATATGCTCTGCTGTACTGTACAAATGTAGCCTGCAGCTACCACCATGCACTCCCAGACTGACCTACAGGTGGAGCTGTGGAAGACCCAGCTAGACCCTGTATTTCCAAACAGAACTTCAGGTGGAGCTGTGGGGCCTGCAGTAACGCTGGGAAAACTGCATGAAAATCAGATCATAATGAGATGCTAATCTGGATGTTTGCCCAGAGACTACCTAAGTAAGCTCATTTGCATGCCACTTTTGAATATAGCAAAGTTTAGCCCTGGGCAAACGTGTTTGCACTGGGCAAACAGCATAGCTCCGTGCTAAACCCTCGCAAACGTGTTAGCGCCACTCAAATGTTTCAGAAGTATTGTACAGTTGTGCACAATGTGATTTCACCTGTACTGCTACTTGCAGCTGTACTGAGTCCATGCATGTGCTGACACACACACTGGCCACATAGTTCACCTCTACCTACCTTCACGTTGCTGTGAACTTGGCTGCTCTTGTGGTGTACACTTCCTGGTTGCTATATTCAGAGCTGTCTTATTCCCGGGCTGTGTTTGCACTGTACTCCCATCCCAGATCTGCCCGGCATCCTTAGCATGCTTTATTCAACAGGTTTAGCACCGGGGCTATCCCTTTTGAATATAGTGGGCTATTGGGTCCAGGCTAATTTAGCATGCCTGGCAGTGCTAATGTGGCCCCAGGGCAAAGTTTTGAATATCTGGCCCTTGAAGGGCAAATTAATTAGCCAAGGAACCAGTCCAAAGAATCAGTGAATGCTCTGGGCTGCAAGTACATTTTCAGCAGATTGTTTTTTTTTTTTTCTTTTTCTTTTTTTTACTTATGGGACAAAAAAATAAATATAGCAACCCCATAGAAGAGGTCATTCAGATTGCAACAACTTTCAGGAGATTCTGCCTGTCTGCTGCCAGTTTGGGATGGACAAAACCAGTGTGAACCCATAATGGAATGGCTGGGAATAATAACCAAACCCAGTACCCTGTGCAAGCAAATTTGGAGCACCTTGTGCCAGCAGGCAGCTTCTGTACATACACTACGATATATGGTTACATGACTAAAATTATTAGAGCAACATACGGAAGGGAGCAATCTTAGACCTGGTACTCTCAAATGGGGATGGAGAGAGGATCTCTGATCTTGAAGTGGGTAGCCACCTGGGAACAAGTGACCACCAAACAGTGTGGTTCATGATAAACTTAACTATAGAGTCAAGCCATACAGAAGTGGAGGTACTGGACTTCAGAGGGCTGATTTTGTAAAAATGGGAGAGTGCCTCAGAAAACCACTAGCAAACAGGCAAGACAATGGGGTGGAGCAACAATAGGGGAACATCAAAACCGCCATCACAGAGGCAATAAGCCTTTGTGTGAAGCAAATAAATCCAAACAAAAGAAAAAACACTGTGGTTCTCAAAAGAAGTGGTGGGGAAAGTAAGGGAGAAAAAGACAGCATTCAGGAAGTACAAGGAAACATAGAAGAAGCAGGACAGAGAACTGTACCAGTTAAAGCAGAAGGAAGTGGGGAAGGCAATCAGAATAGCAAAGGCCCAAACTGAGGAAAAGATAGCCAACTTGGTTAAGTGGGGGGGGGGCCTTTTATAGGTACATTAGGGAGCAAAGAAAGACTAAGGACTAAGGCAGGGATACCGAAGCTGAATAAAGAGGAAGGTGGTTGGGCAGAGCGCGACAGTGAAAAAGCAAAATATACTGAACGAATACTTCTGCTCAGTATTCATAATGGAAAAGCAGGGGGAGATAACTAATCCAGTCAATAGAAGCACTTTAGATGGGGGGGGTTGATATTAGTCCTTTCACAGAAGAAAGAGTTCTGAAAGAACTCCTAAAACTGAAGGTGTATAAAGCAATGGGGCCTGATTGGATTCACCCCAGAATTCTAAAAGAACTAAGGGAAGAACTAGTAACACCACTGACTACACTTTTTAATAAATCATGGGAGGATGATGTGGTACCTGAGGACTGGAGGAGGGAGGATGTAATTCCCCTTCACAAAAGTGGGAGCATGACAGAGGCTGGAAACTATAGACCTCTCAGTTTGACCTTATTGGTAGGGAAAATGGTGGAATCACTTCTGAAGGAAAGAATTTTTGAGTGTCTAGAGGCCAGTGGGGCATAGGACCCAAGGCAGCATGGATTTACAGCAGAAAGGTCATGTAAGACAAATCTAATTGGTTTCTTTTACTGGGTGGCCAAAGTAGTAGACTAGGGAGGAGCTGTGGTCATGACCTACCTAGACTTTAGCCAAGCATTTGACACAGTCCCACACAAAAGGTTAATAAACAAATTAGCCAGGATGGGATTGGGTCCCAGGGTGGTAGCCTAGGTAAAACACTGGCTGGACAACAGGACACAGAGGGTAATAGTAAATGGAGTCCACAGTGAAGAAAGGGGGGTTACTAGTGGGGTACCTTAGGGTTCAGTACTGGAGCCGGTCCTTTTTATCGTCTTTATAAGTGACATTTCAGAGGGAGTGGAAGGAAAAGTATGTATCTTTGCAGATGACACAAAGATCTGCAACAGGGTTGATAAGCAAAGTGGGGTGGAAACGATGAAAAGAGACTTGGCAAGGTTGGAGGAATGGTCAAATGTATGGTAGCTTAGACTCAATGCAAAGAAGTGCAAAGGAATGCACCTGGGAAACAAAAACCCAGGGGAAGAGTACACAGTGGGGGGGGGTGAGATACTGACAACAACAAACATGGAAAAGGATCTGCGGGTAGTCATATCAGATGACCTAAATGTGGGCCAGCAATGTGAGGGCAGTAAGATGGGCTGGTGGATACTGGGATGCATAGGGAGAGGCATCACCAGTAGACAACAGGAAGTTGTTGGCCCTCTGTACTCTGTAGACAGTTGGTAAGACCACATCTGGAGTACTGTGTACAGTTCTGGAGACCCCATCTCCGTAAAGACATAGACAGGGTGGAGGCTGTCCAGACGAGGGCAATTAAAATGATGCAGGGTCTGCACCAGAAGACATATGAAGAAAGACTAAAGGAGCTTAAGATGTATAACCTCTAGGAAAGGAGGGAGAGAAACTTTCAAATACCTCAAGGGAATCAACAAAGTCCAAGAAGGTAGCATCTTTCAGAAAAAGAGATGTACAAGAACAAGGGGGCATAATTTGATGATAGAGGGGGGGACGGCTCAGAAGTAATGTGAGGAAGTATTTCTTCACAGAGAGGGTTGTAGAAGGCATGAAACGGCCATCCTGATAAGGTCAAAGAGTTAAAAACAGTGGGGGAATTCAAGCATGCGTGGGACAGACATAAGGCAATTCTATTGGGGAATAGGAGAAAGTAGGCTACTGGTTAACTAGGAACTGCAGTTTATCTGTTAGGTAGGGAAATGGGCAGACTAGGTTGGCCAAGAGGTCCTTAACTGCATCAAATTCTATGTTTATATGAACTGATGGGTAACAGTCAAACAGAGAGTGCTTCACACCAGTGTGTCACTTTTTGTATTTCGTTTTGTTTTTCAGTTGGTGCTGTACAGATAATGTGTACTCCTTTCCCATTAGTTTTCCCCAGGGACTTAATCCTGGCACTCAACACAGCATGACCAGGAGTGCTGATCAGGAGTGAGGATAGGGAGGAGCATGAATGTAGCTTGATCTATGGGTAAGAAATTACCTTGGCTCAAACAGGTTTCTCCAGGGGTTCCCCTATGAGTTTGTGAGGTGCGTTTTTTTTAGGGAAAGGGAAACCAGTAGATCCTACTATTATTTTATTTTGTAGCTACTATAGTGATATGTAGAACAACAAATACTCACAAGCCTAGCTTGCAGTTAGACATTCTACTTGTATTTTTACGGTTGCACCTGCTTTTAAGGCCAAATCCACAGCTCAATCCATACTCTTATTTCTACAGTGTTTTTTTTTTCATAACAGAATTAAATGTTATATTTATCTGCTATGATGTTCACATGGTTCTGGAGGGTGAAGATCATTTGCTTGAATTGGTTTTAAGCACTGAAACTCTGGTACCCTGGATAAGGTGGGGACACTATTTAAGGTAAAAAATATTACATAAAAAGTGTCATTGGATACCCTCTGGTAATAGTCTGCATAAAAGAGTAGATTATTTACAGTAAAACAAAAGATTAGAATATTCTGCATAAAGGAGTAGCTTATTTACAGTAAAGCAAAAGATCAGTTCATTATTGCAATCCAGGACCTCCTCAAGTAACCAGATTTTATCTCATAGGCACAGTTCCCCCCCCCCACCTCAACAAATTGAGACATACATCAAGCAATGGAGAGAAAATGGTCACGCCATGTGTTCATTAAGCAACCAGTCATCAATACAAGTTGGCTAGATGTGCAGTGCAGTATAGAGATGCAGCAAATTTAAATTCAGCCGGCGAAGTGAACGCTGGTGGCACTTTCAGACAAGTTAATTCGCTTAAGCCGGAGTGAGCAATGTAAAGTCCTCACTCCGCCTGTCATTACCACTTTGCGTTAAGGCGGAATGGCAATGCGAAGTAAGGCAAAGTCATTGTGTTTAACGGACTTTGCATTCCTCATTATGATTCTAAGTGATCCATTTAATGTTTCAGATTTGGCAGCCCCCCACACACATCACATGGCTTACAGTACCATAAGTCACGTTCTCTTTAGCTAGGCAGGAAAAAAGTGAATCATAGAAACAGACAATTTTAAGGAGACCCACAGGAGGGTGGCAGGGGACCCTGCAGGGGAAGAAAACAACTCCTGGTGGGGGACTCCATTGTTAGGAAGGTAGAACTGGGCAAGGAAGGGGAGAGGGAGGTAAGGTGCCTGCCTGGCACCATGGCTTGGAGGGACAGGGAGCGAATCCTCAGGATTGCTGGAGCAGCTGCACAGGGGAAGGAGCTGGATGTCATTGTCCACCTAGGGACAAATGACCTGGCTAAGAAAGGGATTAGAGAAGTGCAGGAAGAGTTTGTGGAATTGGGGAGGGGCCTTAGTCAAGTAACACGCACGGTAACCTTCTCGGAGGTGCTACCCATCTATGGCATAGGAGAGGCTAGGGTGTTCCGCACCATGGGATTCAATCAGTGGTTGAAAAACTGGTGTGGAGCTCAGGGATTTGGCTTCACTGGGGACTGGGGGTCCACCTGCAGTGATGCAAGCCTATACTGGCATGATGGGCTGCATCTGTCCGGGAGGGGAACCAGGATCCTAGGTGATAGGTTTAAATGCTTCATTGGCAAGCTTTTAAACTAGCCAAGGGGAGGCACTGGAAAGAAGCAGAAAATCCTAGCCCCCAAACAATCACGGTAGTAAGTGTGGCAAACACCAACATGGAGGTGTCGTTAGGAGAAGGGCAGGGGTAAATGGAGAAAGTGACAAAGGCAAGAAGGACAGAGATGGGGCAAAAGGGGTAAGGCTATCAGGAAATGGAGGTAATGAGTACCAATCGTGGTCTGGGCAACAAGCTCCTGAGCTGGTGGCCTTAATGGAAGAGGGATGCCTGGATATCATTGCATCACAGAAACATGGTACACAGAGAACCATGACTGGGATGTTAACATACCAGGGTACATAACCTACAGGAGAGACAGGCAGGGAGAAGAGAGGAGGAGTAGCTCTCTATGTAAAGGAAGGGATAAAAGCAACTGAACAAAGAGTAAACAGGGAGGAGAGGCACTGTGGGTCACCTTGGAGACTGGAAAGGCACCACAATCCGCACAGGGTTGTGTACAGACCCCATGTCAGGGGAAGGAATGGACAAGGATATGATGGAAGGCATTCTTAGAATGGCAGAGAAAGGGAGATACTGTTGATGGGAGACCTGAATATGCCAGATGTTAACTGGAGCACATTTGCTGCAGCCACATCCAAGAGCAGGGCCATTCTTGATGCCCTACAGGTGGCAGGCATTAGACAGCTAGTTTCGAACCCACTCGTGAGGGAGCAATCTTAGACCTCATACTCTCAAATGGGGCAGTGAGAGGATCTCAGATCTAGAAGTGGGTTGTCATCTGGGGACAAGTGACCATCAAACAGTGTGGTTCACATTAAACTCAGCTACAGAGTCAAGCCATACAAAAGTGAGGGTACTGGACTTTAGGAGGGCTGACTTTGGCAAGATGGGAGAGTGCCTCAGAAAAGCACTAGCAAACAGGCTAGAAGGAGGTGTGGAGCAACAATGGGGAATTATCAAAACTGCCATCACAGAGGCAACAAGCCTTTGTGTGAAGCAAATAAACAAATCAAAATGAAAGAAAAAGCCACTATGGTTCTCAAGAGAGGTGGCTGTAAAAGTCAGGAAGAAAAAGATAGCATTCCGGAAGTATAAGGAAACACAGAAGGAGCAGGACAGAGAGCTGTACCAGTTAAGGCAGAAAGAAGCAGGAGGGAAGTCAGAATAGCAAGGCCCAAACTGAGGAAAAGATAGCCAACTCAGTTAAGAAGGGGATAAAACCTTTTATAGGTACATCAGCAGCGTAGAAAGACAAGGGAGGGATAGTGAGGCTGAATAGAATGAATGGTGGGTGGGCAGAGGGGACAGTGAAAAGCAGGAATACTGAACGAATATTTCTGCTCAGTATTCCACAAAAGAGGAGGGGAAGTGCCTAATCCAATTAACAGAAGCACTCTTGATAGGGGGTCGATCCCAGTCCTTTCACAGAAGAAAGGGTTCTGCAAGAACTCCTAAAACTGAAGGTGGACAAAGCAATGGGTCCTGATGGAATTCACCCCAGAATTCTAAAAGAATTAAGGAAGGAACTAGTGAAACCACTGGCTACTCTTTTAATAAATCATGGGAGGATGGTGTGGTACCGAGGACTGGAGGAGGCGGATGTGATTCCCTTCACAAAAGTGGGACCAAGACAGAGGCAGGAAACTACAGACCTGTCAGTCTGACCTCTGTGGTAGGGAAAGTGATGGAGTCACTCTGAAGGAAAGAATAGTTGAGTACCTAGAGGTCAGTGGAGCACAGGATCCAAGGCAGCATGGGTTCACAGCGGAAGGTCATGTCAGACGAATCTAATAGATTTCTTTGACTGGGTGACCAATGTAGTAGACCAGGGAGGGCTGTGGACATGGCCTACCTAGACTTAGTAAGGCATTTGACACAGTCCCACACAAAAGATTATTAGTCAAATTAACCAGCCTGGGAGTGGGTCCCAGGGTGGTAGCCTGGGTAAAACATTGGCTGGACAACATGACACAGAAGGTAATTGTAAATGGAGTCCACTCTGAAGAAAGGGGTTACTAGTGGGCACCGAGGGTTCAGTATTGGGTCCAGTCCTTTTAATGTCTTCATCAGTGACATTGCAGAGGGACTGGAAGGAAAGTATGCTTTTTGCAGATGACACAAAGATCTGCAACAGGGTCGATACACAAGGAGGCGTGGAAAGGATGAAAAGGGACTTGGCAAGGTTGGAGGAATGGTCAGACGTATGGCAGCTAGGATTCAATGCAAAAAGTGAAAATAATGCACCTGGGAAACAAGAACCCAGGGAAGAATAACAATGGGTGGGAAGGTAGTAACAACAACAAAACAGGAAAGAGACCTGGGGGTAATCATATCAGATGACCTTAAGGTTAGCAAGCAATGGGAGAAGGCAGTAGGGAGGGCCTGGGGTATACTGGGATGTATAGGGAGAGGCATCAGCAGCAGAAAACAGGAAGTTGTTATCCCTCTGTACAGACAGTTGGTGAGACCCCATCTGGAATACTGTGTCCAATTCTAGAGACCCCATCTCTGCAAGGACATAGACAGGATAGAGGCAGTCCAGAGGAGGGCAACTAAAATGGTGCAGAGTCTGCAAGAGAAGCCGATGAGGAGAGACTAAAGGAGCTTAATATGTATACCTTGAGGAAAGAAGGAGAGGGGGGACATGATAGAAACTTTCAAGTACCTCAAGGAATCAACAAAGTCCAAGAGGGTAGCATCTTTCAGAAAAGAGGCTTGCAAGAACAAGGGACACAATTTAAAGATAGAAGGAGGGCAGTTCAGGGCAATGGAGGAAGTATTATTTCACAGAGAGGGTAGTGGATGCATGGAACAGCCTTCCTGAGGAAGTTGTGGGGTCTAAAACTGTGGGAGAATTCAAGAATGCATGGGACAGACATAAGGCAATTCTTGTGGGGGGCAGGAAGATATAGGCTGTTGGTTAACTAGGATCTACGGCCTATCCTGTAGGTAGGGAAATGGGCAGACTAGATGGGCCTAGCGGTCCTTATCTGCCGTCAAAGTCTATGTTTCTATGTTTCTATGTTTTACTTTCTCCTGTGCAGACGGAGAGAGAGAAGAGTGTATTTTGTGACTGCTGATACTTTGAGATCAGAACGAGGAGGAGATTTAAACTTTGATTTAGACCCAACAGCTTTTTTTAAAGCTACATTTTTTTGTCTTTTCTGTCTGTACTCTTTTTTTACTTAATTTGTTCTTTCTGTAAATTTTATTTTTCTTACATAGAGGAACATCAGTTGCAAATTATGTCTATGCTGGAACTGCTGCTGGATCACCATGGGATTCCACATTAGTTTTTTTTTCCTCACGCCATGTGCCCCCCCCACACCTTCCTTGTTGTATTATAAAATGTATACCTCCACCATCCCCGACCCTTGTTTGTAATTATGCCCTTTTTTGTTGTCTTCCGTATGTATTCTGAGCAGTAGAAGTATACTGTGCTAAACTGCATGGGTGCAGTTTTCTTTCCAGTCTGTGTATGTACTGCAGACACTGTCCAACTCCCTGACTTAAAAACACTTATTAATGAGTACAATGGTGGGGTGGTGAAGCCTGGAGAGATACTACAAAACAGGCTTACAACATACAAGTAACTAGTAAAAATATTAATGTTGTGATTCGTGACGTAATCTTAAATTGTGATTTGTGACTGCATTTGTGACCGTGATGATAAAGAAACACAAATGCCTATGGCTGTACTTTCCCGGGCCCCAATGAGGTGTAGTACAAAACTCCCCGACTTAAAAACACTCATTAATGAGTACAGTGGTGGGGTGGTGAAGCATGGAGAGATACTACTAAACAGGCCTACAATACATCCAAGTAACTAGCAAAAAAATTACTGTTGTGATTTGTGACACGATCGTAAATCATAATGTGTGACTGAATTTGTGACCATGATGAGGAAGAACGTGATTTGTATCACGAGTGACTCCTGATGATGGTCCTGACTTAAAAACACATATTAATGAGTACAATATTCATGCTGAATTATGCACCACACCTATCCAGTAATCTGAAGGGAAGCCAAAGAAACAACTGTGACTTAAGTCAGAGATGGAGATTGTGCCCTAAAGAGATGCAAAGATACAGACAGATTAAGATTGCACTGCACACTGAAGAGATGCAGATGCAAAGGCACAACACCTAACCAGTGCTCACCATCAGAAATATTCAAATCTGGAAAAGAATATCTTTGCTGGTTGGGGCGGGCCACGGAGGGGGGCAGTGTACTGCACTACTGCAGTAAGAGTCACTAGTATGAGTACCAGTAAAGATACCACAAAGAAGTTCAAAAAATTATACAGCTGCAGTGGATAGCAGGTTCACATTGCTGAAATTATGTGGCACAATAAAAGGTGTCTGATTTGATGACACATGTCACACACATACTCACACACACACTAAGTAATGCGTAGCAAATTGAAAACTTCAGTAATATAACCACATATTTTAAACAAACTAAAATTATGCAGTGCTGAACCACAACAATCAGCAAAAAATGGCAAGAATTATTGAAAATATTACTGTGTGTACATTAACACAATTATACAAGAAATATCACCAAAACAGAAAGCACTGTCTTTTTCTCCAAGTTAATCTACCTACACCACAGATACGCACCTCCCCCAAAGCACACCTCCACTGTCTCTCAGTACACAGACTGAATGTTGTACATTAACATTTAAAAATACACACACAAACAATAAATGCTCAATGATATGAGCACAGGAGGGTTTCCTATAATCAATTAACTAAAGTTTAGGCAAAAAAAAATTACTCAAAAAGGCTTTCTTAACAGCTTTTAGAAGGTTTGAATCACAGAGAGCCCTCACAGCAGATTGTCTCCTACAGCTTCCTACACACACTACCCCAAACTGAGGCTGTGCAGAACAATCTAGAGCCCATGTGACCTGAAATCCCATGAATCACTGCAAAATTCACCTTTGGAGCTTAAAAACAAGGCGAAGTAAGGCGCAGTACATTGTTTTCAATGCACTTCACCTTAAATTAGTGGAGTAGTGGTTTGGGAAAGGTGGAATGTAGCAGAAGTCATTGTTTGAATGGACTTCGTTACTCGTGTCTTCTAAAGTACTCCGCTTCATGTTGCGGAGCACTCCGAGAATTCACTTTCACTCCACGTTCCACTTTGCAGAGTGAATTGGGGCCACTTCGTCCACCTCTAGTGCCATATGCTGACTGCACGATGAAACATCCTCAGCAAAGACCATTACAGTAACAGAAATCAACAGAAATCGACAGATCGCTGTAATGGTCCCCACTGCCACCAGCAGTGCATCTCCTGGTGTTTCACCTCCTCTCGAGACAACTTTGACTCGGAGCTGGATAATTAAATACCAGTAGGGGGGCAGAGCCACCCACATAGGGGGGTTTGGGGCACATTCCCTTGAAAAAAACACACCGACATCCCCGGCAGCTCAATGCTGACACTCAGGGCATGAAGGGTGGCTCTTGACTGGCTGCCATGGTGCCCCCCTCCCATTCGGGGATGCTATGATGCCATGGGCCCTCACACAGAGAGGCTATAATCCCACTTGCCACCCTATTTGTAAAGTGGTGAGCCCCAGTCAGACGACCCAGTACTTTCATCAGCGTCGTGGTGATAACCATGATCCCCCATTACCCCCTCTGCATTGACCAAGCAATACCAATTCAAATGTTGTACCTTCCAAGACCACCACAGCATCCATTCCATGACTGTGACAGCCTGTCCACCCTTACCTACCCTAGCCTAATCCCACTGGAAAAGGCAAAAATAAAGGAAAACCACTGGAAAAAAATGGAAATATTCCTTCTTGACTCCTAAGGTGATCCCCCCTATTGGAACAGTGAGCCCCTAAGTACCTGCCTGCCATTCTACCTTGCTTTTACAAGTGTGGGTCTTCAGCCAAGAAGAGAGGAGTAAAGAGAGAAAGCCCCTCTGATACCATCTTTACATAGTGTGCTGCCCCCCCCCCCCCACAGTTTTGGACTGCCCTCTGTGCCCTGGGAACTCATCTGCCTACCTGCCCTTCCCCCACCCCTATTGTATGAGCCCCACCTGCCTATCAAGCTTGCTTCACCTCCTCTCCCTGCCTGCCCAGGCATCACTCTGGGGACATGCCTATAGACAAATGCCTGGGTCTTTTATAATAACATTTTTCTTATGCTGAACTGGATTATAAAAAGCTACTGTAGTAAAACTGAAAGACTTCCAGATTTTTATAAAAACTTATGTGAGATGTCATAGTGATGTGGTCATCAGCTTGTTGTTACAGTATGATGTTGGGAAAATCTCTATCTTGCTATGAAATAGCAGGAAACATGGATCTCACCTTTGATGTGAGATACTGCAGTTCATTGCATGCCTGCCTGCCTCTACATTCCCCTATCTCTACTCTTGGTACTGAAACTTTCCCTATATTAACAAATTTGTCTTTTATTTTACAGGGCTATCTTTTCCATGACCTTTGCCTATCCATCCAATATCAGATAAGAATAATCTTATTTCAGTTTACCTCTTATTTATCAATTTTCCCTTCCAGAACTATGGATCCTCTGTGACCTCTTTTTTTACCTTTTATTTTGCAATTTGTTTACCTCATGTTAATCTCCTCATATCCATAGAAACATAGAAACATAGAATTTGATAGCAAATAAGGACCGATTGCCCCGCCCAGTTTGCCCATTTCCCTACCTACTGAATAAGCTGCAAATCCTAGTTAACCAACAGCCTACTTCCTCCTACCCCCACTAGAATTGTTTTATGTCTGTCCCATACATTCTTGAATTCCCCCGTTTTGACTCTATGACCTCCTCAGGAACGCCGTTCCATGCCTCTACAATCCTCTCTGTGAAGAAATATTTCCTCACATTACCTCTGAGCTGTCTCCGTGCTATCTTCAAATTGTGCTCCCTTGTTCTTGCACATCTCTTTTTCTGAAAGATGCTACCCTCTTGGACTTTGTTTATTCCCTTGAGGTATTTGAAAGTTTCTATCATGCCCCCCCCTCTCCCTCCTTTCCTCGAGGCTATACATCTTAAGCTCCTTTAATTTCTTCATGTATGTCTGCAGACCCTGCACCATTTTGGATGCCCTCCTCTGGACAGCCCCCACCCTGTCTATGTCTTTGTGGAGATGGGGTTTCCAGAACTATACACAATACTCCAGATGTGGTCTTACCAACTGTGTGTACAGAGGGCCAACAACTTCCTGTTTTCTACTGGAGATGCCTCTCCCTATGCATCTCAGTATCCCCCAGCCCTCCTGACTGCCTTCTCACATTGCTGGCCCACCTTTAGGTCATCTGATATGACTACCCCAGGTCCCTTTCCATTTTTGTTGTCGTCATTATCTCAACCCTATTGTGTACTCTTCCCCTGGGTTTTTTGTTTCCCAGGTGCATTATTTTGCACTTCTTTACATTGAATCCAAGCTGCCATACATGTGACCATTCCTCCAACCTTGCCAAGTCCCTTTTCATCCTTTCCCCCCCACCTTGCATATCAATCCTGTTGCAGATCTTTGTGTCATCTGCAAAGAGACATACTTTCCCTTCCAGTCCTTCTGCAATGCCACTTATAAAGATGTTAAAAAGGAACAGCCCCAGTACTGAACACTGCGGTACCCCACTAGTAACCCCTCTTTCTGCACTGTGGACTCCATTTACTATTACCCACTGGTCCTCTTGTCCAGCCAGCATTTTACCCAGGCTACACCCCTAGGACCCATTCCCAGGCTGGCTAATTTGTTTATTAATCTTTTGTGTGGGACTGTGTCAAATGCCTTGCTAAAGTCTAGGTAGGCCACGTCCACATTCCCTCCCTGGTCTACTACTTTGGTCACCCAGTCAAAGAAATCAATTAGATTTGTCTGACATGAATTTCCTGTTGTGAATCCATGCTGCCTTGGGCCCTGTGCCCCACTGGCCTCTAGGTACTCAACAGTTCTTTCCTTCAGAAGTGATTCTGTCATGTTCCCTATCACTGAGGTCAAAATGACAGGTCTGTATTTTCCTGACTCTGTTTTGCTCCCACTTTTGTGAACAGGAATCACATCCTCCCTCCTCCAGTCCTCAGGTACCACACCAGCCTCCCATGATTTTTTAAAAATGGTATTCAGTGGTGTTTACTAGTTCTTCCCTTAGTTCTTTTAGAATTCTTGAGTGAATCCCATCAGGCCCCATTGCTTTATCCACCTTCAGTTTTAAGAGTTCTTTCAGAACCCTTTGTTCTGTGAAAGGACTAATATCAACCCCACTATCCAGAGTGCTTCTATTAACTAGATTAGGTATCTCTCCCTGCTTTTTCATGCCCTAGGTTCTGCCAAGAATAAGAAATTTGGGCCTCTTTTTACTACCCATGTAATGGAATGACCATTACAGAAACAGTATTCCGTTACCTCCCTTGTGTGTAAAGTCCATCTGTTCCGTTCCCTTGGTGAATGTTCACCTGAACCGAATACTCAGCTTTTCAATGTGTTCCGTTTCGTCTGACTGTGTAAGACAGCCATTCCGAAGCAGTGCAGAAACAGCCATAGAGCAGCAAACTCTGTGGGGGAGCTGAAACAGAAATGGAGGCAGGGGTTGCCAGAATACTTGAGGAGTGTAAAGGGAAACAAGAATGCAACAGCGTACAATGTGTGCTACACAGGTAATGCTTATTCTTTTTAAAACCTGTGTGTAAAAGCACCTTTTCTCTCTCTCTCTCTCTCTCTCTCTCTCTCTTTCCTCTCTCTCTCTCTCTCTCTCTCTTTCTGTCTAGCAGAAAAAGAGAACTAAAAAAACTATAAAAAACATTATTTAATAACAGTATTTGGCAATGGCACCACATAGTGGCAAATGATAATACTGGAACTTTTTTTTATTTTACTACAAAACAGTTTCAACTGTACTTTTCAGATGTGTATTTAAAATAATTTATTATGTATTTACACATTTATTTTACTATGGAGCCATTTTAGAATTCCAAGAAGACACTTCAGATATGTAAGTTGTCATGGTTAGTGCACTTTGAGGTGCTAAAGGCACCTGCCACAAGCACCTAGTGCCTTACAATGCAACTGAGCATGCATTAATCCTTGCGTACCTATTGCTACTATTTTTCCTCATTCTAATGGAGTCTCTCCTTCTTCATAACTTATAGAGTGGCTTAATTGCTATTTTTGCAGCCTTATAACTATATTAACTAAACCTTCTGTCATTTTTTATATGTAATTTATTGCTTTGTGTAGCTCTTACTTTTACTTCATAAATTGCAAACAAATGGTTGACTGTAATTATTTATATAAGTTCAAAGTGCCAAATTCTGCATTCTTATATGAAAATAAATTATGCAAACATGGCTGCTAACCCATGGTCCTATGATCATAGACAAACCATTGCTAAAAGGAATGAACTATGGTTAACCATGGTTGACCACGGTGTGTCAAGCACATTCAGAAAACATAATGAGAAAGACCACAAACTATATACAGCAGAGCCAGCCACAGTGTGACACAATAACTTGCAGTAAGGACATGTCACAAAATACTACATTACAAAGGGGCTTTAAAGTCATTGAATTACACTGTTCCTTGAGGTATGCTGCAGTATTTCATGACATAGTGTCACATTTCTGTGTTGCCTCCTGGCTGACACTGTTGTAGATGAAATAAACAAATCAGAAATTCATAGGTAATGTTCTTCATTTTTATGTTTGCTTGCACGCATGTGCAAGAAACATAGTGCCACCATACAAGTTTTTGTAGGTGCGCCTCCCCCACTTCCAATGCCCTGTTCCCTTTTGCAGGTGCTGCTGCACCGCACCAATGAATGTTTGAGTTGTCTATGACTGCCGTTCAGATGCAGTGGCATACAGTTCTGAGGAAAACATCACCACAATCAACAGTAGTAACATGTAGGCAATTTGCATACTGCCGTTGGCAGTATGCAAATTACCTACACATCAGCACTACATCTGAACTGTCATAGACAGTTTGTCTCCCCCCCCACGAACATCTATGTAGCATGCTGGTAGCCCACCCCAGCGTGCTCATGCTCTCCCCTCCACCCCTGCACACTGTATGACCGATGGGAGTGCCCAATCCCCCATCGGCTCCACTGCCCCCCCAAACAGACTTCCAGGTGCCACACTGGGACCCCTCCCCAGCATGGCATAAGTCCGTATGGCTGACAGGAGGGTCTAATCCCCAGTTGGCTCTGCTGTACCCCGAAATAAAAACAGACTTCTAGGTGCCATGCTGGGAGCCCACCTCAACATGTCAAAAGTTGGTATGGCTGACGGGGGTGCCCGATCCCCCATTGGCTCCACTGCCCCCCAAAATAAACTTCCAACTGTCATGCTGGGAGCCCATCACAACATGGCAAAAGTCCCTCATCATCTTCCTGAATAAGAAAAAAACACACCTGTAAAAAAAAAAAGTCCCTCATTGACTGTGTTGCCCCCCTCCCCAAACCGCACCCACCCTCTATGCACCCACCTCCCCACACACCCCCTGACCCCATACTTACCTCCGAAGCCTAGCATGATGATCTTCGATGGACCGGGAACACGTCTGCACTCTTCAAAGCTGACCATGAACTGAAGAAATGCCGGTAAGCTGTATAATGGCATAAATGTTTTTTTTTCAACTTGGGGTTCTTGGGGCACCACCTTATGAACTCAGTCACTGTCATTTTGTTATTCAGTCCGGAAAGGTGATTTCGCAGTCACTGCGTGGAACCACCTTTTGGGACTGAGTAACAAAATGACAGTGTCACAGTTCATGAGGTAGGCTCCAAAAACCCTATGTTGAAAATTTGGTGAAAAAATTCCCCAAAATGACTTTTACGAGTATGCATTGCACAGTTCCTATGCATGCTCGTAACTTCGCAAATGTTTAATATTTTCACTCCAGATTTTCAGCATTGCCATTTTACCCCATCTCCTTATGAGCAGTATAGCTGTCATGTTTCACTTCTCATCCAAAATGTGTTTTCACTCATGTAGCGCACAATGGCGTAGTCAGTGTGCAAAATCAATGTTCAGGACAGATTAAGAAAATCACAGTAACACTGTTCATGAGCAGAGGTCTTCAAATGGCTATGTTGAAAATTTGGTGACAAAAGTCCATAAATTGACTGTGTTATGAGTGTGCATTGTACAGTTTTCCACGCACCCTCATAAGTTCACGAATCTGTAATATTTTCAGTCCAGATTTTCTACACTGGCATTTTTCCACACCTCCTTATGAACAGTACTGCTGTCATTTTTCACACACTGGCTGACATGTATTTTTGCACTTACAGTGCAGAAATGCATGGTCGTTGTGGGAAATCAGTGTTCAGGACAAATTGTGGAGGTTGTGGAGTCGGGAATAGTGGGAGAATTCAAGAATGCATGTGACAGACATTAAGGCAATTCTAGTGGGGGGGTAGGAGGAAGTAAGCTGTTGATTAATTGGAATCTGCAGCTTATCCATCAGGTAGGGAAATGGACAGACTAGGTGGGCCAAGCGGTTCTTATCTGCCATCAAATTCTATGTTTCTATGTTTCTGTGTAAAGAAAATCACAGTGACACTGTTCATGAGTGGAGGTCACAAAATGCCTGTGTTGACAATCTGCTGTAAAAAATTCCCAAACTAATTACATTACGGGTGTGCGTTGTGCAGTTTCTACACACACTCGGGACTTCACCAGTTTTTTTATATTTTCACTCCAGATTTTCAACATTGCCATTTTTTATACCTCCCCATGAACAGTACAGCTGTCATTTTTCACATCCTGTTCAAAATGCATTTTCGCATCTGCAGTGCCAAATGTTGTAGTCACTGTGCAAAATCAGCTTTTGGCTAACAAACTGACATTGCCACTGTTCATGAGGTGGGGGTCACAAAAAACCCATGTTGAAAATTTGGAGTGAAAATACCAGTGAACATCTGGGTGTTAGGGTTTCTGGCCATAACGCCCCACCCTGTAGATACTGACAGGCACCAGGGGTATGACTTGGGATTGTCGCCTGTATTGTTCATGCCATTCCACCCCCACCCACACCCTGCATCCACTGACAGGCATCAAGGTGTGCCTTGGACTCTTTGGCCCCAAAGTTCACCCCATTCTCCTATGTGGCACCTATCTCATCGTATTTCCTTATGGAATTGGGTGAGCATAAGGCCCAAAGACCCCAAGGCACTCTGAGACACTTGGTGTCTGCAGGGTAGGGTGTGGTGAAATGGCATGGCCATTATGCCTGATGACCCAAAGGCACACCCCAATGCCTGTCAGTCTCTGCAGGGTGGTGGTGGGCTTTAACTCCTACACTACCAATGCCAATGCCAGCAAGCAAATATTCAGCATTGACAAATGCTTGTTAAATTTAGTACACAATTGAGATGAATGTGTTCATTTAGTTAGACTAGTGGATAAAGAATGCTCATAGTCAACTAGGTCAACCATGATTACAAAAATGATCATGGTTGACCATACTATGACCATGCTAAGCAGACAATGTTTTTTTAAACATGGTCATCAACCACAGCCAAAGCATAGTCAAAGCACGATCGACCATTGTCATTCATGGCTGAACTTGCTGCCATGGCCATATCTTCACCAGGGTTGGCCACCTAAGAAATAAATATACTACACAGTTATTGCCTTCATGCCTTTGTTCACAACACATTTGCTTTATTAAAGCATGCAATCAAACATTATTGACACTGCCCAATGCTTGTTTTTCACTGTTATCTGTGGTGATATTAGAATATGGGTAGCAACCAGCTTCAGTCAATCAGCATCCTGGATTTAACCTACAAACATATGAACATGCCAGTAGATACAGGCCTCATGGTCTACTGAGTCTGCTTGATTGTGAAGCTAGCTCCTCACCTTGCAGCTGCCCCTTCCACCCCTCTCCTCTTCATAATTAGCCCCCAACTCACTCTGTCTCATCCCCTCTTAAAGACATCTGCCATGTTACAGGCTACTACCTCATCAGGCAGAGTATTCTACTTGTCCACCACCCTCTCTGTGAAATACTGTCCCCTGACTTCCCTCCTGAATCTTCCCCCATCCAGTCTCAGCTGGTGCTCCCTCATGACCCTCCCCCTTCTGATCTGGAAAATCCTTTCTGTACTAGTCTTGTTTATCCCCTATAGATATTTAAAGGTTTTGATCGTGCCTCCATCCCTCCTCACCACCATGGAATACATGTTCAGCTTGCCCAGCATAGGAGTATCCCTCTAATCCCTGTATCATCTTTGTCACTCTTCTATGCCATACACCCTCCATCAATCTGATGTCCTTCTTCAGGCATGGGTGCCAGAACTGCATGCAGTATTCCAGGTGCAGCCTGACCAGCAACCTGTAGAGGGACAGTATCACATCCCTATTTCTAGAGGAGAGTCCCCTCGCTATGCACCTTAGCAATCTATTGGCTTTTGCTGCTGCCTTCCTGCATTGAGCCTAGTTGTTCATACTCCCCATTATGAGCACCCCTAGATCCTTCTTCTCTTTGGTCTATTCCAGCTGTACCCCCAGCTGATAGCTCCCCCCTGGTTCTTAGCCCGAAGTGTAATACCTTGCACTTTTTGGCATTAAACCCCAACTGCCATGCCTCCAACCACTCCCGTAGTTTGGTCAGGTCCTCCTGTAGCCCCCTCCACTCTTCGATGTCCTGTATCACAGCTCCCATCTTTGTGTCATCCATGAAGATACTGATATTACTCCAGACCCCATGGGAGATATCAGCAATGGAAATCCTGAACAACACTGGTCCCAACACTGACCCCTGCAGCACAACTCTTGTCACATCCCCTTGGTGATGAGAGTCCCCCCACTACCACCACCTTTTACTGCTTACCCTTCAGCCAATTGGTGATCCAATTTATCATCTTTGTTCCATCCCTTATATATTCCAGCTCCCCCCCCCCCACCTCCAGTAAGGCAAGGAATCAAGGGCCTTGCTGAAATCCAGATACAGGACATCCACCACATGGCCTTTGTCCAGTTCCCTTGTCACTTAGTCATAGTACTCAATCAAGTTTGTCTGGCAGGATCTTCCCAAGACAAACCCATGCTGCTGACTGACCTGGAGACCATAGTTCTCCAAATGGTCACAAGCCTCTCTTTTAGGATGATCTCCATGAGTTTTCCCAAAATAGATGTGAGGCTCACTGGTCAGTAGTTGCTTGGTTCGTCCTTAGGTCCACTTTTATGAAAGGGTACCAACGGGGCCATCCTCCAGTCCAGTGGTACGCATCCTGTGCCCAAGGAGGTATTGAACAGGTCAGCCAAAGGTCCTGCCAGGATCTCAACTAGTTCCTTAAGTACCCTAGGGTGAATACCATCTGGACCCAGTGCCTTATCCCCCCTCATTGCCCTTAAACCTTTCAGCACCCTATCCTCTGTAATCTCTATGTCAGCCACCTTCTGCCACCCCCCTACCCACTCCTTCTCTCCTAGGTGGTGCCTGCCCCCCTTTCTCTTTTGTGAACACAGAGCAGAAGTAATCATATAGTGCCTCTGCCTAGTCCTTCTCCACCCAGCCCTTGTCCTTCTTGATAATCACTATCTGATCATTGTTTTTCCATCTTTCACTGATGTATCTGAAGAAGTTATTGTCTCTGTTCTTAATGCCCTGGGCCAGTCTCAGCTCCCTGGAAACCTTGGCTGCTCTGACCATCTTGGCAACCTCCCTGGTCTTCTTTATATACATTTCCCTGTTGTCCTCCCCTACAAATTTCTTGAGTCTCTGAGATGCCTTTTTCTTGGCCCTCACCCCCTCCATGATCTCCTGCATCAGCCAGCTGGTTTTTTGCCCTCCATTTCTTACTCCTTGTTCTTGCACATGTCCTAGTAGCCTCCACCAGCCCTTTCTTAATAATAGCCCATTTTTGGCTAGCATCCATTCATGGTTGAATACCCGCCAGATGCCTTCCCACAATATCCCCCATCCTTTTAAAGTCTGCTTCCTTAAATTCAATCACCCTGATATTCATACCTCCTGATTCCCTGACACTGTTGAGCGTGAACCATACGATGTGGTGGTCATTCCCAACCAGAGGGTTCTCCACTTCCAGATCCCTTACAGCCTCCCCATTTAACAGAACTAGGTCTAGAGTCCTATCCAGTCTAGGTGGCTCCCAGACCAACTGCACCAGGAAGCTGTCCTGGAATTCCTCTAATATGACCTGCTCCTTTGCACTTGTAGTGGTTTGGGTGCTTCACTCCATTCCTGATAGGTTGAAGTCCCCCACCAGCACAGTGTTCCCTTTCCTAGAGACCCTTTTGATCTGATCAGCTAACTCCGTATCTAGGTCATCCCCTTGGGCTAGCGGCCTGTACACCACCCCCATCCTCAATGTTCTACTTTTTATGTCTTGGAACTACATCCATAGGGCCTCTATTCTGCCTTTCTCCACCTCCTCCCTTATGCACCTTATCCCCTCTGGTACATATCGAATCAAATCAAATCAGGCTTTATTTGTAAAAAGCACTTTTCTAAAATCAAGGTGCTTGTACATAATTAATTGAAATAAATCAATAAATAAAAAATACAATTAAAACCATAAATACAACAATTTTAAAACTTATAACAGCGGTATTAAAAATCAGTATATGCTAGGCTAAAAAGAAACATCTTCAAAGCCACTTTGAAGCTTTGGACGGTCAAGCAATCTCACACCTGATGAGGTAGAGAATTTCACAGGGTTAGGGCACTAAAACTAAAAGACCCAGCCCGAGATGCCTTTAAACCAATAGTTCTTAGACTTTGTCACAGTGAGCCTCCCCAAATTCATGGAATAGATTTTGAGCATCTCCAAAAAACTGAAATAATCTTGGGCCTCCCCAAAGAAAAATAACATACTATACTTTGCGTAGTACACCATGAATAAATTGAAACCCCTTTGAGTACTCTGCTCACATTCAGCTGTTTGTCTTATACTGATGTAAAACCTTTGAAAAAGAGCTCCTGTGCTCAAAGGTGTTGTCTGAATAACAAATAAATAAAATAAACAAATATTATTATTCAGCTTATTGTACCCCCCCCCCGATAGCCTACTTGCTCTGATATTTTCAGTCTTGAACCATTGTTACCCCTTGTTGCAGTACCTTCATAGGTCAGACTACTTTTTCTGCTTCCTCTGTATATGAAATAACCTTCCTACATACTTTGCCTCTCCCCCGCTTTCCTTGCTCCTAAGCAACTTCTCTGGGATTGCTGGGCTCCTTCCTACTATGGTTCTTAGCACTTCTATACTCAACCCGTGTATTTGGGCTGTTCTGCCATCAGTCTACAAATTGATCTATTACCACCAATTGTTACTAGTTTATTGTTCATATTTGTTTGCAGTATTGTTCACTGTGTATTTCTTGATTGTTTTGCAGTTACCTTTTGAAATGTATTTCACTACCTACCCTGCCCTGGGTACACCTGAAATGAGCCTTGGCTCATTCACCTTCCCTTGTCACCTATTAGTAAATAAATACATAAAATTCACCTACTATTATCTTCTTTCAGTTTGCTTCATCTCTTCACAAAAAATTCATAAAACTCAAAATTTAAATATAGTACTTTTTCAGACTTGCTTGAGCCTCCCCTGGAACAGGTTGTGGCCTCCACAGGGAGGCTGGCCTCACTAGTTGAGAACCCCTGCTTTAAATGAACCCTGGGAATCTCTAGCAATCCCTCAACAGTGGATCCGAGAGAACGAGAGGGACAGTAGGGATGAAGGAGATCTTGCAGGTAACCAGGTCCCTGGTCATGTAGTGCCTTATAGGTCAGCAAACCAAGCTTGAAGGTGATCTGTCACTGTACTGCAGCCAGTGCAGTCCACGGAGCACAGGCATTATATGACCGGTCCTAGATGTACCAGTCAATAGCCTGGCTGCCGCATTCTGCACGAGCTGCAGGTGGTGAATATCAACCTCCGGTAACCCAAGGTAGAGGGCATTGCAGTAGTCAAGGCAGGAGGTAATGAAGGCGTGGACCAGGGTTGAAAGAGCTTTGGCAGGAACAAGGTGCTTCACCTGGGTAATATTTCTCAGATGGTAAAAAGAGGTTTTGACAACTGCCGACACCTGAGATTTAAGTGTCAAACAGTCATCAAGCATAACGCGCAGTTTCCGCACCCAGTCTGAGGTAGTTAGCTAAACACCCCCAATCCATAGACCTGAAGGTGATCCCACCAACAAACTCACCTCACAGTGACCTGGGTCCACAATCAACACCTCAGCTTTTTCTGGGTTTAACTGCAGCCAACTCACATTCATCCAGTCCTGGATTTTGGTGAGACAGTTGTTAAATACTAAAGCAGCAGCATCCTGGCCAGGCACAAAGGACATTTACAGCGGAGTATCATCTGCATAGCAGTGAAAACTCAAACCGTACCACCTAATAATCGCTCCCAATGGCATCTTGTACACTGCAAACAACATGGGTGCCAAAATGGAACCCTACAGCACCCCACAGGATAGGGGGAATGATGCTGAGGAAAAAATCCGAGATACCACCCTCTGAGTCCTACCTCTTAGCAAAGATTGAAACCATCCGATGACCATACCAGACAGTCCATAGATGAATCACAGGTGCTTCAGCAGCACACCATGGTCTACATTGTCAAATGCCACAGAGAGATCAAGAAGGACCAAGATGGAATGGGTCCTTCGATCTCTCGCTATTACAAGGTCATTTAGTAGCCGGACAAGGGCTGTCCCAGTACTATGTCTCTTCCTAATTCTGGACTTGAGAGAATCATAGACATTGTGGCTACCCTTACCAAATGTGACACAATGGCAACACCATGGCACCACAATGGCAACACAGTGGTGAGCTACAAAATGTGCATTGGTACTACCCAGTGGTACCGTGGTTGTATTATGGTAGTTTATATTTTGATTATTTTTGGTGCAGTGGTAGAACAGTGGCATAATGGTATCACAATGGAATAGAAACAAACCACTGTGATATCATGAAAACCTTAAAGGTAGTACAGTGGTAATCGCAGTGATATTACAATACCAAATGAATGGTATTACAGTGGTATTCCGAAGAACTTTTTGTAAGGGTGGTGAAATGATCATCCAGCTGCTACGCAACCACCTTCTCAATAACCTTACCCATGAAGGGCAGGTTAGAAACAGGCCTGTAGTTAGCCAGACAGTCTGGGTCCAAGGAGGACTTTTTAAGAAAGGGCCGAACCATGGCCTCCTTCAGAGGATCAGGAAAAATCCCCCTCTCCAAAGACATCCAAACTATCTCGGCAAGGACCGGACCGATTATATATTGTTACCCCCCCTTTACCCTTAGCCCTGTCCTTCTTGAATATCCTATAACCTGGGACCATCAAATCCCATTCCTGCTACTGGATGGATCATGTTTCAATAATGGCCGTAATGTCCGCCTTCCCTATTGCCAAGAGAGCCAGTAATTCTGCTGCTTTGTTAAAAAGGCTTCTCGCATTCAGTGAGACCATTCTCCATCGTGACCCTGCCCCCTCCCCTCTCTGAGATACTGCCCTCTTAATCCCCCCCATGTCACTGCTCCTCCAAGTACCTCCCTGCTAGCCTGGTGGGTTAGCTCATTTGATTCCACTCTCTGGGATCCCTACCTACCATCTGTCCACTCGCTACCCCCCACCTAGTTTAAATTCACCTTCTTAGTAATGTATTCCCCTATCCTCTGCTTTAATACCCCATTCCCCTGCTTAAATGTAGCGTATCCTCTACAAAAAGTTCATTGTTGTCCCAGAGTCTGTCCCAGCCCCCTACCAACCCGTAACCCCTGGATCGACACCATTCCCTCGGCCAGGTGTTGAACTTTCCAATCCTTGCCTTCCTCATCATGCCAGCACAGGGTACTGGAGGCAACTCTGAGAAGGCCACCAGTTCTCCCAGTTCTCCACACAGCCTGCCCAGATCCTTGAACCTCTCCCTCACTACTTCCACCATCTCCCCTGCCAGGTCATTCGTATCCATGTGCACCATGAGATGCAGTTTCCTCTAACCCCTCCTATCACACTTAAGGAATTGACTGCCCTGCTCTGCCTGCAGTTAAGCCAAGTATGGACTCCACCCAGATGTGACTATATCGTTCCTTCTTGCTACCCCATCTTATCTCTATTAGTATGGAATCTCCCAGCACTAATACCCCACCCTGTCCAATCCTCAACCCCCCTCCACCCTTTTACCTTGGTGTCTACTGCTGGATTCCACCTCAGCTGAAACCCTCCCCTTTCCTTCTATGGATCCCCCCTCAACTCCAGACCTATTTTTTTTTCTCAGAAGAAGCCAGAAGGGGAAGGAAGGAAACATATTCAATTCAGTGCTTTAGAGTAACTGGTAATTGCTATTTTTTTTTTAAACTTAGATTGTGGGCTTTTAGTGACACTATACTTTCTTTGCTGTCTTTACTTATAATTGTTTTTGGGCTGTTGAAAATTTAAAACATAGTGGTGGTGTAATTCTGTGCTGTCTTTAATTGCTGCAAATTTCACCCCTCCCTCCCCTTCCCCCAACTCTTAATTATATGCCCTGTTAAATCTGATTGACAGGAGCTAAACACAGGGTATAGTAAGGGGTGTGAAGTAGGAGGGGCATAAGGGGGAAGAAGCCCACCCTCAGCACAACTGTTTTGATTCATTTATTTATTTATTGGTTTCTTTTTCTTTAAAAAAAAAATTTAACTGAGGATCAGTGGCAGGATTTTTAGGACAGTAAATTAATAAAAAGGGAACTAGGAGAGCTTCAGTAGCAGACAAGTAGTGGAATTGCAGTATAATGTGGGGAGTGGTGCAATGCAGTGGCTGTGGGGCAGCCATATTCAGGCAGACCTTCTGGACACTGAGGTGCTGCCCTATCTGCATGCATCTCTCTGGACTGCGGAGGAGTAGCCAGACTCAGAGCGAAGTAAACTGGGTCAGAGTACCAACACTCCTATCCAGGGACCACCCAGTCCAATGCAACTGCCTCAAAGGATGCCGAGAACGAGGAGCACTTGGATGACAGTGGGCCCAGGGAGAGTTAGAGCAGTCAGGCAGAGGCACATCCCAGATCCTATTCCACTCAAGAACTCATATGCACACTGGCAAATGAGGACAACCAAATAGAGGTACCCAGAGAAGTGGAAGGAAAGGATGTGGAGGTTAGCCAAGGAGGTGACCTCAGCAGGAAAGCAGTGGACCCCAGAGGAGGAGGAAGCAAATCCTGGTGGGGGACTCCATCATAAGAGGGATCCAGCTAGGAACACAGGAGGGGAGGACAGGGAGGGAGGTGCCTACCAGAGCCACGGCATGGAGGGATGGAAGTAAGATCCTGGGGATCACTGGGAAGGCAAGACGGAGGGTGAGCTGGATGTCATTATCCACCTAGGTACTAATGACCTGGCAAATGGGGAGCCAAAGGAAGTTCAGGAAGAGTTTAGGAAACTGGGGAGGGGTCTCAAGCAAGTAGCTACTTCTGTCACTTTCTCAGAAGTACTACCTGTGAGAGGCAAGGGAGAGCATAGGAGTGCATGCACCAGGAAATTTAACTTATGGTTGAAGAACTGGTGCTGTGAGGAAGGGTTTGGATTCATTGGTGACTGGGGATCCACCTGGAGGGATGGAGGTTTGTTCAAGCCTGACGGCCTGCATCCATCCTGGAGGGGAATCCAAGCACTCAATGATAAGTTTAAATGCTACATTGACAAGCATTTAAACTAGCAAAGGGGTGGCAGGCAGCAAGGAGGGTACCTACTTGCTCACCCCCCACAGCTAGCAGTGGAACCAGTGAACCAGAGGAAGGGCTATCTCTGCAAAAGCAGTGTGCAAAAGATGGAGATTAGTGCCCAAGAGGTGGATAAGCAGAAAAGGGCAAAATTCAGCAGAAGGGCAGACAGCAAGGAGAACTAGGGATAAATGACAACCAAGGAAGGGGCTGAGTAGAACAATGAAACAGTCTAGGGAGGTCAAATCATGAAAGCCATGTGTGCAAATGCCAGGAGCCTTAGCAACAAGATGGACGATCTGGAGGCTGTCATGGTGCAGTCAGACCTGGACATTGTGGCCATCACTGAAACCTGGTGTAATGATAACCACGACTGGGAGATGGCCATACCTGGCTACAACATATTCAGAAGAGACAGAGCAGGCAGGAAGGGAGGAGGAGTGGCACTGTATGTGAAAAATGACATAAGGGCCACAGAGATCCAGGAGGAACAAAATGGGGGAGAGATACTGTGGGTTAAGCTGGAAAGGAAAATGGGGACAGCCATCCACACAGGTGTGGTCTATAGACCACCAGCCCAGGAGGAAGAAACAGATAGGGAGCTGATGCTAGCCATCCAAAGGATGGCAGACAAGGGTGAGGTAGTACTGGTTGGAAACTTCAATATTCCAGACGTGGACTGGAGCATCCCAGCAGCAGCATCAACTAGGAGCAGATTTATCCTGGACTCCTTTCAGGGTGCCTTCCTCAAGCAACTGGTCATGGAACCAACTCGGCAGAAGGCAATACTGGACCTTGTGCTCACAAACAGGGACAGTGTGATGGGGGTAACAGTGGGGGAGCACCTGGGAAACAGTGACCACCAGTCATTGTGGTTTGAAATCACAGAAAGAGCAGAACCAAACCACACAAAAACACGTATACTGGATTTTAGGGGGGCAGACTTTGTGAAAATGGGGAGATACTTGAAAGAGGCATTAAGGGGAATGGGACAGGAATCAGGGGTTGAGGAACAGTGGGCAGTATTTAAAATGGGGATTACAAGAACAACAGAATTATGCATTAAGCAGGTTAGCAAGAGGAAAAGGAAGAGGAGACCATTATGGTTTTCCAAAGAGGTAGCAAAGAAAGTGAAAGCCAAAGAGATTGCATTCAGGCAATACAAAAAGACACAGGCAGAAGGGATAGGGAGAAGTACCAGGAGAAGCAAAGGGAGGCAGGGAGGTCAGTAAGGGAAGCCAAAGCTCAGACAGAAGAGCACATTGCAAAATCAGTGGGTAGAGGGGACAAAACCTTTTACAGGTACATAAGTGAAAAAAGAAAGACAAAGGGAGGGATAGTGAGACTGAAGGGGGAGGATGGGGGCCGCTTGGAGGATGACAACAGTAAAGCTGGCATATTGAACAGGTATTTCTGCTCAGTCTTTACTGAGGAGGAGGGTAATGGGTCTGAAGGGAGTACAAGGGGTGAGAATGGTGCAGAAATGGACACAAGTCCCTTTACACGAGAAAGGGTCCTGAAGGAACTGGAAGTAATAAGAGTTGATAAAGCAATGGGGCCGGATGGGGTGCACCCCAGGATCCTTAAAGAACTAAGAGAGGTGGTGGCTGAACCTCTGGCTATCCTGTTTAGCCAATCACTGGAAACAGGGGAGGTACCCAAAGACTGGAGGACAGCAGATGTAGTCCCCTTATACAAAAGTGGGAACAAAGAGGAAGCAGGGAACTACAGACCAGTCAGCCTCATCTCGGTAGTGGGGAAGATCATGGAAGCACTACTGAAGGAGAGATTGGTGGAACATCTGGTTGTCAATGGACTACAGGACCCAAGGCAGCATGGTTTCACCAGGGGGAGGTCATGTCAGACCAACCTCATTGAATTTTTTACCGGGTGACTAGGGAGGTGGATCAGGGAGGGCAGTGGACATGGCTCATCTGGACTTCACAAGGCCTTGACACTGTGCCACTTAGAAGACTATTAACAAACTGGGGAATATGGGTGTGGGCAGGACAGTAGTGTGGTGGGTAGGTAACTGGCTGGGTGGCAGGACACAGAGGGTGGTGGTAAATGGCTGTCACTCCACAGAGGGAAGAGTGACCAGTGGGGTACCACAGGGATCAGTGCTGGGACCGGTCCTATTCAACATCTTCATCAGTGACATTACTTGAGACCTAGAAGGCAGAATTTCACTGTTCGCTGATGACACAAAGCTCTGTAACAGAGTAGACACACCAGAGGGTGTAGACAGAATGAGAAGCGACCTGCAGAAACTTGAAGAATGGTCAGGGGTTTGGCAGTTGAAATTCAATGCAAAGAAGTGCAAGATAATGCATATGGGGCACAAAAACCCTGGCAGAATATGTCAGTTGGGGGGTGAGGATATAGCATGCACCAAGCAGGAAAGGGATCTTGGGCTTATCATCTCTGATGACCTCAAGGTAGGGAAACAGTGTGACAAGGCAGCAGGTAAAGCAAATAGGATGCTGGGATGTATAGGCAGGGGCATCACCAGCAGGAAAAGGGAGGTCATAATTCCGCTATACAAGACACTAGTGAGGCCCCACCTGGGAGTACAGTGTACAGTTCTGGGGACCATACTTCACGTAAGGACATAGACAGGGTAGAGAAGGTTCAGAGGAGGGCAACAAAGATGGTGCATGGATTGCATCACAAGTCCTATGAAGACAGGTTGAAGGAACTGAACATGTACTCCCTGGAGGAGAGGAGGAGAGGGGATATGATAGAGACATACAAGTATCATGCAGGGAGGAACAGGGTGCAGGAAAACACTATTTTTAAGCGAAAAAGATGTTCCAGGACTAGAGGGCATGGGATGAAGTTGGAGGTAGGATGATTCAGAGGAAACATTAGAAAGAATTTCTTAACAGAACGGGTGGTGGACAAGTGGAACACCCTGCCAGAGGAAGTGGTGGGGGCTGAAACAATCACGGGATTTAAGAATGCATGGGATAGACATAAAGGAATTCTGGAGGTCAGGGGTAAAGGGCAACAGACTTCTAGGAAAACAAACTGAACTTACAAGCTCAAATGGGCAGACTGGGTGGGCCATAGGCCCTTATCTGCCGACACTGTCAATGTATCTATGTATCTACGTATCTCTGCTCCCCCTCATTGCTCCCTCACACCTCCCCTTCCTTCCCTTCTACCCTGGGTACCCCCTCTCCTCTACTAAGTCCCTCCCATTCTCCGCTCTAGCCTAGCTCCTCTCCCATTTACCCCTACTCTCTTCCTGCTGTCTTCTTCCATCCTTCCAGCTGTGCTCCTGCCCCCTTACCACAACCACTATCCTCCACCAGACTCTTGTCCCCTGTGCCATCCTCTCACTTCCTCTTACCTACCCCCTCCTGGAGATCTCTCACCTCCCATTTTATGAGTATTTAAACAATAATGTAACTGTGTGTTATTTTATTCTGGCAGTACATATGGTGTAGCCCACCAAAATGTAATACAGTGTCTCAGTTTCCTTCATGACAAAAAGGATTAACTGCAGAATTGAATTGCAGCCTGGTGGGCCTCCACTGTGTATAGTTTCAGGATTTGGGCTAGGGCTGGGCTCCATCCCAGAATATTTCACAAATAACTGCATGATGCGACAACTCATTGATCTCTCATCAAGCATTCCAACAAAGGGTGGCCTCAGCCAGAATACCCACCTTCTCATTCTTCCAACTTGGACACCTGCTCGCTAAAGCTCTCAGCCCCAATCCCTGGGACATGGTGCCCTTTGACAAGTGGGACGAGCTTAGACACTAACAAGCCAAGACTATGCAGTACCCTGACTGTGCAAGCACCTCCTATCCCTGACCATAATGCACAGTAGTGCCCGATGTGCCAACTGGGAGGGTGAATTCCTAGAACTGGGGACCCCTGATAACACAATCAACCTATGGAGACAAACACATAAACTACTTCAGTTTCACACACTAAAGCTCATGCAACTCAAAATCAAGCATAACTTGTACTTCACCCTGATCAAACTATCCAAAATGGGCAAACTGGCCTCCAGTCTCTGCTTCCATTACAAACAAGATGAAGAACCCCTTAACTCATTGTCTCCTAGCCGACGCCTGTAGACGTCAGTAAAATACACTGGTGTGTCCGGAGGACACCTACAGAAGTCAGCTAATGACTTTCTGCGTGCCCTGGCAATGTCTGGAGAAGTCACTTATATATTTTAATATATAATGTAACAATATCATATATATTTGACTGCATAGCACTGTTGGAAAGGTAATTTTGTGCTGAACAACGTTGCCACTGATATTCTGTGTATATCATGTATACTTTAGGAGTTATTCATATTTGTTTATGGTATGGTGTGTATGGCTTATGTTGCCTGTTTTAGTGAACAACATTTTTTTTTGCTGTTTCAACTGGCATAGAAAAAAACTGAAATTACATATTATTCTTTGCATACCACCACTGGAAAGGTAATTTTGTGCTGAATAACTTTGCCACTCATACTTTGTGTCTAGCACTTACGGTTCTTGAGCTATTTGGATTTGTTTGTGGCATGCTGACTATAGCTTGATTTTTCTTAGAAAGGCCCAGGATTTACTATTAACAGTATACAGGCGACAAGTGGTGCTCCTCCTGTGGAGGCAATGAGTTAAACATATCCTATGGGACTGTCTGAAAGCAAAACCACTGTGGGATGAGGTGTGGTCAAAGCTAGACCCTGTGCTGGGGCTGGTGGATGCCTTCTTTCCACAAACCTGCCTGCTAGGGCTCAACATGGAAGAGGTCATGGGGGTCAGGAAATACCATATCTCCCTAATCTCAGCCATGGTCAAAAACCTGATTCTCAAGCACTGGATGGATGACCTTGTTCCCTTCTTCCAAGAATGGCAAAACTTAATCTTAGAGGCACTATGCATTGAAAAGATGATCAGCTGCATTCGACACATCCCAAAACTCTACTGGAAAAGATGGGGAATGCCCAAGACCATACCACTAAATACCTAAAGAACACAAGAGCCTTGGGACCCAGAGGGCCCAATAGCACCAAATAGCACCACCCTACCATCTGCCAATGATTAGGGTATTCCTGCCTTGACTACATGGAACTGTATTGAGTCAGCAGACTACTTCAACTTAAAACAGCACCATCTTCTTCTAAAGGTGGAAGGGATGTGTGGTACACTTCACTTGTATTTTTCTTTCCATTTTCAGCATAACACTTGCTATCACGGATATGTCTACAGTATGTGTTGTTTTTCTATGTGTTGTTTTTCATTGATTGTATCACCAAAAATCTCATTAAAGCTCACTATTAAAAAAACTGCATAATGCGACATCCTGTGTTGAAGAGGTCTGTTTCCACGATGAAATCACATTGATCAGTGAGGGAAGAATGATGCTTTCTCAGAACTGCGCCTGCCCTCTTGTTTTCTCAAGAATATGAAATCTACAGGGCTGCAAGAAGTAACACCTTGCACAAAGTGTGATGACATCTGCATGTGGAAGCCATTTGGTGGGCGATTCATCAACACCCTATCTAATTGCTTCAAAAACCACAACAACATGAAGGTCTGCAATGCAGCATGTGTAAAAAATTAACAATAGAATGCAAGTGTGGAGGGTTCAGGACAGCACTATGTCTTGCTTAAAACCAAAAAAATGAATAAGTAAGTATACCACTATGAAACAGAGAGGCTGACAAATGTTTTAGACAGACAGCAATAAAGGGGCAACTGTAACAATTAACACATATTATCAGTGTTAAAATAGGGAGAAAATAATTGCCCATAATGCAAAGTTGTACTCATTTTGTGTCAATTTTTACACTTTAATCTTTTTTTGGGGGGGGTGGGATGAGTATTCTGCAGCTCAGAGTTCCAGATCTTCCTGAGTCCTCTCTGAAAACAGGACCTCCTCTCTGGCAGCTTTACCTTGCAACTCAAGCATCCTGTCCAATAGTGTTCTGCTAATAAATATTTAGTAGTCAGAATTTTGCAAAAATAAATAAGATTATATAAATTAAACAGAAAATTGTAGCTCTCCCCAGGTTGCCCTGTCTAGTCTGGTGACCACCTCTTACCCTCCGCCCCCCACCCACACCAATCATCTCCATTCCTCCTTCCCCTCACTCACTCCAGCCATCTCCTACCCTCAACCCCTCACACACCCCACTCCTGCCATTTCCTACCCTCCAACCCTCACCCACCCCACCCCAGCCATCTCCTACCCACCACCGCACACCAAACCCAGTCATCTCTTACCCTTCACCCCTCAACCACTCCTGTAATATCCTACCCTCCATCCCCTTACCACCCAATTTATCTCCTTTCCTCCGCCTTCTCACCCACCCACCCACTCATCTACTGCTTTCCACCTCCACCCATCCCAGTCATGTTCTGCCCTCCACGTCCTCACCAACCCCAATACTCTGATACTCTTCATCACCACACTCACCCGAGTCATCTCCTTCCATCCACACCCTTAGCTATCCCATACATCTCCTATCATCCACCCCTCACCCACACCAGTTAGCTCCTACCCTCTACCCCTTACCCACACTAGTCATCTCTTAAACTCCACCCCAAACCCACCTCAGTTATCTCCTACCCTCCACCCCATACCCACCCCAGCTGTGTCCTGCCTCCACTCACTCAGCCACCCCAACCATCTCCAGTCCCTCCTCCTCCTCCTCACCCACTCCAGTTATCTCCTCCCCTCCATCCCCTCACCCACCCTAATCATCTCCTACCTTCCACCCCTTATCTACTCAGTCATCTGCTACCCTCTGCCCTATCACCCTCCTGAGTCATTTCCGACCCTCCATGCCCCATCTCGCACCCCAGTCTCTCCTATCCTCAATCTCTCCAATTAAGCCCACAAAAAGCTGTAAGGTTAGAGTAATGAGCTGTGAACGAACTTGGTACATCCAGCAGTCCAGACCTTTGTTTGATTCTCACAACCTCCACTTGCATACCGTGTGACTCTGAGTAAGTCACTTGACCACCCAGTGTTCCCAGGTCATCCCTGAAAACAGGCACTTTTGCCTAGTGGGCCTTACCTGGTTACAAAGACTAAAATAAAAAAATAAAAAAATTGCCAGTATCTTGGTACTGTGGCAAAAGGTGGCACTATCTTTTAGATTCATTTCCTTTCCCTAACACATCCAATATCTGAGAGATTACTTATAGAATGTCGAGCCATTTCATGACTCCACATACATGATTTTTTGAACACATGTGCTCCTGTCCCTAACAAATAACATATTTCCCTTACAAATACAAAGTATCATATAAGCACTCCTACAGTATATCTCAACTGCAATTTACAGTATTTAATTCAAAAGTTTTATCAGGAAAGACATACTGACTTCTGGACTTGCCAACTGTAATGCTCTGTGTCTCGGGGTTAGTGGAGAGGTCCTACAATGGCCGTAGCTTGTGCAGAATGCAGCAGCCATGTTACTGATGGGCCTTCCTAGTAGGAATGGGCTACCTGTCAAGTAGCTGGAGGAGGTATGTCGGGTATTGGCATTTTTTGCTGGGTAGGGTAGTTCAGGTAGTTTACTACCCTACCCAACACATCAGTGTACTTGACAGGTTGGGTACTGTTGACACTGGTAATGGGTTTAGTAATGGGTATTTTTTTTAAAAACAGACATTACAGGCAGCCTGTGGGGTCGTGGGACTCTTCTGATGTTGGACACAGACATGAAAAGGCAGCCTGTGGGATCCTGACACCAGAAAAGGGCACGACACCAGCCTGATAATCAGATTGGTCAGTGCTGATGTCTATTCTCTGTGTCTGCCATTTGAGCGTACAGATAGAAGCAGACTTTCTTGGGAGAGGGAGGAATGGGCCCTTGCTCTGTTCAAATTCTGTTTCAATCTTTCTCGTGACTAATTTCTTAAAAAAAACTTTTCCATTATTGTACATTCCCCACTTGTCCCTGTTTAAGCCTCTTTCACAAAATAAAAAAAGAACCTCCCCTAAAATAATTTAGGTCAGCCATTGTTACTTGTCTTGTATCTGTCAGCTCTGCTAATGCCGGTTTAAAAATAAATACAAAAAAACAGCATGTGGTAGAAGTCTGCTCCTCAGTTGTACAATGTGTGGGCCGAGGCCTCCCACCTCAAAAGATGCAATAAACCCCTAGAAACAATTGGTCTGATATTGTATCTCTCCCTTTATCTTTTTATGGCTGTGGGCTCAGCCTACAGCCATCCTGCATTCCGTTGAACAAAGGTGTTTCCGTGGAACACATCTTTAAGGAGTTTTCAGTGAACCCTTCTATCGACTGCAAAATAGTGCGCCCCACCCCCCTCTGATTTTTGCTACTGGCTGCTCTGCCTTAAAGGCATGGGGATTCTACTGTGCCTCCCAACTTTTCAGGATATAAACAAACAAAAAAAAAATGTTTGAAGCTGCTGTCATTTAACCCTTGAAGGGCTGCATAATGAGCACCTGTCCAGCTCAAGTCAAATACAGTAGATTCATTCCAGTTCTTTTAGCAGCCTAGGGGTAACTCATTATCTCCTTACTTTGACTGAATGCTGACCCAGTAGCACATGGCTAATTAGACACATGTGTTATGTGGGAGACAGCGCAATGTAAGAAGTAGACCCGGTCCACCCCCCAAATCCCAGCCTTGAAGCTGGAAATCATCATATAGGACTATCTACTCTCTACTGCTGTCTACACATGTCTAAGTTATGTAGTTCAAAAATAAATTAGAACTACAAAACCAGTCATGCAAAGGGTATAATGACTTGAATAGTTTTTTTTCTGTTTCTTTTTGTTTCTTTTCTATTACTGGTCCAAAAGGTTCCATGTAATAATCCCTACTCTAAAATCGTGAACTGCATTACAGCACCTTAAATATAGCGAGTGCCATTAGAGTGGCGAATGATTTAAGCAATGTACAGTTTCACCGCCACATAAAAATAACGATCTGCAGCTTGCAAATTCCAACTGCATGGAGACAGTTTACTCACCTCTTGCACTCTCCGCCCATCACGCTCCAGCTTATACTTTCTTGTTCCCACAATGTAGCATCACAGAGCCATCATCACAGGTCCGGAACATGTATAAAATAATATATAGGGCCTAGATATTTTCTGACTCCTGTCCAGTTGTAAAGCAGCATGTTGCAGCATGTTGTGCAACCCACCAGTTGCAAATTAAATAATCAGAAAAAAGGTACAAACTGAGCACCTTTTGATGTTTACTCCCACTCTTACTCGTCTTACTCTCACTCTGCCAGTATGGAGGTTGAGCTTATCACTAACCAAAAAGGTAGGCCACTTGCTGTTTTTGCTAGGTATATCTACCGCAAAGATAAAGAAAACAGTGATGAGGTATTCTGGAGGTGTGCTGATGCCCATAAATTTAGTTGCCTTGCTAGACTCCATACTCTTGGCAACACAGTGTCTGCTCAGTTAAAGGAACATACACATGTTCCAGATGCTGAGGATGTAGGGGTGCGCGAGATAATGGCTGACATGCATGACAGGACAAGAACAAGCATGGAGACCACTACACAGGTGGTTGTTCAGTGCACCACATAAGCCCCAGATGCTTTGGCAGATTATTTGCCTAGGGTACCTCTTATTAAAAGAACCATTCAGCACATTAGTCAGGTTGAATGAGGTTGCCCAGCCACCCCTACCTCAGTAAAGGAACTTGAAATTCCACCTGATTTTACTGTGACAACAGCTGAGGTTCCATTCCTGTTATATGACAGTGATAGAGAAAAAGACAGATGTTTAATGTTTTCCACCAACTCAGATATTAAAATGCTGCAGGAATGTGCAGATTGGGTGCTGGATTGAACATTTAAGTCCTGCCCTCATTGTTTGATCAGCTGTACACTGTCTATTTCATGAAGTCTGGACATGTAGTAACAGAACTGTACGTGGTCATGTGCTCTCAAAAAGCCACCGCCTGTTCAAGGGTGTACTCAAAACTCCAGAAATTGTACACCTCATTGAATCCTAATACAGCTATTATGGACTTTGAGAAATCTGCCTGGTGAGCAGTGCATCTTTCCCTAACACCGAAATAAGGGGATTTTTTTTTTTTCATTTTGCTCAGGCTGTAAAAGAAGGATACAAAAGTACAAAATGGTGCAGGTGAAGTACTGCTCTGACCCTGACTTTGCTCTGTATTTGTGCATGCTTTTATCATTGGCATTTGTCCCCATAAGTGATTTGGAAAGTACCTTTGATGCCATGCATGAATGGGACTTTTTCACCACTCACAAAGACATCCTACGACCACTGCTCGACTATTTTGAGTCGACCTGGATTGGTACACCCAGGGGATGCTCAGGTAGAAGAAGGGCAGTGTTTCCATCTGAGCAGTGGAACTGTCATGATGCCACCTCCAGGGAACTAATGCGCAAAAATAATGCCATAGAAGGATGGCATTGCGACTTCAACAGCCACCTTGGAGCTTGTCACCCCAGCATGTGGAAACTAATCCAATGCTTGTGAGAAGAACAGAGCATGACAGAGCTGAAAATTGAACAGATAGTGTCTGGTGCAGGCGGTACTGGATGGAAAAGAAAATATAAGGATATGAATGAGCAAATTGTCTCCATTGTGGGTGAATATGCACAAAGAAGCAGATAGGATTATCTACAAGGGCTGGCCTACAATTTTCAGTTTCAGGTCTGAAAAAAACATGACTTGGAAAACTACCTGCTTCATATTTTGTGTGTGTGTGTGTTTTTAATTTTTATTCCTCAATAGAGAAGTGCTCAGGAGTTCTACTTGTTCTAATTGTATGTGCAGAAGTGCACAAAAGCAGACGTGGAAGTAAATCAGTGAATTCAATCACCACTTGTGATTGTTTTTTTTTCCATCCAGTAGTCACTATTTTGATGTCATCATGGAGGTGCATGGTGTAGTTAGGTCTTAGGAGCCTAGTGCTATGTGTTTGTGAGGAATCGGGTGGAGCGATTAGAGCAATATTGCAGGTAGGCGCCATTTAATCCCGCTCGCTATTTTGTGTATCATGTTGGCAAGTTGTGGCACTATTTTTGGGAAGGCACTATTTTAATTATGTCACTGATGTAATCATCGCTATTGCCACTTCGCAATTTTCTAGTTGCTGAAATGGAGTCATGATTTTCATGGGCTACCATCCAAAATAAGTGTCCGTTTATAAGAGTTTGAGCCCTGTTTGATAAATGAATGCTCTGCTATGCCATGCAGCTCCAAATGTCAGTACTAGAACAATGTTATCAGTGTGTGTCCATTTGTCTGTTACAGCAAGGACCCCTAAACACAGTTAATTTAAGTTACAGGTTTTTTTTTTTTACTTTCTATTCACCCCTCCCCTTCACCACAGTGCTCCCAAGGCATCGTGGCCGCTAGATGTCCGGGATGTGAGCCCTTCACACGTCCACCCTGCCATCGCCCTCGGATTACCCCCCCAAGTGGGGTGGGAGGCCTACCCCCAAGCCTCCCATCCATCATCCAAGCGTTGGCCGGACTTGTGTGACCCATCTCAGATCCTGGTCTTGTGATGTCTGGGCCCATCTCCAGGCATTGCTGTGGGTGATTTTCTTCTTTTCTGGGGAGTGGTGTGCGTCTGACATCAAGGCATTACCGTCAATGTTCACCACGCCCAAACCTGTCTGTTTTTGCTCTATATGCTTCCTGTACCTCTGGCCTCCACCAGAGGTCAGCCAAGTGCCGAGATTGTGCCTCCCTCCCTCCAAGGAGAGGAGAGCTGTCCTCTGGATGCTCAATCCTCTTCCTCCCCTGTCGACCCCCGATGGCTCAGGCTTGTTCCCGAACCTGGGTCACCGGTGTGGCATGAGATGTGGCATCCAGCGCTTCAACCCTCAGTGCCACCAGGCCTGTTAAGTTACAGTTTTTTACAATGGAGGTTTGAAATGGACTGTTCATATGCACTTTTCAGCTTAAAGCTTACGATGCTGTTGAAATTCTGTTGCTAAAGTACTGAAAAAGGAGTTTGCTAGTCTTTGCTATTTATGTGCTTTCTTCTTGAAAACTGAGATCAACCACATCCCCGCCGCATTTTGATGATGTCAGACTTGCCAGACAGCCTTCTATTATGTCCATGCTGTGCGTAGTGTTTTACAGGGAGTGTGTTTTTTTACCTTTGGATTTCAATAATCTTTTCTGTGCCTGTCCTCACTATTCATCATGTTTGAGGTACAGGAATATAAAGATGTTGATGAAATACATTTAAACTTTTGTATTGGTATCCAACCTTACCAATCTGAGGCCACAGAATCTAGTGTTAATCAGTGTGAGGGGGCACAAGCTGCATCTGATTCTGACATAGAGACTGACAGTTCTGATTCAGATGACACAGATCGGAAACTTACCTTGGATTGGTTAGTATTCTTAATTATTAATACTTAATCATTGCTTTTTCTGTAGTCTACGGGTCATTGTCTGTTTTACTTAGCAACACAAAGCTTGTGTTATTGTTTGCTGAAAGAACACACTGTCATATGAAGGGCTTCGGTTAGTACTAGTAAAGTGGTAGTCAGTTACACCCTCTGCTTCCGATGTTGGGGGTCAGAACAGAAAATGTTGGGGTCAAAAATTTCAAGAGTGGCTTTGCACAACATTATCTAATACTTTTTCTGCTAGGATATCTGTTCAAACCTTTCAATATACAGGGTCACTGCTGAAGCACTAGTTTTATATTTATGATTCAAAATATGCAAAAATCCCATTTGTGGACTTCAGTAGGTGGTTAACGCAAGCCCTGCTTATGTTATTGTTTATATATGATGCATTACATGCACATTACAATAAATATATAGGTCACTGGTTAGATCATATCTGGAATACTACATGCAGTACTGGCAACTGTCCCTGAAGAAGGACATTAGGTTGCTGGAGAGGGTGCAGTGAGGGGCAACAAAGATGATCCAGGGGCTATGGGACCTTACCCTATGAGAGCAGAGTGAGTTGAAGATGTACTCACTAGAGGAGAGGAGGGATGGGGGGAGGGACATGATTGAAACCTTCAAGTACATGAAAGGAATAAATAAGGCTGGGAGGGAGGGGGCTTTTCAAATGAATGGGGTGCACTCAAGGGCAAAATCTGAGATTGCGAGGGGGAGGTTCAGGAGGGAATTGAGGAGACACTTTTTTTACAGAGAGGGTGCAAGTGCCACATTAAAAAGTGTGATATGCTGACAACATGACCTAGGAGGTACTGCCAGTTTGTTCCAGTTTGTTGTTTTTCAAATTGTGTCTATTTAAAAAAGGTCATCAGTTCCCACTGAACCTTTGGTATGAGAATAAGTTGCAGGACTTCCACTCCTACACCCATATACTAAGCAACATTTCTTTTTTTTTTTCAATTCAAACTTTATTAACACATTTTCACAATGTAGGAGGCAGAGATTTACCATGAACTCCTATGACATTAACCATATGTGTACAGGGATAACTAACAAATAACAACACTTATATCGGTACAACCATGATTAAGGTGTGAAGGGGATCCCAGATATGTTTATAAGCTGGCAACCTATTATGGAGACTAGCTATGGCTTTCTCTGTGCGAAGGTTAGCGAGGATTTTGTTCACCCATTCCTGAAATGTCGGACTAGCCTTGTCTTTCCAATGCCTTAATATAAGTTTTTTGACAGATAATGCAATCATGGAGATATGAAATCTCCGAACCTTAACCCTGATGGAGGATAGGTCACCCAAAAGGCAAATATCAGGTGTGAAACAATCCCGCAGACCCAGCAAGGGGTCCAGATTAGTTTTAATTGAATCCCACAAGGGGATTATTTTGGGACATGACCAGAATATGTGAAGGAGTGTTCCTTCCCCCTTGGAACATCTGGTGCATACATCTGACTCAAGCAGACCCCATTTCGCTAACTTAACTGGGGTATAATACATGTTGTGTAAGATGTGGTATTGCATAAGGCATAATCTGTCTTGAGACACATATTTATGACAGAACTTCCATAAGACCGGCCAGTTTAAGGTATATTGGGGAAAAATAGATCCCCAGAACCTGGTTGGACCAAAAAAGGCCCCATACCGTCGAAGAAACAAGTCTTGATATATTTTAGAAATGACACCAGAAGAGCCCAATAAGGAGGAAATCTCCAGAATCAGTGCACTAACTGGCTGGTGAGGGGGGATACTACCCAGCACTTTAGTAAGCAAATTCTTTAATTGGAATGCCTTAAATTGTAAAGATACTGGGATGCTAAATTTCTGGATAAATTTAGCTACAGGAAGCCATGCTCCCTCATCATCCAAAAACGTGGATACTATCCCGTCACCCAGCTGGGGCAACCATGTACATGGAATGAACTGCTTATTTATAGTGAAGGCTGGGGAGTTCCAAATAGACTGGGATAGGTCCAGGTATGGAGTATAGCGCAAGAAAGAACAGAGCTGCGCATACACTTTTAGTGAAGTTATAAGGGTGGGACATTTACCAGCACCTTGTAAAAGAGACAGTTTCACATAAAACAATGTTAGGGGATCCATGTTCATAGACTGGATTAAGTCTAGTTCTATTTTGAGCCAAGTCGGTCTCAAGATCTCGGGACCCAGACTCACTCACTCACTTCAGACATTTAACCAGATGACTAGCCCAGTAATAGATTACCAAGTGAGGAATCCGCAGTCCCCCATCAAATTTAGAGGCGGCCAGCTTATAGTATGCCAATCGAGGATATTTATTTGACCAAATAAAATTGGTAACAATTCTGTGCATTTTTTGGAACCAAGATAATGGGATAAATGAATTAAGGAGGGAAAGGGGGTTAAAAAGACATGGGACAATATTCATCTTGATTATATTTATTCGGCCCCATAGTGAAACCGGGAGCTTGGACCATCTATCCAGATCCTGGGCAATTAACTGGGAAAGAGGTTCCAAGTTTTCTCTGAACCATGAGGAGGGATTACGCGTTAGTTTAATACCCAAGTATTTTAACATCCATGTGCCCAACACAAGCCGAAAGGGGTAATATCAGTCTTAAAGACCTTGTGGTTCAGGGGAAAAAAGGGCGATTTATTGGCATTTAATTTATAATTTGAAAGGGAGCTAAATTTAGCAATTTCCCCCAACAAGGCCAGAATAGATGACACTGGATGGGATAGATAAAGGAGAAGATCATCAGCATATGCTGTGATCTTGATCTCGTTGCACCCCACCCGAATGCCCTGTATCTCCGTGTTGTTGAGGATATTTTGAATAAGAGGTTCCAAATAAAGATTGAATAAGACAGGGGAGAGGGGGCATCCCTGTCTGGTACCCGAATATAAAAAGAAAGGTTTAGAAAATGCCCCATCTCCTGAAATCTTAGCTGACAGAGCTCTATATAGTGCACGAATCCAGTCTATGAACATGGTAGGAAAATAGAAAGCCTTGAGAACCTGGAATAGAAAATTCCAGTTCACACGATTGAATGCCTTCTCAGCGTCCAGGGAGACCAGTCCGGCAGGAAAGGTGGCATCCCTGGACTCCGAGAAGATATGTGAAAGAGTGCACAGATGGTCTGAAGATGAACGCCCCTTCATGAACCCAACCTGGGGCATGCCAATCGGGTCAGGGAGAACCAATGTTAACCTATCGACCAATATCTTCGAGAGAATTTTGATATCTTGGTTTAAAAGGGGTATAGGCCTATAACTTTGAACTAACTCAGGATCTTTATCCAGTTTGGGGAGAAGAATAATCAGGGCTTCAAACAAATAGGCATCTGCAACAACCCCGGAGAGAATGTGTTGGTATAGCCGGTGAAGCACCGGCAATAATTGTTCTCGAAAAACTTTATAAAATAGTGAGGAAAAAACGTCTGGTCTAGGGACCTTGTCCGAAGGCAAGGCCCTGATTACCTCCGAGATTTCCTCCAGGGATAATGGTGAGGATAAGAAGCTCCTGTGTGGTTCTGATAGGGTAGGCAGATGGGAGTCCCTTAAGTACCCCTCCAGAGTCTCCAAAGGAGGAGAACAGTCCATGTCTCTGTATAATTGCTCAAAATACAGTGCAAACTCTTGCACTATCTCGGAAGGACCCGTCCACCTGAGCCCGGATTGGGGGAATAAATCTTGCAGATTCCTGTTGCTTTAACCTTAATGCGAGCAAACACCCTGCCTTTTCTCCCTGATCCGTATAACTAGCTCTTGTTTGGATAATAGCTGACTCTGCCTTTTCCCTCAGCAAATCTAAGTATCTGTCTCTGGCTACCAAAAGTTTCTTCCTGTTTTTATTCGGAGTGCTAATGGAAAGGTTAGCTTCTAGGGACGGTATTTGGGACAGTAAAGATAATAATTCTGCTTCTTGTGCCCTTTTCCTCTTAGTAGCTAAACTAATAAGAATTCCCCACATGTAGGCCTTAAAGGAGCCCCATAAAATATCCAGCTTTGCACCGTCAATCGGGTTAGTTGAGAAGAAGAATTCAGTCTGTTTTTTTATAAGCTTGCAATACCTGGCATCCTTTAATAATTGTTCATTTAATTTCCAACGGGTCTCCCTTCTAGGCGTATTAAGAAAAGCTAAATTGCATACCACAAGGGAGTGATTGGAAATAGGGCCAGGCTGAATTGAAGTGGACATAACACCCAGCAAGAGCCCCTGGGAAATTAAAAGGTAGTCTACGTAGGACTGCGATATGTGCACCGGCGAGCTAAAAGTATACTCCTTAGAGTTAGGATGCAGAACACGCCAAACATCACATAACCCACACTGATCCAACAAATCCCTAAACGCCCTTTGCCCAGGGGACAGTCCCCTCAATCCACTACCTGACCTGTCCATGTTAGGGTCCAAGGCCAAATTGAAATCTCCACCCATGATGATCATAATAGGAAGCATAGGGAGAAAAATGGTAATCAGCCTCATAAAGAAGCCAGGATCATCTGTATTAGGCCCATAAACACTACAAAGTAAAAGTGGTATGGACCAGAGAGTGCCCTGAACCAAGACAAACCTGACCCCCGGATCTTTAATAACTTGTAAGGAAGTGAAGGGAATGCCTCTATTAATAATTAGCATAACCCCGCAACTGTTAGTGGATCCCGAGGCATTAAAAACCTGACCCACCTGTTGCCTCCTTAGTTGTAAGGCTTCTGACTCTAGTAAATGGGATTCCTGTAGAAACATTATCTGGGAATGCAATAGACTCAAGTGCTTAAGCACCTGGTATTGTTAGGATTTTTTCCTTATCCCCTTCACATTCCAAGTAGCAAAAACTACATTGTTAGCCATCTAGATCGGTAATAATAAGCTCAGAACGATAATCTCTGTACAATAACAATGAGAAATCACTATCCAAATTCCATTGAATACTGCTGTACCCCCACCTGCCACCCACCCCCAACACAAACCAATTCTTCCCTGCCCCTATAAAGCTCCCCCTTCATTTAACATAAGTTTAACCAATCCTTTAGGCCTGACCATAGAACCCCTCACCCAGCCACCCAAACCGTCACAAACAACGCCAACAAAGTACCGTGTCCCTTCTTCACCTCCCAGCCTCCCGACATTGCCCTACAGCCCCAGACAAATTCAGCAAACCCCTAATAAGAACAAGTAAACATTAAGTAAAAGAAAGTTGGCATTCCAAAAGAAAATCCTGCTACCTAACCAACTCCTGGTAGCTAAAGAGAGGTGCTCAGCTTATAAAATGAGGGCACAGGGAAGGTGCTATTATATTTAACAGGATACAGGTAGCCTGCTAGGAAATCATAATCATCCAGGAATCCCAGGTAACTGATGATAGGAGATAGGGCCCGTTTTCCTTGGAATCTTGCCAACATGAGGACCAAGTAACCCAATAAAGGGTGTGTTGAATAACCCAGGCCTCGAACAGAGAGCCGTGCAGAAGAAAACAAGCCCCAAATTGGCAGCTAACGCTAAACTGTAAAGCGTATGCACTGAGCTCCCTCTTGTGGCTTTGGAGCAAAAGTGCACCACTACACAAATAAAAAGAAAGCCCAGCAGATCCCTTAAAATAGGCTAACCCCAAATTTGAGTAGTGAACCAAAGGGGTATAAAACAGCCATCCCCCTATTGCTGAACAATTGTGCTTCCAACTATAACTAAAACAAAATACACCTTCCCCCAAGTAAGCAAACCGTTCATTCAAGACAGTTCCATAGTATGAACATCAGTCCCAGGCTTAAGTTCAATGAGAGAGTGTCCCAATTCAAATAAACACAGTGAGATGATGACTTTGTCTCTGTCAATATCGGGTTCTCCCGAACTCAGACAGGTAATTGCATTCCTTTCCATCATTCCTCTTAGAAAGCAGAATCAACCTAACGATTCAGAGCTCCCCCACATCATTAATGCAGAACTCCTCATGGGTCATGAAACAGGTCAGGCAGGGACAGTTTAAGGCTGGAAAGAGCGGTGTCTGGGTCCTCGTAGGCTGACCAGGATCCGTCCACTAATACTTGCAGCCTGGCTGGGTACCCCATCCTGAACTTGAGCGCAGCTGCGATGATCCTGGACACGATAGGGTGGAATGCTGTGCGCTTCTGCCAGACAGATCCCGGTAGGACCTGTGCTATTCTTAGCTTGGTATTCTCCCTACAGACTTCTTGTAGGTCCCTCACCTTTGACAGGAAGTGTTGCCTCTCTAAATAATTAAAAAGCGGCATATGATAGGGCGGGGAGCAGCTCCTAATGGAGGTTTTGGCCTAAGGACCTATGTGCCCTCTCAATGGTATGCATAGAGCTGAAGGGAGAGGGACCAGCAATCCGTCCCACCAGCTTCTGTACAAAAACAATAGCATTCTGTCCCTCTTCACCTTCTGGTAGCCCCAATATAATGATATTGTTCCTTCAGCTATGGCCCTCGAGATCCTCTAATTTTGCTTCAACATGGGAGAGCTTCTGCCGCATAGCCACAAGCCCAGGGTCTACCTTTTCCAGGTGCTTCTCTAGGGACACAATGCGAGCAGTATTATCCGAGGTTGTGACAGAGACCTTGTCCAGTTTTTTAGAAAGGGCTTTAAGCTCCGTCGAAATCTCTTTTACTTCCTCACGGAAGGATTTGAACTCGTCTAAGAACCTGTTCAAGGTTAATGGCTCCTGCTCTGAGACCTGGCTCGAGTGTTCAGGCCTGTCTGGCCCACTCGAGGCCCAAGATTTCTTTGGGGCCTCCTCGAGGGTGACTGGTGGAGTGTGCTTCCGTGGTGCTTTTTTCATGTAAACCTCCATCGGTATTCAAACTCACAAATCCAAAGCCTGGTACGGTTAGAAGGCAGAATTGGATGAAAGCAAAGGGTTTTAGGAAGTTTTGCAGTCCAAAATAATCAATTATAAAGTTTGGAGGCTAGAACTACACAGAGGAGCTTCTACTCAGCACCCTGCATCACATGGTCTCACTAAGCAACATTTCTAAAAGCATCTCTAGCTCCCCTAGACCCATATATAGTCCGCGCCACATTAGGCGGACATGGTTACCGCTTTCCGCAGATGAAATCCAGATGCCCAAATCAAAAAGCATTGCCTCAATGTAAAAACTCATGGCTAATGCGGACTATGGCGGCTGCCTACCGTGGACAGTAAAATAGGGTAAAAGCACCTTTTTTTTGTTTACCTTAGTGACTTTCCTGGATGACATGACAGCTTCCTGGCAGTAATTAATCAGGTGTGATGTGTGAGGATGTGTGAACTGTATTACAGTTCATTCATTAAAACTGTTCACACCCTTACCTGGTCTGTTCACTGTTCTGTGTCTGTGCTCCTATCAAAGAAAGTGGAACTGATGCAATAGAGTGTGTGAGTGCAGTGTGATGGACACAATTTAGCGACTAGGAATTCCGAATTCTACTCTCTATAAAAGGAAGCATTCTTGAGCAGTAAGTACAAATCAGAACCAACACTGCATGCCCCACACACTAACCCCTGAAGCCCAGGAAAAATAAACATGAAAAACACACAAAGCACAGTAACGAATGCACATCACAAAAAACAAAAAAATGAAGTATAGCACTGTATTCACTTAAGCTTAATGATCGCTATGCAATTGCGCTACATAACAGTGCAAGCTATTTTCCCCATTTTCTCCCCAGGGAGTGGCATGCCACAGATATCAAGTTGTACGCTGACATCCACCACTCTCCCAATCAATGGGACCCTACACCCTGCTGCTTCCCTGGCCTCCGCTAGGAGTCAGCCAGCACCAGACTGCATCCCCTCCATCCCCCGGAGAAGGTGAAGCATCCTCAGATGCTTTAACTTTCTTCCCCAGCCAGTGTTCCAGTGACCCAAGTTTATTCCTGAACCTGAGTCACCGGCATCACAAGTGGAAATCCAAACACAGCACTGACAGGCCAACTGTCAGGATTCATTTTAATTAGATTTGTGAGGAGTTGTGTGATGCTCTATCAACTTCTATTGTTTTGCCACAAATGGAAATGCAGAAATTCAGCATCTGATAAGTAAGAAAGGGGCATGCTACCAGGGGAGAGGGTGCTGAAAAACTGGGAATAACACTGACTGGCCCTGGCAGCTTTTCAGTATCCGCATTGGATGTTGCCACTCAGCAAATTATGCCATCTGCATTTTATTTTATTTTTTTACATGCCACAAAACCATAAAACAATAGTAGGGAATGATTTATGGTGTGCCAGTGACCGATCAGGGTACAGCAGCCAGTAGGTCAGTGTTACTGCCATGGTGATGCTTTTTGCTGTTGGGAGCTACTATAAAATCAGATGTTCTCAATTGGCATTGGGTGGCTATAGCCCAACACAGAAATGCTCTGCCATGTTATCTGTTGTCTCATGCAGACAATAATACAGGATTCTGTGCATCCTTTATTTTAGTTGGGAATGCTCTGTTCTATCCAGACTCTGCATAATGCCAAGAATAAAGAACTGTACATTTTACCAGACTTCACTATGAAATTCGGAATCAATCATTTGCATTAGATTTGTAAGGAGTTGTGTGGGGAAAACAGTCAATACAAAATACTGGAATTATTATATATTTATTATGAAATTTACTGGAATTATAGATTTATTAGGCAATTATTAAAAACTCTTCAATCCAAGTTACACTGGCAATGTCTGTCTTCTGAATTGGAGCTGTCATTGTCAGTGTCTGAATCAGAGGCAACTTGAGCACCCTCACTAGGAATAACACTGGATATTAGAGGCTCAAATTGGTATGGTCGTATAACAATAACAAAGGTTAGACCAATGTCCTCCACATCTTCAAATTCTTCAACTTCGAACATTTCTAGATATTGATCACAGGCACACTGAAAGCTTTGTGAACCAAGCCTTTTCATACAGCCATGCACAGCATGAACACATGCTTCAGACCAGTGTGACATCACAGGAGATCAACGGGGGTGTGGCTGAGCTCAGTTTTCATGAATAACAAAGGGAATATCAACAGAAAAACAAACCCTTTTTTGGTACTTTGGAAGCTGAATTCAAACATAAAAGTAAGTTTTTTTTGGTTAAAAATAGCCTATAAACTATCAAAATCTACCATCAAATCAGGCAACACAGAACTTTTAAATGAGCTGTGTTTAAGTGTCCTTTGCTAAGGAGACACATTCTGTAATTGAACACTATTTTGCTTCACTCTGGGATCCATTGTAACTGAAATTTCAGAGACAAAATATGGTTTAAGCATCCTTTAAATTCTGTTCTGTTATTCCCTCTGCCTGCATTTACTGGGCCAGATATTCAAAAGAGTTGAGCCACGCGCAATAGGGTTGCACTTGCACAAGTCCGAAATGTGCCATTCTGTGATATTCAGCAGGAGGCAGTTGCGCCCCCCCCAAATCATGCTGAGCAACAGCGCAGTGCTAATGAAGGCATGCACAACCGAAGGGGGAGGAACATGCATAAACTGCACAGCCGATATTCAGCGGGCCATGCAGAGTTATGCAGAGTGCAACCCCTGCACACAACTTTAAGCCAAAAAAGGATCAAGTCGAGGGCCACCCACAGGTGAGAGCTGCTGCATTGCAGGGCACAACACAACAGCTGCCACCTGTGGGTGGCCCTCCACTCATTCCCAGTGGCACCCCCCATGCTCCAATCGGGCTGAAGTGTCCCCCCATCCCATTAGCCCGATCGCGGGCATAACGTTATTACCCCAGTAGCCCGATCGCAGGCATATATGTTATATATCCCCATTAGCCTGATTGCAGGCAGAACGTTATGTCCCCCGAGCAGCCCGATTGCAGGCATCAGATGTCCCGTCCCCACAGTCCAATCAGTGGACGCGAAGCCCGATCACGTGCATAACGTCAACCCCCAAAGTCCAATATCCCTGGTGATCCAGTGGACCGCAAAGCCCGATCGCGGGCATAACATCAACCCCCAAGTCCAATATCCCTGGTGGTCCAGTGGACCACGAGAGCCTAGTCATGGGCATAATGTCAAACCCACACCCCCAATGTCAAATATCCCTGGTTATCTAGTGGCCCCACCCCACCCGCGGAGCCCACCACCCGCTCCCCGTTGGCGCAACACCCCACCTGCCTGCCACCCGCCCGCCATGACTGACAGCTCAGTAGGGCTGCCGCCCAGTGGTTCAGAGCAAGAGCCAATGGGCGTGCAGGCAAACCCAATGGGCATGCAGCCCATACCGTACAAAGGCAGTCCAGATATGTGAATGAATTAATTCATTCACAAATCTGGACTGCCTTTAACGCGGTATAGCGTACCTACTGGCTCTGCTCCGGAACCAATGGTGGCAGCCCTACCGAGCTGTCAGTCGGTGGGGCGTGGGGGCGGAAGATGGGGTGCTGCTGCCTGCCGCTGACGGGGAGCAGGGTGGTGGGGCCCGTGGGTGGGGTGTGGGTGGGGCACTAGATAACCAGGGATATTGGACATTGGGGGTGGTTTGACGCTATGCCCATGAACAGGCTTTGCGGTCCACTGGACCACCAGGGATATTGGACTTGGGGAGGGGACATCTGATGCCCACAATCAGGTTGCTCGGGGACATAACGCTTCTGCCCACAATCAGGCTAGTCAGGGGGTGGGGGGACTAATTATGTTATACCCGCGATAGGGCTACTGGGGGGGAGTTTACATTATGCCCGATCAGGCTACTGGGGGGGGAGTTTACAGTATGCCCAATTGGGCTGCTGGGGAGGGGACGGAATACTGTTCTGCCCGCGACCGGGCTGCAGGGGGTGTTGATCCCCGACGGCTGCTGCCTGGCAGGGTGCCAGGTGCAAGTCATCTGGGATCAGTGCACCTGCATGCTAAAAGCATGCAAATGGGGCAGTAATTAGATGCAAATGGCCCCCATGTGCCTTGCATAAATTATGGCCCTATTTGCATGTCCTCTTTTGAATATCACAGGTTTGCGCATGGCGCAATGAGACTTGCACCACCGCATCTGACTGCTCCACTCTGACCACTTGCGGTGGTGCAAGTTCCACTGCGCTATGCACAGTGACTGTGGCCTGGAGGCGATATTCAAAGAAGTTGCTCAATAGTGCAACTCCGTTGAATATCGTCCTGGCCACACCCCTGTGCAACTTTTTTGAGCAGTGCAAGGGCTTGCGCCACAGAATGACGCAGTTTAAATATCTGGCCCACTATCTATTTACATACTGTAACTCATTGGAACCAGTTTAACCTTGCTGCAACAGGGGAATGGACAGACATTCTACAGCAAAATGTATCCAACTCAGATTTAAAAAAACAAATATGTGTGCATAGATTCTATTTTGTAGCAATAGCCAAGAACATGATGAAAGCAGCCCTTATCTAACACAAGTACTCCTGGGTCATCACATGTAAGTGGCTCTGGTAGGATTTGAAGCAGGTGATTCATTTATATCAAGCCAGGTAACAATTTTGTAAACATAAGACTGCAGAATACTGTTTTCTGTTGTGCCAATAATCTGATGTACCACATTTTAATGTCATGTTTTCTATGACACATTTCAGATCATCTTACGAGGATAGAGGGACCTCGACATGTACTCATTGGGAGAGAGAAGTGAGAGGGTGATATGATCGAAACCATCAAGTATTTAAAAGAGCATCAACAGGGTTAGCACAGAGGGCATGTTTTCATTAAAGGGAGAAGGAATTACTAGAGGGCACAGCATGAAGTTGGTGAGGGGTAGTTTCCGGAGAAGGATGAGAAGACATTTCTTCATGGAGAGGGTGGTGGGGGTGGAACGCACTTCCTAAGGAAGTGGTATCTCTTAAAAGAGTGGAGAGCTTCAAAAGGGGGTGGGACAGGGTCAAGGACAACATACTAGTTGGCGGGAAGTTGAGGGGGGAAGAATAGGAACAAGGGGTGGGGGGCAGCAGCAGGAGTCTAACCTGTGTGCTGCACGACTGAGCAGACATGATAGACCAATTGGCCTGTATCTGCTGGCATTTTTGTATGTTCATATGTTCATATCACTACATTTTCTTACTTCAGATCTGAGGTTTGGACTTGCTACTGTTATTGCTGAAGATGCTTTTAGTCAAAACAATGATTAAGTTATTTTTCTATTATGACAGGTTTGTACAAGGGGTAAGTGTGGTCATATCAGAAATTAAAGCTATAGACTGGATTACATTCCAATATACAGCACAGAGCAAGATGAATTATACTAAAATGTTTAGTGACTGCAGTGTACTATCAGAAATGATGTCTTCATCTCAGTTAGCCTGCTGGAAGCCCTGCAAAGATAACAATAAACACGCGTTTGTCAATGCTGAAGGTTTCCTTGCATGGTGCATGTGGGATGGCATTCAGCAGTGCTCATGGTGCTCGTCACCTGGAGCTTCTTCAAGCTTGCCACAGCCATATTGGCTCTGATTAGAGTTTGTCTCTTTCTTGTTGTCACCATGTTGTGTTAAAAAACATCACTTGCTGTAAACTCTACAGGTGGACGTCCACTGTTACCCACATCCAGATCAATTATCATTCACGTCCCAAACTATTATGGTGATAGAGATGATGAGCTGACCACATGGCTTTGGTTTGGGGTAAACGCAGGGACTTTTGTAGTCGTTGCCTATTGCAAGCTGTTCAATCGACTGTGGCAAACAATAACTGCAGAGGCACCTGTAATATCGGGCAGTATCACCTTCACCTCCTTTCCTACATTTCATACCAGCATGATTTAGCACTGAGTGCATGGCCTGTGACCTGCACTGCATAAATATGTAGCCACGGTATTGTCTCACTCAGACGGATAAATGCATAGGTAAACAACATCCATAGAGGCAACAACTAACAGAGTCTGTCAAGATCACTTCATCTCCCAAAATGTCAGAACAACAGTGTCATTGGCACTGGGGTAATGTGTGGCGCACCTGGTGTGGTGCTTGTGACTGAAACAATCTCAATACAATATTTATATGTACTCATAGTGTGGTCAACAGTGACTGTACCATGGAAAAATAATGGTAATCCTTGTTACAAATTTATGGACAGTAAAAATTAAACTGAAATAAAAACCTGCGTGAAACAACAACAGATGCTACACTGTGAAACAGAAAAATCTGCCAACTTAGCCTCACAAGACGTCATCATATCAGGATGCTGCATGACTTGAGTAATGTGATGTGTGTAGTACTCACTTGTGCAAGAGTGACAGAAGACATGCTAATCATATTGCTTTGCTATAGCCTATGGATTTGGATGAACTGCAGCACCATACCACCAAGGTGATTTACTGCTACAGTACTATGACTGTGATAGTATCCTCTTTAACACATCACCTTCCACCATCACACAGGTTAGTAGAAATACATATGTTTTTAGTCTGCTAATGATTCTTCCTGATTTGTTGTATTAGTATAAAGACACAATGTAACACTTACTATGTTATTGGTATCCTTTTCCTTCCCCAGGTCACCACCATCTCTCCGCTGCTGCTGCTGGTGCTGGAGTGGTTGGTCAGCTGCTTTTCTGCTCCCTCCATTCATTCTCTGACCTGCTCCCCTCTTCCCTCTGCCTCTCTCCTTCCCTTAATCTTGGGTCCCTGACTGCCTCGAGAGTACACCAGAAAATGTGTCTTCCTGCTTCTTCCTGTCCCTGTCTCCTATCTAGACATGAGCCGTAGCTCGGTGTGCCTTTCCTTGCTGTGAATTTTTCAATAAGTACATAAACGTATACGAGTGCTTCATGTAGCTCTCAGTTCAATGTGATGATGACCTGTCATTATTCTGTTCAATGTTCCTGGCACCCCATTGATGCTGCTATGCATGATTGGTGAGTACTGGTCAGTCTACTCTAGACCTGTGTTTATGAAATCACAGTGTTTATTTTCTGGACAGCTGTTGTCTGCAAGTGCATATGGCATTACGATTATCTCTTCCATGGTTCATCAAGTGGTTCTTTGGAGGGTGCGTGGCTCGAGATACAGTTTAGCACTGTTCACAGCTGTCTACAGCAATCTGTTTTGCTTCAGTTGCTATACTACAGGACACACCTGGCAGGGCCATATAACTAATAAGTGTCTACACTTTCTAAAACAATGGTTTATAAATTTGTATGCTCTTTTTTCAGGTTGGATTCCATCTGCTGCTGTTACCATGATTATTTTATGCTCATATGTGCACAGACTATGGCAAGGACGTCTCAAAAAAGTAAATAAAAGATCTCATAGCGATTAATTGCATTTTCTTGACTGGTGACTGAGGTGCACACTGCTCAAGCTCATTACAGCACACGTATTGGCTGAGTGGGGATGTTGTTAACAATTACATCATGTGCACCTTTTGGGGGGCTATCGTGCTAACAGTTTAAGAAGGATGTGAGATGTCATGCAGTAGTTCTTCATTGTGGGTGTTGTTGGATGCCGATAACAGTCCTCCAGAGTGGGTAGTTTTGTGAGCTATCTGGTTTTAGACAGGATAACTCCAGTTCTTAGGATTCTTATCTGGATATTCCTTTATCAGGTTTAGTGTCAGACAAATGCAGTCTGATTTTCAGCTCATGTGCAGCACCTGTAGGAGGGATGGATTTTATTTCGGTTTCTGGAACATGGCTCCATCGACGGTTGTGCCTTTGTAGTTCAGTGGGTGGTAGAAATAGTGGCTTGGTGGAGTGATGTGTGCTGCTGCAGGTGAGGAGGCCGGTGGCCAGATGTTTTTTGAAGCCGTGATAATGTAGCATGATATCATCATGGCTTCAAAAATGTCTCGGCCAGTCAGTGTTGTCCATTTACGTGAACCAGTTCATAATTAAGTAATAATGCACTCCAGGGTGTGGTATATCATGAGATATCATCATGCCTTGGGTGTGTTGTCGAGTGCCTCATGCACCAGAGAAGTGATTATATCCCATGTTATACCACACCCTGGAGTGCATTATTGCTATTATGAACCAGATCCATAGTTTTACTACTAAAAATAAGAAAAAGGTTTTTAAAAATATTTTAATATATTTCCTAATGTGTACTTATACGGTGACACAAAATAGACATTTCACTTTTTGCTATGGCCAGCAGTTGGCACTGTTGTAGTGTCAGTATACAGTGGTAAGGAAAAGAATCAGGCTGAGTATGTGTATCACAGTGACTTTTTTTAACAATTTCTGGCTTCTTGGGGGTTGGGGATGAGAAGTTTTTTCAAAATGAATTGCCAGAAAAATCTGAAGGATTTATATTTTGGAATACAGCTGGAGCCAGACAAACAGTGGAATTTGAGTCACGGGGACCAAGACTTCCAGTACTTTGAAATGATCAGTAAGTCACTTAGTCCTGCAATTCAGCTTGGGAGCAAAAATGTTATTAAATATGTGCGCTCAATGTGTTTATCAAGGCAACATTTACAAATTAACTTTTCAAACTGTCCCTGCATGTGGCTTTACAGTAAAATGGGCTGCCTAGCGTGCGCCTGCTGATGGTGACACTGTGAGCATGCAGCAGCCGTTTGTAGATGAAATTGCGGTTTCGGTTTTTGAGACCGGAGACGGGTGAGAAGTGGTATGAAGCCCAGTTTCTCTTTCTTAATTATGTCTGGGTTGTGTGCTGTTTATTTGGTGGTCTTTAGCAGGGTGAGAAGAGTGATTCTGACTGAGTGGAGTTGTGACTTTTGTGCTTGAACTGTGAGACATAAGGAACACTGTGCTGAGAGTGAGGAGGCTGGTAGCTGGAGGTTTTTTGAAGCCGTGAGTATGTAGCTCAGTATCATCACAGTTTCAAATACCTCTCAGCCAATTAGCTTCCTTGATTCTTGACTCTTAGTTCATAATTAAGCAATAAGGCATGACAGGGTGTGGTGTATCATGGGATATAGTCATGCCTTGGGTGGTTGGCCATGAGGACGCAGGCCAAGTGCATCCAACAACCCGAGAAGTGATGATATCCCATGATATACCACACCCTGGAGTGACTCATTGCTATTATGAACTGAATTTAAAAAATTTTTTCAGTAAAAAAAATATATATATATTTTTAAAATCTTGTGAAATTGCTTCTTTTAACATGTTGGAAGAGTATGTTTTGACAAAATAGGCAAGGCAAGGCAAAATTTATTTAAAAGACGCCCAATCCCAGAATCTCTCTGGGCGCTGTACAAATAAGTAGACACATATTCAACAATAGATCAATAAAAACACAGAAATAATTGTTAACATATAAACAATGCTTCATATAAACATTACCCATAAATAATAAACTAAACATCAGATTACAAATGGCTATAATCAAATCCGATCTATAAATTAATAACTCAATCCAAATAAGCCTGCGCATATAGGAGGGCCTTAAAGTGGGCCTTTAATACCTCCAGTGTAGGGGCCCCCTTAACCCCAAGGAGCAGCGAATTCCACAGGATGGGGGCGGCAACACCTGTCGCCAGCCGATTTCAACTTCATTCTGGGAATCACTAGGGGGCCTCCACAGGAGGAATGGAGGGAGTGAACTGAGAGAGCAGGTACAAGAAGGTCTAACAGATAACCAGGGCCCTGACCATGTAGGTCCTTATAGGTGAGAAGACCCACCTTAAAGAGAGGATCCTCCACCTGACCGGCAGCAAGTGCAGCTCACACAGTGCAGCTGGTGTAACATGGCAAAATTTTGGCTGCCCAGTAAGTAACCGGGCAGCTACGTTCTGCATTAGCTGCAGTCTGCGGAGGTAATTCTCCTACGACCCCAAGGTAGAGTGCATTACAATAGTCAAGCCTTGATGTAACTAAGGCATGCATCAAAGTGGGGAGGTCCAGAGGTGGAACAAGGGGCTTTATCCTGGCGACATTTCCGAGATGGAAAAAATAGGAGCTGACAGGGGAAGATATCTGTGCCTCCATTGTCAAACTCCTATCCAGGATGACACCAAGGTTTTGCACACCTAGAGGAGGCCTTCAATGGAACAGATCCCAGAACCAGTCCAGTCTCTGATCCAGAGGCCATCCTATCATGCACTTGGTTTGACTCCACCACCAATACCTCCATCTTATTGAGGTTCAGTCACAACCAGCTAGGAGCCATCCAGTCGTTGATTTCAGCAAGGCAGCTGTTTAACACATCTACCACGTTAGATGTTCCTGTGGCAAAAGATGAGTATAAGTATAGCTGGGTATCATCAGCATAGCAATGAAAACCCAAGCCATACTTCCTAATGAGCTCTCCCAAGGGTAGCATATACACTGTGAACAACACTGGGGCTAACACCAATCCCTGAGGTACTCCGTAAGATAGGGGGCTGGGGTAGAGAAGAAATTCCCCATCACAACCCGCTGTCTCCTGTTGGTTAAAAAGGACACAAACCAGCAGATGACAGTGCCAATGAGTCTGCAGAGTTCCCTGAGGCTGTCAAGCAACACACAATGGTCCACAGTGTCAAATGCTGAAGCGAGATCAAGAAGAACAAGAATTGCCTTTTCTCCTCAATCTCTAGCCCTGAGGACATCACTCTGCACCCAAACAAGCGTGGTTTCTGTGCTATGCCTCACCTGAAACCCCGACTGGAAGTGTTCGTGCAACTCATGGGTCATGAAGTGCTCCTCCAACTGAAGTGCCACTACCTTCTACACAATCTTCACCAAAAAGGGAAGATTGGAGATAGGTCAGTAATTTGCCCTAACCTCTGGGTCCAAGGATGGTTTCTTTAAGATTGGTCTCACCAATGCCTCCTTCAAGGCATCAGGGAAGACCCTCTCAGATAAGGAACACCCGACAGTCAAAGCAAACACCGGGCCAACGGTGTCAATGCATCTCATCAAGAAATGCATCATCACCGGATCCAGTTCGCAAAAAGTGTGCTTCAGATTGATCACCACCCCGATGACCTCACTTACCTCCACTGGTCTAAACTCCCCCCAACCAGGTGGATTGCACTCAGAACACTTCTGGTGGCCACTGCCAGCTATTGCATTGCTGACTGGAGGAACTCCGTGCCGGATACCGGACACTATGTCTGAGAAGAACAGAGCAAACTCTTTGCATTCAGCATTAGAAAAAACCTTCTTCGGCTGCAGACAAGCAGGATGAAGTAGCCTGTTCACAGTCTGAAAAATTATAACTGATCGGTTCTTCCCAGTAGCAGTCTCCCTGGACAGGAACACTGCCTTTTTATGGTTTATTGCCCCCTGGTATGCATTATAATGCACACACAGGGCCAGTTTGTCCTCCTCCAGGCCGGACTTTCTCCAGCAGCACTCCAACCTACAACCCTTTCTCTTCATCTCCCCAAGGTCCCCTTCAAACCATGGGGACCTCAGGTAGGAAGATTTGGGTCATGCACAGACAGGTGCGAAGGAGTCAATAACATTGGATAGCACTCTATTGTAAGAGACCACTATGGCACCAATGCCTCCAAAGCATGCATTACCCACACCAGACAGAATGGCTGCCTGTCAAGAACCCTCCAGGGTCAATCCCTGCACAGAACGATATCTCATCATCTCTGTAGGGGGAGGGCATCCAGTGGGAGCCCTGAACATGAACTGCACCTTGCAATGATTGGACCATACCACCCGATCAATCTTGAGATTATTTATCTCAAGCTCCAGTGAGAACACCAGGTCCAACGGGGTAGCAGCCCTGGTGTGTCGTGGCAGAAACAACTTGTGGCAGGCCCAGTGACGACATAATCTGGAGGAGGTTATGACCAAGCAGAGAAGATTCGTCGTCAGCCCAAACATTGACATCCCCCAAGACAATACATCTGGGGGCTTCCAATATTTCGCCAACGATGAATTCAGCAACCTCCTGCAGGAATTTCTCTGCTGCCCGAGGGGGGCGGTAAATAAGGAATATCCTGCAGCCTGTGCCTGGACCCCCATGAATGGCCACACATTCAAAAGAACCCAGGGGTTCCCACTGGGTGCACGGTGAAGACCAAGTTGGATCTAAATCAAATGGCTTCCCCACCGCCCCTACATTCCTCTCTGGGGCAATGCACCACTGTATACCCGGGGGGGGGTGGCAGCCTCAAAAACTGGGCCAGCATCATCCCCAACCCAGGTCTCTGTGATGCAAGCCAGATCAACCAAGAAAATTAAATCCACAATAATTACAGTCTTGTTCCTGATCGACCTGGCATTGCATAGCACTGCCCTCAGGGGATTGGTGGGTAAGGCAGCCCCTTGGGTTACCTGGCCACTCAGTCTGGTGAGCTCTCTGGGGACAGGCGCTAAACATATCTGGCCTCTCTCTTGTGTCTGTCATATTCCAAGGCACCTTCTGGACCTAACAGTCTCTATCCTACCACCCTCCACTGTGCACGGGGCTCCCCACTGCCCAAGGTCACTCGGACCTTCCAAATCCCCACCTCCCGGCAATGTCTTACAGTAGTATCAGAAACTGAGAGGCAGGTGAAGGGCCATAAATCACACAGAAGGATGCCCATTACACTATCCTTGCCCTCCTCGCCCCCAAACAACCCGGCACATCAATAATTAAAAAAATTAAGTTACTAAAAATCACTTAGGCAGTTTAAAAACTCCTACCTTTAACACACAAGTAGGATAATACAACCTGTATCTAATTTATAATGTGGATCTCTATATATTAGCCTAATTCCAGGTTATAAACCATTCCTAACATATCAAAAACGTTTTACTGTTTATATTTATATTTTATTTCCTACTGCAAGTGAGACTGAAATATCCATCCCACCGAAACCAAAAACAATAAAAATGCCCACCCCGCCCCAACAATAAAGCCCCTTTCAAAGCTGCTCTGTTATTTCAGTCCAAAATAGAATGTCTTGGATATGAGAAATCAGTCTCAGTGAGCAGCACAGGACCAAGAAGAAGATGGTTTACCAACCAACAGAAACAATTCCTATTTTAAAGTTACAAGTCAGAAAGTAAAAACGAAACTGTTAGACTGAACCAAACCCATCAAGTATGAAACAATAAGCATAAAACTCAAGTAACCCCCCCCCCCAGGTGTACAGGAGTCAAAGAATGAAGTCTGATGAAGGTCAGCCCCCAGGTCCTCTTACTACCAGGGAGTACAGACAAAACAGAGGCACAAACTATACTTCTAAAGACTTTTCTACTGGTGGTGCTGCCACTCACATTTCAGCGCTTGAGAAGTTCTGGCGGAATTTAAACCCCTCAGTCCCTGCCTCTACAGATGACTTTAGCAATCAGCTGAAAATATAAGGCAATATCCCAAGGAGCTGCTAAAAACAACACAGTTTCTCACACTAGTGCTGTCCTCTGGGTATCTTGCTGGGGAATCCTCTCAGGGAAACATCATGTGCAGCAGGCAACAGTAAGTGGAAAACAGCAATCTAGCCACTTTTGAGCGGCGCAGGAATTTAAACCCTGCAGTCCCTGCCCTCTACATATAACTTCATCAACCAGGCAATATCCCAAGGAGATGCTAGTCCCTGAAGGGCTCAGGGCAACAGGTGGTGCTGTTGTAACAAACACTGTCTCACTTTGGTAGCACTGCTCCTCTAAGTATGGTCTCTGTGCATTTTTGCTGGTCATGCTGCCTAGTCTGGGACTGGGTGAATATGTGTTTCATTTCCGGTAGTTACAGTTTGTCAGCACCATGCCTGCTATTTTAATTTTTTTTTTACAAGAAAGTCGCACACTGATGACTCTGTGGAAATGGCGCTAGTTACTCGGGCAACATCATATTCCTCAGGAGTTTGGCTGAGGTAAGAAAATGTATGGAGGACTTTAGTACTGGCATTTGTATCAGTTGTGGGAGCAATGACTTTTATTTTGGGTTCTGGAGCATGGCTCCGTCAACAGCTACACCTTTGTAGTTTGGTGGGAAGTGGAAATAGTGGCGTAGAGGAGGAATGTGTGCTGCTGCAGGTAAGAAGGCTGGTGGATGGAGTTTTTTTGAAGCTGTGATGATGTAGCTCGATATTGTCACGGCTTCAAAAAAGTCTCAGTCAGTCAGTGTTGTCCATTTACGTGAACCAGTTCATAATAATGTTTGTTACATTTTGCTATTTTTTTGACAGGTCTTGGGAATGGGATAGGTATATATGCAGACTCACATCAAGGCATGTGGAGGGGGTGCTGCCACAGGTTCAGACCAGTTGTGGTGGCAAATTAGGCAATGAGAGGATGTTCAGACGTGGTGTGCCAGTCTGCCAGGTGGTTCCCCTCTGCTATCCAATGCCATGTTTCCTTTGTGTGTGTAGAACTCTCTGTATGATTTTGTTTTCAGGTCTGTCTGTTGAAGGCTCTACAGATGCTGCTGCTGAGATCCTGATGTATTCTGCCAGCCCTGTGGCTTTATGGTGTGCCCATTGCAAGTGCCAAGGTAAGCAGTGTATTGAATTGTGGTTTATTATTAATCTTCTTCAAGCACTGGCTTCATTAGCTCAGTTATGTGTCTTTCACTGCAGTATATGGTCCAGTAACTTGCCATCCGGGGAGAGCTGGAGTAGGTGTGTCTAAGGAGAATACACACAGTCTGTGGTAAAATAACAGTGCTGGGTAAGCTGCTTTTCTGCTTCCTCCATTCCCCCTCTTCTCTCCACCTCTCCTCTTCCCTTTCTCTTGAGTCCCTGCCTGGGAGGACTCCAGCAAAAGTATCTTTCTGCCTCCTCCTGTCCCTGTCAATCCCCATCCTGACCCTCTTTTCTGTCTCCCTTCTGCTTGTTTATTTCTTTTTTATTTATTGAAAAGTTTAACCAGGAAGGTGCACTGATCAACAAGTTGCTCATCTCCCAGTGTGACCTGGGGGAAGGGGTACACAGAGAATGAAACAGTAATACAGTCACGGTGCATAAGACAAAAGTTACATATGTAGGAAAAAATATTTGGCAATAACAATTGACTATTTAGTGACAAGGGTGGGGAAACAAGGGAACAACACAGTCAGTAACCAAAAACATAAAATAAGTAGCTGGTAGTGGGATAGCTTTGGTGTAGGAAGAACTGAGTAAATACAGGTAGGGGGGATAGGTACTATGGGGGGAAAAGTACTTATAAGTGGATAGGTATAGTCAAATTCGTAAAGTGCCAAGTGAAGAGGTAGGTTAGGCAAGATTTGAACAAGTGACGTTTATGGGATTTGGAGGGGAGAGGGGGATCAAGGGGAGGGGGATGCTGAGCCCACTGTGGGGCCCCTCCAGGATGCTGAGAACCCTGCAAGAGTGAAGGCAAGGCAGTGAGAGAAGAAGGGGAAAGTAGTAGTCATGTCAGGTGGAGAGAGGAGTTTGGCAGGATGGCATCAAGTCTCAGAGGCAGAAAGGAAGGGGGATGAAAGGAGGGAGAGAAAGGGATAAGGAGGGCCAAGCCCAACAGGGACCTCATCAAGATGCAGAAAAACCTGCTGGGGGCAAGAAGGGAGGCTGCAAAGAATGGGGTGAAAGGAAAGGTTGGCTACAAGAGACAGAGTTGTAAAGGCAGGAAGAAAGGGAGGAGGAGGAGGAGGGGAAAGGAGAGTCAAGCCCACAGGGACCCCTTCAGGATGCTGAGAACCTTGCAAGGGGGCTGGGGAGACTGCAAGGATGGGGTGAGGGAAAGATGAGCTACAATAGAAGGGGGAAGGAATGGCAGAAAAGTGGGTAGTTACAGGTAAGGGCTGATACCATGCATAAACAAGGGTGTAGTTATGGAGGATCATGACAGGAGCTGCTTGATGAGAGATGATTGTGTAGGGTAGAGCTGAGGGAGCAGGAAGAGTAATGGATTTCAGGGGTGAGGGAGTTCCAAACTTTGGGGAAGTGGTGTGAGAAGCCAGACTGACCAATGATGGTGGAGTGCCTACAGATTACCAAAGTACATGAGTCGGTGGATCTAAAGAAATGAGTGGGAGGGGGAAGGGTGGTGAAAGAGGAAGAGAGGTAGTTGGGGAGTACCCCTAGCCAGTGTTTGGAAATGAGCTTAGTGCAGTGGGACAGGTATTTCTATTTGTGAGTGAGGGGAGGGACAATGCACGGCAGAGATCGCAGTGGTGGATGCGAGATGGAGCATCTAGGGCAAAGTGACAGAAACAGTGGACTAGGATGTCCAGTCTAGTCAGGGAGGATTTGGGAGCAGCACCACACACTGCATTGCAGTAGTTGAAGTCGAAGATGGGGAGGATCATCTTCTGAACAAATTCATGCCTAGCTGAAGGAGGGATGCAACTATGGTTCCTGAACAGGGCACCAAGTTTGGGATACAGTTTTTTTCAGGATGGCATTGATATGTCCAGAGAAGCTGAAATGTTGGTCCAGCCAAACCCCAAGGTATCTGAAGAAGGAAGTATCCTCTAAAATAGTCTCATCCAGGGCGTGGAAAGAGGGAAAGTTGGGGAGCCTGTAGAGTCTCTGCCTAGTGCCAAAGGTCATGGACAAAGTCATCTTAGTGTTGAGGAAGAGGAGATGGTTAACAAACTAGAGCTGAACTTGGTTGAAACCATGCTGCAAGCTGGTTGTTACCTCAGCAGGACTTGAGCCACATGCATACAAAACCATATCATCAGCATACTGTTGATGCAGGAGAAAGGGGAACAGACTGAAATTAGGTCTTTTAGGAAAATAGAGAATAATAGGGGACCAAGTACCAAGCCCTGTGGGACTTCAGTGGTGATCAGGAGGTGGGCGGTGATGCCTGAGATCATGACTGATTGAGTTCTTCAAGTGAGGTAGGCCCTGAACCAGTTTTTGGCACAGGATCAGAGGCCTGCTGTTGAAAAAGAGTCAGGAGAAGGGTGTGGGAGACAGTGCTGAAAACTTTGGCAAAGTCGACAAAAATGGCTGAAGTTAAAAGGCCTTTGTTCATTCCTGAGAGGATGGAGTCAGTAAGCCTCAGCATGGAGTTGGTAGTGGACTGTTTTTTTCCCGAAACCAGATTGAAACGGGGTGAAAGAGGAGGAATCAGATAGGTAGGAGGTAAGTTCAGAATTTTGAAGGGATATTTATGTTTGTGAGGAAAGCTGATTTGAAGTATTCAGACTTTGCTAATCTTGATGCCTTGGTGCAAGCATTTCAGAGCATACGATATGTAGCAAAGTCCCTAGGGGGACTGGATTGACTTATAAAGCTTTCAGGCATGATCTCTTGCCCTGAGGCAGGCCAGAAGTTCCAGAGTTATCCATGGAAGATGATTGTCCCTAACTCTGGGTGATTTGAGATGGGCAACATTATCCCAAGTACATAGGAATATACCTTTGAAAAAAGTGAGGGCCATGTCAGCCGAGGAAAAGGAAGTTAGCGGAGACCAGTCAGAGAGGGTGAGGTAGTGCAGTAGAGGTTCAAGGTTCAGTGAGTTAAAAGAGTGTAGTTGAAGGGTTTTATACAGGGATTTAGACCTTTGTACTTTCCGGACTAAGAGGATTGGATTATGGTCCCTGAAAGTGTCAGGAAGGATACCAGATTTGGTTATTCTGTTAGGGTGGGAGATGAGCAGAGCCGGCCTTAGGGGGTTGCGAACTGTGCATTCACACAGGGCCTCAAGAGCAGAGGGGCCTCCAAAAAACTTAGCTGTCCAGTTGGCCTCCTTCTTTCTGGTCCTGAATGCTCTAATTTACGTAAAGTGCAAAAATGGCACAAAACTAGTTAAAAATGAAGCTACAGGGAGGCCATGATTGGAATGAGGATGTTCCTTGGGGGCTTTGTGACTTCTGATATGGGGCCCCAGCAAGGAGGTTTGCACAGGGCCCTGGAATAGCTAGGGTCAGCACTGGAGGTGAATGCCCAGTTGAGCAGGGAATTATTTAGTGTCCTGTGGTTTGGGCGGGTGGGCTGTAAGATCAGCTGGGTGAAGTTAAGGGATCATATATCATTACGTGTTTTGGCAGATTTTGATGACAGCCAATTTAAATTAAAATCACCCAAGACGTATCAATCAATCATTCAATCAAAATCTTTTTTTTACCAGGTGAACATCATTGAGCAATGCTCATTTTCAAGATGGACCTGGGCAGAACATATAAACATAAATTACACTGGATAAAAGCAATGGGTAAAATAGCATAGGATTTCAGAGACTAAGTGATACAATCAGCAGGAGGAGACAAGATATTTACAGCATATAAACATTTCATTGGTCAATGCCAGACTGAATGGTGCAATCAGCAGGACTAGACATAATATTTACAGTGTATAAACATTACATTGGTCAATGCTAGACTAAACGATACATTCAGCAGGACCAGACATACTATTTACAGTGTATAGCCATTTCAGAGCCAGTGTGCTGGTTGAGATAGCTATGCTTAAGTATAAGCATACAAATCTAAAGCTAACAGAGGAGGGAGGAGGGAAGATGGTACAACACCGGAGGTTGGGATGGTGACTGGTGGAGGAAAAATAGTGCAAAAAAAAGGTATGGAGAGGAGGTGCCAGAAGTGAGGAGGCATAGAAGCCTATAAAAAATTCTGAGACACTAGGGCAAATTTTTAAAGCATGAGCTAGGCAGGGGTACCAGAGGGGAAAGGAAGTTGAGAAGCCTAAAGTGCTGGTTCAGAAGATCAGGTTATCGGAGCACATTACTGATAGGTAACTGAAGGTGAGGGCCCAGGTAGTACTATGGTCTTGGAGAGAGATTCAGTGCTAAGCACGTAAGCCAAGTTTGGAAGGAGATCAATCATTGAGTGGATAGAGAATACTGGTAAGTGTTAGGGGTGTGGGAGGGGAAGATAGAAAGGCGTATAACCAGCATTTTGACCCCAGTTCACCATAGCAGGAACAGGATTACAGGTTCAATGATAACAATTGCAGGATTCATTGAAGAATAAAGCATAGCTTGTTTTGAAAGCAGCCGCTGACAAAGGGTAGACCAGTTTCAAGGATTTTTGTATCGTATTCCATTATAGGGGGAGCATATACTGTAACTTATTGAATCCCTACCAAAGCAAGATCTCACCTTGGGTACAAATAACTAAATATAGGAGGTGCTTCTTAATGATTTATATAATTCTCCAAATTATGAAAGGGGCTAGATGGAGCTGACTAGGTCAAGTGCAATAATTGGCTGGATGTTTGGGCGGCAGTAGACACTGGCTATGAAGATAGGGAGAGTGAAGGTCAGGGTCACTTGTATGGCTAGAGCATCATGGGTCACTGGAAGGGAGGTTAAGTATATAGTAGAAAACTGGAGTGAGGTGAGCATATACATGGCAATGTCACTACCTCTACCTACCCGGTCTTGTCTTAGGATAGAGTAGCCTGGGATGGAGACCAAGTGGTACAAAATCATGTCCTTTAGCCAGGTTTCTATAATGATGAGTATATCAGGCTTTAAGATAAATGCCATGGTTTGGAGGAGGTCAGTTTTTAGCTGAATGCTTCAGATGTTTAGGTGAAGGAGCTTGAGTTATTTGGGGAGAGTAGAGGGGGAGAAGGAGGGTGAGACAATAGCTGAAGGGAGGACCGATATGGAGGGAGTGCAATAGGACCAGGGTTGGTGTGGATGTTCACCGAGGAAGGTAAGAGAAGGGCAATAATCAGGAAATTAATTTTATGGCTCTTATGAGTGGAGGATGAGGAAACCTTGGGCCTGGAGGAGTAGTGAGGGGTAGAGAAGGAGAACATTAGATGAAGAAAGGCAAGATTAGCTGACACAGAGGTCAGGGAAGCATGGGGGGGAGTGACTGTGAAGATGAAAATAGGGGACTGAAAATAAGAGGTAGGGATTGGAGTGGGTCTGTCAGGTCCCTGTGGGTAGTGTGCAAGAGGGGGTGGTAAGGAGAGGGTTAGCAGCAGTAAGAGGGGGAACGTGGAGAGACAGAGATGTATTATCAGAGAAGAAGGGGATTAGATCAATCTGGAAATAATAGAAAGGAAGACTGAGTAAGGAAGTTAAAGATGGCTGTGAGAGCGAAGGGGGAAGGAATAAAGGCAATGGATTAAGGCAGTCCACAAGAGGGAACTGAGGAGGATTGGCTTAGGTAAAATTGACCTGCTAATATCCAGTGTTACCAAATTACCAAAGAAGGGACCTGTGAGGCCCACAAAGCTTGTGTATAATTCCATCTTTGTACAAGACACTTGTTGGTCCAACAAAAGGTATCAAACCTTACATCATCCCTCTAATGTATGACGAATATAACCAGAAGAGGGGAAAGTAGGTACTTAGTTATTCACAAGGGAGGTGGGTCACCTAGTCACAGGGCTATAAATATAAATGCTCAGATAGGGTGGGCGGGTGCATTGATGGTGGGGAGCTGGCACATAGCGCCGGTGGGGAACAAACTAGCTGCTATAGATTGCTTCTGAAGCAGAAGCAGCAATCAGATATACAGAAAAAACATCAGAAAAAGCACCAGAAATCAAGTTTAAAGCTAGAGCTAAACAGTCCAATAGGAGACCGTCCGGTGCTGGTATCCACCAATGGACACACCGGAGAAAGCATAGGCAGCCAATCGGATAGTGGGGTTTCAAAACCTTATAGTCCCTGAGCGCTGTAGCATACCTGGTAAGCTAGAGAGGGCAGGTGGGTCTTTGCAGGAGGTTGTGGCAGACCAAGGTGGATCCTGGTGCTGCAGCAGGAACTGCAGAGCCAACTCATGGTTGACCTGAGTAGAGAAAGGGGGGAGATGTTTAGAGCAGGCAGTGAAATAGTGGAGCAGAACAATGGAGAGGCAGAGTTGGGGCAGGGATGCTGTTTAGGTAATAAGTGAAGGAGTGAGTGTGAATATGGGAGTGGAGGAGAGGATATGTGAGGTAGGAGTTGCCACAGGGGGTCCGGCTGTGAAAGCAACTGGAGGGGGGCACAGCCAAGAGGAGTAGAGATAGAAGTAAGAACAGGAGTTAAGACAGTCAGCGCTTCAGGTGGACACCAGAAAGGGAAGAGGCAGATGGTTAAAACAGCACAGTAAGCATAGACAGTAGAAAATTACTAGACACTTTAGACACAGGCTCAGAATTAAATTACAAATTCTTAGACTTCTAAGTAGCTTAAACTTTTTGTATGGAATTAAACTGAAGTTAGCAGAACTGCAGTTGAAATTAATCTCACAGTAGAGCAGTAAAACAATTTAACAGTTAATATTAGCTTAGGCTCACTATAGCATCAATTTCTAAACTGAGGCATTAGGCTGCTAAATCTCACAAACTAGCTGCTATGGGTTGCTTCTGAAGCAGATGTGGCAGTCAGAATTAGAGAAAAAGTACCAGAAATCAAGTTTAAAGCAGGCGATAAACAGTCCAATAGGAGAACATCTAGTGCTGGTATCCACCAATAGATACACTGGAGAAAGCATAGGCAGCCAATCGGATAGCAGGGTTTTAAAATCTCATGGTGCCCGAGCTCCGTAGCATACCTAGCAGGCTGGAGAGAGCAGGTGGGTCTTTGGCAGGAGGTTGCACCTGACCAGGGTAGATCCTGGTGCTGCAGCAGGAATGGTAGAGTCTGCTCAAAGCTGACCTGAACTGAGAAAGTTTAGCGCAGGCAGAGAAATAGTGGAGCAGAACAATGGAGAGGCAGAGTTGGGGGTGGGGATGCTGTTTAGGTAATTGGTGTAGGAGTAAGTGTGAATAAGGGGCATTTAGGAGAGCATGTGAGAGGGAGGAGTCATTACAGGGGTACGATGCCAAAAGGAACCAGGAGGAGGCAAAGTCAAGAGATGTAGGGATTGGAGTAAGAACATGAGTTAAGACAGGTGGCACTTCAGGCTGACACAAGAAAGGGAAGAGGCAGAGGGTTAAAACAGCACAGCAAGCATACAGTAGCTAGCAGAAAATTATCAGACACAATTTAAATATAAGTTCAGAATTAAATGAAAAATTCTTAGTCAAACTTCTAAGTAGCTCAAACTTTTTGTAAGGAATTAAACTGAAGTTAGCAGAATGGCAGTTTAAATTAAACACATAGTAGAGTAGTGAAAGAGAATCTTAATATTAGCTTAGACTCACTATAATAGGCAATTTCTAAACTGAGATACAGTATTTGGCTGCTAAATTTCACAAACTAGCTGCTACGGGTTGCTTCGGAAGCAGAAGCAGCAGTCAGAATTACCGAAAAAGTGCCAGAAATAAAGTTTAAAGCTAGAGCTAAACTGTCCAATAGGACAGTGGCCAGTGCTGGTATCTACCAATGGACACTTTGGAGAAAGCTTAGGTGACCAATTGGATAGTGGGGTTTCAAAACCTTATGGTCCCCAAGCTCCTTAGTGTACCTGGCAGGCTGGAGAGGGCAAGTGGGTCTTTGCAGGAGGTTGCAGCCAACCAGGGTGGATCCTGATGCCACAGCAGGAACGGCTGAGCCCACACAGGGCTGACATGGCAGGCTGGAGAGAACAGGCTGATCTTTGCAAGAGGTTGTGGCTGACTGGGGTAGATCCCAGCACTGAAGCAGGAATGGTGGAACCTGCTCAGGGTTGAACTGGCAGGCTGAAGAGGGTAGGCGAGTCTTTGCAGGAGGTTGTGACCAACCGGGGTGGATCCTGGTACCACAGCAGGAATGACAGAACCCACTCAGGACTGACCTGGCAGGCTGGAGAGGGCAGGTGGGTCTTTGCAGAAGGTTGTGGCCAACCAGGATGGATCCCAGCTCTGCAGCAGGAATAACAAAGCCCACTCAGGGCTGACCTTGCAGGCTGGAGAGGGCAGACGGGTCTATGCAGGAGGTTGCAGCCGACCGGGGTAGATCCTGGTGCTGCAGCAGGAATGGTAGAGTCTGCTAAAAGCTGACCTGAACGGAGAAAGTTTAGCGCAGGCAGAGAAATAGTGGAGCAGAACAATGGAGAGGCAGAGTTGGGGGTGGGGATGCTGTTTAGGTAATTGGTGTAGGAGTAAGTGTGAATAAGGGGCATTTAGGAGAGCATGTGAGAGGGAGGAGTCATCACAGGGGTACGATGCCAAAAGGAACCAGGAGGAGGCAAAGTCAAGAGATGTAGGGATAGGAGTAAGAACATGAGTTAAGACAGGACTGACCTGGCAGGCTGGAGAGGGCAGGTGAGTCTTTGCAGAAGGTTGTGGCCGACCAGGATGGATCCCAGCTCTGCAGCAAGAATAACAAAGCCCACTCAGGGCTGACCTTGCAGGCTGGAGAGGGCAGACGGGTCTATGCAGGAGGTTGTGACCAACCGCGGTGGATCCTGGTACCACAGCAGGAATGACAGAACCCACTCAGGACTGACCTGGCAGGCTAGAGAGGGCAGGTTGATCTTTGCAGGAGGTTGTGGCCAGTCAGGGTGGATACCAGTGTCGCAGCAGGAATGGCAGAGCCCGCTCAAGGCTGACCTGAGTAGAGAAAAGCTTATTACCCCAGCGACTGTAACTAAGGTACTAGGAACTACCACACCACTGGTTTGTCCCAGTAGAGCTGCAGCAGTACTGGCATCTTCCTCAAAAGTCACTGCTCACTGTGTTGTACTGTTGCAGGAGATTTTACTTGCTATTGTAGCACTCCATGCTGTTATATTGTTTCATACACGTTTTTACCACACTGCATCTACGTGTTATGTTGCCCATGTATCTACAATGTTATGTTTTGTGATTTTATTCCTGTTGCTGTCTGCTTCTCCCTTTCCCTGTATGCCACCTGGACATGAACTGCAGCACAGTGTGCTATTCCCTGTTACACATTTTTCAATAAGTAAATAAATTAGATGCATACTTCATGAAGCACTCTGTTCAAAGTGATGACATATAATTATTCTGCACAATGTGTATAGCACCCAATTGGTGCTACTGTGCATGACTGGGAACCAGTGTTTGGTCTACTGTAGACCCATGTTCAGGAAATCACAGCATTCGCTTGCTGGAGGGCTTTCCTCTGAATGTGCATATGGTATTATGATTATCCCTTGTATGGCTCATCAAGTGGCCCTTTGGGGGGTGTGACTGAAGGTATAGTTTAACTCTGTGTACAGCCACCTAATCTGTTTTGCTGTACTTGCTTCAGTAGGATACCTGAGGACATGTCTGGCAGGGCTACAACTGATTAGTGTCTACAGTTTCTAAAGCTATAAATTTGTCCCTTGCCCCAAGAACATCCAACTCAGTAAACATGTTAAATAAATGCCTTGCCAAGATCAGTGACTGGATGGTCTCTTGGCTGCGTCCAAATGCCGATAAGACGGAGGTATTGATGGTGGAGTTCAAAAGAGTGCAGGATGGGATGGCCACTAGTGCAGAGACAGGACTTGTTCTGGGACCTGTCCCATTGAAAACCTCCTCTGAAGTGCCGAATCTTGGTGTCATCCTGGACAGGGGTTTGACAATAAAGGGACGAGTATCTTACACTGTCCGCTCCTGTTTTTTCCATCTCAGGAATGTCACCAGGATAAAGCCCCCTTGTGCCACCTCTGGACCTCTCCGCCTTGATACATGCCTTGGTGACATCAAGGCTTGACCACTGTAATGCGCTCTACCTTGGGGTCATGGGAGGATCTCTGTACACTGCAGCTAGTGCAGAACACAGCCACCAGGTTACTTAAGGGGCACCCTAAATATTGTCATATTACACCGGTACTGCGTGAGCTGCACTGGCTGCTGGTCAGGTGGAGGATCCTCTTTAAGGTGGGTCTTCTCACCTGTAAGGCCCTAAACAGCCAAGGTCCTGATTACCTTGATGGACCTTCTTGCACCTGCTGTCTTGGTCCATCCATCCGCTTCTCTGGTAGGGGCCTCCTGGTGATTCCCAGGATGAGGTTAAAAAATGGCCAGTGACAGGGCTTTTACTGTCACCAGCCCTGTCCTGTGGAATTCACCACCCTTCAGAGTCAGGGAGTCCCCATCTTTGGAGGTATTCAAGGCATGTCTTAAGGCCCTCCTGTTCTCCCAGGCCTTCCCCGACTTAGCTGTTTAAGTGAGATCATTCTGTAATGGTTTTCAATCTCAGTTCCCGACCGCCTGTGCTATTAAATCTTTTAGGAAATCTTGCTTTTATTGTATAATTTTATTTTCTAACATTTATTGCTATTTATTCTGATTTATTATGCCTTTTATTGGTTATTTACTTTGTGCAGCACCCACATCCTCTGGGATTTGGCATCCTTTTAAATAAACATTGCCTTGCCTAAAACAATTGTTTATAAATTGTTATGCTCCTTTCTCCAGGTCTGTACCTTGAATTTCATCTGCTGCTGCTGCCATGATGATTTTACCCTCCTTTGTGCATGGACTATTGCAGGGACATCTCAAGAAGGTAAATAAAAGTAATTACTGCAATTGTTTTTTTTCCACAAGTGAGATCATTATTACAGAAGGCAGGGTACTGGCTGTGCTACCATAGTCTGGAAGTGGGAGTGATGTTAACTTCATGTGTACATTTTGGGGGCTTTTACAATAACAGTTTAAGAATGATGTGGGTTGTGAGGCACTATTTCTTCACTGAGAGGGTGTTGGAGAGGATCGAGGGAGCAGCTGTACGGGTGAGGGAGCTGGATGTCATTGTTCACCTAGGGACAAATGGCCTGGTTGGGAAAGGGATCAGAGCAGTACAGGAAGAGTTTGTAGAGTTGGGGAAGGGCCTTAGACATGTAACACACACGGTAACCTTTTTGGAGGTGCTGCCTGCATATGGTACGTGTGGGGCTAGGGTGCTCCACAGCAAGGGATTCAACCTCTGGTTGAAAAACTGGTGCAGAGCTCATGGATTTGGCTTCACCGGGGACTGGGGGTCCACCTGGAGTAATGCAGGCCTGTACTGGCACAACGGTCTCCATCTGTCCAAGAGGGGAACCAGGATCCTAAGTGATAGGTTTAAATGCTTCATTGGCAAGAATTTAAACTAGCCGAGGGGGGAGGCACTGGAAAGAAGCAGGGAAATTCTAGCCCCCCACAAAAAAATCAAGGTAGTTAGTGAGGTAAACACCAAGGAAGATATGTCGATAGGGAGAAGGGCAGGAGTAAATGGAGAAAACGACAAAGGAGATAAGGACAGGGATGGGGCAAAAAGGGGTAAGGTCATCAAGAAATGGAGGGTAATGAGTACCAATGCCCATAGCCTGGGCAACAAGTTCCCTGAACTGGTGGCCTAGATGGAAGAGGGATGCCTGGATATTGTGGCAGTCATAGAAACATGGTACACAGAGAACCATGACTGGGATGGTAACATACCAGGGTACACAACCTACAGGAGGGACAGGAAGGGTAGAAGAGGGGGAGGGGTAGCTTACTATGTAAGGTAAAGGATAAAATAAGTGGAACAAAAGAGTAAACAGGGAGGAGAAGAGGCACTTTGGGTCACCTTAGAGACTGGAAATGGCACCACAATCCGCACAGGGGTTGTATATAGACCCCCATCTCAGGGGGATGCAATGGACAAGGATATGATAGAAGACATCCTTAGGATGGCAGAGAAAAGGAAGATACTGTTGATGGGGAACCTGAATATGCCAGATGTTAACTGGAGCACCTTTGCTGCAGCCACATCAAAGAGCAGGGCCATGCTCAATGCCCTACAGGGGGCATGCTTCAGACAGCTAGTGTTGGAATCCACTTGGGAGGGAGCAATCTTAGACCTTGTACTCACAAATAGGGACAGTGGGATGATCTCAGATCTAGAAGTGGGTAGCCCTCTGGGAACAAGTGACCACCAAACAGTGTGGTTCACAATAAACTCAGCTGCAGGGTCAAGCCATACAAAAGAGATGGTACAGGACTTCAGGAGAGCTGACTTTGGTAAAATGGGAGAGTGCCTTAGAAAAGCACTAGCAAACAGACAAGAAGGAGGGGTGGAGCAACAATGGGGAAACATCAAAACTGCCCTCACAGAGGCAACAAGCCTTTGTGTGAAGCAAATAAACAAATCAAAATGAAAAAAAATGCCACTATGGTTCTCAAAAAAGGTGGTGGGGAAGGTTAGGGAGAAAAAGATAGCATTTAGGAAGTATAAGGAAACACTGAAGAAGCAGGACAGAGAACTGTACCAGTTAAGGCAGAAGGAAGCAGGAAAGGCAGTCAGAATAGCAAAGGCCCAAACTGAGGAAAAAATAGCCAACTCAGTTAAGAAGGGGGATAAAATGTTTTTTAGGTACATAAGGGAGCTTAAAAAAAAAGGGAGGGATAGCGAGGCTGAATAGAATGGACGGTGGGAGGGCAGAAAGGGACAGTGAAAAAGCAGGGATACTGAATGAATACTTTTGCTCAGTATTCACAAAAGAGGAGGAGGGGGAGGTACCGAATCCAATTAACAGAAGCACTCTGGATAGGGGGTCGATCTCAGTCATTTCACAGAAGAAAGGGTTCTGAAAGAACTCCTAAAACTAAAGGTGGACAAAGCAATGGGGCCTGATGGAATTCACCCCGATTTCTAAAAGAATTATGGGGAGAACTAGTGATACAACTGACTGTCCTTTTTAACAAATCATGGGAGGATGGTGTGGTACCGGAGGACTGAAGTAGGGCAGATGTGATACCCCTTTACAAAAGTGGGAGCAAGACAGAGGCAGGAAACTACAGAACTGTCAGTTTGACCTCTGTGGTAGGGAAAATTATGGAATCACTTCTGAAGGAGAGAATTGAGACCAGTGGGGCACAGGTCCCAAGGCAGCATGAAATCATGGCAGGAAGGTCATGTCAGATGAATCTAATCGATTTCTTTGACTGGGTGACCAAAGTAGTAGACTAGGGAAGGGCTCTGGACATGGCCTATCTAGACTTTAGCAAGGCATTTGACACAGTTCCACACAAAAGACTAATAAACAAATTAGCCAGCCTGGGAGTGGGTCCCAGGGTGGTAGCATGGGTAAAACATTGGCTGGACTACAGGACCCAGAAGGTAATAGTAAACGGAGTCCACTTTGAAGAAAGGGGGGTTACTAGTGGGGTACCACAGGGTTCAGTACTGGGTCCAGTCCTTTTTAATGTCTTCATAAGTGACATTGCAGAGGGACTGGAAGGAAAAGTATGCCTCTTTGTGGATGACACAAAGATCTGCAACAGTGTTGATACACAAGAAGGTGTGGAAAGGATGAGAAGGGACTTGGCAAGGTTGGAGCAATGGCCAGAAGTATGGCAGCTTGGATTCAGTGCAAAGAAGTACACAATGGGGGGGCAGTAACAACAACAAAAATGGCAAGGGATCTGGGGGTAATTATATCAGATGACCTTAAGGTTGGCAAGCAATGTAAGAAGGCAGTAGGGAGGGCTTGGGGGATACTGGGATGTATAGGGAGAGGCATCACCAGCAGAAAACAGGAAGTTGTTATCCCTCTGTACAGGTGAGACTCCATCTGGAGTACTGCATCTAGTTTTGGAGACCCCATCTCCACAAGGACATAGACAGGATGGAGGCAGTCCAGAGGGGGCAACTAAAATGGTGCAGGGTCTGCAAGAGAAGCCATATGAGGAGAGACTAAAGGAGCTTAATATGTATACCTTTGAGGAAAGGAGGGAGAGGGAGGACATGATAGAAACTTTCAAGTACCTCAGTGGAATCAACAAGGTCCAAGAGGGTAGCATCTTTCAGAAAAAGAGAGGTGCAAGAGCAAGGGAACACGATTTGAAGATAGAGGGGGGATGGCTCAGGGGCAATGTGAGGAAGTATTTTTTCACAGAGAGGGGGGGTGGATGCATGGAACCACCTTCCTGAGGAGGTTGTGGGGTCTAAAACTGTAGGAGAATTCAAGAATGCATGGGACACACATAAGGCAATTCTAGTTGGGGGGGTAGGAAGAACTAGGCTGTTGGTTATCTAGGATATGCAGCTTATCCAGTAGGTAGGGAAATGGGCAGACTAGGTGGGCCAATGTTACACTTGGGTTATGCCTCTAGCATCCCACATACACCTTGCTTACACCTCACACTGTATTCCTGGTCTACTGTACTGTGATACTGCTATTTTGCATTAACATATAGATATGGGCACCGATCATATGAGCATGAGTGCTAGGAATGTGCTTTGCTGCTAAGATATACTAATATTGATCATGCATGATTCATTATACCTCACTATAATACATTTATCTAGATTAGTTTGTATTTCATAGATATTACATATATAATCTACCTAATTACTGATATGATGACTCTGATGGATCATCAGTGATTATCGCATACTTATATTCTCATATAATTATATGTAGTGTGTGTTTTACACTCGGGCAGATATGCCACTTGTAATAGAGCCCTACCAGCAGTTCTCTTTGTCTCTAAGCAAGCTGACAGAGAGAGAAAGCCTTTGTTATGTCTTTATTTCTTATACTGTACATAATCAAGAAACGCCACGTGTTGTTTGAATCCGTCAGCATTTCTTTTGTCCAAGCTATAATGCTAATTTAAACATATTCTGTCTCACATGATACTCATTAGTAATTCTGTCTTCTAAGTTATCATCCAATGGAGAATGACTTAGGACCAATACATATTGTTTCTCATATCTGTACCTATGAGGTAATCTCTGTTGCTATGCTGTTATCTGTAGTATATAGTTGTTTACAACCTACTGTAAGTAGTTTTTAGAAGATTAGTACTCTCTGGCAGAGAGCTGGAGTGCGGGGAGAGAGCACAAGATCTTAGAGAACCTAAAATCTACAATCCTGTAGATTATGTACGTTCTTCAGGAGAGTTGTGAGAAACTCATCTCCCTTGTGATTTTCTTTGTCATATGCTTGGCGTAAGTAGTATAATAAACTTTGCTAGTACTCCTTGCTTGTTTACGAATGTTTCTTGGCAGACTCTGAGACACAAGCATCTGTATTATTATTATTATTTACCCTACACACCAAGAGTGTTTAGGCAACATAAATGTTGACCGCGAGTGGAGTCTGGATGGTTGCCAAGTTTCATTTTAATTTCCTCTGTAAATTAAAACACCGGGTGAGAAATCCCCAATAACAAGCAGCAGAAAATGTCTTATGTTTAACTTTTCGGTCGGTTGTGTTTTCCACAGTACAGACAAAACAATCTCTTGGCAGATATTCAATCTCTATGTAATCAGTTGTTTTATTTTTGTTTGTTTTTTCCTATGCTTTCTCTGTGGGAATACAGCTGCAAAGGGATCCGAACAGACAGACTGCTTTTTTGTGGATTCAAATCCTAATGGGTATATACTCATCTAGGAGTCCACATACACCAAAGGCTGCTTGTCTCCTGTCATGAACTTTGGCTGCAAACAAAGTTTTTGATCCACAGATAGCTAAGGGTTTCTTATCTTATATGACATGTCTACATATATCAGTACTGAATTGAGGCTGGATGCTTTAACATGCTTATGGTGGTTGGACTGGTTTTGCTGAGGTAGCAGAATCCAATGGCAGCCCTTTAAGGGATATCATTGCCCATTATGGGGACTTGAAAAATGGTACTAATGATCCTGAAGGATTATTAATTGCAATGTTATTTAATTGTTTTGATGCTGTTCTAAGATATCTGTTTTGGAATCTGAATACATTGCTTGCAAAATGGAGAATGCTGCTTTCAATCAGATAATTGGTCTGAAAGAGACTTCTCAAACAGAGAAGATAATTGGACTGCAGTCTGAGCCGCAGTCTGTCCATCTAGTAAAGTAGTCTCTCTTTAAAGATAGACACAGAAAAGACCTGCATGCCTTAAGAGATAATGCTGAAAAGGAAAACTTGTTATAAAAAAAGTTTTGCAAATGAATGGTGTTCTGGCTAGTAACACTGATTCCTTACATTTTGAAAACAAGAAACTTAGAGATGATAAGTCTGAAGTAATTACTGAAAGAGTTAACGTGCTGGTATTTCAACACCAGACCTTGACTGAACAACGTGATTCAGTATGTTTTCATTACAGCAGACTTGAAATGAATGTTTTAAATCTAAACTGTGACACAGCTTCTGTCGATAATAGGCATGTTTTACAAGATGGGAATGTCTTGCAATCTGAAAACAAGGCACTTTACAGTGTGCTAACTCCTGTATCTGAATTAGAATGTAGGAGTAAAAAGTCAGATATGGTGAACTTGCGCCATCAGCCAGAGGTATTGGCAGGGCATACTAATTTAATGCCAAAAGACCTTATCGCTTTTCATGTTGAAGAGTTTGGTTTTGAACACTCACAGTGTGCTGTGGGGTGGACTAGAACAAAGGCTAGCCACTTGTTTTTCTGTGATTCACAAAACTGAGAATTGTTAGAGTCTCAAAATGGTGGACACACATGTCATCAAGTTGCATCCTCTTACCATCCCCAGGATGGCAGATCATGGTCATGTGATGATGGTCATGACACAGTAACCTAAGGTGCCAATGAGGTAATTCAAAATGGCTGACCACCATATCACGGAGGTTCAATCCTGCAGTCACATTGACCTGTGATTGCTACCATAACCAAACAAAACATACCGAGTTTTTTGGCATGATTAGTAATGTTATCAGTAAAACTAGTGTTCCCGAGGGACAGAAAATTCTCATTAAAAATTATGTTGATGTACTTTTGAAAGAGGTTGATATGCAATCTGTCATGAAGTCAGTGTCTAATGCTGCAGAAGAAGCTGCTACTAGCAATGTTTATTTTATTCAAATGGTCTTGGTTAAAGAATACATTGCAGTTAATTACATGAATTGTTATGACTCTTCCCTAGGCAATTTAATATCATATTTTCCTGAGAAGACTGAACATACTGCTTTTCCAATGCAGTGCATTAATACCTTAAGCTGCAACATTAAAAACAGTGTTGCTACCATTCAGCAACATTCCAGTGAGGAAACCCACTTTACATTTGATGGGGGAGGGGACAACCCTGATTCTGAAAGCCCCGTGGCTGTGATATTTTCAGCATCACAGGCCACGTTGGGGGTGGATTACAGGTTTGATTTCTGAACCTGAGCTGACAACTGTCTCAGCACTACTTTCTTCATCCCTGATGGCTGCTGAACCACAGTTCATGGCTGGAGAACTATGTGCAACATGCACACCACTTTTTTCCTCTGTGCAAGCACCTCTGATAGTGCCAGCACTCCCTGCACATGATGCAGAACACCCTCCATCAGTGACACCTGGATCATCCCATACTATGGCTGCAATAGCAGGCACAAGCAAGGAACAGTCTGGGTTATTCCCAGTACACACTATAGCAGGCGCTACAGGCAAGAAGGTACAAGGTATCCTAATACTGATATCATTCTTTTTTCTTTTGGGATCACTGACCATGCACCATGACCCAGCATTGGTTAATCCTAACACACCTTTAGGGCATTATTTTGAAACTGCCACATCCAATAAAGCAATCTCAGCAGTTTTAGCCCAAACATACAATGGACACATCAGTCCCATTGCTTATGCATCTCAGATGCTTGTCCCAGTGGAGCTGAAATACAACCTTTGTGAAAGGAATCTTTTAGTTACATACTGGGCAGTGATATACTTTATGTACATCATTGGTATGCATCCATTGTGCTGCATTCCAGTAATTTGCCAACTAACATTCTGTTGTCAGAGTAAAAGATGACTCTGTATCCAATACCAGACTTACACACTGGTCTCTCATTTTACAGGATTATGACATCACTGTCCTTCCTATCAAAACTCCATCCTTGTTGGCCCATGGCCTACAATTTGCAGAAGAGACCCATGATTGTTCACTCCAACCCCTGACCTATCTGTCCCAGAGTCCTTTCTGACAGAACCTCAGAAAGTGTTAAACAACATCACTGTGTGTCATGTGTTGACTGATGACTCAGCCACACATACCAGCAAGGGTCAGATAGCAGGGTTTGGAGTTATTTTACATTCTGGTGATGACAGAGCATGCATGTCTAGTAATTCCATCATCGTATATGTACGATTCACAGGCAAGGTTAAAACACGCTTGGCAAATAAATTGAAAAGCAGGAAGGTGAGGAGTCTCCTAATTACTGCAAATATTTGTAATGATTTAGAGAGCTGGAAAGTCCTTGAGAAATACACAGCTAGTGCTAAGAGACGGATACAGAGTTTTTTTCCGTATGTAAATGATACCAGCACTCCATGAGAGGGTAAAGTGTTGCAGTCTGACAAAATGGCCTTGATCTAAAAGACTGCAGATACTATGTTTTTATTACAGTTTCTAATTGGGTCTGCTTCTCTCTAAACTGAATTTCTTTGGCAGAAGACAAACTACTTTTCCAGTTCTGTGATACTACCTCTGTGAAATACAGAGACTTGTTTGTGTACAATCCTAACCAGTTTAAATCCATAAGAAGGACCTTTATTTGAGGGCAGTGTATAGGTTCCTTAATAAAGGAACTGGGGAATAACTTCCAGAAATAGCTCTTATAAGAAAGTGAAAATGACATTCACCTATCCAGTGATGGCTTACTCATTTGGAACATCACTGCTATAACACTCATGAAAAGTTACGGGTAATGTCTGAACACCTGAGAGTGGATTTTATCTACTGTACCAAGTACATGATACTCCAACTGGTGGACGCCAGTGAGTCAGTAAAAACCCTAGACAAACTGAAATCCTCTTGTGACTACACATGAGAAATGATGTAGAACTCTACATTAGTAACTGTCTGATCTGTGCACAGAACAATCCTATACCAGTTAGGAAAAATGCATTGTTACCCAGAGGCAATAGAGCCCCTGGAACAACATCTGGATTGACTACATTGGCCTTATGCCAACCGCTAAGAACAACTAGTTTGAACTAGTGATCATCGACCTATTTTCCAAACAGTTTAAAGCTATCCCAAAACAGAACAACACAGTCAAAGTGACTGCACATGTCTTGGTAAACCAGCTATTTACCAGGTAGAGTTTTACCCCTAAATGTAAATTCTGATTACAGGGATACGGCTTCATAGTGAAAGTAATGCAGGAAATTCTGGATTTTCTTATGGGTAAAGCAAAAGTTTTATATCCCTTACCACCCACAGCCATCAGGACAGGTTGAATGGGTTAACAGGCAGATCAAAGTTATGTTATCCAAACTTGCTCAGAAAAACCCAAAAGGACTGGAATTCATTATTGCCTTTACTCCTTATGGCAATAAGAGGGACGCCCTCTGCAAATACACAGCATACCCCAATTTTTAAATCATGGCCGGATGGTTCATGAGACTCCCGGAACATTTACTTCTGGTCCTGTGTACTGCAACTGCTGATGGAGCATCAGTAGATAAATATGTTAAATATCTCAAACAAGACATCCAAAAGGTACACTTGGTTGCTGCACAATGTATGGGCAAGGCCCAACAGCAGGCCCTATCCCATTGTAAACAAATGGAGTCCAGCAGTCTACCAAGTTAAACTGTCTCACTATAACTGTCATTGATAAATAGCTATATGCCAATCAAATGAACCTGTTTAAAGGAGATTAAATTACTTTTCTATACCCCAGTGGGAGGAATAGTAGTAAACTAACTATATTTTTCTTTTGTCTTTCCTTTTAGGTTCCAGAGAGAGGGAGATAGAGAGATTATTGCTTTTATGGTTATTATTCTTTTTAAAAATATGAGTCTTCTTACAAGCCCAAACTGCACATTTTATTGCAGATAAGAACGAGTGACCTAAACCTAAACAGATTGTTGAGGCAGAATACCTCGCAAGCCCACATGATTTAATTGCATCTGTTGAATTCATACTAAGGTTCTAAAAGACATGTTCATTGTCCAGAAGGGTAGTGAGGCCCTACTGAATATTATGATCATTGCTTTGGATCAATTCTAGCAGCTAGACTTGGTCTCTTCTCCTGTTTATATTTTATTGATAATTCAGTGGAATCAACAAAGTCCAAGAGGGTAGCATCATTCAGAAAATGAGATGTGCAAGAACAAAGGGACACAATTTGAAGGTAGAGGGGGGATGGCTCAGGGGCAATGTGAGGAAGTATTTTTTCACAGAGAGGGTGGTGGATGCATGGAACAGCCTTCCTGAGGAGGTTATGGAGTCTAAAACAATGAGAGAATTCAAGAATGCATGGGACAGACATAAAGTAATTTTTGTTGGGGGGTAGGAAGAAATAGGCTGTTGGTTAAATAGGATCTGCAGCTTATCCTCTAGGTAGGGAAATGGGCAGACTAGGTGGGCCAAGCTGTCCTTATCTGCTGTTAAAGTCTATGTTTCTATGTTTCTATGTAGGAATTTTGCATCCAAAATGTATATGGTAATAACAGCCATTAGACCTTAAGGCTTTTAACCTATGATGCCCCATAATTTGTGACACTTAATACTGAGTGCTCAAAACAGAACCCTGGCCCAACCAGTGGTCTAATAGCCACTTCTCAACCAGATACCCTAGTTAATAATTTGCAGCTCATGCACTTCCAAGTGATTTTAAAGTTCACCCTTTAGAACTTGGAATGATTTATTATATGTTTCACAATAAACATTTCCATTTTTTTCTCTCTTTTCATAATAATGTGATTGGATACCCTGGCAGCATACCAGGTATTCATTAATGACTCCCTATACAGGGACTAATACCACCACACATACACACACTTAGGATTTTCACATCCTGACTGCTAGTGGTACATCCTATGACTGTAAACCTACCCAAATGCATTAGGCATTTTGTTTTTGTTTTGTTTTGTTCTTTTTTAAAATAAAAACAGGTTTAGACTCAGGCCTACTTGGCTCTGACACATCCATTTAAAATAGGGCTGATATAACCATTATTCATACATATGTTAAAGGTTCATGATAGTATGAAATATAGTATCATTGTGCTCATTAAAAACAATATATATATTTACAATATTAAGGATATTGTGAAGGGGTTTGACCTGACAAATGTTCATGTTAATGAATTATTTTCTGATCACATTAAGGAAGCAGATGAACATCACATAACTAGGAAAGTCCTTTGAACTATCTACAGCTATTATGTTCTTACAACCCTTTGGTTATCTCTTCCGGGATCTGGTATTAGGACATATCCTTGATCTCATACATGACAGACTAATGGGTCAGTGGCATTGCCACATTTTGCACTTTTATTGCATGTGTTAACAAATGTTTATTTGAATCTAGCACTATTCCCTTGTCAATGGCAAGGAACCTTGCATATGTCACCACACACACCAGTATTGCTCCATGTTTTGAAACTTATTCCTGCACAATCCAGGAAGCCATGTTTGTGACTCTCACAGTGTCATTGTCGCATCTTCATCTGGCAACATCCATCTCTGATCATCTGGCAACTGTCCATTCTATTGGTCATTTTGATGGGAACTTTTATTGTGAAAGGTTAAAACTACCTCCTTTCCTTGTTTACCATGAGGTCTTGGAATTGTGACTGACTCTTAACAGTAAACGTGCTACCTCAAAGGAACATTGCCTTTTATGCAGATGTGACATCATCCAACTTGTATTACCAACTTGTGAATATTGGCCTAATAATTGTAATTAGGCTTCCACTTGTGAAATTTCAAATAAACTGTATTTGGTCCAGCCAATTAAGATTCTACAATCAAGCTCATTGTTATGCATTCTATGAAGCTAGTCTGGGGTGGGGGCAATCCCCTAACTCAGCAAGAAGACTCTTCTTCATTTGATCTACAATCAAGAAATTAATTTTCTTAACTGCTCGTTTTCCAAGCCTGGTTGGCACCTCATACAAACTTAGTACTGTCATAAACTTTTACACTTTGTGCAGCCATGTGATCATCTTCAACTGAACACTGTTGCTATTCCATTGTGAAACTCAATGTGCAATGTAATGCACACCCCACTGAGGCCTCTGTAAATACTGCTGCCTCCTGAACATTTGGCTCAACCTTTGGAAAATCTGAATGCATCGACTATTTTTATTTTTATTTTACTGAAATCTAGGATTACAAATACCTTTGAACAGGAACTGCTTGTTTACAAAGGTTCCATGTCAAAGGAATGGGGGGTATACATACATACAAAGGTCAACATAATAATACATAGTTACACAATAAAAAGAAGTAAGAGACTGAGGCTTAGGAAAATCCAGTAATTCAAAATGTGCCAAATGTTAGGTAGCATGACATACCAGCCAAGGGCAATCTTAGAAATAAGCACTGCAGGTGAGAGGAAGGGTATGCAGGCAGGAAGGCCATTGTCGGAGGGTAGAGGGTGAGGCTAAGAGCTTTAAAGGGAGGGAGGGATAAAGTCAGGAAATGCCCATGGGAGGAAAGGGAGAGGGGGCAAGGGGGTAGGCAGGTAGAAGGGGGCAAGGGGGGGAGAGGTAGATGTCAAGACTGAAGTGGAGGGCAGTGAGCGGTGGGCCCCTGATTAGGCAAGGCAGTCACAACGACTAGTTGAAATAAGATGAAGTTGGAGTTGTCTCTTAAAAGGGCCAAGAGCACCTGCAATAAGAGTTTCTTTGTTGAGAGTATTGTACCACTGTGGTGCTCTGTGGGTAAAGGCCCTCTGGCCCATGGTAGTCTGGCATCTGGGGACAAGGAAGGTTAGTTGTTGTGAACTTCTAGTTCGCTGGGTGCTGTGGTGGTCAATGAGGAGCTTTTCAATGCCTGGAGGCATGACTCAGAGGAGGACTTTTTTGCTAAGAGGCAGGTTTGATACTGTATCTGGCTGATGAGAGGAAGCCATCCTGCCCGAGTGTACAGGTCACAAGTGTGTGTAAGTCGGTCAGCCCCAGTTAGCAGTCTGCATGCTTTGTTGAGTGCAACTGTAATTATTCGGAGGGCAGAGGCAGAGGCAGATCCATAAATTGCTAGCCCGTAATCAATAATGGAGGTGACAGAGCTGTTGATAGCCAACCAGAGAGTGTCAGGAGTCATGCAGTGTTGGTCCCTGTAGAGCAGGCCTATACAGATGTTGGTGGCTTTGGCGACAGAATCTATGTGCCGATGGTAGGAGAGTGAGCTGTCTAATGTGACACCTAGGTATTTAAAATCAGGAATGTGTTCAAGTAAGGTCCCTGTTTGGTTTAGGATGGTGAGGTCACGGGATTTGTACTTGCTCCTAGCATTATAGAAGGTCATAACCTTTGTTTTTCTGTAGTTCATGACCAGTTTGTGTGACTTGAACCATTCTTCGATGCATATGAATTCAAGCTGTAATTGTTTCTCGAGGAGCTCTGCGTTTAGGTGGTTGGTGAACATGACTGCATCGTCAGCATAGAGCAGTAATTTCTGGTGGCAGACACTGGGAAGGTCATTGAGGAAGAGGCTGAAGAGTAGTGGCCCAGGATGGACCCCTGTGGGACCCCTGAAAGGACTGTCTTTTCTTCCGAAGTGACACCGGCAATCCTAACCCGCTGGACCTTCTCCCCAAGGTAGCTTGAAAACCAGAGCAGCGAATATAATTTATGAATCTTCATCTAACACTTGAAGAAACCTTGGATTTATCCCTGGAACTGTTCGTAGTTTATGCGTTGTGGACATTGACATTTTGTATCCTTTTCAACTTATCAACTGAAAAACGCCATCCTACAGGTGGTATATTCTGCTGATGTAGAACATTGTGTGGTGACCAACAATACATTCTTCTGATGTGGACTAAAAGTTATGCAATGTGAACATTTCTAACTTCTATTTTTAGTCCCTAAACAGGTAATAGGTTATATGGTATTCACACCTGTTCCCATCCTGGAACCAAATCTCATTAAGTCTAGTCCTGACTATCTTGATGCTCTATCTTGATTTTTACTTATTTTCAATAGCCATACAGGCAACTTAAGTTTGACTCTTCAATTTCTTCACAATAGGACAGATACAAACCTGATACATATCAGTATTTACTGATTGTTTGGATATTGGAAAACCACATTGTGAAGTTGTATTCCAAATATTTATAGCAAAACAAGGTTTACTAACATTTTCCCTTATATCTACATTTTGTTGTTTAAGGAAAACCCTGAAACACTACTGTGATCAGTTAATTTCCTCTATCAGGCTCATGCCTTGGGTCTGTAGATGAATGGTGCCTAACCACCGTATTTTTCTTGTGTTGCCACTTTTGCAATTAGGGCAACAAAGTGGGGACTGTTACACCTGGGTTATGCCCCTAGTGTCCCACATACACCTCACATATACCTCAGACTGTATTCCTGGTCTGCTGTACTGTGATACTGCTATTTTGCACTAACATATAGATATGGGCACCGATCATATAAGCATGAGTGCTAGGAATGCGCTTTGCTGCTAAGATATGCTAATATTAATCATGTATGATTCATTATACCTCACTATAATACATTTATCTAGATTAGTTTGTCTTTATATAATCTATCTAATTACTGATATGATGACTCTGAGGGATCATCAGTAATTATTGTATTCTTATATTCTCATATAATTATATGTAGTGTGTGTTTTACACTCAGGCAGATATGCCACATGTAATAGAGCCCTGTCAGCAGTTCTCTTTGTCTCTAAGCAAGCTGATAGAGGAGAAAGCCCTTGTTACTTCTTTATGCCTTATACTGTACATAAGCAAGAAATGCCACATGTAGTTTGACACCTTTACAAGTCTTTCAGGTGAATTACATGGAATGGTGTTTCTGAAGTTGCATTCCTATAAATATAAAAAGCAACAGCAGTGGGAGCCAGCACCTGCTTGTTTTTACATTGTACATTGAACATGATGCAGAATTGAGGGATTCACAAACATTAGATAATTAATTTATCAAACATGACTTGAGCAACATCAGAATACATGATTGTGTAAGGTAGCAACAGCAGCAAGCTGTACACTGCTAGCCTGCTGTGTCCTGCAGACAGCAGACCTAGTTTTTGATTGCCATGACCTTCCATTCAATACTGTGAGATCCTGTTAAGTCACTACACTTGCCCCCCCCAGTGCTTCCTGATTACCCCCATAAATGGGCCTTGTGTCAAGTGGGCCTTACCTACTTACCAACAAATAAGAACAACAAAAAATACGAAACAAAATTAAAAAGAAATAAATAAAACAACAATACAGAAATTATTTACAATTGCTATTCCTTTTTCTGTCTTCTTTGACATGATAAATCATGGTATTTGTGGAGTATGGATTCACTAAAATCATTACAAAGTGGTGTATCTAGGGTCAGGGTTTGGAGTGTGGTTTATTAATATCCTGTTTCAAACAACATGAAGTCTTGCTGTATTCTGACAATATACAGTTATTCCCAGCACTTGAAAGATTTAACTCTATGCAGTAGCATAGAACGTTGAGCTTGAGCTTGGGTTTCAAACCTCTGTCTCTGGTACATCTCAGTATAACTGTCAGAATCTCTACTCCGTCTAACTGAGAAGTCACTCCGGAGATCTCCCGTCACTTCTGTGCACTACAAGTAAATATTTGTCGGTTTCTTCATTATTTTTTCAGTGTTGAATCTCTATTGTACAGATAGTGTAAGTAGGTAGATAGTGAATTAAAATTGTGAAGAAATTATTTTTGTTCGGTTTCCAATCGGTAAGTCCGGCTGGGAACTGAAATCATTCTGTGAATTCATATTTTTGAACTTATTTGAATTTCTCTTGAGGGTTCCGGTTCATATCAGTTTAAAAAAAATGAAGTTTTGTTCATTTTTTTCCACAGCCCGTGACATGATTGATAACCGATAGGACAGTGTTACCTAGCTTAAAAGCTATTCAGGGTAACTTTTTTTCCAGAGAAAGGCCATGTCTGAGAAACCCAAGAAGAACACCGGACCGACTGGGTTTCAACACTGTACCAAGTGTGGGGACGCTTTTGCTAAAGCTGATCCCCACCTCATATGTGTGTATTGTCTGGGGTTTGACCACCTCAAAAACAGACTGTCAAATTTGTAAAAACTTTCCTAAAGCCACTTTAGAAAAAAGGTAAAATAGTCTGAAGAAAAGGGAGGCCAAGAAGTCCACTGATCTGGATGGCCAGTCCGATTCGGTTTCGGCCGAACCTGAGGTGGTGCCTGCTGACACAGGCGATACCCCCTCAGGCAAAAGAAGATCCGATTCTGAGGGATGGGTTCCACTGAAGAAGAGAAAGAAGTCAGCCAGTTTAGATCAGGCACTGCAAACACCAACTGCTGAAGACATAGCTAAAGCAATAAGCATAGTCCAATCGCTTCACCCAGTTCCATCCGAACTGACACCTTCATGAAAGTGATCAGTTTAAATGGTTCTGACTCCATCAGAATTTGATCCAGAGTCTTTTTTATGAGGAATGGGAGGGAGATGAAGATTTCCCAGAGGAGAAAGAAGATGAGGATCTTTTTGTAGGCCTAGATGAGCCTGTTGAACTGGACATCTCCCCAGACAGGCCTACCGGTGTCTCTCCTCCCAGACTTTCTGAGTCCCCTTCCCACTTCATGTTTTACAAGAAAGTGGCTGACACTCCTCTCCAGATATTGGTTGTGGAAGATGCTGAAGAGACAGAAGAACCTGATTATGTGGAAATGATGGATGTCCCAGAGTCCAAAAGGCTATCTGTCCCTTTTCACAAATCTTTGGGGAGACAGACTCGAAAGCTTTTGCAAATGCCTTCTTCCATACCCCCTGTGGACAAAAGGATGGATAGGAGGTATATGCTATCAGGTTCAGATATGGAATTTCTCTACAATTATTGCAGCCATGTTGGGGTAGTGCAGGCTACAGCCTGTGACAGGGCAAATATTCCTTTGGCTTCACATCCCCAGATATGGATTCCAGGAAGGTGGATGCCATGGCCAAAAAACAGTACTTGGCATCTTCCTTGGGACTCAGACAAGCCAATTACATGGCTTATTCAGCCAAGTACCAGAAGTCCAGGTTGGATACAGTGCTGGAACTGGCTAAGAAGGCTTCCCCCCAGCTGGCCAAAGAGCTGGAGGAGGTGGCTACTGATGGAATTGAGGCATCCAAGGTACAATTCCATGCTGCTGTGGACTACAATGATGTGGCATTAAGAGTCATGGCTACATCTGTTTCTCTTTGGTGATTTGCTTGACTCAGATGTACTAGCCTCTCACAGGATACCCAGGCTAAGGCTATGGATTTCCATGTGGTTGGTAATTCTCTGTTTGGGGAGAAGACAGAGTCTTACATGAAAAAGATGGATGAGTGTAGAACAGCCTACAGGAGTGCAGTGGCCAAGGAAAGGCAGGCCACTCCTCAGAAGCAGCAGTCTAGGGATGGCAGGGGCAGACCATTTCAAAGGCATTTTTACCAAGCCCAGGCCTCTTCTTCCCCCTTTTCAGCAGAGGGAGAGGCAGAAGGGGGATGGCTAGAGCTGCATCCTTATCTCTGCCTAAGGCTCCTGCCAAACAGGCACCCTGATGTGTCAGTTCAGGTTACCTCTCCTATTCCAGTAGGGGGGCAGGCTGGCTTATCACTTCCAGGCCTGGAAGTCTATCACTTCAGACAGTTGGGTCCTGGAAGTGGTAAGCCAGGGACTGGCTCTCAGTTTCTCAAAATTCCTCAAAATGAGGGCCAAGTCCTTTCCTCCTGCGTCAACCCCAGAAATACTTGCCCTAGAGGCAGACGTTTCCTCCCTACTACCCCTCAAAGCTATAGAGAGGGTTCCTCCACATCACAGGGGCAAAGGACTTTATTTCAGGTACTTCCTTACCCCAAAGAAGACAGGGGAGTGATGACAAATCCTAGACCTAAGATATCTAAATAAGCATATCACAAAGCCAAAATTCAGAATGGTGACTCTGGGAATAATTCTTCCCTCTCTGAGACCAGAAGACTGGCTAGCCTCCCTGGATCTCAAGGATGCCTATTTCCATAAACCTATATGTTGCTCCCACAGAAAATTCCTCAGGTTTGAGTTGCCATCAGCCCATTATCAGTTCAGAGCTATGCCATTCGGCCTGACCTCAGCTTCAAGGGTGTTCACAAAGTGTCTTGCAGTAGTGGTAGCCTTCCTCAGAAGGCAGGGCATCTCTGTCGTCCCATATCTGGACAAATGGTTAATTGTAGGCCAGTCCTTAGACCAAGTCAAGTCAGCCTTGCAGGTTACCCAGAGTCTTCTCAGCTCTGTGGAGTTCCTTCTAAATCTTTCCAAGTCAGTCCTCAAACAAGTGCAGCTCCTCACCTTCATGGGGTAGAGCTGGATACTGTTGAAGCAAAGGCCTTCCTCCCATCCTCGAGGGTAAGGGCACTGATAGAACTGGTTTCCACTTTCCGACCACTGGTGTCTCATCCAGTCAGGCATTTTCTTCAATTCCTAGGCCACATGGCAGCTTCCATGCAGTAATTCAAGGAGCAAGGTTCCAAATGAGAGACATTCAGTTCCACTTAAGAGCTTTTTGGTCCCAGAAAAGAGACTGTCTCACAAAACTGATTCCAGTGACTCAGACACTTGTCCAGGCTCTCCAGTGGTGGTTAGATCAGGACAAACTCAGGAAGGGTGTCCCATTCCTCAGTCAGACCCCTCACTGTTCTGACCACGGATGCCTCTCTCCCAGGATGGAGACCCCATCTAGGAGCCCTAACTGCACAAGGCATTTGGTCTCAGCAAGAGTCCCTCTTTCACATCAATCTTCTGGAACTCAGGGCAGTGTTTCTAGCCCTTCAGACCTTCTTGGAAACAATCAAAGACAAGGTGGTGCAGGTCAGGACTGACAACATCACCACCATGTGTTACATAAACAAACAAGGGGACACTCAGTCCATGGCCTTGTGCACAGAAGTCATGAAAATATGGTCTCTAGCTTACTCTCTTCAGGCTTCTCTGATAGCAGTGCATCTTCCAGGGAAGGACAATGTTCTGATGGATGCCTTAAGCAGGATTTCTCAAGGTCACCACAAATGGATCCTGAACCCCCAGGTACCTCAGGTAATCTTCAAGAGATGGGGCTTTCCAAAGATCGCTCTCTTTGCAGCCCCAGACAATCATCAAGTTCCCCTATTTTGCTGCAGACCCCCAGTCTTGGGGCATGTTCCTCTGGATGCTCTCCTGTTGGATTGGACATGCAGAGTTCTCTGTGCCCCCCCTTTCATATAATATTCCAAATTCTGGTCAAGATCAGGTCCCAACCCTGCACAGTAATCCTGGTGGCCCCGGATTGGGCTGGGTAACTGTGGTACCCTCTGCTTCTATCTCTAGCAGTATCACTTCTCTTGTTTCTACCCAGGAGGCATGACCTCCTGACCTCCTCTCTGGGGAGGATTTGGTATCCCAACCTTCACTCCCTCAAGCTCAAGGCTTGGCTCTTGAAGAGCTAGAGTATGTAGGGTTGCATCTCTCTCAGGGAGTAATGGATATTCTTAACGTTTCTAGAAAACCTTCTACCAGAAAAACTTATGGTTCCAAATGGAAGTGGTTCAGCATCTGGTGCTCTCTCAAAGACATACAGCCAGATATGGCAGGCATGGCTGCTGTTCTGGACTATCTGGTTCACCTCAATAGCTTAGGCCTTTGGCATGCTACCCTGAAAGTCTATTTGGCAGCTGTTTCTGCTTTTCTTTCTGCAGGGAAGGGTTCTTCCCTAGCATCTCATCCTGTTTTCAGTAAGTTCTTTAAAGGTTGGGTTCACCTAAATCCTCCCTTTAGGGAGCCTACTCCAGCTTGGGACTTGAATATCTGTATTGCACAGCTTATGCAGCCTCTCTTTGAATCTTTATCTTTTGCTGAGCTTAAGTACTTGACTTGGAAAACTATGTTCCTGGTAGCTATCACTTCTGCTAGGAGAATCAGTGAATCGCAGGCCTTGTCAGTGGATTCTGACTTCATATCCTTTCATAGGGATAAGGTAGTCCTCCAGACAAACAGGAGGTTTCTACCTAAGGTGGTTTCAGATTTTCATCTGAACCAATCTATGTCTCTGCCAGTCTTTTTCACTGATCATTCTTCCTCAGGGGGGAGAGAGGATTACACAGTTTGGATGTAAACAGGGCACTTAGTTACTACATAGAACATACAAAGGCCCACAGAAATGATACCATACAACTTTTTCTTACCTATGGTGAAGTAGGAAAAGGTAGATCTGCCACTAAGAGATCTGTTGCCAGGTGGATTGTCTCCTGTATCCAGTTCTGTTACTTAAATCTAGGAAAACAGCCACCCTCAGGCCTGAGGGCACACTCAACAAGGAGTACAACTACTTCCTTGGCAGCTGCCAGGGATATTCCCTTGGTGGAAATCTGTAAAGCAGCTACCTGTAAAACAGTTCACACATTCACCAAGCATTAATCTCTGGATATCCAGGCTAGGTGTGATGCTAGGTTTGGCACAGCAGTACTGCAGAGCCTGTTCCCAAAGTAAAGTTATCTTCCCCCTCCTCCAAGGGGGCACTGCTTGGTATTCTGCATATTGTCAGAATACAGCAAGACTTCATGTTGTTTGAAGAAAAAATTACCATAGTAATGTTTCTTCTTCTAATGGATTCTTGCTGTATTCTGACCTCCCTCGCTGCCTCCCCTCTCAGAACCTCTTTTTGGGTTGTGGGTTGGCAGGTATAGTGCTGCACCCCAGAGGTGTACCTTGTCCTCTGCCGCCAGGTGGGGTGTTTTCTTTAATTTCTGTTCAATATATAGATTATTACACTATCTACATGGTTTTCTTCTTGGGTTCTTGACTTGAGTCTTTTGGACCCAAGTTTTGTTGGCTATGACTTAAAATTTAAAGCAATTTCTTAGTTAGCTAGTTAGTTAGTATTGCTCATAAGAATCTGACAGTTACACTGAGATGTGTCCTGGTGGAGTTCTATGACAGGGTAACTACACAACTGGACAAGGGCCATGAAGTGGATGTCCTGTATCTTGACTTCAGTAAGGCATTTGACTCAGTGCCAAATGGAAGGCTGGGAAGTAAGTTCGTAGGCACAGGGGAGGGAACAAAGCTGATGAGATAGGTAGGAAACTGGCTTCAGGGAAAGCAACAGAGGGTGGTGGTGGGTGGGGAGCTCTCATACCCAAGTGTAGTGACGAGCAGTGTTCCACAGGGCTTGGTGTTGGGACCAGTGTTGTTTGGGTTATTCATTGCAGACATATCATGGGACATCAAGAGCAAGATCCATCTGTTTGCTGATGATACCAAGGTAGGAGCAGTGATGGATGACCTAGGGGGATGGCATGAGTTGCAGGATGATCTGGCACAGCTTGAAACCTGGTCAGGCACATGGCAGCTGGGGTTTAATGGCAAAAAGTGCAAGGTGCAGCATTTTGGGATGAAGAACCCAAGGAGGAGTTACCAGCTGGGGGGAGTGCAGCTAGCCCAGACAGAGGAGGAGGAGAAGTATCTGGGGCTGCTCAATACAGGGTCAATGAACAACTCGGCACAATGTAGGAAGGCAGCTGCAAAGGCCGCCAAAATGCTGGGTTGTATTGCAAGGGGTATATCCTTGAGGAGGGAGGAGGTGATTCTGCCACTGTATAGGTCATTAGTTAGACTGCACCTGGAGTACTGCATGCATTACTGGCACCCGTATCTGAAGAGGGACATTAAGTTACTGAAGGGGTGCAGTGCAGGGCAACAAAGATGGTCAAGGGGCTGGGGGGACTTATCATACGAGAGGAGGTTGAGGGAGTTGAACATGTACTCACTGGAGGATAGGAGGGATGGAGGGACATGATTGAAACCTTTAAATACATGAAAGGAATAAACAAGGCAGATACAGAGGGGCTGTTCAAAGTAAGGGAGGGGAGGGACACCAGGGGCCATGATATGGGATGCATAGGGAGAGGCATCACCAGTAGAAAACAGGAAGTTATTATCCCTCTGTACAGACAGCTGGTGAGACCCCATCTGGAGTACTGTGTGCAGTTCTGGAGACCCAATCTCCGCAAAGACATAGACAGGATGGAAGCTGTCCAGAGGAGGGCAACTAAAATGGTGCAGAGTCTGCACCGGAAGACATATGAAGAGAGAGACTTAAGGAGCTTAATATGTATAGCCTCAAGGAAAGGAGGGAGAGGGGGGACATGATAGAAACTTTCAAGTACCTCAAGGGAATCAACAAAGTCCAAGAGGGTAGCATCTTTCAAAAAAAGAGGTGTGCAAGAACAACAGGGCACAATTTGAAGATAGAGGGGTGGCTCAGAGGTAATTTAAGGAAGTATTTTTTCACAGAGAGGGTTGTGGATGCATGGAACGGCCTTCCAGAGGAGGTTGTGGAGTCAAAATCAGTGGTGGAATTCAAGCATGCATGGGACAGTCATAAGGCAATTCTGGAGGGTGGGGGTAAGAAGAAGTAGGCTGCTGGTTAACTAAGATCTGCAGCTTATCCAGTAGGTAGGGAAATGGGCAGACTGGGTGGGTGAAGCAGTCCTTATCTGCCATCAAATTCTATGTTTCTATATGAGACTGGAGGGAGGAAGGTTCAGGAGGGAGATGAGGAGACACTTTTTTACTGAGAGGGTGGTGGCTGGGTGGAATGCATTACCTGCAGAAGTGGTATCCAGTAGAACAGTGGACTGCTTCAAAATGGGATGGGATAGGACAAGGGGGAGGGTTAATGAAGGGGAAGGGTGGAAGGGAGGGACAGCTGCAGAATAAGGGGTGCTAGCTGCACATTTGAGCAGACTTGATAGACCTCTAGGCCTTTATCTGCTGGCAAATTTCACATGTTTGTATGTTCGTACCAGAGATAGAGGTTTGAAAACTGAGCTCTAGCTCAACATTCTATGATACTGCATAGAGGTAACTCTTTCCTCTCCGGGGGCAGTTCAAGTGCTGAGGCTAACTGCATATTGTCAGAATACAGCAAGATTCCATAAGAAGAAACAACATTACTATAGTGAGTAATTTTTTCTTTCACCTCATCCAGAGGTGGCAACCATGAGCATGGGTGTTGTGGGCAAGACAAAACAGTGGTTGGCTTCAAATATGCCATGCATTGCAGAGATATCAGAGGTGACAGAATAGGTGGAGGAAATGGTCAGCAGACTGGGTGTGTGATGATGTAACTATTTTCTCACCAATTCAATGTTTTACTTTGTGTCTTTGTGCAAACTCTCTTTATGGTTTTCTTTTCAGGTCTGTCTCTAAGATTATATGGATGCTGCTGATGCTGCAATCCTGATATAATCCTCCAGTCATATGCCTTCATGGTATGTCCATCATAAGTGCCAAGGTAAATACTGTTCTTGTTACACTTTGCTGTTAACCTTTTTCCAAAAGGCCATTTGATGAGAATGGGATAGGTGTAAATTAAGACAGATATCAAGGCAAGCGTTAGGGGGTGCTGCTGCAGACCACTTGCAGTGGCAGATTAGGCAGTGAGAGGATGGGCAGACTTGGTGGGTCAGCCTCCCAGGCAGTCCCCCTCAGCTCACCAATTCCACCAGTTCCATGTTTCCTTATGATTCCCCAAATATAAACTGGGGCACACAAATGGCAGCAATGGCAAGAAGCAGGGACCTCTTATTGTCCCTACAGGGTGCAGAACTGGGTCAATTTGTTAAAGCCCCAACAAGGGGAGATGCCATCCTCAACCTTGTTCTCACAAACAATGAGAGGGTAAAGGAAATTGATGTAGGCTACAATACGGGAAAGAGTGACCATCGAATGGTCATTTTCAAGGTAAACATAATCAAGAACACCTGTCACTCAAAAACCAAGGTACTAGATTTTAAGAAGGCGTACTACTGAGAAATGAGAATCAGCCTAAAAAATAACTCAATTGAAGCAGAAGGGGAAAAGGTAGAGGTCATGCGGGGGAGATTTAAGAGATTAATCAAGACAGCCATGGGCCAGTACTCCAGGAAGGTCATCAAGGTGAAAAGAAGAAGAAATCCTCTATTGTTCTCTAAAGAGGTGGCAACCATGGTAAAAGAAACAAGATTTAGCCAGAGCTGATAGGGCTGTGAAGAGCTACTAAATGACCAAAGCTATAAATGTGCATAAAAATTATTAAACGCCCAGGTGTAACTTGCCTATTTTTTGGAGGTGTTGCACCAAATTTTCAACATGTCCTTTTTTGGACCCCTTCTCATGAACAATGCCAGTGTCATTTTGTTCCCTGTCCCAAAATGTGATTTCAGAGAGCAAACATGCTGTTTTGTGCCACAGGTGAGAAAACACATTTTGGGCAGGTAGTGGAAAATGACAGCTATACTGTTTTGAAAGAGGTGTGCCAAAATGGCAATGTTGAAAATGTGGAGTGAAAATATTAAAAATTGGCGAAGTTAGGTATGTGTGTGGAAACTGTGAAATGCATACTCATAATGCAGTCATTTTCTGGAATTTGTTTACCAAATATGCATAATGGGCTTTTTGGGACACCACCTCATGAACAGTAGCACTGTCATTTTGTGAATCAGTGCAAAAAGGTGATTCCATGCAGTGAGTGTGAAATCACCTTTCGAGACCAAGTAACAAAATGACAGTGACAGTTTTCATGAGCTGGGCTCCCAAGAACCCCATGTTGAAAATTTGGGGAATAAATTCTAAAAAAATGGCTGAGATATCAGCATAAGTTGAAAACCACATTGAATGGCATTATAGCAGGCTTACCTTTGATTCTTCAGTTCGCTTTTTGGCTTTGAAGAGTGCAGACATGTCCCAGTCCAGAGAAGATGACAGTGCCAACTTCCAGAGGTAAGTACGGGGTAAGGGGGGGTGTGGGGAGGTGGGTGCTCAGTGGGAGGGTGAGAATGGGGGAGTGGATGGCAGAGATGATGAGGGATTATTTTCTTGTTTACAAGGAGAAAAAAAAGACTGGCTCGATGACGAGGGAATGTTTTCTGTTTTACAAAAAAAAAAACATTTGTGCCCACTGGGGTGGGCTCCCAGTGTGTCACATGACTGGGGGGTACACACAGGTATTGGGCACCCGATGTCAGCTGCAGTGGGTGGGAGGGAGAAAACAAATTAGACACTCTGGGGTGAGCTCCCAGTGTGCCACATGAGTTTTTTGGGGGCACAGAATGCCACAGAGCTGTCGGAGGCCAACATGAGGACTGGGCACCACAATGTTGGCAGGCACAACTAAAGACTTTGGGCACACTGGGATGGACTCTTAGTGTGCCACTTGAGTTTGGGGGGCCACAGAATGCTGCAGAACTGGCAGCAATGACACAACTGTGCATGAACAACACTCATGCATGCACAGTTAAAGTGAATGGCATCTTGCCATACATGATGCCAGCAGTAGAACTGCACATGTATGTGAGTCACATATGCACAGTTCATGCCAATGGAAGTGGAAGTAACAGCTAAAATTGTGCATCTGTTATTCCGTAGCAGCTGATCATGGCAGAGAGGTTTAAGCTCCATTGGGCTTTTGGAAGGATACTTCCAAAAGTCCAACAGAAGGTTCCACAATCAGGCATTTTTAAAGCTACAGCGTAATCGCAAAATAGCTTCAGGCTCTGCCTACGGCCCTAAAAAAGGATGCATACAAGATATACCAACAAACTAAAAATGAAAAAGATAGGAATTCATACACACAAAGAATGAGAGAAGCAAGCAAAAGGATAAGAAAGGCCAAAGCCCAGAAGGAGGCAAAGATAGTAGAAGGGACAAAGAGAGGTGACAAATCCTTTTTTGGTATATCATGGAAAGGAGGAATGCTAAAGGGGGTATAGTGAGGAGTGTTACAGGGGAAGGGAAGAGAGCAGAAGATCACCCAGAAAAAGCAGAAATCCTAAACAGGTACTTCTGCTCAGTGTTTACTGATGAGGATCTGGGAAATGGCCCAGCACTCAAAAAACACAGCACCCCTGGTCCAGGAATTGACACTAGCCCCTTCACAGAGGCCCAAGTACTGAAGGCACTGAATAAACTGAAGGTGGGCAAGGCCATGGGACCAGATGAGATACATCCCAGAATCTTAAAAGAACTGAGGAAAGAGCTGGCAGCCTCACTGGCAAAATTATTCACCAAATCCTTGATGAACAGAGTGGTACCCAAAGACTGGAAAAGGGCAACAGTGGCCACACTCCACAAATCAGGCAGCAGGGAAGAGTCAGGAAATTACTGACCAGTAAGTGTCAATTACCGACCACTAAGTCTCACGTCTATAGTGTAAAAATTGAGCAGGTCACTATTCAAACAGAGGATTATAGCATTCCTCAAAGCCAGCAGGCAGAAGGACCCCAAACAGCACAGAAACATGGCAGGGAAGTCATGCCAAACAAATCTGGTAGAGATTTTTGACTGGCTTACCAAGGCTGTGAATGACAGTGGCATGGTGGATGTATTACACCTGGACTTTAGCAAGGTCTTCGACTCAGTTCCACACAGAAGACTGGTAAAGAAGTTAGACTACACAGGGGTTGTATGGTGGTAAAATGGGGAAAAAATGGCTGCAAGACAGAACCCAGAGGGTGCAGATTATTGGAACATTATCATCAGAGGGTAGGGTGACCAGTGAAGTGTCCCAGGTCTTGGTGCTGGGGCCTCTGCTCTTCAATGTTTTCATAGCTGGCATCACTAACAGACTAGAGGAAAAGGTGTGTCTGCTTGTGAATGACACCAAGGTATGTAACAGGTTGGACAGCATAGATGGAGTAAGCAAGATGGAATCAGATCTAAAGAAACTTGAAGAGTTGTATAGCGCATGGTAGCTGAGATTCAATGCCAAAAAGTGCCAAGTCATGCACATGGGAAAAAGGAATCTAAAGAAGGCATATTACTTCAGAAGGAAAGACTAGTTGCCACCAACCAGGACTGTGATCTTAGAATTATGGTCTCAGATGACTTGAAAGTGGGTAAACAGTGTGAGAGGTGGCACTGAAGACCAGTGAAATGCTGAGATACATTGGAAGGGAAACCATGAGCAGGTGGAGGAAGGTGGTCCTGCCACTGTACAGAGCGCTGGTTAGGCCACATCTGGAGTACAGTGTCCAATTTTGGAGGCCTCACCTCAAAACGGACCTTGATTGGATAGAGACAGTGCAGAGAAAGGCAACAACAATGATAAAGGGGGTGGCATCAGATGCCATATGGAGAAAGGTTGAGTGAACTGAACTTGTATTCCATGGAACAGAGAAGGAAGAGGGGAGACATGATCAAAACCTTAAAATATATAAAAGGCATAAACAAGGTGCAAGCACAGGAACTTTTTCACATCAAGCAGGGCAGTAGAACTAGTGGCATGATCTGAGGCTGAAAGGAGGGAAGTTCACTACTGAAACTGGGTAATAAAATTACCTTTCTCAGGTTCTTGGTGGAACAGCACAAAGGAAGAGACAACTGACAAGTGGTGCACTGTAAGAAATGTAATTTATTAGACGTAAATGACAATACAGGCTTACTACCAACAGTAAATACACTGGGAGAGCTTCCAGTATTTCTTACCTAGGTAAATGCAGTCTCTCATCTCAGAGAAGCTACGTGCTACACAGGGTCTTATACCCTGATAATCACTATGATTACTACTAAAGAAGATAAATAAAAAGTCTATAATTGGTGAGAAACAGGTGCCATGAGTAACCATCCTAACTAACATGAGAAATTACTTAGCTTGCATAGATAGCACAAACAATGGGATCTCTATAAGTCCCCAAGGTCAGTTGCAGTTACAGTGATGCACCAGCACTAAATGTGGCACTGTTGCCGTACTTATAATAATGTAGTAAAAATAGAGTGGAAAGCATCTCCCAGGACTGAAATACATTGGTAAAACATAATGGAGCATAATATGCATTAGTAAAATACAGTAGGACACAGATCCTGACACTTATGCTTGTATGATAAGTGTCTTTGCCCTAAGGTTAGTACAGATACTTACATATATGCTGCTGTCCATGAGGTGGGGGTACAGTCAGGGGTGCTGGACCATGGATAACATTCCCCTCCTTGTTGCCTTCAAAAGAAAAGACAACAACCACAGGAAAATTGTGGGATGGAGCTAAAAAGTCATTTACAAGCCCCACGCATGAGCCTTGTAAAGGAATTCAAATTGTTCTCGGTGTCGTACATCGCAGACAGCAAAGAGTATCAGAAAAACAATCAAAAATGCTTGGATAATAACTTTAAAAGTCAGTTCTAATTAATTATTGGATAGAGCAGTACTTAAATCAGCATCATGAATAAGATCATTAAAAGCATCACCAGCATTAGAAATATTATTGCTAATATAAATCAAATGTGAATCTTTTCTAGCTAAAAAAGACGTCAAAGAAAGCATCAAAGGGTCAATGTGCATGTTAAAAATGGGCAAATATTGAGACAAGGCAACCAAGTATTGTGGATCAGTATCGATAACATCTATTTCAGGGAGAGGAACAGGAGCAATGACTGTGTAACCAGTTACTGTTTTCTGCTGTGGAGTAAAACAGAAGTTAGGAGCTGAAATATCAGTTTTTTTTTCACCATAAGCAAACAAAGCAACATTCAGGGAAAGTGAAGAAAAGATGGTGGCCACCCTGGGCTGCCGTCTGTGAGCTCCCTAACTAACTGTTGGATTTTAGGAGAATTTGATTATTTTATCGTTATTTCATCGTTATTCATTTATTTTATTGTTTAGTCCTAAGCCTACTGCCTTTGTGTACTGTTATCGTCTAAAATTTAAGACAATCGTTAAGTTTTTTGTACCTGGAGAGACTGGTGTGTTGGAGTCGTGGGAGGTCACCTCTGCTCTCTGTGTGCTGGCTATTTGTTTGATTCGCCGAAAGACTTTTGTGGCTGGTGGCTCGGTGGTCCAGTGGGCCGTTTTAGGGCTGTGGAGAGGTCGGAGGAGTCGTGGAACAGTGAGGTGGAGTAGCAGTTTCCATATGGGACGGGAACGCAGCAGGATTGCATGTGAAGGACGTAGCCAGATTCCAGTGAGAGAGGACCGGCTGGAAGAAGAGGAATTATGAAATCACTGAGAGGGAGTGTGTATGGTGTGCAGTGAGGATTTCTGCACATTTTTGGAGAGGTTTGGTTCCTTGGTCCGGATGGAGGGACGGTTGTCACTGCCACCGGAGGGTGGTGGGTCTTATCTAGTTCCTTAGGTGGAGTAGGGGGACCACCGAAGGGTGGTCTTGCCTGCTTCATCATATTGAAGGATCGGGTTGAGCCAAACCTGAAAGTGAAATACACATGCTACCTGTCTGCCTGCCACTGTGAAGGATTCCTAGGGAAGAGAAACTTTAACATGGGAAGGAAAGTAGAACTGTCTGGACCATCTGTTCGGTGATGTACGTTTGAATTTTTTGTTTCTGGGCCAGCGTTTGTTATATATCAATTGAAAAGATTAAAATTGAGCTCGGTGGGATTGTTTCATCCTCGTGAGAGGAGGCTGGTATAATTCTGGATTTTCCCATACTGAAGTGGTGAGAGCACATAGGTGTGGACATTAAAAGACCTTGGAACTCTTTTATCATTTTCAAAGGAAATTGTGGTTTTGGCTTTTGGACTAGGGGGCCTTTTTTAATACTAAAGGCCAGCTTTACATTAGGGGCTTGTGTAGTCTGTTAAAGCTCCTTTCCCCTGCAGTGGTGAGAGCATTGTGGGTGAGGACAGAGAGACAAAGTGAAATTTACAAATTGAAGATTTGAAGGCACATTTTGGACACTCAACAATACGAATTTTGATAGGATTTATTTATTTATTAGAAGTCTGAATTAAGGGGTATAGATTTGTTAAATAGATATTGTATTTTATATTTAGTTTTTAAGTTACTTGATTATTTGGTTATTGTGTCTATTAGATCTATAGCTTATAATTGTATGTTAATTCTTGTAGAGTAGTTGTTTATGTAAGTTTTTTCTGAGGGGGTTTAAAATTGTTAGATTATTTTGCTGTAGTGTTAATTATGTCCTGGAATGATATTAGGACAGTCGGGTATTATTCCCCCTCTAGGCTCAGGGACCTTCGTCCTTTCTCCTGTCCCCCCCTGTCGCCGGAGGTCTATAGAAGATGTAGGACTCTGGGGATTGTGAGGGGGAGGAGGAGGGCTGGTGCTGGGCCTGGAAGGGGAATGGAAAGGAGTGGGCAGATAGAGATAGTGGGGACAAGGAGATGCCCTGGGGTGAAGTGGGCCCAGGAAAGGAGATCTCCCTGTCTGGTGCCCATACCCAAGGGTTCTGATTATAGTCATCATGTAGCACGGTCATCCTCGGAGGCTCATCCTACTCGGGCGGTGTTGTGCAATGCCAGGTCCATTAAAAACAAAATGGCTATTATAGCTGATTTTGTTAGGTCATCTGACCTGGCGTGCATCACCAAGACCTGGCTGGATGAAAATGCTGGGCCAGTTTTGGCAGCAGCAGTTTCAGCCGGTTACTCGGTGATACACCACCCGAGGCAGGATCATAGGGGCGGGGTGTTGCCATCTGTTTTAGAACAGAACTGGGCCTAGTGGAGGTACCGGAGTCACCAAGTCCTTTGAGTGTATCCTGGTGAGGTGTGGGTGCAGGATACTTTGTATACCATCCACCAGGTGATGAGAATGTTTTCCATGGAAGTTGCAGACTTCATTGTCGACCTGACATTGGGGTCCCCAGATGGTTGGTTCTGGGGACTTCATGCCTGGGTGATGATGAACTCTCACATTTGGTCAAGACTTCCTCCAGTTGATGATTTCACTGGGCTTCACACAGGTTATTTCCTCCTCGACCCATATTGGTGGACATTCACTGGACCTGGTGTTCCTTCTGGGGATGGGGATATCTGACTTGGTGGTGGAACCGGTCGGATGGTCGGATCATCACTCCATTGGGTTCAGTTTTGAGGCCTTCCCTATTAGGTCAGCCCCTTCGGAAATGGTCCGGTACCGCCCTTTAAGGGGTGTGTCCCTGGATGACCTGATGGCGGCTGGACCTATCGGGCCTACCGATAGATTGCTTGGATCCAGGAGACCTGGTACATGCCTATAATAAGGCAGTGACAGGGGCCCTGGATCCCATTGCACCTGTTCGTGTTCATCCTCTCACTCTTCGTCCCAGGTCTCCTTGGTTCGATGAGACCATGACGGAGTTGAGGAGAGTTGGACGAAGGTTGGAGAGGCATTGGCGGAGGTCCGGTTTGGATGATAACAAACTTAGTTTGATGGACCACTATGTGGTCTATCAATCTGCAATTTCTCGTAAGAAGGCAGAATTCCTGTCCAGAGAGATTGCAACTGCACAGAATAGACTCAGCTTCAGCTCTTTTCGACTGTGGACAGACTGTGCAATCCAGTCTGTCTTCAGCCCAGAAGAGCCTTTTCTCAAGAATGGTGTGAGGAGTTTGCTCTCTTCTTTGCAGATAAGGTTGCCAAAATCAGATTGGACATCCGATTCTCCCTCTCCAATGGGAATTGTGATGGTCGGCAGGAGATGTCGGACACCCAGTTTGCATGGTCTGACTTCAGCCTCCCCACAATCAATGACATTGTGATGATCATCCCAGCGCTGCGACCGACCAACTGTGATTTGGACCCTGGCCCCACACGTCTTTTAGTGGATTGTGTGGATAAAATTTGCCCAGTCCTGGCTATGATATTCTGGAGGTCCTTGGGGAAGGGGATCTTTCCAGATCCTCTTAAGGAGGCTATAATTAAGCCTCTATTGAAGAAGCCCTCCTTGCACCTGGATTGTCTAGCAAATTACAGGCCTGTCTATAACTTACCCTTGGTGGGTAAAGTTATTGAGAAGGTGGTTGCAGTGCAACTGGATGATCATCTGACCAACAACAATGTCTATGATTCTCTCCAGTCTGGATTTAGGAAAAGGCATAGTACCGAGACAGCACTTGTTTGGGTACTAAATTACCTCCTAATAGCGAGAGATCATAGGACCTGTTCTATCTTGATACTTCTTGATCTCCCTGCAGCATTTGACACTGTTGACCATGGTGTGCTGTTGGAGCATTTGCAGTCTATCTGCGGACTGTCTGATACAGTCCTCAGGTGGTTTCGAACTTACCTCAAGGGTAGAACTCAGAGGGTGGTGTCGGGAATTTTTTCTTCGGCATCAGACTCCCTATCCTGTGGGTTACCACAGGGTTCCGTTCTGGTGCCCATGTTGTTTGCAGTGTATATGCTGCCGTTAGGAGCGATTGTTAGATGATACGGTTTGGGTTTTCATTGCTATGCAGATGATACCCAGCTGTATATGTCTTTTGTGCCTGGCCAGGATGCTGCCTTTTCGGTATTCAACAACTGCCTTGCTGAGATCCAAGACTGGATGAATGGGAGTTGGCTGCAGTTAAACCCTGAAAAAACTGAGGTGTTGGTTGTGGACAAGGGTCACTGTGAGGTGGGTTTGTTGGCTGGATCGCCCTCAGGCTTATGGCTTGGGGGCATCCAGCTGATGACCTCAGACCAGGTGTGGAATCTGGGTGTAGTATTTGACAACTGTCTGACTTTTAAATCTCAGGTGTCAGCGGTAGTCAAAACTTCCTTTTACCATCTGAGGAATATCACCCGGGTGAAGCACCTGGTTTCTCCAGAGGATCTTCCAACGTTGATCCACGCGTTACCTCCCGCCTTGACTATTGTAATGCCCTTTATCTGGGGCTACCGGAGGTTGAACTTCACCGTCTGCAGCTAGTGCAGAATGCGGCAGCCAGGCTGTTGACTGGGTCTTCTAGGTCTAGCCACATAATGCCTGTGCTCTGCAGACTGCACTGGCTGCCAGTTTTCTGGTGAATCACCTTCAAGGTCGGTTTGCTGATCTATAAAGCCCTACACGATCAGGGAGCTACTTACCTGAAAGAGCTCCTTTGTCCCTACTGTCCTCCCCACTCTCTCCGATCCACTGATGAAGGATTGCTAGAGATTCCCAGGGTCCATTTAAAAACTTCAGGGGCAAGATCATTTAGTTTTATGGCCCCGTCCCTGTGGAATTCTCTACCTCGTCAGGTGTGAAATTGCCCGACTGTCCAAAGCTTTAAAGGAGCTTTGAAGACATATCTTTTTAGTAGAGCTTTTAATGATTTATGATAGTTTTAATCTTGTCTATTTATTGTTTTACATACTGTACAGGTGCTTTGGTTACAAGAAAAGCGCCTTATAAAAATAAGGAATGAAAATGAAATGAGAAAGAAATTAATGATTTGTCACTACACAACATCGCCCATCGGAACTGTAAGTATCTCTCACAGTTGGAACTCCCCATTGCTGTAGACATGTAGGACAAGCAAAGGACTGGTTGCTGAGTCATGAAGTGAAGCGATGTATCTCTTCCAGGTAGCTTTGGGATGCAGCTGTTTCAGTGCCAGGTGCTGAAGATGCAACTTGCGAAGATGAAGATTCATCATCTGGGTTAGTCAGGTTGAAAGGCAGATCATCACCCAAACTATATGCCCAGTCAAAATGTTTTATTTTATTTAGTTTTTGTTGACCGGGTAAGTGCACTAGACAAATCCTACCTATTTTCAGGCATGACCCGGGGGAGGGGGAATACAGATGAATGCCAACTGACTATGAACCAGATTAAGCTGTTGGTGGTATTTTTAGTGAATGAGGGAAATTTGGCCAGGATACTGGGGAATTTCTCCTATTCTTTTCTATAAGTGCCATGGGATCTTTAACGTCCACCTGAATTACCACCAATGCAGGCAGATGGGACCTCAGTTTAACGTCTCATCCGAAAGACAACACCTCAGAAGTGCAGCACCCCTCACATGCTGCACTACAGTGCCAGTACTGGGATATTAACCTAAGTGCCAGATGTGGGAACTGAACCCACAACCATCTGATCTCCCAGCTTCAGAGGTGAGTGTGCTACCTACGGAGCCACTGACACTGCAACACAGACAGGTTTCACAATATCGAAAATGTCACAATGGTACAGGTAGTAGTGTCCCTTCTTGGCGCAACAGTTTGTGTGAGTGCCACCCAGGCTTGGAGAACAGAATGGCAGATCAGCAAGGAAGGGAGGTCAGTTCTTTCTCGATAGATGTTGTCATCAAGGAGACCGATGGAATTCATAGCAGCCAATTTGTCAAAGACAGAAGTTTATGGATCAAAACGTGGTAGTGACACGGTAAAGGTAATAAACATATTATCATGGATTGAGCAAGTCTTAGTAAAGTAACAAGGTGCTTGATTTGGATATCATGAGACATACCCAAGGTTTCTAGCTGTAGACATAGAAATAGTAACAGAATTTGCTAAACACATAGTAACACAGCCATTCGATTTGCAATGAGGGCAATACCATTTAGCCATTGTTCTATCATGAATAATATCAGGGATGCATCCTATTTTCCAAATCCCTGAAGAGATTGTTAACAATGGCAATTACATAAGAACCATAAGTGGAGCATAAAGGTTCATGGGCAATATATTGCTTGTCTGCCTCCTTGTTATTTTGAAAAATCAGTTCATTAATCTTGTTTATAGTATCATTGAACCCTTTGGCAATTGCCTGCATGTTGTATACAGTAAAACATTCTTCTTTACTTAAACCATCTACACCATGTAACAGTGGGGTTAGGATATCATTCGTAACAGCTTGCTGAAAATTAAGTGTTTGTGCTTTAATTGCAGCTATATCTGCTCTATGCCAGATAGACATGCTTGAACCAAAAAGGCCAGAAATGATGCCTGCTGCACCGGTAAAATCTGCAGTGTCACTGCTAGTGTGTGATCTAGCTTTAGCATTAGGTGCAGGTCTAAAAACTCCTACATGGTCAGTGGTATAGGGTCCACTAACTAGATCATTAGTGCATGTTTGGTAAGCAGCTACAATATCTGTAAGTTTCATACTGAAACATTTAGAAGTATTGGTCATGTGACAGAGACCAATCTCTGCCATATTCCAATGTGTAAGATTGAAAATAACTGGGGCAAGCATAAACTGAACATTATTAATCAAGGCTTCTGGAAGGGAAGTGGTGGTCAAACCACTAGGAGGAACATCCTCCTGGGCAGGGTAGTCATTCATTTCATTTTTGGTGGGTGGGACTACAGAAGGAAACAGAACTTAAGTAGCTATGTAGTTGTGAAGACAGAAAGCACATGACTCATCAGAGCTGAGGTGGTCACACCAAGCAGGATCTACAGTAATAGCACCGAATTAGTCAAAGGATTTTTAAGGATTTTTAAAAATCCCTATTGAGAACTGTGAAACCTTTAGTTAGGAATTTTGTTTTGTTTGTTAGTGTGTTCACTGCTACCCAGAGAGGGTTGTCTCATCTGATAGTGTAGTTGAAAATCTACCAGATGGCACTTAAGTACTGTAATATGAACTGGCATCTTCCTGTAGGTATAACAAAATGAATTTTAGAGGATTTTTCCCCCTAAATTTTGTGAAGGATAAATAGGGAATCTCACAAAATTGCTTGACAAATCCAGCACTACTACTGTATGACAGTGTAACAGGGCTATAGAATCTTGTAGAGATCTATTCTTTTTCTAAGTCTGTTGCAACAGCAATCTATTTTTCAAAAAACATTTCTTTTCTCTTTCCTTCTATACTTCCCCTGTGTGACAGAAGGGCCATCTGTCCATAGATCTTTCTATCCCTTTCCGAAACAAATTTAATCCTGGTCTCTGCAAATTCAAAATTGCCCGATTTCATTACCTCCTGATTGTTCGCACAACCACCAGCTCGAATGTGCGCCCGAACGCCTCATGAATGTGCGAATTAGGCACATTAGCGAGCTTGTGGTTCATTTTTTTAATACAAACAGTAAACTACAAACTGGGAAGTCCCATCAAGTTTCCTATGAGAAAAAAGGTCTGCCCAAATTACCGCTAGTGTTTTACAGAGTGTCCAGCTTGAAATTGAGAAGAGCTTAAGTGCAGAGTTTAAGCGTAGCAAGCAGAGTTGAAACCACGGTGGGGAAAGATGAATACCTTTAGAACTAGAAACCATTAGTAAGCAGTAAGATTAAATTGAAAGGTGTTTCAGGCTAAATAAATTCAATGCATATCCTATGCCTCGAATTAATGATATTATATTCTGTCTTGGGAAAGCTAAATATATCAGTACCTTAGATCTACCAAAGGGGTACTGGCAAATTCCCCTGAATATGCAAGCTAAAGAAAAAACTGCTTTCAACACACCCTTAGGACACTTTCAATTCACCACAATGCTCTTTGGGCTCCATGGGACACCAGCCATGTACCAATGCTTTATGGACAGCATCCTCAGAGCACACATAGGCTATAGTGCTGCTTACTTAGATGAAGTCGTGGTATTCAGCCAAACCTGGGATGACCACTTACAACATTTGTCACAGGTTCTAAAGGATATATTATTGGCTGGGCTAACAATAAATCCTGGAAAATGTATCATTGCTATGAGGGAGGTAAAGTATTTGGGCTTTCTCATTGGAGAAGGCCAAATAAAGCCTGACATTGGGAAAGTGATCGTGATGGCAAATAGTCCCCACCCACGTACAAAATGTCATGTAAGATCTTTTTTAAGGCTTGCTGGCTATTATAGATGCTTTGTTCCTGACTTTGTGACTATAGCCAGCCCTTTGACAGATTTAACAAAAAAAATCATCCCACCATAGTGAAATGGACACCAGAATGTGAAAAAGCATTCTGTGCCATAAAGGGCTATTCGTATGCATCTCCTGTCTTAAGGAATCCCTATTTCACTTTGCCTTTTATTGTACAGACAGATGCTTCCAACACTGGTATAGGGGCTGTGTTAACTCAAATAACTGATGAGGAAGAACATCCCATAATATATATAAGTAGAAAACTACATGTTAGGGAAACTAAATATTCCACTATTGAGAAGGAATGTTTAGCCCTAAAATGAGCGATTCAGGCCTTGAAGTTTTATCTTTGGGGGCTAGATTTTGAAGTCTGGATAGACTATAACCCTCTGTGCTGGCTTCAAGCTATGAAAGAAAAAAAACCTCATATTATGCGATGGTATTTGGCTTTACAGCCTTACCGGTTTAGCATTAAACACAGAATAGGGACTGCTAATAAAAATGCTGATTATATGTCACTATATGGGGCAGGAGTAAATAATTCAAATAATGATATAATACCAGACCTCGGGGTAATGACTCTAATGATGTCAGAGAATAGTAACTGAAACTGCTATATTATTCTTAATATGGGACCCCGAGGTGGAGCTTCGGAGAGTGGGTGGGCTGTAGCTCTATCTCTTTTTAGAGATCTGGTCTATTTAAGTTTGTTTTGCTTGCTGATTAAACAGTACCCACAGGTAAAGAAAACCCTTCTGGTTTCCTCCAGGGGAGGGAGGAGTATGTAACAGGGCTATAGAATCTTGTAGCGACCTATACTTTTTCTAAGTCTGTTTCAACAGCAATCTATTTTTCAAAAACATTTCTTTTCTCTTTCCTTCTATACTTCCCCTGTGTGACAGAAGGGCCATCTGTCCATAGTTCTTTCTATCCCTTTCCAAAAATAATTTAATCCTGGTCTCTGCAAACTCAGAATTGCCCGATTTCATTACCTCCCAATTGTTTGCACAACCTGTAGCTCGAATGTGCACCCGAACGCCTCATGAATGTGCGAATTAGGCACATTAGCGAGCTCGCGGTTCATTTTTTTAATGCAAACAGTAAACTACAAACTGGGAATCCCCATCAAGTTTCCTACGAGAAAAAGATCTGCCCAAAGTACCGCTAGTGTTTTACAGAGTGTCCAACTTGAAATTCAGAAGAGCTTGAATGCAGAGCTTAAGCATAGCAAGCAGAAACCACGGTGGGGAAAGATAAATACCTTTAGAACTAGAAACCATTAGTAAGCTGTAAAATTAAATTGAAAGGTGTTTCAGGCTAAATAAACGTGAAGTTGTAAAATAAATAATGCCAGACAATTAAATGAATGTTGTAAGATACCTAATAACTAGACTCCCATAAAGGAAATATTTTCTGGTAAAACAAGCTTTTTGGTAACCGGACTGTTTAGCGCTACTGCCCTGCATAAACCTGTGCTTTAGGAAATAAGCATCAGGTCTCTAAGAAACATAATTTAGGGCTCTGCAAACTTTGTTAGAATGAACATATCTTTATATTATTATGTTCAATTTTGGTTGTTTGAAACTTACTCTGGGGCACTTTCTCTTGCTATCAGGACCTCCCAGCCACTGCATTGTTTACTATAGAGCCGGCTGGCCCAATCTACATCTATTTTATAGAACAGAGAGCTGGTAGGAGGAGCCTGCTTGCTGAGATAGTGACCTAATCTCTTCTTTTGCTGTTTAAAATATGTTTTGATAATGTGAACAGTTTGATTTTGTAATGGTAGTAAAAATGATGTATTAGAATACTATTTCAAGCTTGAAATAGGCGTTTTTTTTCTATATTATGTAAAAACGGGCAGTGCTTATTTCATCACCTGGCTGTTCTTCAGTATATAAGATTCTGTTAGCAGTATGAAGTTCAGTTCATTGTAGGGCTCAGTAGGGAGCTGACCCTTACCAGACCCTAGTGTATCCTAGTGGTGGAATTGGGAATTACTGTGAAGATTAAGTCTCAATTTTTGTTTATTATTTTCCTCTTATATTTCTTTGTTGCACAGTTTGTTTCTTTTGCTTTATTATTGAGAAAGCTGAATAAAAGCTGACTTTATTTGATGCTCAACATTGGTGTCCTTGTCTGAATCCCAATGGTCTCTTTTACAGACAGCAGTTAGATTATAATGACCAGTATGTCTAGGAGAAGTCTGTTGAATACAGAGTGCACCATTGGGTGAGATGCCTGTGTTGGCCATCCCTGGAAAGTACCTATAGATAAACGAGCTACAGGAAGAGTGTAACCATTAAGATCAGCTTCTCATTGTATTTACAATGTGGACTTGTCTGGAGCTACTACCATGGCATTAAGATAGGCATCTGAGCCTTCCTTAACAGTAATCATTTTGTTGAGCACATTAATATGAACTCCCACTGGGGCTGAGTGTTCAAGTGTGCTAAGCAAATGTTCTATGCATTGTTTGTGTGCAGTCAATAGGAGTTTGTTCTGAGAGACAGTCAAAGAAAGTAGTCCCGCCAGGATGGGGAGATGCAAGATAGCCATCTTGCCAGTGCACCTGAAAGAAAACAGAAACGTATTAAGTGAGGGGTACTATTCCACCCTAAGTGGTTTGGAAAAAGTAATTTTAGTCACCTTTATACAACTTGAGCAGATTAGCATAGAACCACTTGCTGGTGGTCTGTTTTTGCTGTTTAATTCTAACCTGGTAGACAGCAGGAATGAGTTTATTAACAATGGGATATGGCCTTTCCCATTTACTTGCAAAGGAATTAGTTGGCTGTCTGTACTGGAGAAGCATCACTTGGGTCTCCAACTTGCCAGTCGACTTCTTTGACATGCTTATCAAAATGAGCTTTAGCTTGATGTTAAGCTTTACCCATTTGATTGGCAGCAAACAGGTGTGTCTTCATGATGTCCTCATGAAGCTTTTCAACATACTTATCTAAAGATACTCTATCTGCAGTAGGGGTGTGGAGGTCAATCAACATGTGCTCAGGTAATCTCATGGCTCTACCAGTCATAACCTCATAGGATGTGCACTGGGTAGTTGTTGCAGGAGTGCCCCTGATTGTCATCAGCAGTAGTGGCAAGAGGGAATCCCAGTCCTTGGGATTGCCATTAATGAATTTGCATAACATCAGTTTGATTCTTCTGTTTGCTCATTCTACCTGGCCTGAAGATTGAGGATGATAATGAATATGGAATTTCTGATCTACTCTAAGCAGTTGGAGTGTCTGCTTCATCAGCTCAGCTGTAAAACTGGTCCATGGGTCTGTGTCTACCTTTAGAGGCAGGCCCCACCTGGAGAACAATTGATCTACCAGGATCTTGGCAGTTGTCTTTACCATGTTGTTCTTAGTGGGAAATGCTTCCACCCACTTAAAAAACAAATCTCTGACAAATGCATTCTTGTTCTTGCTGGAGTTGATCAAGGGGCCAATGAAATTGATTTGTATTGCATTCCATGATTAAGTTTGCCTTTGGGGCAACAATCTGGCATTCCATTTCACCAAAACTGGGTTATTCTGGGCACACACAATGCAGTTGTCCACATAGTGCTCTACATCTTTTGCCATACCAGGCCACCAGACAACAGTTTTGAGTCTCTGGAGGGTGTTGACTGCCCCCTGGTGTCCACTAGTGTGGCTATTGTGAACCATATGAATGAATTTGGTTTGCAAAAATTGTGGTGCAACCCACAGTTTGTCACCTATATCTTCTTGTCAATACTAGATGAGCTTTTGATAACTAGACAAGTGTATGTTGTCAGAGTGTCTCTTGTATGGACTACCAACAGGTAGTTCCTTTTCAATTCCTTTGTCCAGGAATTTGAACACATCTTTTAGTTCCAGGTCATATTTCCGTGCAGCAGAAAGGTCCAGTGGAGGTTCTGGTACTGGTTTCTGCCTAGAGTTGGCAATTATGGAAATAGCTGCCACAGCTACTGGGTGAGTTATTGTCCAAGTCTCCCCCCCCAAGTGCCTGCTTTGGCAAGTGAGTCTGCTCGATCATTGAAGTCATGGTAAGGGTCAGATTTACAGTGAGACTTTACCTTGTGGATGTACAGTTGTGGGTAAACTGTTGTGTCAGGGTGTGCATATACACAAACAAATTCCTTTATTTGACAAGTGTGCCATCAGAGGATGCAAAGTTGTTTTTCTCCCAGAATGGTAGGAATTCAGTAAGGGATAAGGAGACCCAGTTGGTGTCTGCAAAGATGATGGCATCCTTGTCACCATGGGGCATGACCTCCAAAGCACAGGCCACAGCTGCCAATTCAACATACTGTGAGGAGATGACAGTGCATTTTCTAGAAATATGCCTGAAATCCCCATCTTGATCTAATATGAGCACCCCAACCCCTGCTACCTGTTCTCTGTCCACATAGGAGGTGGAGCCATCTGTAAAGAAGCAATACATGCTGGTATCTTCTAAAATATCTGGTGTAGTCGGTAAGAACAGTCCCAGCTCAAGTAAGTCATGTGGTTGGAGTGCACAGTCATGAGGCTTACCTGCGTAAAGCAGGCCATGGGCCAAGACTGATGTCATTTTTACAGGTAGTACTTTGATGTCCCTATCCTGCAAAAGCAAAGATCAGTGTGTGAGTCTGGTGTTGTAAACTGAGCCATCTTTCACTTTGTCTGAAAGCAAGAAATTGGTAGGGGTGTGACAGGTATGCAAAACAAAAGGTGCATACCCAATGATGTACAGTATAAGAAATGCTTGACAGCCCAGAAAGTTGCCAGAAGTGTTCTTTCACAGAAACTATACTTTCTCTCTACTAGGGACAGTATCTGAGAAGCATAGGCAATGAGCCTGAAGTACCCATTGTACTTTTGTGTCAGCACTGCAGACATGGCCACATCAGAAGTGCCAGTTTTCAAATGGAATGGGAAATTTGGGTTAGGGTTGATCATTGCTGGGGCTGAGGCTAAGGCCTGTTTAAGCTATGTGACAGCTTCAGTATGAGTGGGGCCCCACATCCATGGGGCATCCTTTTCAGAAATTCATACAAGGGAGCAGCCTTCAAGGCAGTCAGGGATAAAATCCCTGGAGTAGTTTACCATTCCTAAGTTGACACGCTAGTAGGAAGTAACAGATCTTATAAGCCCTGGATCTTCTTGACAGCTGGGCTTCTGCTTTGGTCTGTGATATGTAGGCCAAGGAAGATGACCTCTTTTTCACACAGTTGTGTTTTGGAGGGGTTGTATTTGAGGCCTGTTCTCTTGAGGAGAGACAGAAGTTCACCTAGAAGAGCCAAATGATCTTCTTTCATGGTGGTTGCTAGAAGCAAGTCATCCACATATTGCAGGAGGCATTGGGGTGTGGAGAACACCTACAGGGCTACCATCATGTGGAGGTGGAAGGGGGAAGGGCTGTTGTGAAAGCCCTGGGGAAGGCAGGTCCAAGTATACTGGTATCCATCAAAGGTGAAAGGAAATTTGTATTGGCTTCGCTGTGCTAATGGGAGTAACCAAAACCCATTAGAGATGTCAAGAGCTGTGAACCACTTTTTGTTAGGTATCAACAGCTTGAGCACATCAGATGCTGTTGTTAATCGTTGGGTGCAACTGGGGTGATTTGATTAATTCTTCTGTAATCAATTGTGAGTCTCCAAGCTCTATTTGGCTTTTTCACAGGCCAAATAGGTGAATTAACAGTGGAGACACAGGTCCTAATCACTTCTTGTCGTAGCAGTGATTGGATGGTCTCTCTCAGTGATGGCAGGGCTTCAGCAAGGAATGGGTACTGCTTCTACCTCACAGGTCAGGCCCTGTGAGTTCAATGGCAGTGTGCATCCTACCACAGTTGTGCTTGTTGGAGGCAAACATGTCAAGAAGTTTTTGCAGCAGGAGTGCAAGTTCAGAAAACAGGTCATGACTTTTGAACAAAGCCATGACATCATACTCCTTCTTGTTATGGGATATGGCTGCCACCACGTGCGAGTCCGGAATGGTGACAGCATGACATTGTCCTTTGATCTGGAGAAGTACCTGGTTGACTAGGTCCACTACACAGCCCTGTAATGCTGGAAAGTCATCCCCCCATATGCTGGGATTATGACATAATACCATGAGGTCAAAAACAAAATCAGTTCTGAGGTGGTCTACCACCACAAGTAGAGGAACAGATCAGTAGGTGTGTAGCTGGTACCATCTACACCCTGGGCACTGGTCTTTCAGCTGGTAGACCAGTCAGATGAGACTGGGAAATCATCATGGAAGACTGACATGGCTGCTCCTGTATCCAGAAGCATGGTAAATTGGCAGCCCTCTACCATGGCCTTTACACAAGGCTGTCTGTTTGTGTCAACAATCAAGTCACTCACAATCTAGACTGGGGTCTGTGATAGTCAATCAATATTTTCTGAATCGTAATCATTATCCTGTTAGTGAAATCGTTGCCTGTTTGCAGATGACACCAAGATCTGCAACAGAGTAGATGATCCAGATGGGGTGGGCAGAATGAGAAGATATCTGGATAAACTAGCAAAATGGTCGGAAGGGTGGCAACTGGGGTTTAATGCAAAGAAGTGCAATATCATGCACAAAGGGAAGAGAAACCCTGAAGCATCTTATAGGCTGGGAGTCACAAGGGTAGAAAGAGACTTGGGCATCATCATCACTGATGACCTGAAATCATCCAAGCAGACCACTAAAGCAGTAGGTAAGGCTAGGGGGATGTTGGGGTGTATTAGTAGGGGTATCACAAGTCAGAAGAGGGCAGTAATAATCCCTCTTTACAAGACACTGGTTGGGCCCTATCTGGAGTACTGTGTACAGTACTGGAGGCCACACCTTCACAAGGACATTAACCAAATTGAGACAGTCCAGAGAAGGGCAACAAAAATGGTGCAGGGACTGCATCAGAAAACATATGAGGACAGTTTAAGGGAACTCAATATGTATACCCTAGAGCAAAGGAGGGAGAGAAGTGATAAGATCGAAATATTCAAACACCTTAACAGCATTAACAAGGTGAAAAAGTCTACCATGTTTCAATATAAGAAAAATAGCAGGACAAGAGGACACAGCACGAGATTAGAGGGAGGTTAATTAAGGGGTAATGTGAGGAAGTTATTTTTCACAGAAAGGGTGGTGGATGCATGGAACAACCTAACTCAGGAAGTGGTGGATATGAATGCAGTGCAGGGCTTCAAACAGGCATGGGATTGGAATAAGGGAGCAAAATACAGATGAGTATGAATAGATAGGCTATTGACAGAGCAAAGGCTGATGGCGCATTTATAAGGTAGAAAAAGAAATGGGTAGACTGGATGGGCCTTGCGGTCCTTATCTGCTATAGCTTCTATGTTTCTATGTAAATATGAGGCCTGCAGGATCTTTCAAGGCCTTTTGATGTCTTGCACAGGATACAAGTGTACCTGTGATGTCACAGGCATGACAGCGGCCTGCACGGACTGATCCTCCTTGGACATCACATCAGCCTGGACAGTAACTGGTGCCTCAAAAGGACTCTTCCCTCAGCTGTTCATTTGTTTGGCAGCCAGGGGTAGGAAAGGATTCCCCTGACCACATGGCTGTCAAGCAGCTGGAGCAAGGGCTGCTATAGACCGTTTGCCATTAACCTCCCTCTCTGCATTATTTCCTCCAGCAGTTTGTGGAGGGTTTTGTTTTCATCATTAAGATGTCAGTAGGTAGGACCTTTGTGGTTCTGGTTATACTGCTGAGCATTTGGATTTTTTCAATTACTTCTGTCTCTGTCTCTGTTGTTCTTATAGTTCCGGTCCCCCTTCCCCCATGCGACTGCTTGTCATCAGAAGGGATATCTTTTTCCTGGTTATTGCCCTCCATGGTGTAGTGGGTAGGCATATTGGGGGTAGGCTGTACTGCAGTCACATGTGCAGTGGCTACCTTGTTGGATTTACCGAAAGCAAACTTACGGAGGTAGACCTGATAGGCACGCTTCATTTGTGTAAGAATATTCACAAAGAAATCAGTATTCGAGTAAACCTTGAGTTCAACCTTTTCCTGCAAGGCCGGAGTCATTTTCTGGATGTACAAGTCCTTGTACTCAAGTTTGGTCTCAGTCTGCAAGTTCTCCTGCTAGACCTTTGCCAGTGTAGTATGAGAACCATAATCTTTGGTGGTAGGCTGTAGGGCTTTCTTTCATGTTCTGCTTAACCTTATAGGCCAAGCAAGATCCTACAACACCCAGGCACTTAGCGGCAATGAGGGCCACAGTGATGTCGATATAGACAAGGGTGTCAGAGTTGTGTACTGTCTCAGGGAGCTTGGCCCAGAGGGTAGGTTCGATCATCTGTCGCAAGACTTGAACCTCTGAAGAAAGGGGATTTACTAGCAGGGTACTGTAAGGTTCAGTACTGGGACTGATCCCCTCTTTAATGTCTTTATAAGTGACATTGCATAAAGACTGGAATGAAAAGTATGCCTCTTTGCAGATGACACAAAGATCTGCAACAGGGTTGATACACAAGGTGGGGTGGAAAGGATGAGAAGGGACTTGGCAAGGCAGGAGGAATGGTCAAATGTATGGCAGCTTAGATTCAATGCAAAGAAGTGCAAAGGAATGCACCTGGGAAACAAAAACCCAAGGGAACAGTACACAATGTGGGGGTGACATACTAACAACAACAAAAATGGAAAAGGATCTGGGGTAGTTATAGCAGATGATCCAACGGTGGGCAAGCAATGTGAGAAGGCAGTAAGGAGGGCTGGGAGGATACTGGAATGCACAGGGAGAGGCATCCCCAGTAGAAAACAGGAAGTTGCTATCCCTCTGTACAGACAGTTGGTGAGACCCCATCAGGAGTACTGCATGCAGTTCTGGAGACCCCATCTCAACAAGGACATAGACAGAATGGAGGCTGTACAGAGGAGGGCAACCAAAATGGTGCAGGGTCTGTACCAGAAGACATATGAAGAGAAACTGAAGAAGCTCAATATGTATACCCTCGAGGGAAGGAGGGAGAGGGGGAACATGATAAAAACTTTCAAGTACCTCAAGAGAATCAACAAAGTCCAAGAGGGTAGCATCTTTTAGAAAAAGAGATGTGCAAGAGCAAGTGGGCGTAATTTGAACATAGAGGCTCAGCGGTAATGTGAGGAAGTATTTTTTCACAGAGAGGGTTGTGGATGCATGAAACAGCTGTCCTGAGGAGGTTGTGGAGTCATAAACAGTGGGGGAATTCTAGAATGCATGGGACAGACATAAGGCAATTATAGTGCGGGATAGGAGGAAGTAGGCAGTTGGTTAACTGGGATCTGCAGCTTATCCATTAGGTAAGGAAATGGGCAGACTAGGTGGGACAAGTGGTTCTTATCTGCCATTAAATTATATGTTTCTATGTTTCTTGGAACCTGATACTCGGGTTGGAGAGAAAACTTCTCGGAGAGGGAGCGCACCTTCTCCAAATGGCACTGAGATTGTCAGTTGGGCCCATCTGCAAGGGATTGGAAGTATGAGTGGTAGTATTCAACTCAATACATTCCAAGGTGCAGCAAAGTACAGCTTCCATGACTGCCTTGTATGCATGATCCTGAGTAAGTTTCTTTATACATTTTGTTAATTTGTTCCTGATTGGCTCTCCTTTGGTCCTCCGGTACAATGATGTTGTTAATAGCTTCTTGAATTAGGCTGCAAACTTCTGCCGTGTCTCACCTGGTGAGAGGAGCAAGTGGAAATGCACTATGGAATACAGGCCCTCTGCCTGTGTCATGGGGACTGCCATCTTGGTGTTCTGCATGGCTTCCACCATGTTTACTGTATGTAGACATGGTGATGCAGAGTGCATGCTGACGTAGGTGCCATCATGTGAATGGCTGGCAGAAGTTACATCACCACAGGGGTTGGACTTGCGTCTGACATGGCATGCCTTGTCATCAAAATTAGATTCATTATTGCCAGATGATGCAGTCTCAAAGGGCATATACTGATACCCATTCATGGCCTTTATAAATAATAATAATAATATTTTATTTATTAAGCACCTTATCAACAACCAAGGGCCACACAATTCATAAATAGACATACCTTAAAATACTAATAAACAAAGGTAAGACAGCAGTTAAAAAGTGAGCATCAATTAATAAAATCAGCTATATCAATTAATCAAAGGCCTGTAGCCACAAATTCATTTTGAGGGATTGTTTAAATCCTTCCACAGTTGTGCATTCCTGAAGCCGGCAGGGTAGAGAATTCCAAAGGGTAGGGGCAGCATATTCAAAAGCTCTTGCCCCCGATGTTTTTAAGCATACCCTTGGAATCTCTAGCAACCCCTTGTAGGCCGAGCGGAGAGATCATTCGGGGTGGTAGAGAACCAGGAGCTCTTTCAGGTAGTCAGGGCTTTAAAAGTCAGCAAGCCGACTTTAAAGGTGATCCGCCACTGAACAGGCAGCCAGTGCAGTTCATGCAGAACCGGCCAAATATGACAGGAATGAGGAGACCCGTCAATAGACATGCTACTGCATTCTGCACTAGCTGCAAGCAGCGGATTTCAACCCCAGTCAGCCCTAGGTAGAGTGAGTTGCAATAATCCAAGTGCAAGGACACACAGACATGGATCAAGGTGGGCAGGTCTCTGGACAGAACTAGGTGCCTAATCCTGGTGATATTCCTAAAATGTTAAAAGGAAGATTTGACAACGGCCGACACCTGCAAATGCAGGGTCAGTCCTTCATCAAAAATTACCCCCAGGTTATGCACCTGTTCAGAGGCCGGGAGTGAAACACCATCAAGAAAAATTCCTGAAGGCAGGCAGGCAGGCAAGAACCTCCCCCGATGGTGCAACGTCACCATCTTTGCTCTACACTTCTTGTGACAAACTCTTGCAGTGCCCTGCTCAATACCTTTCTCAACCTCACGCTGCAGCACTCTATACACAGCGCCCAATTCAACGGTTCCCTAAGTTCTTTCTCAAACTCACGACTCACTCTCTGATACTCCTCTTTCAACTCAGCATTCTCCTCTCTTAAACCTTCCTTCATATCACTCAAAATGTCATTCAGATACGCTGTTTCTTATCACATTTCAGCCTTTCACAATCATCTCTTAACATACAAATTTCTCGCTCAGTGTCTTGACCAAAACGTTGCAACAGTCTGTTACTGGCATCGTGAAGAGACTGTGTCTCCTCCGCTAGTTTCTGTATCTTTTTCTGTAACTCTGATGCCTGCAAGACCATCTCTTTTTTTTAGAGGGTCTTTTTGCAGTTCAAGGGAGGCACACCTCGCTGTGAGACCCTCAACAGCAGTATATAGAGCCACAACCAAAAGACCTTTGAGGTTGTATTTCTTGGTTGTTTGTTTGAACTCTACATATTGGTCACATACAAGCAGCAATGGGTTGTCTGCAGATTTTGCTTCCAGCGCGAATTCTGTCCAAATGCCATGAGATGTCAGGTAGTTTGAGACATTGAGTCTCATTTCAGTTCAAAGTTTAGACATGACAAATAAGGCATAGACAAACAAAGAAGCAGTTGGAAAACTGGACATAATCCTTGGAGCCATCACCAACCGCTTTACGGTCCCCAGTGGGTGAACGGTGATGCCAAGCTGGTTCTCTGTCACTCACAGAGGAGGGTAAAGAGGTCCTGTGTGGGTGTGCCATGCCTGAAACCAAGACAGAGTGTGTCCACCACAATCCGGTCCAAGTAGGCAAAACTCATACTACACTAGTCGACATTCAAAATGAATTGAATGGAATCTTATTTTGTACCTTCCAGTCCTCACATGGTCACCAAGTGTAACTGAGTAATAAATATACCTTCCTCAAGTTCTTGGTGGAACAGCACAAAGTAAGAGACAACAGAAAAGTGGTGCACATGTAATAAATGTAATTTATTACAGGTAAATGATAATACAGGCTTACTACCAACAGTGAATACACTGGAAGAGCTTCCAGTTTTCCTTACCTAGGTAAATACAGTCTCTGGTTTCAGAGAAGCTAGGTGTTACACAAGGTCTTATACCCTGATAATCACTATGGTTACTACAGGAGCACGACAATTCGCTCCCGCGATTTCATACCACGTCATTTCACTCCCGACTATACACTCCCGCGTCAATTCATTCCTAAGACCCTATCCACCTACGACAATTCACTCCCGCTCCCGCATTATCACAGAATCCCAAAAAGTATGCAAGCAGAGTTTGTGAGTTGTCTATGCAGATTAGTGCTATTCAGCATCTGGTTCAGTGCTGCATTAAGGTAATCTGGATATTGTGAGAGTTTGGAGGACAACACTGTAAAAAAGTCCAGGCAGGCTAATCCCTATTCCATTTGACATTCTAACTCACTGCTGTCTCATCCTCTTTGCATCCACCATCCTCACGTGTGTTTCTTGAAGGAACGCTTTATGAGTATCATGCCTTTTTAGAAGTACTAACACTTGTTGCCATTTGGCTCCTATTTGCATACCTTTGACATTCCAGGATAATAAGTTGATTAGTGTGTCACTCATATTCAGCAAATAATAGTAAGCGGTTTTTAGGCAATATGCCCTTTTTGCCCTATTATTACAAGTGATGCACCCTTCTGAAGGTATATTAAGTAACAATGCACTCATACTCCTTCATTGTTCTATAACTTCTATTGTTCTAGGCTTGAAAGCATGTCTGCCTCTACTCAACTTCCCACCTGCTCAAATAAGCTTAGTTACATAAACAAATTAAGAGAAAACAGAGGAGGCAGAGGGGACAGAAAAGGCAACCAGAGTAGAGGAAAACAGCTTCTCCAATAGGCACTAGGGACTGTGTCTTAGCTTGGCTGGTAACTCTGTGTTAATCCGCTACCCAAATTATCAGCACATCTAAAAACCAAACGTGGAAAGTATTTTACATATGGTATTTCAGATACTGAATTCTTAGCCTGCAAAACATCATTTTTGTTATAACCTTGTTCCAAAATCTCCTTTCCAAATCCCCTACTCAGTGCTCATAGCTGCTGTCATCGCTACAGTTGTGACGTGCTCTTATGAACTGACTTTTACAGTATTATTTGAATCGAGACAGAGGTAGAGGACCCCAGACTGAGTTTTTGGTGAACCTAGCCCGACTTGTCTTAGAATTTAATACATTTATATTTCAGGGGCAATACTATCTTCAAACCGGTGGCACTGCCATGGGAGCATTTTTCCCACAGATGACAATGAATACAGCGGGACAGAATTGTCGTAGGTGGATAGTGTCATAGGAATGAATTGACGCTGGACTGTATAGTCGGGAGTGAATTGTCACGGTATGAAATCATGGGAGCGAATTGTCATGTACCTGGTTACTACTAAAGAAGATACATAAAAAGTCTATAATTGGTGAGAAATAGGTGGCATGAGCAGCTATCCTAACTAACATGAGAAGTTGCTTAGCTTGCATAGATAGCACAAACAATGGCATTTCTATAAATCCCCAAGGTCAGTTGCAGTTACAGAAATGCACAAGCACTAAATGTGGCACTGGTGCCTTACTTTGTCGTAATACAGTAAAATTATAGTTGAAAGCATCTCCCAGGACTAAGATACATTGGTAAAACATAATGGAGCATAATATGCATTAGTAAAATACAGTAGAACACAGATTCTGACACTTATGCTTGTACGATAAGTGTCTCTGCCCTAAGGTAAATACATATACCTACATGTATGCTGCTGTCCATGAGGTGGAGGAACAATCAGGGGTGCTGGACCATGGATAACACTATCAACATCAGGAAGTTCACAGAGAGGGTGGTGGATGCATAGAATTGTCTGCCCCTGGGGTGGTTGGGACTAACACAGTAGGGGGGTTCAAGAATGCGTGGGATAGACACAAGGGAGCACTCACACTAAAGAGCAGCTAGGGGTGTAGGAAAAGACAATAACAAAGAGCAGACTAGATGGACCTAGTGGTCTCCTTCTGTCATCACCTTCTATGTTTCAGTGTTTCTATAACAGTTTCTCTGCATGATTTGCTTTTCAGGTCTGTCTGTGACTGTATATGGATGCTGCTGATACTGAGATCCTGATATAATCTGTCAGCCCTGTGCCTTCCTGGTGTGTCCACCACAAGTGCCAAGGTAAGTACTATTCTTTCTGACACTTTGTCATTAACCTTTTTCAAAAGGTCATTTGATGGGGATAGGATAGGTTTAAATTAAGACTGACATCAAGGCAAGCATGAGGGGGTTGCTGCTGCAGCCCACATATGGTGGCAGATTAGGCAGTGAGAGGATGGCAGGGCAGACTTGGTGGGCCATCCTCCCAGGCACTCTCCCTCTGCTCACCAATTCCATTTTTCCTGTGTGTTTGTGAAACAGTTTGTATGTATGATTTTCTTTTAGGTCTGTCTGTGACTGTATATGGATGCTGCTCATGCTGAGATCCTGATGTAATCCGTTAGACCTGTGTCTTCATGGTGTGTCCATCACAAGTGCCAAACGTAAGTAATATAATGAATTCCAGTTTATTATTAACCTTCTTCAAGCACTGGTTTCATTAGCAGCTCAGCCATGAGTCTTACATTGCAGTAGTATTGTTGTAGCATTAGTGACAGTGGAGGGTGTGTGTGTGTGTGTGTGTGTGTGTGTGTGTGTGTGTGTCTCTGTGCATTTTACTGTCATGTTACTAAAACAATTCTTATTTCCTATCTGTGCAGGTCTGCTGTTTTCAAAGTGGATGCTGATTTTGCTGAAGGCTATCCAGTATCCTGTTCCTCTTAGTCCAGATCCCTGTGGTTTCAGCACTGCATAACCAAAGAACCGAACCATAGCACAGTTTCACATACTCTTGCTGCTGCCACTGATGTTCCATGCCCCTGTGCCCACTCCTCAAACAAAGTGGTGTTGCACGAACCAAACCAAAAAATAAATTTGCATAGGATTGGGTCTACAGGAAATTATTTCACTATTTTAAAAGCAGTTCTCAGTTTGCTGCTTTACCTGCAATGACAGATATATCATACAGCCCAATTCTTTCACTGTTGGAAAGCAACCTTTAAAAATGCATTGATTATGTGTATGATTGTATATGATGGATAAAAGAATGTTGAGTTTAGAGTATAGGAATCTGTAATGTAGGCCTGTCAGTCATGCATCACAGGTAGCAGAATGTGATGCTCTCATGTGCATATTATGTACTGAATTCAACAGATGAAAGTAAAGCAATAATTACCCAAATGCCACAAAGTAAAAAACATTTTTGTGACAATAGAACTTTATTGCCCATTACGAATAGTTCCCTTAAGACACCAATACAAAATGTTGCATGTGCTGCTACTGGTCCCTGCCTGTCTTATCTACTTCTATATCATGAAAGTTGTGCAACTCCCCATTCACAACACTTTCAATTTCCTTTCAAAACCTATCCTGTAGGACCACACCAGTTTAATCATTTCCACCGGACCTGTACTGCACCAGCAAGCTTCCATCCATGGCCCACCCTGGGTCCCTCTGACTCCAGTTCTACTTGTCATCACCACTGCTGTAAAAAGAAACAGGTTCCACTATACCACTGCGACAAGAAATTTATCGACCATCGGCACAGCGACAGCACGACACTGCCAATTGGTGTTCTGTAGTCACCTGGGGATCAAGTGTTTTCTGTGTTTTATGGGGGATTTCGCCCCCCCCCCCATGCAAGCCCTCTGCACACACTCGCACTATAGATTCCTAACTCCAGTCCGAGTTAGTTTAGGGAGGGGGGAAAACACCCCACCAGCAACAGTGTCAGGAGTGTCAAGACCATCACAGCAAACTGCCGAAAGTGCTGCTGTGATGTTTTTCACGGTATTCCCGTCTCTGTGCAGTAGGTATACCAAATTAGCATCCCTTCAGGTGGACCCATGCTCCCTGATGACACTCTAATGTGAAACTGGTAGGAGGTAAGTGAGTCCCACTGGGGGGGTCTTTGTTCCTGAAAGAGGTCTGGACACTGTTGGCTTGGCATGTTTTATTAAACATCATATTATTCATTCTATTGACTCCTGTGTGTGTTTGTTCAATGGTGGGCTGTGCTGGAGTTTTTTCCCTGGTACAGTTCTTTCACTCATACACACTCAGCCAGTGGGGAAGCTTTTTCTTTGTTGGACCATGTTAGGTACCTGCTCCACCAGTACTGTAAAATAAAAAGTTGGGATTATAAAAGGAAACTTAAGCTGAATCAAAGGACAGTCACATAATATGTTCATAGAAACATAGAAGATGATGATAGATAAGGACTGCAAGGCCCATCCAGTTTGCCCATTTCTTTTTCTACCTTATGGATGTACCATCGGCCTTTGCTCTGTCAATAGCCTATCTAGTCATACTCATCTGTATTGCTCCTTTATGCCTATCCCATGCATGTTTGAAGCCCTGCACTGTATTCATATCCACCACTTCCTGAGGTAGGCCATTCCATGCATCCACCACTCTTTCTGTGAAAAATAACTTCCTCACATTACCCCTTAATTGGCCTCCCTCTAATCTCATTCTGTGTCCTCTTGTCCTGCTATTTTTGAAACATATTAGACTCTTTCACCTTGTTAATGCCCTTAAGGTATTTGAATGTTTGATCATATCACTCTCTCCCTCCTTTGCTGTAGGGTATATATTGAGTCTGTTAATTTGTCCTCATATGTTTTCTGATGCAGTCCCTGCACCATTTTTGTTGCCCTTCTCTGACTGCCTCAATTTGGTTAATGTCCTTGTGAAGGTGTGGCCTCCAGTACTGCATGCAGTACTCAGATGGGGCCTAACTAGTGTCTTGTAAAGAGGGATTATTACCTCCCTCTTCTGACTTGTGATACCCCTACTAATACATCCCAACATCCCCCTAGCCTTACCTATTGCTTTAGTGGCCTGCTTGGATGATTTCAAGTCATCGGTGATGATGACGCCCAAGTCTCTTTCTTTCCTTGTGACTGCCAGCAACTCCCCTCACAGTCTATAGGTGGCTTAAGGGTTTCTCTTCCCTACGTGCATGATCTTGCACTTCTTTGTGTTAAACCCCAGTTGATACTCTTCCAACCATTTTGCTAGTTTATCCAGATCTCTTCTCATTCTGCCCACCCCATATGGATTATCTACTCTGTTGCAGATCTTGGTGTCATCTGCAAACAGACAAACCTTACCCTCCAGTCCATCTGCAATGTCACTAATGAAGATATTGAAGAGGACTGGCCCCAGGACTGATCCCTGAGGTACCCCACTTGAGACCTGCATCTCTTCTGACTGTATACCATTTACCACCACTCTCTGTTTTCTGCCCGCCAATCAGTTTGCCACCCAGTTGACCAACTTCTGACCCACCCTGAGCCTACCCAGCTTATTAATCAATCTTCTATGCTGAACAGTAGCGACAGCTTTGCTAAAGTCAAGGTAGGCAACATCAACTGCTCCCCCTTGGTCCACCACTCTGGTTACCCAGTCAAAGAAATCCATGAGATTAGTTTGACAGGGCCTTCCTTTGTAAACCTATGCTGTTTTGAATCCTGTGCTCCTATGGATTCCAGGTGTTGCACTATCCTTTCCTTAAGGAGTGCCTCCATAATCTTTCCCACTACTGAGGTACGATTGACTGGTCTGTAGTTCCCTGTCTCCTCCCTGCTACCACTCTTGTGGAGTGGGATCACATGAGCCCCTCTCCAGTCTTCTGGGACCTCTTCTGTGCTCAGACTCACTAAACAGTTCCGATAATGGCTCTGCTAGTTCTACCCTTAGCTCCTTTAGTACCCTGGGATGTATGCCATCAGGTCCCATTGCCTTGTCCACCCTGAGCTTATCGAGCTCTTGTGGGACCCTTTCTTTTGTGAAGCAACTAGTGCACACCTCCCTCACCCCCCCCCCGTGTCCATGGTGCTGAGCTGTGGGCCCTGCCCTACCTTCCCTTCAGTAAATATTGAGCAGAAGTATCTATTTAGGATAGATGCATTTACATTGTCCTCCTCCTCACATGCCCCCTTATCCCCTTTGATCTTAGCAATACCCCCTCTGGACTTTCTCCTTTCACTAATGTGTCTATAGAAAGTCTTGCCACCTTCTTTTACTGTTTGTGCTAGTGTTTCCTCAGTTTGGGCCTTTGCCTGCCTTACTGCCTTCTCTGCTTCCCTTAGGGAAGTTTGGTATGCCTCCCTATCTTCATCCTGCTGCATTCCCTTATATTTCCTAAAGGCCAGCCTTTTGGCTCTGACATTTTCTGCTACTGTTTTTGAGAACCAAAGTGGTTTCCTTCTTCTTTTGCACTTCCTTTTCTCTCTAACACAGTGGGATGTTGCATCAAGTACTGCATCCTTAATGCTTGCCCACTTTGCCTGTACCCCCTCACCTGTATTTCTTTTTGCCAGGGCTAGCTTAACTCTGTTGGCCATCTTATCAAAGTCAGCTCCTCTGAAGTCCCATATTCTTGCCTTGTAATGGGATGATTTAGTTCTAGTGGCCAAATTGAACCATACCATGTAATGGTCACTGGCCCCCAAGTGACCTTCTACCTGGAGATCTGTGATCCTTTCCCTGCTAGTTAGTACTAGATCTAGGATAGCCCTGTCTCTTGTGGGTTGCTGTACCAGTTGTTTGAGGCCCTCCCCCTGCAGGGAATCCACCACATGTCTAGTTCTGGCAGATTTTCCTGCTGGTATTGAGCAATCTGCATCTGGCATGTTGAAATCTCCCATTATCAGAACCTCCCCTTTAGCTATCATGTTTTGAATATCCTCTAACAGTAATGTGTCTATGTCCTCCCTCTTGTCTGGAGGCCTGTAGACAACCCCAGTTCGTATGGCTGTCCCATTTCCTGTTTCCAGGGTAACCCACAGTTCTTCTGGCTCTTTATGTATATTCTGAATTTCTATAGCTTTGATATTTTCCTTGACATAAAGGGCCACTCCACCCCCCCCCCCTTTTTGTACCTTGGTCTCTGATCATTAAACTTTTGTCAGCCTTTCCGCCTGAGAAAGAGACTCATTAGAAGAAATTCTTGTGTAAACATAGACGTTTTTATAGGGAAAAAAAACAAGTAATGATCACAGCAGAAAGAATTATAAACAAACACAAATTAAAACTATATACATAAGAAACACCAAAAAAGAATTATGCACAATTATTTTGAAAACAGTGCTCCAGTACTCTCTGATGCCAAGGCAGATGGCATCTGGTGTGGCCTACAGCAGGCTGCAATTTTTTTAAGGGGCTGCAAAATACGCCACTGGGTTGTGGTGTTTCATGCTTGACCAACCTGCAGTGGCAACACTGTTTTTTTTTAGTACTTTATGTCTGCATAGATGATATGCTGTGTGGCTGGTGGTGGCACTTGCTCCTGTGGACCTGGTGCTGCAGTGGCTCTGGTACTGTGTGCATTTGTGTGGGTCTGCCACTTGTGAGTGGGAGGTCCTAGAAATATAGACACATAAAATTTGATGGCGGATAAGGACATCTTGGCTCACTTTGTCTGCTCATTTACCATATCTACTGTAATACCGCAGATCCTGCTTGATCTCCAGGTTTACATCCCCCTTGTCTTAGCGCTAAAGTTCCCTTTTGCCAGTCCCATGCATTTTTGAATCTTGTTGCCATTTTGGCCCCCACCACCTCTACTGGGTGGCTGTTCCATGCATCCCCCACTCTTTCTGTGAAGAAGTACTTCTTCACATCTCCCCTGAATCCCTCCCCCAGCCTCATCACATGGCCCTTTGTTGTTGAGCATCTCTTTTTCTGGCTTTATTCTCCTTTACCACTAAGGCTCCCTTATGCCTATCCCATGCCCTTTTGAATCTCTTTACTGTTTTAGCACCCACCATCTTCATTGGGAGACTGTGTGAGGTATCTACCACTCTGTCTGTGAAGAAGTACTTCCTCACATCTTCCAGAGTCTCCTCCTCCACCCCCAGCCTTATTGCATAGCCCCCTGTAGCAAGCATCTCTTTTTCTGAAAAATGCTTCCCTTTTGAACCTTATTTATACCCATGAGGTATTTGAAAGGTTTTATCATATCCCCCTTCTCCCTTCTTTTCTCCTGGGTGTACATATTGAGGTCCTTAAGTCTCTCCTCATAGAGCTTTTGATTCAGACCCTGCATCATTTTAGTTGGCCTCCTCTGGACTGCCTCTACTCAGAATGTGTCCTTACTGATATGTGGTCTCCAGAACTGGACACAGTACTATAGGTAAGGTCTATCCAGTTATCTATACAGTGGTAACACCACCTCTCTTTTTCTGCTGGTGATAGCCCTTCCTATGCAGCTTAGCATCCCACTAGCTCTCCCCACTACTTTGTCACACTGTCTGGCCACCTTTAGGTAACTAGAATCTGCAGCTTACCCAATAGATAGGGAAATGGGCATACTGGGTGGGCCAAGTGGTCCTTATCTGCCATCAAAGTATATGTTTCTATGTTTCTATCAGATATGATTATCTCCAGGTCTCTTTCCTGCTTGGTGGTCAATAATACTACAGCCCCCCATTTCATACTCTGCTCCTGGGTTTTTGTGCCACAAGTGCAAGAGTTTGCATTTCTTCGCATTGAAACTTAGCTGCCATATCCTTGACCACTCCTCAAGCTTTCTTAGATCACTGTTCATTTTTTCCACCCCCTTGAGTGTCTACCTTATAGCAGATTTTAATGTCATCTGCAGAAAATGCATACCTTGCCTTCAAGTCCCTCTGCAATGTCAGTAAGCCCTCATATCTTTCCTCCTTCCTGACCTCTGCTTTCGTTATCTCTAGCTCAATCCATCTCCACTCACCCCTCACCACCACTTCCTACCCCTTTGGTTCCTGCTAACTGAAGTCCTATGTAGAATTGAGTGTGTAGTATTCTATGTTTTGTATCTCATGTGTTTTGTTCTGACTTGGTCAACACTTCCTGAACTTACTTTCATCTTTTTATTTTTGCATTGTACATTTATACCTGTACTTTTACTGCATAATTCAGTTTTTTGTTATTGTCTGTAAATGTTCGTGTAATGTTCATTTTTTATTTGCTTATCTAATATCCTGGTCGACCCTTAAAAAAAGGACTGTATTTGTCTCAGTGGTCTTACCCAGACACCAAAACTCAATCAATCAATCAATCAATCAAGTCTTTATTTAACCAGGCGTTCATCGTTGAGCAGAAGCTCATTTGCAAGATGGACCTGGGTGGAGCATGAACAATTGTATATACAGGTCAACACAGGTATTTACAAGGCAATACAGATAATACTCTTTACAGAGAGGAAGAAAAAGAAGTTCATATGTACATAGAATTATACAGATATTGTACAGATTACACGGTATTTACATACATAGAAGTGTCTATAGGAAGATAAAGCAGGTTATCTAAGGTTGCAGGAGGAAGTAACGGAAGAAAAAATAAAATAAAAATATACACCAGGTAAAGGTGAAGGTAGGGGAGAAGAGAAGGAGGGAAGTAGGGGGAGAAAGGCTAGGAGGGCACGGTGCACAGAAAGGAGTGGTAAAGCTGGATGTAGAGAAGGTGGATGGAGAAAAGGAGTATGTGTGAGCCCCGGGATTGAATGCTATAAAGTACAGGGCATGGTAGGATGTCACAACCCAGGGTAGTGAGCTCCTATCCGAGGTTGGGAAAGGAAGAATAAGAGGATGGATGGGCCTAGTGTTGATAAGACAGGGAGATAAGAGAGAGAACAATTAGGCTGGTGAGGAGCAAGCTGGGGGGGTCAGTACTTAAAATTGGGTCTAGGCGTGGCTATATACCAGTGCAGACACCGGTACTGGGTCTGAGTGGGTGAAGCAGTTACATACTTCTCTGATTTTACGGAAATAAAGCATCTTGAAAGCATTTATACTGATTAGAGTGCTTAATTTGAGGGTTTTTTGTAGATCGTTCCATAAGGTAGGTAGCACGAAGCTTATGGCTGCCCTGCCGAAGCGGGATTTTGCTTTGGGTACTTTAAGTGTAATAGCTGAGTAACTTTACGCAGTGTTCCCAATTATACTCAGGGGAAGACAGCAGGAGATATAGTAAGGCAGCTTATTGGAGATGGCTCTATAGGTCCAGAGCGGCATTTCTGTAGGCCTGAACTTTAGTGATGTCCATCCCACTGCCGCATATAGGGTGATGTGTGTCAAGGGGAGTCCTGCTATAAACCTCAGTGCTCGATGGTAGAGTGTGTCCAGTTTAGCCATGTAAGAGTTGGGGCATTGGCTGTAGAGGAAGTCAGCGAATCAACCAATGATAGGAAAATGGATTGGACCAGTTGTTTCTTGGCATCTCTGGTGAGAAATTGGCTGATTCTAAAAACAGTCCAAGCCTTTGTCAAGTCGTTTAGCAAGTCCTCGATATGTTCAATGAAGGAGAGTCTTTGGTCTATCCAAACTCCCAGATACTTGAATTTTGTAACAAATTCTAGTTTTCACCAGAACTGTGGTAATTTGTGGAACTGTCCCACTGGACACAGGGTTAGCTGTATGGATAAAAGGGGAGAGGACCATCGCTTTAGTTTTTTTGGCATTAAGGAGTAGCTTTTTTTGGAGGAGTTGGCTTTGCAAAAGGTTGAATTCTGACTGTAGGTCATTGCAGGCAGCTTCAGGTGTTGGGCGACTCATGTAGAGAACTGTATCATCTGCAAACAGATGGATGTTGGCTTCTTTTATACAGTAGTCGATGTTATTAATGTAGATTGCAAAAAGTAAGGGCCCTAATATAGAACCTTGAGGTACCCCTCTTTGCAGAGTTTTTAAGGGGGACAGGCCTCCTTCGGCTTTAACTTGTTGAAGGTGCCCTGAAGATAGTCAGTGAACCAACGTGAGAGAGGAGGGGTCCACACCTATGGTTTGAAGGGCGGAGAGGAGCAGACTATGGTTGACGGTGTCGAAAGCCTTGCTTAGATCAAGGAAAACAGCACAAATAAAGTTTTTGCTCTCAAGATTACGCTGCCAGTCATTAGTAACTTTGGCAGGGCTGAGATAGTGCTATGTTTAGCTCTGAATCTGGACTGCATAGGTTTAGCAGTTCCTAGACTCAAGGTGAGTCCTCAGCTGTGCATTTACAATTTTCTAGGAGCTTGGACAGGACCGGAAGGAGGGAAATTGGCCTGTAGTTATTGAGATCGCCACGGTCACCTGATTTGAACAGTGGTATGACATGTGCTGTCTTCCATATAGGTGATAAGGTGCCCTGAGACAGGGATAAGTTAAAAAGGTGGGTGACGGGTATTGCTATACGTGGTGGAAGTTTTTAGGAAGTAAGGGTCAGGGAATTCGGCCCCAGCACTTTTTCTAGTATCCAACTGAAGCAAGAGGTCCTCTACCTCTTTCAGTGTGGCAGGTTGAAGTGAGAAAAGCGCAAGTTATCGGAGTTTCAGGCAGTTGGCTGGCAGTCTGGGAGCGAAGTATGTTTGCAGGGAGTTGTCAAATGCCATGCCTGCAGTAGCAAAGTGGTTATTGAATGCATCAAGTATATCCATCTTTTTCGTTATAGTCAAGTTGCCAGAGGTAATCTTGGTCGGGAGTGAATTTCCTGGGAGTGGCCTGCAGATCACTGATTGTGTTCCAGAGCTTGATTGGGCTCATTGTGGCAGAGTCGAGTTCAGATTTGAAGAAGGTGGCCTTCGATTCTCTGATTGTTTTGGTACATAAAGTTCAGTAGTCTCCTGAACTGGTTCCAATCCTCTGCAGTGTTCAGTTGCGTGCTTTTTCCAGAGCTTATCTCTTTCTAGAAGCAAGGACTTGATCTGAGGGGTGAACCATTTACAGGTTTTGGTCCTAGTTCGAACTTTAATAAGGGAGCATACTTATTAAGGGCCCTTGATGGAATGTTGTGGAAGATATTGTAAGCTGACGTAATCGCTTGGCCAGGTAGAAATCTTGCACACTCAGGGAGTACTTAAGCTCATTTAGGTAGGCATGTTCATTGAAGTTGCGCCTGGATCTCTTCATAGAGAACTTGCTGATGGGTGCTGGGTTGTTGGTGGATCTTACTCCCGTAATAAAACAATGGTCACTGGCGTCTGAGAAGAAGACATCAGCGTGGGAGAAGAGATGAGGTTTGCTCACCATTAGCACATCTAAAAGTGTACTTTTACTGGGGTTCTTCACGTTTGGGCTTGTTGGTTCAGTAATAAGTTGCGTCAGCCCATGTTCATCACAGAAGGATGCAAGGGGGGCAGCCATGTTAGAAAGCCAGTCAAAGTTGAGGTCTCCTAAAATAATAGTTTCTGGCAGCCCCTGTCCCAACTTGTCACTTAGATATGACACAAGCTGTAGGCCAGCAGATGGTGGTCTGTAGCATCCTATTACGCAGAGTGCAGTAGTCTGTGTAATTTCCACTTTGAGAATTAGGCATTCGAATTTGCTGGCGACAGATGCCGAGGATAAGCAGGAGGCAGAAAATTTGTCTTTAACGTAGATAGCTACCCCTCCTCCTCTAGCATGCCTATCAGCTCTGAACAAGGCATAGTTGGGTATGTTTACTTCTCTATCAGTGGTGCTGGGTCTAAGCCAAGTTTCAGAAATCACAAGTATGCCAGGAGAGGTATGATTTACCCAGGTTTGTATTAAGGTTATCTTTTTAAGGAGGCTACATACGTTAATATGCAAGAAGCTTATTCCTTTTAAATTTGCTAGTTCTGCTGGCAAAGCAATAGCTTCTGGGGGCCAGGTTGAGTTCTACGTTGCCTGAACAAAGCAGGAGGATAAGTAGGATTTTCTAAGGCGCTAATTATAAGCATGAATTCCTGCCTTTCTCCCGTCTAGTAGATCTGATGTTTTTAGGGACTGAAAAGTAGCCACCATAGAAGAGCTGATCTGTTGTACCAAGAGCTAGTACCCCTACCACAATAGGAGGGGACGAGATAGAAGTCTGCGTGGTGGGAGGTGGGCCTTGTGGTGGGGGAGTGTTATAAGTACTACTGGTATGTGTGGTCCAAGAGCGGGTTTGAGGTACTGGTACTTGGAATCATGGAGGCAATTAAAGGATAAGTTGCCATGTGGTATACAGCACAAGGTGCCGTTGTAGACCAAACATGATGGTAGTTCAGGTGTCCAATGCTGGGCAGCTGGTATCAGCAGAAGAAAGGGCAGTAAAAGAAGCCATATAGGGCCCAACACTCAAATAAATAAATAAAAATAAATAAAGACATTAAAGAAGACTGGTACCATATTGATCCCTGTGTGTGCTATTTATGTTAAGGATGCCATCAATGCTACAGAAATGCAGCAGGCACTAGGAGAAACAGAGGATCTATGGATCACAATAGGGGCCCAAAACCAGAAACCCATTCAGGTAGGAATAACCTACAGACCCCAAATCAGGAGGAAGCCAGGGATAAGGAAATCCTGGAAACCATCCTCCTGTCTCCTCCTTGGCCCTGGTCTGTCATCATGCTTTCATGTAACACCTTGATGCCTCTGTCCGCCCTTTGATACTAGTGTATCTTCTCCCTTTCTCCAGCCTTCTTTTCACAACTCTATACTGCACTCATCCACAATCTACATGCAATCATACTATAAAAGTCCTAACTCCCCTTTCCCTCTCCCCATAGGCCCCCACCGCCGCATCAGTTCTACCAACCTATCCTTGACTTCACTTCACAATGTTTATCCTTCGCTTACATATTACATACCCCTCCTGGTACCCCATCTGCCATTAGTTGGTGGTTCTTCAAGCCATTTTCATGGCTAGTACTAGTGACTGCCCCTGGTAAATGAACTAACTGGTACTTCTATATAGAGAACATGGTTTATATTCAGTTGCATGGTTCAATGGTGGACCTGCCCCCTTGTATTTGAATTCTCCTCTGTTATGGCTTACCTTGTCTTCCTTTTATCATTTGACTCCCCTATTACTGCACCACTGTATTTGTGTTTATATACTTATTTACATGTATTTACAGTATATGTTTTTATGATGGATGTTACCAGACCCTGTTCTAACCAGGTCCATCTTGTAAAAGAGCTCTGCTCAATGATGTTCACCTGGATAAATAAAGATTTTGATTGATTAATTGATTGATATCAGGCAAAGGGGACATGGAGCTGGTGGGGGATTTCAATCTGCCGGACATAGATTTTTATGGTATACCATTACCGCAGCAACTCTGGCACAGGGAAGAATACCACAGCTACAGGAATTGGGTAAAAGCCACCTGTCGCTGTGTGGACTGTGTGCCAATTGGGACTGCCTCTCTGGGTGCTTGACACCCCAGTCCAACTCCAACTTGGGGTTAGAATCCTAGAGACCATGGGGTGTGGGGGTGGAGCCCCCCACAAGGGGGGGTTGGGGGAGCACAGCCCACAGTTGTGTGCGCTGACATCCCCATGGCTACAATGCCAACAGTCGGCATTGCAGCCATCACTCTAGGGGATGTCGGCACTAGCACTGTCGAAGTGCTATGGGTAAACTGATTTTTATACCCACACAGCAGCATCACAGAAGAGCAGGGAATTCCTAGTCACACTACAGGAAACAGGCCTAAGTCAACTAGTGACATCACCCAGAAGGGGTAACGCAATTCTAGATCTGATATTCACAAATAGCAATAGGGTTATTTGTGTCGAAGTAGGGAACCACCTGGGCAACAGTGATCATAACATGATATGGTTCAGGGTAAAAAGAACTGTAGATGCCACACACTCCAAACTGAAGGTCCTTGATTTCAGGAGGGCAGACTTCACAAACATGATGGCCTGCCTAAGATACAATATTAGTAACTCAACAGAAGGGATCATTGAGGAATATTGGACAAGTTTGAAGGATGCAATAACCATGGTCACATCACAGTGTGCCCGTCAGGTTAGTAAGAACAAAAGGAGGAAAAACCCAGTATGATTTTCCAAGGAGGTGGCAACCATGGTGAGAGAAAAATACATAGCCTTCAGAAAGTACAAGGAGTCAGGGAACGAGGCAGACAAAACAGAATATAAACAGAAACTAAAAGAGACAGGGAAAGTGATAAGAAATGCAAAGGCTCAAACAGAGGTTAGGATAGCTCAGGAAGTAAAAAAGGGTAACAAAACCTTCCACAGGTACTGTACATACATGAAAAAAGGAATACCAAAGGGGGCATTGTTAGAATCACAAAAAAAGATGGACAAACCACAGAGCAAGATGGGGAGAAGGCAGAGGCACTCAATGAATACTTCTGCTCAGTCTTCAGACAGGAAGCAGACGGTAACGGACCAACAATAGGCATAAAGAAGTGTCTGACTGAAGGAATAGACATGGGTTCCTTCACAGAGGATAGGGTCCTGAAGGAAATAGACAAGTTAAAGGTAGATAAAGCTATGGTGCCAAATGGGATACACCCAAGAATACTGAAAGAACTAAGGAGGGAACTGGCAGCCCCCTTAGCAGTGTTCTTTAACAAATCATTAAGGAGTGGGGAGGTGCCAGAGGATTGGAAGAGTGCAACAGTAGTGCCACTCCACAGGAGCAGAAGCAAGGAATAGCCAGGTAACTATCATCCAATTAGTCTAACGTCAGTTGTGGGGAAACTGATGGAGTCCCCGAAGGAAAGCATCATAGCTTTTTTGGAGCAAACTGGTCAGATCGACAAAAATCAACACAGTTTCACAGCAGGAAGGTCCTGCCAGACAAACCTGGTTGATTTTTTCAATTGGGTCACCAAAACTATGGATCAGGGTGGGGCTGTGGATGTGGTTTACCTGGACTTCAGCAAAGTTTTGCACTGCATTCTGCACAGGAGACTAGTCAAAAAACTGGACAACATGGGAATTGGGCCTAAGGTTACAAACTGGATCAGAAACTGGTTATATGGGAGAACTCAAGACAGTATTCATAAATGGCACTCTGTTTGTGGAGGGGAGCGTGACTAGCAGGGTCCCGCAGCGCTCAGTTCTGGGGCCAATCCTCTTCAACATATTCATCAGTGACATTGTGGATGAACTAGAGGGAAATGTGTGCCTGTTTGTACATGACATCAAAATCGGCAACAGGGTAGACACAACAGAGGGACAGCAAAGTGTGGATGCTGATCTCCGAAGAATGGAGGAGTGGTCCAAGATATGGCAATTGAAATTCAATGCCAAAAAATGCAAGGACATGCACCTGGGAAAGCGTAACCCATGGAGATTGTACTCAATGAGAGGGGGAGCAGCTGGTGGCTACCAGGCAGGAGCGAGACCTAGGGGTGATCATATCAGATGACTCCAAGGTCAGTAGACAATGTGAAAATGCAGCACTAAAGGCAAGTGGTATCCTGGAATGCATAGGGAGGGACATCACTAGCAGAAGGCATGAAGTAATCATGCCCTTGTATCGGTCAATGGTCAGGCCTCACCTGGAGTACTCTGTCCAGTTCTGGAGGCCACACCTCATGAAGGATATATATAGGCTGGAGGCAGTACAGAGAAGAGCAACAAAGATGGTGCAGGGGCGTTCATCAGAAACTGCAAGACTGGATGACCTCAAATTATATTCCCTAGAACAACACAGGAATCGTGGGGACATGATAGAAACATTCAAATACCTTAAAGACAACAACAGGGTGCACATGCAGAACCTCTTTCTGGTAAAAGACTACAGCAGGGCTAGAGAGCACAATCTTCGACTTAAGGGAGGAAAGTTCAGAAGCAATATGAGGAAATTCTTTTTTATAGTGTGTTGTGAAGCATGGAATAGCCTGTCAGAGGAGGTGGTGGGAGCCAAGACAGTGGGGGAAGTCAAGCGGGCATTGGACAGACACTGTGGGATACACCAGCAGGCAGCTAAGTCGGGAGGGGTAGGAAGCCAAGGGCAGATTTGATGTATCATACGGTCCCCATCTACCGACAACTTCTATGTTTCTATGCTTCTGTGGCACCCTTCTGGTCATGCTATAATCCTCAGAGTAAACTCCATTTAACAACACCCTCTGTTTCCTGCTCCCTAAATATGCCTTACCCAGTTTATCACTTTGGACCCAATCCCAGTCTGCCCAGCTTGTTTATCAGTCTCCTAAGTGGAACAGTGTCGAAGGCCTTACTGAAATCTAGGTACGCCACATCCACTGCTCCATCCTGATCTAATTCCCTAGTCACACAGTCAAATAAATCTATTGGATTTGTTTGACATGACCTCCCACCAGTGAATCCATGCTGCCTCAGATACTGCAAGCAACTGGATTCCAGAAATTCTGCAATCCTTTCTTTCAAGAGTAATTCCATTAACTTCCCACTACCGAAGTCTGGCTTACTGGCTGTAGTTTCCAGCCTCCTTCCTGCAAATATGTTTGCGAAGTGGGACTACATCAGTTCATCTTCAGTCCTCTGGAGATGAACTCCAGTCTCCAGTGAGTGGTTAAACAGGGCTGTCTGAAGTTTTGAGCCTGGTGGTCTTGCTTCAATGCAACCAACTTCTCCATTTCAATTAGGAGATGGGCCAATCTGTATTTGGCCCTTTTGCTGCTCTTTGGCTATGGCAGATTGTCAGTGTTGTCTGTAGTACAGAAATAAATATACAGTTTGAACAGAATACACTGTGAAAGTGTGAATGAAATTAACAGTAATTGTTGTACAGTAGTCTGTCCAGTGTGACATTACTGTACCCTGACCTTCTGCTGAGACATGGTTTACAGCCTCATCTAGTCTCCTTGGTCCCTGCTGTACATGTATAATCCCCCATCACATCCCACAGAGGAACTATGAAGCCCATGAGTACGTAAAAGCTGAACTTTAACCAATGTTTCAGCGCCACATGTTCTGCTGGGCTGCCCCCTCATCAGCACCTCAACCACTGTATCTGTAAGGTGAAACTGTCTACCACCTATTAAAAGGATTCCCCCATTACATTCATGTTCCCCTGTTTTGTGCTCCCCCTCCACCTACATAGTTCTTAACATTTTACCACCATGTTTATCCCTTTCTGGAAATGGAAATTTGTCTGTTAAGTGCACGTTGCCCACACAGAGCATGGGCCTTCCTTTCCAGTGTGGTTGAATGGACCGACTGACTCATTTAGGGTTGTAAACAGTGTAACAAGTACAGCATATATATATATATATATATTTCCTCTTGTGAGGACCCCATAACTTGATATTAGATGCAGTGTTGTACTCATAGGTGGTGTCTGTTTCTTGACCACAGGCAAAGACACATAGAGAGATTTACTATAATTGGACCCAACCTCACTCTTACAGTGGTCCCCCTCCCTTTTCTCCCTTAAATACCAGCTAAAACTCACTTTCCAGCTCTTCTACATTCCTGCCCAGGCCCCAGTTGATGCCCCTATAATTCCTCTAATTCCTCATCTCCTGGCTGGTACCCCCCCAAATTAGCCATTTAGCCCTAACTCTAAAATAACCTGCACTCCACCCCATAATCTTCTCCCAGCTATATAAATCCAATTCCTGTTTCAGCCCCCCATCCCATACATCCACTGCTCTATATTTCTATTCATGTAATGCAAAAGGTATTGTTTTCTCTTATTTTGTTCCTTGCTATGTTGCTGTAACTTGGATTATTTGGTCATTGTAACTGTTTTGGAATGTACAGTATATATCTGTCTATCATTTACCAGTTGTTGTAGTATGGATTATTTGTTCAGTGCAAATCTTTTTGAATTGCAAATATCTGTATATACTCCCATTCCCCTGCCCCCCCAGGTCACACCAGAAAACAAACTCTGGCTCAGTGTGCCTTTTCTAGCTACCAACATTTAAATAAATAAATAAATAACCTTATTCTTGTATTGGTCTTGTACCGAAAACCAGGCTGTAGTGTGTGATCATTTCACAATTATCCTGCTCCCACATTGGTTCTGGCCTCAATCCAAAAAAATATGACTGCCCGTGCTATGCAATTATAGGTAGCCCTCACCCATTGTTTTGTACCATACCCCCTGTACCATGTTTCACAATCCCCTCTCTTCCTTTGTCTTCCACTCTCAAACAGAACCAGAGGATGACAACACAAACTGCAGCACTTTGTCAGTGAAGCAGGCCTAGCTATGTACAAACAATAGCTGGCATCATCAGATCGTGCACCTCACCCACCTCAGAGTCACCCCATTTTTATTTATTTATTTATTTTATTTATTTAGTAATATGGATACAACCTTTGAGTATACATTCTTTTACAAAGGTTTCACATCTGGATGTAAAACAGCAGAGACATGACACAAACTTGACAGTTAACACAAAACATAAGATTGCTATGTAATACAGAATATAGATAAATAATACATTTGAGTAACCTAGACAACTGAAATTAAATAATGGGAGGAGATTCCCAATTAGCAACATATGGCATAGCTGCCCCAGGGGGACCTGTCAAGGTAGAGTATCAGAAATGGTAGGAGAAAGAAAGGACAGAATGTGAACAAGATTTCCCAATTAGCAATGTGCGGCATAGCTGCCTCAGGAGGGCCTGTCAAGGTAGGGTATTGGAAAGGTAGGAGAAAGAGAGGGGGGAGAGTGCAAACAAGGGGTAGATTAGAAAGAGAGAGAGATAGAGAAAGAGAGGAGGAGAGAGAGAGAGGGGGAGAGAAAGAGAGAGAGAGAGAGAGGGACTGGGAGAAGGAGAATATTTAGGGGAGAGTGGGTAGAAAGGGGAGGTGTTGGGGGTACGGAGGCAGCTTGAGGTTGGGGGATGGCAGATGGGGGTCCAGGGTAGGCAAAACAGTAGAAAAGCTCAGACAGATGAGGGGGGTATCCGGGTTGAGGATATGGACTCAGGTAAAGGAGTCAGAGGTGTTTAAGAGTGGATATTTAGGTTAAAGATATGGATTCAGGTAAGGCAGTCACAGGCATTTGAGTTCAGTAGGTATTGCTTCAGTTCTCTTTTAAAGGACCGAACATTTGTTGTATTAACAGCTGCAGCAGAGATCTCATTTAGCCATAGCCATTCACAGGGCACTGAACATTGTCAGACAGAGACAGGCAGTCCAAATCCTCCCACCCTGTGATAGACACCTTGGGGGTAAATTATCCCTTGCTTCCTTGGCCCTGACAGTTTTAAGGACCTTCTGCCAACTGCAACCCACGTATTGCTGCAGGTTAGAACATCATGACTGGAAGTGGTAGGGCCAAGCATGTAAGACCCCCCCCCCGCTCAGCCTCAGTTTTCTTTCTCATACAAATTTCTCATCTGTTCTTTGAGCCCCAGTTGCCAATTGTCGTCTTTCAGACTGGATAATCTGGATTCTTGGGACCTTATGCAAATATGCAGTCATCCAGTTCTACTTAAATGTAGTCTATTCTTTGGGTGATTTTGATTGCTTAGCTCACATACACTAGTTAAAACTTACTGTTTAAAACCATTCACTGTTTTGGCTGAATGTCAAGGATTGCAAGCAAGTTCTGATGTCAGAGACCTTTATTTGAAGCCCAGTCCAAAAGAGATAATACTACCCCTATTCAAATCATTGGTGAGACCACATAGAAAATACTGTGTCCAGTTCTGGAGGTCTTATCTTCAAAAGGATAAAACCAGGATGGAGGTGGTTCAGACAAGGGCAACCAAAATGGTACAGGGAATAGATTAGAAGACCTATAAAGAAATGTTTAGGGAATTAAACATGTACTCCCTAGAGGATAGAAGCATGAGGGGGATTTGATAGAAATGTACAGATACCTCACAGGGAAAAATAAGGTACAGGAAGGCATCATTTTTCAAAGGAAAATATGCTCAAGGATGAAGGGTCACACTATGACACTTGAAGGAGGAAGGTTCAGAGGTTCAATGGCTTACGCAACCAGTATAGTGTTATGCTTGTGGAACTGTGTTACTGTGCTATGGCAGTTTGCATTCTCTATCCCTGAGGAATTGCCACCCTGTAGGTTACCAAAGACAAGGAACCCTCGAAGTGGTGCCACAGGAAGGTTCCCTTGGCTAAAGGTACCGTAGGAAGAACCCCCCTGAGAAGATGCAAGCTACTGGAGGAAGAGTGAAGGATTGTGGGGAAAAGAAAAAGTGCTTCAAGAGGGAGGCTGGGAGGAACTGCTTATATAGCTCAGAAAGGGGGCGTGGTGGGTTGCTCACCCAGGGCACTACAGACATAGCCTTTCAATTCAATGGCCTACTCAACCAGTATAGTGTTATGCTTGTGCAGCTGTGTTACTCTGTTGTGGCTGTTCATGCTCTCTGTTCCCTGAGAAATTACCTCCCTGTAGGAGTACCAAACCTAAGGAACTCTTGAAGAAGGTTCCACCCAAAGAGGTGCCATGGGAAGGTTCCCTTGGCTAAAGGTACCTTAAGGAGAACCCCCCAAAAGAATGTTAGCAATGATCATTGACTTATGAGGTAGAGATGCAGACTAAAGCAACAGGCTGCTTGATAAAGCTTAGAAGAGAAGCACAAGTTAGCAGAAAGCACCAATTAAATGGATTGCATTGGTGACAGTAGGGGGGTTCCTAAGGAGAGAGGGAACAGCAAGTGGAGTCACCATCACCTCCTTCCAACAGTGGAACTTACTGAGTAAAATAGGGAATATTACTAACTAAGTATTATGACCATTGGCATGGAAGAGAGAAAAAAAACCTTTGAAGAGGAAATCTCTGGGGATCCAAGGCCTACTGTGGGTCGCCTTCCATCTAGGCTTGAGGTATTTTATATAGTGCCATCTAGGCTGCTGCAATTGAAATCCAATTCAAGGGGGTGGAAAATGTTCCAGTTTGGAGGAAGGCTCTCACTCTGTCCCTCAAACACTCTGCTGCTGCAGCTTAGAAACCCAATCAAAGGGGAGCAATAGTCCATTTTAGTTGAAGTGAAATGGTCATGGTTAGCATGCCTCCAATTTATGAAGGACAGCTTTCTTGGATGAGAACATGAATCAGCTTCAAGTGCTAGATGGTAGAGGTCAGGTGACACAGCAATTGTAGATTAGGAAGCAGCTTATGATGAAGAGTCTGGGTGGCCAGCGGCTGCAGATATTGTTGAGGAGGCTGGGCAAGTCAATGACTGTAGATGTTGATGAGAAGGCAGGGATACTGCATCATAGAACAAATGAGCATAGTGTGGTTCAATTGGATGAGCATAGTTCCAGAAGCAGAAATAAAATGATTATTTGCATAACAAAGTCCTTCTGAATGCACAAGAAAACTAGCAAAATGACTTGCCGTTCAGGGAGGTCAATTCATGACATGAGCCAAGTAAGGAAAATACTACATAATGAGATAATTTGTTAAGTGAAGAGATGCGAGAAGCAATTGCCTTCCTGAATCTCAGCTGACAAGGAGATGATGACGTAGAAGGGATTGCTCATGCCCTGGATGATTTGCAGTATCAGGTTTTTGTTTTCATGTTGAGTAGATTTTTGTGGTCAGAAATTGAGAAATCAAATGGATGGATAGTTGATAAGAATGACACGATGAAGCGGATGTCTTCTATTGTGGTTCTAATTTGGAGAGTGCTCTGAATGACAGGTGAGTAGAAACTGGAGCAGACATGTGGAAGCAGTAGGATTGAGCATCCAAAGCTAAGGTATTCTGCGAGGAACTGTGATAATATATGATTATCATGTTTCCAGTATAAGTACTTCTGTGAATGCTGAACTTGATGGTTTAAAGATCAAGCAGGAATCGAGCAAAGACCAGCCAAGTAGATAGGGATCCTGATATATAGAACATGCCAGTCACTTAGATGCGAGGATTGCTATACTAGAGATGGATACTGTGAAGCAAAGTCTGATAAAACCAAGATGGAGAGGACTGCTACATTGAAAATGATGAGGATAAGCAGCAAAATTATTTTTGGGGTCCCAAAAGTGCCACAACTGAAAACTAAGCAGGAAACATCCAAGGCCAAATGGAGCCAGGTGAGCAAGAATCTGCAGGCCGGTGGACAACAGAGAGAGATGTCCAACCAGACATTCAGCTGCAGCGATCCAACAGGGAAAAATAAAGAATCCAGGACCAAAGAAAACTGGCTAGAAACTGCAGCAGAGAGTGTAACAGGCAGGAGGACATTTGAAGATTGCAGGCGGAGTGACGGTGAAGTGGAGAATGGAGCTGTCCAGGAGGATCCGGAGAAATGCTGTGAATGATGATGGTAGGAAATGAAGTTGAGGTTAGGCAGAGAGAAGTCTGTGAACCTTTGAGACTGTCCTGATGGAGGTTGAGGGAAGCAAAAACCATTGAGACTGCCATCCTGGCAAATGGAGGACACCTACCCACACTTATGGTCAGCAGTTGAATGAGTCAGATAGGCACTACAAAAGTGAAAAGTCTGAAGAAATTCCTGAAGAACTTCAGCTGATGAGGATACAAAGAGACAATTAAGACAACTGAGGCTCCCATTCCATGGGACGGAGGACCTGCCCACACTCGTAGTCACCAAATGAACGAGTCAGATAGATGCTACTGGAGTGAGAAAAAGTCTGAGGAAATTCTTGAAGACCTTCTTTGGTTGATGAGGAAACAAAGAGACAATTGAGACAACTGAGGCTCTCGTCCCATGGGACAAAGGATGCCTATCCGCACATGCAACCTCCGGAAGGCATGAGTTAGATAGATGTTGCCCCGAGGGCTGTTGAAATTGCCTGAGGAAAAGGGGGGGGGGGGGTTGTCACCATAATGGAATTGCATGGTCGGGCAGTGATGAAGCACATGAAGATATGAAGAACCAAGGTGGAAATGGGCATCTACATGGCATCCAAATGAAGGTTCCCAGAATGACATCTTTGGCACAGGAAGACACAAACCAGGAGTTCCATCCAGGACCAGAAGAGAAGCAGAGGCATGAATGAATGACAAAATGAACTTGGCAACTTATGGTAAAGCTGCTGGAGGAAACTGACAGGCACTGGAGAGAACAAAGATCGATGAGGTAACAGCAAAAAGTGTCCACAGAGCACTGTTCCCATGAGGTGCAGTGAGAAAGTATCACAGAGAGATCACCCAGGGCTGAGCTCGGCAATCCACAACATAGAACAATGACAACCACAGGAACTCTGAAGGTGGAAGGCAAGCTGATGGAGCTATGAAATGGTGTAGCAAAAACCCAAACAAAGCCCAAAGTGCCATAGAAAAAATAAAGTGGCAGGTAGAGATGCTGCAAAATTATATTTCACTGGCAAAATTCCCACGAAATCGGCGCTTTTGCCCTGTGACATATTTCACGAAATTCGCCTGTTACACAAAATATTTCATGGGGTGTGAAATGCGGAATTTTGCACTCGAAATGCAAAATTTCAAAGGAAAAACAGTGAAATTTAACTGGCGAAAGGCACATTTCTCAATTCCACATGTGAAATTTCACCTTCTGTGGGTGAAATTTCATATTCCATGGGCGAAAATCCGAATTTTACTTCCATGAAAAATTTCTCGAAATGGGCGAATTTCACGAAATATTTTGCGTAATGAAATTTGCCACAATTTTGCACATCTCTAGTGGCAGGCAGCAGACTTCTGCCAGTGGAAATGCCAGTAAGGTAAACTGTACAGTACAAACGGATGCAGGACAGGACCAGAGCAAAATGACCCAGAGCTGCAAACAGAGATAGTATGGTAATGTAACCAGGATAAATATTGGAGTCCTGTACAGCAACGAACAGAACAGCTCCTCCAGGATCCAGCACAAAAACAGCTTGTGAGACAGCCTGATGATGAAACATGTTCAAAACTCAGACGTGTAGAGGAGCGTAGTGGTGGCTCCGGGGAGTAGGGAAAGGAGAGAACGGAGGTAGGGATAGTAAGAGCTACATATGAGCCACACAGCTGCCAGGAGCAGAAGACAACAAACAAAATAAAAAAAAAAACAACAAAAGCTGGGAATGGAGAGCTGACACTGGTTTATGAAGGCGTGGAGAGGAGCTACTCCCTCAGTTGACCAAGACCAGGAGTTCCTGCAATTCAGAATTTTGCCAGTAACATAGTGAATTCCCAGACTCATGAGTGGCAGATGCTTGTGAAGTAGAAGACAGTGGCAGTCAAACTCAGCAGGGAGCAGGTCTGGTGACGGTGCAGCAGTAGGATCAACAGTCGGCAGCAGGGAGTCGTCCGTTGAAGTTGGGAGATAAACTGACATGGAGATGTTGGTAAAGCACTAGTAATTGAAGAGTTGCCACACAAGCGAGGCCAGGAACAACAGCGAAAACAATCCTTGGACAACTGCAAGACAAGCCGAGTAATCTCTGCAAACTAGGCTGCAGTCAATATTAAAGTAGGTGTTTGGACCCATACAGAGATCACGCAGCATTTGTAGGTCACAGCTTAATTGTGTCAGATGTGCACAGCAAGCACAGAAGATTGTCTCCACATAGGCCAATCTAGCAATCATCAGACCAGCATAGGAATCTGAGAAACTGGAACAATGCAATTTATCTCTCATAATGAGATGTCACAGTAGTAGAAGGGAATGTATGCCAGTCAGGTCCATTGGAGACAAATTATTCATGATAGACTAGTAGCATTAAAGCACAATAAACTTAATAGTGTTAGATGTGCACAGTGTAAAGAAAAAGTGCTTCAGAGTGAGGCTGGGAGGAATTGCTTTAATAGCTTAGAAAGGGGGCATGGCTGGTTGCTCATTCATTGAACTACAGGCATAGCCTTTCAAAAATGTAAGGATGCACTTCTTCACTGAAAGAGTGGTAGATGAGTGAAACAATTTGCCAGTAGAGGTGGTGGGGTTGGAAACAGTTACAGGGTTCAAGAAGGCATGGGATAGGTACAGAAGGATCTCAGAAGTAAAAAAGGGGGGGGGCTGGAGGCAGAGTAGGGTCACAATAGGATAAAAGAGATAATAGGGCAGATTGGGTGGGCCATGAGGCCCTTATCTGCCAACACCTTCTATGTTTCCATGTTTCGATCAGGATGGAAGGGAGGTGTAAAGAATGGGTATTATGACCATTAGCAGTACATTAATCAACTTAATCTTTTCAAGTCTGAATGTTAAGCATCGACTTTCACTGCTCTAAAACAATTTTTAGATGTTCATATGTTCACACGCTCCTTTTGGTTTGTCCTAGATTCTGATGTGATATGAGCCCATTTTTGTTAAACTCATTATCTAATTTTTGTTTTCTTCTTCACTACATTGAGTAGTCCTCAGCAGCTAATGCTTTCATTTGTCATACTACCTGAACATCCATGAGGATATTTGTTTCTTCACTATTACATCCAATTCAGATGCATTATGAATTCACGGGATGGTGTTTCGGAGGTTGTGGCATGTCTTAGACATATGGAAAGAAACAGCAGTAGGCAGTTCAAGGGAAGACAATGCACTAATGATACAGTATGACAAACATTAATGATGAATTTATTAACAACTGGTCAGGTCAAACATAATCAGAATACTGACAGACATTGAATGACAAGAAAATGGGAAGGAGTTTAAAAGTGATTACTACAACTGAGTTGTGAATGTGCATTGTACAGTACATCCAGCAGACCTGGGTTTGATTCTCACAACCTCCACTTGCAAACTGCGTCCTTGAGTAATATACTCAGCCTCCCTGTGCTCCCAGGTCACACTTGTAAATGAGCCTAGAGCACAATGACCCTTACCTACCTGGTTGCCTAACAATAGAAATACATAATTAAATTATAGTACAAAAATTTCCTATCAGTCTTAAAGTCAAGTCTGACCTCACCCAAAGAAGACAATGCTAGCACCTTCACATTGACAGCAGCTTCTAGAGTCTAGTTCTTTGATATCCACCTGATGGCCTCAGATGGCCCTTCTTTTTCACTGTTACACTTTGATTACTGTGCCGTTATTCAGCAGGCCATGATCAGCCCACACTTCCCTCAACTCACTAGGCCTTTACTGTTCCAAATTCTGCAGACACCACGCAAACCACTAAGGAAGTGATTACAAATATTACTGCCTACTGCAATGATGCATTTTACTAACAAGGATGCATTCCTCACAAGTAAACAGTTGCCAACATTTCCAAAAACTGATTGGGGCAATCAAGGCTTTGCCACTTCTGAAATTATTTTGGCCTTGGCCATGGAGTTTGTGACTCTCCCTTCCAGCAACCATGAAGCCACAGGTGGATAACCTGCACTGATTTAAACTGTTGTTAACAGGTATTTTATGATGGGTTAAGAATCGTATAGAAGAGCTGACTACCCATTGCCGTCCCCTGCTTGGTCCTGATGATGTTGAGCTCTGCCCCATGCAGCCATCATCATCCACCCAAATACCACAACCACTCTGCAATGTTTTTGACACAACAGTTTGTAGAGTGTGGGGGTATGCTCCATGGATTGCATGGAAGTTCACACGTACTATTCAGATAAGGAGAGCTGCTGGAAAAAGTCATAGAGTGACATGACTGTTCAGGGTGAGGAATCATGATACACACAGTAGAGCACACATATGCAGTGAATGATAGCATTGTTCCCTCTCCGCTATAGGGGATGCCATGACAGAGGATGTAGAGAGTGGTGGGCAGGCCTGCACACTGCCCCTCTGCCAATAGACAATTTGGATGAAGAAGATGGTAGGCATGACAGATGCAGCAAGTCAGAGTGGCTACTCACAATGGAGATAGTTGTCATGCATGATTGCAGGTGCAAATGTTAAAAATGTTGAGTTTGGACAACAACAACAAATTGAAAAGCAATTCAAAACGGATGCCATATCCTCTAAATTCATGCACCTGTCTCTTCATATCCATGTATGGAACATGGCTGTGCTGTGACCCCCCCCATGCAATTGGATGACACTGTTACAGTCACAATACACCCACATCTGACACACTATGACTATCACAGAGGGATTATAATCAGATCTCATCCATCATGCATGCCTTCACAGACAGGTATGATAAGAAAACACAGATTTATTTATTGTTCTTATTATTTGGTTTAGAGCACATAAAGTAAATGTTATTCCTAAACCCAGGATGACAACATTACCTGCAGTGTTTGAGAGTACATGTTAATATTTTAAATTGTTTATGACAAATTTCAGTGTTGGAATTACAGAAGGCTTACCAGGGCTTGCCCCACAGTAGCTCTGAAATGAGCCCTGGTAGCTCAAACTTATGCATTACTGCCATTGAGTCTTGACAGTATAATGGGAAGGGGGCTGTAATTAACTACAGTGCCTTTGTGGGCCACCATATCTCACAAAGCTGATAAAGTGCAATTCCAACACTGAGTGATGAAAATCACTTTGATGGATCAAGTTAGTTAACTCACTGGTGTTGCTGTCCTCCACCTGCTTCCTTTTTGTTCCAGATCTGGACTCCTGTTGTTTTACCTGGTCCTGAGCCTGAGTGGTGACTGCTCCAACCAGCACCTCCAGAACTTGGGGGTCCTTTCTCTGGATGTCATCCCACTTATGCTTTATTTAAGGGATGGTCCTGGAGATGCATTTCCCTCTCTCTGAGTTAAGGGAAGACTTTTTGGTGGCCCACAATTGCTCCCTCAGCTTTAGGGGAGTCTCTCAGGCCCAAGAACCTTGGCATGGGTGGTGACCTCCTTCACCAGAACAGCCATTTCTTTATGATAGAAGGGGGTACAAGCTTTCTACATGTTCTGGCAGAGGAAGTGGTGACATACTCCTCAGCCAGGTTCTGTTGCACTGCCACCACCCCATGACTCTCCGACTGTTGACGCACCACCTGCTGTTGGCCCTGCTACCCCCGCTGGTTCCCACCATACAGCTGCTGAACCCCTTCCTCCTCCTGCCCTCAGGATGCAGTGTTCTTTATGCTGCAGACTCAGACATTTAGGATAATAAAATCAACAGAAAATAAGCATTTGGCAATGCTGAATGTTTGCCACTGGTATCACTGTTGTACCAGGTCTTGCTTGTGCACATTTTTACTATATATGTGCCCAGGAAAGAGCAGATGAGATGTAATGTCTCATTTTCAGTGGTGTCCTGCTTTGACACATTGTTAGATTGTAACTACCCAGGATAGGGCAGCTGAAAGTCAATATTCTACTTTTAAGTTGGCTCCCACATTTTGACCCCATATGTCCTGACCTGACGTTATGATCAAGATAGGTGGAATTTTTAAAATCCCATCTGAAAGGTGATTTTGCTGTACGAATGGGGAAACAAGTTTCAGAGGGGATTTGAAAAATGACATCCGCCATGTTCAGGAGGTGAGGTAACACAAGGGATATGTTGAATATTAGGGGCAAAAATCTGCAAAAAATAAACTTATGAGAAAATATTGGAACAATTCATTTCCTCATCACTTCGTTGTTTTTTCACATTTGTACCCAATAATTTCAACATAATCCTTTTATTACCACCCCTTCTTAGCATGACAGGTGTCATTTATAAAGCAATGGCCAAAGCATCATTTTTGCACCACAAGTGTTAAACAAATTTTGCCTAGGATTTGAAAAATGTCAGCTGTCACATTCGTGAGGTGGTGTGAAAAAAATGGCTATGTTGAAAAGTTGGGTCAAAATATTGAAAATTAGCATAGTTACAAGTGGGCATTGAAAAACTGCAACATAGACTCACAACTTTGTTATTTTCTTAGATTTTTATTAGGGATGGGCTACCTGTCAGGAGGCTGGAGCAGGTAGGTTGGGTATTGACATTTTTTTGCCACATAGGGTAGTTCAGGTATTTTACTTCCCTACCCAACATAACAGTGTACTTCGTGGGTCAGGTACTGTTGACATGGGTAGCAGGTGATTTAAGCAAGACAAATTTTATTATTTGAGCACCCAATCCTGAAGGCTCTGGGTGCCATATAAATACAGAGTATAAAAGGCAGTAAGAAACATATATAAGAATCATAAATAGATAAAAAATAGCTAAAGAAATCTAATAAAAACAGCAGACTTGTAACAGGATGAAGCAATTGCCTGTAAGATAGATAGCCATAACATAAGAATGTCATTAAAAGACAAATTAAAATTTTACACCGGCATTACATGCAGCCTGTGGGGTCTTGGGACTCTTTTGAATCTGTAATCAGGCATTACAGGCAGCCTGTGGGGTTCTGACAGCAGAAAGGAGCACATACCTGTAACACCAGTCACTGCTGGTGTCTGTGCTCTGTGTCTGCTTTGTGAGCATGCAGATAGAGGCAGACTTTCTTAGGAGATGGAGGAATTGACGCTTGCTATGCAGCCACAGTGAAAAAATGAAAAAAAAGTTTAAAACTTAAAAAAAGAGCAAAATTTAGTCCACAAAGGAAAAAGGGTTAGGGTCTGATGGGGATTAATCGGTGCATCCAGTGCAGTGTCTGGGAGAGAAGGAGAAAGGTGGGGGGAAGGGGCTTGTTGCTGGCAGCAGCTGTGAAAGTCATTTAGGCTGTATTTTACACATTGTCTGTTAAGTGCCCTGTCTGTGACATAGTAGTTACTTTGTGTGTCTCATCTCTGCAGTATATGAAAGCCATTTAGGCTGTAATACAAACTGTCTGTTAGGTGCCCTGAGCCCTGACTGTGACACACCAACTCTGTCTCTCTGCAGTATAGTGAAAGCAATATTGATTGTATTACACATGGTCTGTTGGATGCCTTGAGCCCTTTAACTATTCTGAGTGTCTCTGCAGAGTAGTGAAAGCCATTTAGGCTGTATATTTATTACACATTGTCCTTTAGGTGCCCTGTGCCCAACCTGTGACATATAGCTACTCTGTGTGTCTCTGCAATATAGTGAAAGCCATTCAGGCTGTATACACACCGTCTGTTGGGCGCCCTGAGCCCTGCCTGTGGCAAATACTCTTTGTCTCCCTGCAGTATAATGAAAGTCATATAGGCTGTATTACATTTTGCCTGTTAGGTTCTCCAAACCTTGTCTGTGACATAGTAACTCTCTCTCTCTCTCTGCACTGTAGTGAAAGCCATTTAGGCTGTATTAAACATTATGTTTTTGGTGCCCTGAGCCCTGTCTTTGATATAACTACTCTGTGCCTATCTACAGTATACTGAAAGCAATTTGGGCTGCATTACACACTGTCTGTTAGGTGCCCCCCCCAAGCTGTGTCCGTTACATAGCTGCTATGTGTGCATTTGCAGTATAGTGAAAGTCATGTAGGCTATATTACACAATAAAATACAAAATCACACATGCCCCCACAATGCAAAGCATCATGGGCTGCATATGCAAATCACCACAGAATGTTATGCTGGTCCAACTTTAAGCAGAATTGCATGGTGCCGAAAGGCCTCGCACACAGTTTGCAAAGGGTGCTAACAGAAGACATAGACACGTGTTTCATCCTACCACGACTCATCAGTATGCCTCGGCAATATATCCAAGGCACACTGCCTTAAGGGTAGCTGGTCCATTCCACTGGGGTGCCAAACAGACGAGGCATACTGATGAGTCCTGGTAGGACAAAACACGTGTCTATGTCTTCTGTTAGCACCCTTTGCAAACTGTGTGAGAGGCCTTTCGGCACCATGCAATTCTGCTTAAAGTTGGACCAGCATAACATTCTGTGGTGATTTGCATATGCAGCCCATGATGCTTTGCATTGTGGGGGCATGTGTGATTTTGTATTTTCTTGAAACTTGGCTTCCCAGCCAAATGCCCTTTGGGGTAACCCTTGCCTCAGTGTTTGCGAACAGAGGTTCTTTGCCTTATATTACACAATGTCTATTAGGTGCCCAGAGCCCTGGCTGTGACATAGCTAGTCCATGCATCTTTACAGTTTAATGAAAGCCATGTTTGCTATATTACACAATGTTTTTTAGGTGCCTCCAAACCCTCTCTGTGATATATCTACTCTCTATGTCTCTGCAGTATAGTGAAAGCCATTTAAGCTATATTACACATTCTCTGTTAGATGCCCCAAGGTCTGTGACATAGCTACTTTGTGTGTCTTTGCAGTATAGTGAAAGCCATTTAGGCTATATATTTACACACTATCTTTTAAGTGCCCTGTGTCCTATCTGTGACATATAGCTACTTTATGTGTCTATGCAGTATAGCGAAAGCCATTTAGGCTGTATACACACTGTCTATTATTAGGTGTCCTGAGCCATGTCTGTGACATATACTCTGTGTATCTGTGCACTACAGTGAAAGCCATTTAGGCTGTATTATGCCTTGTCTGTTTGGTGCCCTGAGTCCTGTCTGTGACATAACTACTCCGTGTCTCTCTGCAGTATAACCAAGGCCATTTAGGCTATATTACACAGTGCCTGTTAGGTGCCCCAAGTGCTGTCTGTGACGTAACAACTCTGTGTGTCTTTGCAGTTTAGTGAAAGCCATTTAGGCTGTATTACACAGTGTCTGTTAGGTACACCAAGCCTTGTCTGTGACATAGCTACTCTATGCCTCTCTGCAGTATAGTGAAAACCATTTACACTGTATTATACTGTCTGTTAGCCTGTAAGGTGCCCTGAGCCCTGTCATAACTACATTGTGTGTGACATCTCTCTGTGTCATAGCAAAAGCCACAGCTGTGTCTACCATGTCTTGTATTTTCAAGACTAAGTCTACTACTGTAATAGGAAGCACAGTGTTGGTGCACAAGCAACTGACAATGATGTGGACAATATGAATCCTAGCACTAATGAGAACATAGCCACAATAATAACAATAAAATCACCAGTACTGGCACTAAATTTCCTCCTGAACCAAAAAGGAATGGTACCAATTAAATGATAGTAGAGTTTTGGAAAGAATTGACAGGAGTTACTCATAGAGGTATTGAACATTTTGCCACATGTGCCAGGAGACTTCCAGCTGCTGAAGCAGCTGCATAGAGGGGTAGGCATCCTTCTCAATTATAACCTCAGATGCTGAGGCAGTGAATGTTAATATAAATGGTGGTGATAGTGGGGACCAGGAATGGGATAGTCCAGGCTATGTCCTACCTGATGATGACAGAATGTCTAATTGTTCTGAATCTTGTAGCAATGAGGTCTGCACAAGTTTCGATGAGGGGGTTGGAGAGGATGACACTGTAGTGCATGAGGCAAGTGCAGAAAAAAAATCACATGCTAAAGGCAAGAATAAGTAGATGACCATAAATGAGAAAAATTTACGTGAACAAGGAAAAGGCAGTATAGCATTTCCTCCAGGTCACTTTACTGTACAAGAAACAGTGCTATGCACCATAGTACAAAGCACAAAGAGTAAATCTTTAGTGTGGAATTTATTTTATATTGACCCTGCAGGCAACTCTCGAGCTGTATGTAGTCTGTGCAAAAAGAGTGTCAGTAGTGGTGGCAAAGTGGGAGATTTTGGAACATCAGTAATGATATGACATGCAAAGGCAAAGCACCCAGCTGAGTGGGGCAGGGCAAGGGACAGTATGGTTGGTATGGGCGGTAGTGGAGATGGTGGTGACAGTGACCATAGTGACAATGAACTGGAAGCAGGAACTGACATTGAATCACTTGATGTGTCCTTGCAGTCTTCCCAGATAAACATTGATTGTTTTCTTTCTTCTGACACCATAAAATACTTAAAAATCCCACAGTAGTACTCCATGTGAAAAAGGTGTGAAAAGTACAATCCCCCCAAAATTAAAAAATATTTCATCACTCTCGTCAACTAAAATTAAAAGAAAGTGTTGCAAGGACATCACAATTTACCCTCAAGCATCCAACATGCCAGCTGTTAAACAGAGCCATTGCAAAGCTGTTGGATGATTGTCAGCACCCTTTTGCTTTTGTTGCCCAGAGGGATTTCCTCAAGTTTGTGATCTGAATTGAACCACAGTACACCATTCTCTCTTGAACATATTTCTCAAAAAGGCTGTTTCACAGTTGTACGACTTGGAGTGTTGTGTGGTCGCTAAACAGTTGAAACTCTCTGAGGTGAAGCAGGTTCGCATAACCACAGATATATGGACCAGCAAACAAACAATTGACCACATGACTGTTACAGCTCACTGGGCATGTTTTTAGTCAGAAAGTAATCATTTCTGCTCTACCATAAGTAGTAGGAAGCAGGTTGCATTATGTGTCACCACTTTTGAAGAAAACCACACTGCTGTGAATATTTTGCAGGAGCTGCAAAATCAGTTCCAGAAATTACTTGCTCTGCATTCCTTATCTCCAGGGTTCATAGTACCAGATAACGGCGTAAACATAGTCAAGGCTGTTAGAGATGGCAACTACCAACACATTCCATACTTTGTTTTGCACATTGTTTAAATCTTCTCATCTATTATTTCTTAAATGGAAACATAAATGTTGAAAACCTGTTACATAGAAACATAGAATTTGATGGCAGATAAGGACCGCTTGGCCCACCCAGTCTGTCCATTTCCCTACCTACTGGATAACCTGCAGATCCTAGTTAACCAGCAGCCTACTTCTTCCTACCTCCACCCCCCAGAATTGCCTTATGACTATCCCATGCATGCTTGAATTCCGCCACTGATTTTGACTCTACAACCTCCTCCGGAAGGCCGTTCCATGCATCCACAACCCTCTCTGTGAAAAAATACTTCCTTAAATTACCTCTGAGCCTCCCCCGCTCTATCTTCAAATTGTGCCTCTTGTTCTTACACACCTCTTTTTTTGAAAGATGCTACCCTCTTGGACTTTGTTGATTCCCTTGAGGTACTTGAAAGTTTCTATCATGTCCCCCTCTCCTCCTTTCCTCGAGGCTATACATATTAAGCTCCTTAAGTCTCTCTTCATATGTCTTCCGGTGCAGACCCTGCACCATTTTGTGTCTCCTCTGGACAGCTTCTATCCTGTCTATGTCTTTACTGAGACTGGGTCTCCAGAACTGCACACAGTACTCCAGATGGGGTCTCACCAGCTGTCTGTACAGAGGGATAATAACTTCCTGTTTTCTACTGGTGATGCCTCCCTATGTATCCCAGTATCCCCAGCCCTCCTTGCTGCCCTCTCACATTGCTCTGCCCATCTTTAGGTCATCTGATATGACTACCCCAGTCCCTTTCCATTTTGTCGTTGTTAGTATCTCACCCCCATTGTGTACTCTTCCCCTGGGTTTTGTTTCCGGTGCATTACCTTGCACTTCTTAGCATTGAATCTAAGCTGCCATACATTTGACCATTCCTCTAACCTTGCCAAGTCCCTTCTCATCCTTTCCACCCCACTCTGTGCATCAACTCTGTTGCAGATCTTAGTGTCATCTGCAAAGAGACATACTTTTCCTTCCAGTCCTTCTGCAATGTCGCTTATAAAGACATTGTAGAGGACCGATCCTAATACTGAACCCTGCGGTACCCCACTAGTAACCCTTCTTTCTTCTGAGTGGACTCCATTTACTATTACTCTCTGTGTCCTATTCTCCAGCCAATTCTTTACCCAGGCTGTCATCTTGGGACCCACTCCCAGGTTGGCTAACTTGTATATTAATCTTTTGTGTGGGACTGTGTCAAATGCCTTGCTAAAGTCTAGGTAGGCCATGTCCACAGCCCCCTCCTGATCTATTACTTTGGTCACCCAGTCAAAAGAAACCTATCAGATTCGTCTGGCATGACCTTCCGCTGAATCCATGCTGCCTAGGGTTCTGTGCCCTCTGGCTTCTAGATACTCGACAATTCTTTCCTTTAGAAGTGATTCCATCATTTTCCTGTCACTGAGGTTAAACTAACAGGTCTGTAGTTTCCTGCTTCTGCCTTGCTCCCGCTTTTGTGAAGGGGAATCACATCTGCCCTCCTCCAATCCTCGGGTACCACCCCTTCCTCCCATGATTTGTTAAAAAGGGTAGTCAGTGGTGTCACTAGTTCTACCCTTAGTTCTTTTAGAATTCTGGGATGAATCCCATCAGGCCCCATTGCTTTGTCCACCTTCAGTTTTAAGAGTTCTTTCAGAACCCTTTCTTCTGTAAATGGGCTGGTATCAACTTCTGTATCCAGAGTGTTACTACTGTTTGTTTTATGTACCTCCCCCTCTTCATTTGTAAATACTGGAGCAAAATATTTGTTTAGTATCTCTGCCTTTCACAGTCTCCTCTGCCCACCCTCCCTCCCTTTATTAAGCCTCACTATCCCTCCCTTGGTCTTCCTTTGCTCCTGATGTACCTATAAAAGGTTTTATCCCTTCTTAACTGAGTTGGCTATCTTTTCCTCGGTTTGGGCCTTTGCTGTTCTGACTGCCTTCCCAGCCTCCTTTTGCTTTAACTGATACAGTTCTCTGTCCTGCTCCTTCTCGATTCCTTGTACTTCCTGAATGCTTTCCTTTTCTCTTGAACCTTCACTGCCACTTCCTTTGAGAACCATAGTGGTTTCTTACATCGCCTTGTTTTGTTTATTTGCTTCACACAAAGGCTTGTTACCTCTGTGATGGCAGTTTTTATTATTCCCCATTGTTCTTCCACCCCTCCTTCCTGCCCATTTGCTAGTGCATTCCTTAGGCACTCACCCATTTTGGCAAAGTCAGCCCGCCTAAAGTCCAGTACTTTTGTCTTTGTATGGCTTGACTCTATTGCTGTGTTTATTGTGAACCATACTGTTCGATGGTCGCTAGTTCCCAGATGGCTACCCACTTCTACATCTGTGATCCTCTTCCATCTCCATTTGAGAGTATCAAGTCTAATATTGCTCCCTCCTGAGTGGGCTCCGTACTAGTTGTTCAAGGCATGCCCTGTAGGGCATCTAGAATAACTGTACTCTTCAAGTGGCAGCTGCAACTGCACTCCAGTTAACATCTGGCATATTCAGATCACCCATCAGCAATATCTCCCTCTTTCTGCCATTCTAAGTATACTTTCTATAATTTCCTTGTCCATTTCTCCCCTGAGAGAGGGGTCTGTCTCTAACCCTATGCGGATTGTGGTGCCATTGCCTGTTTCCAAATTTACCCACAGTGCTTCTTCTCCTCCCTGTTTATCCTTTTGTTCTGTTGCTTTTATTCCTTCCCTTATGTAAAGAACTCCTCCTACTCCTCTTTTACCTTCCCTGTCCCTCCTGTAGATAGTGTATCCTGGTATGTTTATGTCCCAGTCATGGTTTTGTGTGTACCATGTTTCTGTGACTGCCACGATATCCAGATGTTCCTCCTCCATCAAGGCCACTAATTCAGGAAGCTTGTTACCTAGACTACGGGCATTGGTACCCATTGCTCTCCATTTTTTGATGGCTTTACCTTCTGTTGCAGCATCCCCCACTGACCATTCTACCTGGGTCTTTTTCTCATTTAGTACCCTGTTTTGTAGGGTGAGGCTGGGATTTTTCTGCTGCTTGTCATTGCCTCCCCCTTTGACTAGTTTAAAAGCTTGCCAATGAAGCATTTAAACCAATTGCTCAAAAGACTTGTTCCTTCCTGGACAGATGCAGATCATCCTGCCAGTATAGGCTGGTGTCCTCCAGGTGGAACCCCAGTCCCCAATGAAGCCAAACCCCTGTGCTCTGCACCATTTTTCAACCATTCATTAAACTGCATGGTGCCAGTTACCTCGCTCCCCATGCCTTTGACAGGCAGCACTCTCTGAGAAGGATACTGTGTGTGCTACTTGTCTTAGGCCCCTCCCCAACTCTGCAATGTCCTCCTGCACTGCTCTAACCTCATGATGAGCCAAGTCATTTGTCCCTAGGTGGACAATTACGTCCAGCTCAGAATCCCTTGCAGCTGTTCTCGTGATCCTGAGGATGCGCTTCCTGTCCCTCCTGTTAAATCTTGCTAGGAAAATATGTGGGCATTTCAGCCACTCTGAAAGCTCAGACAATCCTGAAAGGGCTACAGAGCTCAAACAATTTACCCTTGCATGCATTAAAGCAGGAAGTTCTAAGCTGCTGGAATTCAACACTTTACATGTTAGAAAGGATTTTTGAACAGGAAAAAGCTGTACATGGCTCCACCATGCAGAATCAAATAGACAACACAGATATCATGTTCGGTTCCAGCAGGTGGACTCTGCTGGAATCTTTGGTCACCTTATTGGAACCATTTGGGACTGCCTCATGTGCAACTCTGAGTCAAATTTTTTCTCAAATCAGATTTCTTCACAGTTTCCTTGGAGACCTAAACAAAGAGTTTTAGTCAAAAGACTCTACCACTGCTTTCATGCTAGGAGATGACTTAAATCTCAAACTGTTTTCTAGACTGATCAGAGAATAAATGCCATGTTTAAGAATGACACCTGTGTTTTTGGCTACGTTGCCAGATCCCCGCTTTAAGTGGAATATTGAAGCCATCCTTCTTGCAGGGGAACACTGAATAGTGGAGAGATCTTCTGCTAACCAAATGTGACATTGCCCTACAAACACCATTACCTGACTTACTGCAGTCAAACCCTGCCGAACCATCACAGTGCACATCTGGCACAGGCAGTAGCATATCTATCATTTCTTCACAGTCACCAGTCTCATCTGAGAGGGAAAGGATATGCACAGCTACTTCTCAGGCATCTTGTGTTCAGGATCAGAAAGGCAAATCGCTTCTGAGTCACCTGCAACAACATGAACCGGTACCCTATAAAGAAAGTGCTGCAGGTTCTTCTGCCAGACCGGTAACTGTCTCACACAGCACAAGCATTCTGGAGTACTTTGCAGGCCATACTGTGATTGGTCTAAAGGAAGACGCATTACTCTTTTGGAAACAAAAGAAAACAATATGGTCAGATCTAGCAAATCTTGTAATAATGTACCTCAGTTGTTCACCTTCAAGCGTATATTCAGAATGCATATTTAGTGCAATTCTAGGAATAGTCACTGAACCACAGAACAGTGCAAAATTTTGTAAATGTGGAATGGCTTACATTTCTCAAAATGAATGCTGACCATTTCCCAATTGTCATAAACACTGATTTATTTTAGTCTGACCTTGAAAATGAACAGCAGCCTGCAAACAATAATACTAAATATGATGACAAGGTTGTGTACTAAACAAATAGAACCATCACCACTGCCACTATGCCAGCCACATGTGCCACACCAGTACTACTCTTAGTTTTCTTTTGTCAGCCATCAGTTTATATTGTATGTAAAGCAGCAGCAGGCTCAATCACAGCAGCTGTGCCTCTCGTATCCACCTCAGAAATGCCCACCATGGGTATAATTTTTGGACACAGCAGCAGGCTCACTAAGAGAGCCTGTGCCTCTTGTACCTGCCTCAGCAATGCTCACCATGGGTATAATATTTGGAAACAGCAGAAGGCTCACTCAGAGCAACTACTCCTCTCATACCTACCTCAGCAATGCCCACCATGGGTATAATTTTTGGAAACAGCAGCAAGCTTGCTAAGAGCAGGTGCACCTCTTGTACTTGCCTCACCAATGCCTATCATGGGTATAATTTCTGGAAACAGCAGCAGGCTCACTAACAGCAGCTGCACCTCTCATACCTGCCTCAGCAATGCTCACCATCAGTATAATATTTAGAAACAGCAGCAGGCTCTCTATGACAGCCTGTGCCTCTTGTACCTGCCTCAGCAATACCCCCATGGGTATAACAGACTGGTGCACCTAACAGACAGTTTAATAGTCCCAAAAACCAGTCTTTTTATGATTTTTGTTATGGCCTCAGTCAGGTAATTGGGTAGTAGAACAGGTCGGATGGTGGCTACCCGACCCAACTACTTGGTTTTCATACAGGGTTTTTTGGGTACATTTGGGGTACCCACAGGTTATCTTGGTAGTCAGGTATTTTAGCACTCATCCATCCTTAACCTTTACCTTAAATTTTCAACATAACTTTCTTATGACTCCACATATCCTTCTTATGAGCCTGTCTCATGAACAAAGGAGGAGAACAATTTCAAATCCTTCCCCAAAAGGTGATTTTGTGCCACAAGTGCAAAACACACATTTTGTCCAAGATTTGAAAAATGACAGCTGCCACATTCATGAGGTACTGTCAAGAAATGGCTACATTGAAAATTTTGAGTCAAACTATTGAAAATCACCAAAGTTACTAGTCTGTGTTCACACATTTCAGTGTAGGTTGATAACTTTGTTGTTTTTCAATATTTGTACCGCAAATGTTGAACATAGCCTTCCTATGACCCCACCTCATGAACAAGTGTGGAGAAGGTTTTCAGTTCCTACCCCAAAAGTGATTTCATGCAGTAACTGTGAAAACACCATTCAGGACAGATTTGCCTAATTTCACGGCCATTGTTATTGAAAAGGGGTCCCAGAAAAGGCATGTGGAAAATTTGAAGCAACATATTAAAAAAATGACCAAGTTATGCCACTGGTTCCAAACCCCGTTGAAATACACTGAACTGCATACCTGATCTCCTCAGTTCGACCTTGGACATTTAAGAGTGAAGGCATGCCTGCAGTCCAGAAAGGATTATGACATTGGATCCCCATGGGTAAGTAAGGGCTTGGGTGTGTGAGTGGGTGGGGGTGCTGAGTGGGAGTGTTGGGTAGAGGAACAGTAATGGCCTCAATAGACATCAGTGAACAGTTTTCTTTTTTTAAGTTTTTGTTTATTAAAAAAACAACGAGGCCGCAATGGAGATTAAATTGCCAGATTCTAAAAGATGAATCCTCATTGAGGCATATTGCAGATTATATTACAGGTTTTCTCAAAGATAACCAAGGCTCGGTGGATAAAAAAAAGACTTAATTTGGGCTGCCTTGAAATGTTCTCTAAGGGGAGAGCTGATCAAGATGGCCTCCCAAAAAGAGGGGCAAAAGGCACAATTAGACTCATTGCTTGATTCCATTAGGAGTATTGAGCGAACCTATCCTGTGCTTGACGTGTGTAGTAACTGGGCTAGACTCTACCAGTTGCAGGCCCAATATGCAGACGTGATGTCACAGAAAGCAGAACTGGCCCTTACGAGGACCAGGATCCAATACTTAGATACAGGAGAAAGAGCGGAAGTAAGCTGCTGCGCCATGCGTGTCGTCATAGATTCAGCGAATTCATCCCAGGAATCTATAAAGAGCAGAGTGGCGTGTTTGTACAGATCCAGGGGAAATGGCAAAGCCTTTGGTTCCTATTTTCAGGTACTATATGCGAAGATCCAAAGACTAAACCCACCGTGGAGGACATTAGTTTATTTCTTAGCTCAGTAGCTTTACCAAAAATTACGGATATAGAAGCACTTTATCTGAGTGCCCAATATCGACTTTTGAAATCCAGCAGGCCATTCAACAAATGCCATTAGATAAGTCTCCTGGGCGGACGGGTACCTTACAATTTCTACAAGGTTTACCATATATTAATAACCCAATCCTAAGAGAGGTTTTTCAGTACTGGTTTGATAAGGGACTATCGGATCCTTGTTTCCAGGAAGCAACTGTTTCTTTAATTCTAAAACAAGGAAAGATCCTCTCAGTATGGACAGTTACCGCCCTATTTCCTGTTGAACACAGATACTAAGATTCTAGCTAAGGTTCTGGCTAATAGGCTATCCAAAATTATGGGTAGTCTGATTAGCCAAGAACAAGTGGGATTTATGAAAGGGAGGTCACCCAAGACCACATGAGGAAATTACTACATTGTATGGCGATGGCAAGAGCTATTAATACTCCAGCGGTACTGATATCACTAGATGCCGAAAAGGCATTCGATAGGGTTTCTTGGGACTATTTGTTTGCTACCCTATCTGCTTTTGGTTTACCTAAGGACTTTTGAGATGGATACAAATTCTATACTCCTTTTCCTCTGCTAGGATCAAGTGTAATGGGATATTGTCTCGGTAATTAAGTTACAGCGGGCACAAGGCAAGGTTGTCCTTTGTCCCCCCTACTTTTCAATTTATACTTAGAGCCATTATTACATAAATTGGCAGAGAATACTATCATTAAAGGTATACAAGTTGGGGGGGTCAGATATGTTTACTCGGTATATGCAGATGATATATTATTACATATTGAAGACCCTGAGGTCTCTATCCCAGCTATTCTAGCGGAGATTGATTCCTTCTCCAAAATATCTTATTATAAGTTAAACCGGACAAAGACGAAGATCCTTCCCTTAAATAACAAAGTTAATAAGTCGGATCTATTACCATTTGGCTTAGGTTGGGAAGCAAAATCACTTATGTACCTAGGAATCCATATTTGCACTGATTTGAACCCCATGGTTAAGGCCAATCTGGGTAGTTTAGTTAAAACAATAAAGGAAGACTTGGAGAGGTGGCGATTGCTCCTTTCTCACTCTGGGGAAGACTGAGTATTCTTAAAATGAATATATTGCCAAGGTTATTGTATCCTGGGTATGATGGGTGTATATCTCAGGAAAGGTGGTTTTCAAGTTTACAGAGGGCATTTAATTTATTTATATGGAACAAAAAAGGGTAGATCTTACGTCAAACTGACAGCCCCAAAATTAAAAGGAGGACTGGCACCTTCCTTATTCCTATATTATATTAGCAGCATTTAAGCAAGTTGGGTTATTGGAATGGAGGGGGTGATCAATTGTGCTACCTACCTTTGTGGGTAGACATAGAGCAACATTTGGCGGAGAGGGAGAAATGTTCTCTACGGGCCCTTCTGTATGTCTCCCCATCGGCTATACCTAAGTCTTTCAGAGACAATCCTATGGGATGGTCTTTGAAAGCCTTTCACCAATTACAAAAATATCTTACAGTAAAATGGTACCATTCGGTTGACCAACCCATTTTCAGTAATCCACACATTAAGGTGGGGGGCATCACGTTATCCCCTGCATTCTGGCCTCAGGCAAGTCATCTTAGGGTCTCGGACTTCTGGGTGAATGGGAGGCTTCTACCCCGTGATCAATTGATGAACTCTTTAGGAGTAACGTTTCAGGGAATATTCAAATTGTTGCAGGTCAGTAAGGCCCTAATCTCCTTTTTGTCTCGTGTTGAGCCCATTGACCACGGGGAAAGAGACCTTAATACACTTTTATGTATAGCTTCTCAGCCACGTTCAGTCTCCAAATTATATAAAATACTCCAGGAGTGGGACTCTAGGCTGCCGTCTGGGGTGTGTGTTTACTGCGACGAGAGCTGGGAATACCTGGAGACACTCCACTCTTTGGAAGAAGCTATGGCTCACGATGTATAAATTTATAAAGCAAGATAGGCTGAGAATGGTTCACTTTAATATTATGCATAATTTGTATCTAACTCCAACCCAGTTGTTTAAATTTGGGACAAAAAAGTCGCCCCTTTGTGATAAATGCAATAAGAACGATGGCACTTTGTACCACATGGTCTGGCTATGTCCCTCTACACAGGCCTTTTGGCAGTCTATTAACAATCTACTAGACCCTATCCTTGGCTTAGATGCTTTGTTTATCCCTGAGATATGCCTGATGAGTCTTTTCCCAGTAGGTACCACTAAGACTAAAAAGGCCCAAATGTCACTTATCTCAGCGGTTGCTAAACTGATGATCTTGAGGCATTGGGCTAGTGACAAACCTCCTTCTTTGATGGAGTGGTATAAAGAGTGCATTTTGGCACTGAAGTTAGAAAAACACATTGCCTATCAACGAGGAAGAGTGGAAATATATACATCACTTTGGAGTTCATTTGAAGCGCTCTTATTGGTGTGGAAACCTGACGATCAGAATGCCTCAGGGATGGCAAATTAGGGCCCGTAAATGTATGCAGCCTTGGGGGGGGGAGGGTATAATTTGTGAATATGATATGTGAGTTAAATTGTAGTCTTCAATTATTACATCAATTGTTACCTTTAACTCTCCTGTTAAGTGATATTCTTGGTGATTTTTGTGAAAATAATAAAACTGTTTTAATTACAAAAAAACAACGAGGGATGGTTTTCTTTATTTCAGGTCATGAGGCTAAGGGATTGGGCACCCCCAGTGTTGGTGTTATGTTTGTGGGAATGGTGGGGTGGTGGGTGCTTAGTGGGAGGTCCAGGTGTGGGGTCAAGGCATGGGGTCATTTTGTCACAAGACATAATGCCACATGGCACTATCGCACTGCGCGATTCATGCCATGAGGTATCATGTCTTTATTCTGTGGGGGGCTCTGCCCCCACACACACCCTTATGGGGGGCTGTGCCCCTGGACCTTCCCACTAAAGATTTACAACTCCGGGGTGGTCCAACTCGAAGCACACGGATCCGGGTTTCGCCATAATGCCGTACGCTATTAAGTATGCAACATTATGACCCGGTACATGGGGTCAATAAGGGCAGTGTAGCAACAGACATTGATGAATGGTTTTCTTTGTTACAGGAAATAATTCAGAATCAGCAGGTTGATCATGACAAATCAGCTGTGCTTTCTGGACACATAGATCAAAGGAAAGAGCCAGTTTATGATTGAGTAGGTTTTCTCTTTTGAAATACATGGAGGTTTGCCCAGAAAACCAGAACAGTGTCATGATCAGCCTGTCTGATGATTGGTGTGATACTGACTAACCCCTTGCAGATCACTCTGCATTGGACTGACAGTGTCAGACCCCTTAAAAGACACTCTCCTAACAAAATGTTCACTGTGCATGTGTGCACACAGTGAACATAAAAACAGAAATGTACTGCTCAAGCTTTGAAAAGTTAAGTAACTTTAAATTTGTAGTCTAAGGTCTCATTAGACTCACTACACCTACCACTGGTTATGACTTAGTCTATCTGTTATTCTAACCTCAAAACTTGTGTCTTGTCTCTCACTCTCTCTCTCTTTCTCTCAGTCCTGACAGTTCACAAAAATGCAGAACAGAGATGTGTGTTTTATACTTGCCGATGCACGAATTTTTTTCTGATGTAGTTTACTGAAACTTCCATACTTCACCTTGTGATATAGTTTACAAAGTGCAGAATTATTTTACCGCAGAAGAGTAATACATAAATACATAAAATGCAGAATACATCACAGAGAATGCTGTTTTTTGGGCAATCATTCCACTACTTAAGATGATGTGTGGAAGAACCTGTGAAGTGCACATTCAGAATTCCACCATCGTGAATGTAGTACTGAGCAACATGGATTGTTAATACATTAGTAAGTCTGCAGTTATCCAAGTGCAGAAAAAAGGATTTTGACTTTAAGACCATTCAACTGAAACTGACCCCCCCAAAAAAAGACAATTATTCTCTCAACTAAACCCCCATCCTCCTCCCTGACTCCCATTTCTAGTATTAGCGTTATTTCCTTAATTTATGCTCTGACCCTTCTCATGCTACTGATTTTTATAACCTAATTTTTATAATTGGTCTATGTTTATAGATTGTATATTTCTGTATGTGGATTTTTTTGTATACTGTATATTACTGTACCTGATTTTTTTGAGTATATGTATTGTATTTTACTGTACCTGAATTTTTTTTGCTACCCTGTGCTGTGTTTTGTACCCCCTGTCCCTGAGTCACACCTGGAAACAAGCTTTGGCTCAGTGTGCTTTTCCTGGTTACCAAATTTTAAATAAATAAATAATAGTAGAAAGATTGACCCTCCTGGGTGATTAAATAGTGGCATTGGACCAAGAAAAGATGTAGTACAGGATATAGGCTGTCAAACACAGGAGGTCATGACAGAGAGAGATGGAATACCTTCACACACAGTGGAACAGGGTACATAGACTGGTGCCAATAAAAATACCTGACAGACATTTTAAAATGAGTAAGAGAAATACTGTACTGTGATTGGTGAAATCCAGTCACATGATTATGCTGTTATCCTAGCTCAACAGCACAGGTCAGAAATGCTTAACTTTCTGAACCTCATTACTTGGCCCTAAAATAAATAAAATCAGGGAAGCCATTTTAAAATTGCAATAAGGCATTCCAGGATTCCAGGACATGCATAATTGAGGGATAACAGCACTTTGAGGGTGCATAAAGCCCTCAGCTTCACCTCAGGCTCAGACTTCACTTCCCAATGTGTACAGTTATCCGATAGTAACACACAACCTATCATGCCGTATTGCTTAAACTGCAGAACTCGTATGCATGATACTGGTACCCAAGAACATTTGTAACCTATACATTTATAACCTCTGTTACATTGCCCCTCATGTCCTGACTCATACTTATTTATTCTTTGATAACAGGGTAAGACACACTATGCATAACTGCTTATTTTCAGGGGTTCTTCTGCAGGATTGGGGAGGTTAAGTGACTTGTTCAGACTCACACGTGCCTTATTCACACAGTGAGAATTTAGATTGCCGTAGTGTTGATCACTGCAGCCAATCTATCTGAAACGCTGTGGAGCAGCATTCAGATGGCATGGGCTTGGAGAACTGTAGATGCTCCAGGAGAAATTCTGTAAAATTGAGGAGGGTTCCATTGGGGGGTATGGTGGAATTGGGGTGATGATATAGAAATGGCCATGCAGCACCAGAATTCAAAAGGATGGGTCGTCATACCCGAGTTCAGCTAAAGATTGCTTTTTCCACTTTGAAAAAAACTGGAGAAAACACAGTCTCAGAATCGAGCTATAACACTGTGTATGCATGTACTATATCCAGACATACCCAGAGTGATGGCTTGACTCTGAGACCATATTTCCTCCAATTTTTAGTCCATGGTTTGCAAAAAGAGCTCTCACCTGAGTTCAGCTGTGTTTAAAGTACAAAAAACAACCTTTAGCTGAAACTGGGTCTGAAGACCCATCCTCGGGCCTTCTGACAAAAGCCTGATATAATGTTGTGGGTGGTGCCAACTGTTCACACAGCCAAGCAGAATGGTGCAAAATGCATGCACCACTACACAATCCCAAGAAAAGAGGGATTGTGGTCACAATGACATGCAACTGGAAGACGTAAAAGGGTAGAGTTCAGACATGTGCAATGGCACCGATCTAGCTGTTGTGCAACACCACCAATGATTCAAAATTGAGCATGTGAATAAGGCTACTGTGTGGAAGTGGAGGTTAAGGTGGAACTAAAACCCAGGTCTGCTGGATGTACCAAGCTCATTCACAGCTGGTTACTCTAATCGCTAAGCTATACTGCCAGACACATGATACCATCGTGTACACATTTTCAGTTTGCAGTATTTCTTTGGTTCACATTTTAATTATAAATTAAAGGAGCACTGCCTTTCACATGGGGTCAAAACAGGTTTTATTCACTATTCTCACCTTTGGTTTAGTGACTTCACGCTCTGACACACATAGACAAACCACCCCCTGCCCCCTTCCAAAAAAAAAACCTCACACATATGAGACAGATTACGGGAGTATACTTTGAAGCTCTGACTATAACAATTAAAGCAGACCGCTTCTGATTTATGGTCACTAGTCACCTATTGCACTGTGACAGTCACATTATACATCCCCTGGGGAGATAGTTTACAAAATGGTCTGGGCTTGGGCATTTAAAAGACTGTTTTCATTATGAGTCTGACTAAAACATAAACATACCATACCATTTACTTATCATTTAAAGCGACAGTACTCTGACTATCCATTAGTAAATGTTTCTGTTCTAAGTGGTAGTACCCACTATAAGATAAGATTGTATTTTTTGGGGGTATTATATGAATCATATGACGACACTTTATGTCAGACTCATCATTGTCCCATAAAACTTATTTTATCTTTTTTGTGCAAGGAAGGTCAAATGCGGCTATAAACAATTTTATATAAGTGAGATGTTTAACTCATTATACATTGACAGTAAATTAATGTTTCTTATGAATTCAACTTTCATACCAGCTTGGCCAGATGATGCATCCCCTCGAGTATGACCCACAAGTCCAGTTTCCAGGTTTCCCATGGTCTTCATGGGCATCTCCACCCTGTGTCTTCTCTAAAGGCTCACCTCCCCCCACAGCAGGGTTATGAGATGAGGTGGCCAAGTGGTAAAGGTGATAGACTGCTAATCTAGTGTACTCTGCACACATGGATTTGAATCCCACCATTGTTGACTAAGTTGTGACCATTTTTACTTATATTATAGGATCTACCAAATGTCTAGAATTGATTGTCTTAGTGCTATAGTGTATCATTGTAACTAATCTAATGTGATATATGACTAACAGAATTATTCATGTTTACTGTACTGATCCAGTTTGTGACTTATCTCTGTAATTAATTCTGGGTTGCCCCTAAAAAAGGCCTACTGTGGACCAATAGGTTTACCTAGTCCACAAAATTCAAATAAAGAAAAAAAAAACATTTATGCAGGTCACCAAACAGAGTAGTAAGTGACACACCAATGTGAGGATGTGTGCAAGCATGATGAATGTGCTGGCATCCGCAACAATGAAATCACCTGTACAACTGCATGCAGTGCCTGCCTATACCAATTCAGTTGCACCAAGACAAACTACATGGGCAAAATGGAGTCATCTTTGAAGGGAGCATACATGCCACTCATGAAAGCCACAGAGTGTCCCTCTTCTGTAGAGAGGGACACCCATAGATACATGTAGCACTCCACACCTGCAGAGGGATTTTCAGGACTAGGCCCTTTCTCAGTACCTACCTTCTGTGTATTGTTCTTCCAGATGAGGTAAACAAAGACCAGTCAGTACTGTAAAATTCTAAATAACACCTTCATAAATAAATGTTGACAGGGAACTTTGGGGGAGGTAGAGTGAGTGGAATAACAGTGAGTCATTTGACTCGCTTGGAAAGGGAACCCACTGACTATAAAGCAATGGAACCAAGACTGAAATAGGGTGGGCACTTTGTGTCAGGAAGGTGCCTTTATGGTTTATAACACAGGTCATCCAGTGTCAGAACAAAAATCAACAAAATGAGACTTCATTTCCATTTCACAATCAAGGTACACTACTATTTGTTATTGTATATGTACATATTCTTTTCAAAAAAACTGAGTTAATCCAACAATTAGGGTTAAGATTAAACTGACGAAAGTAGGGAAATGTGATATTAGGGTATCAAATTCACTAACAATACCACCAACAGCTTAATCTGGTTCAAGGTCAGTTGGCATTCATCTGTATCCCCCTCCCCCAGGTCATGCCTGAAAATAGGCAGGATTTGTCTAGTGCACTTACCCGGTCAACAAAAACTAAATAAATAAAATAAATAAAAATCCTAACACCCCTGTACCATGCCTGAAGCAAATGAGGGGTGCAATTTTCCTTGGGGCTATCAACCCTAACATTCACTCCTTTGCAGTAACAAAACAAAAAAAAAAAATGAGATGTGATGGAGAAAGGTGTGCATGTTTTGTGAGTGTATAGAATGGGGTGAGTGTTAGGGCTGACAACCACAAGTAAGGCTCCACCCCTCATTGGCTTCAGGCATGGTGCAGGAGTGTTAGGATTTGAAACCCTAACATCACATTTCCTTACTTTTGTGTGATGTACATATGTTGTGTATATCAATATGTATATGTATGTATACATATGTATCTATGGTGTATATGTGTGTATATACATATATATATATATATATATGTGTGTGTGTGTGTGTGTGTGTGTGTGTGTGTGTGTAGCTATATAAATTTGAAATGAAAAATTATTTACTGATGCATAATGCCCACAACCTTACCAGTAGCCCATACCCTCCCTGTGCCGCATATTCATATAGTGTTTACACACAGTTAGCGTGCTAATTGGTTCACCAATAATATACAAGACAACATTTATATCTTTGTGCCATGCATGAAGAAAAAAGAGACCATGTACAATTTTCTTTGCTCATGAAATGGAGTGGCCATCAGGAAATGAACAGAACAGAGGAGACATTTCAAGCACTGTGACACCAACCATCAAACAAGTGAAAGAGAATGAGTGAAAGCCAACAATGTCTTCATGCTTGAGTTGCTGTGTTTTTTTACTGATAAAAGCATAGATAATGAGTTGGAGCTATATTACTGGGGTACTAAAGAGCCCCGTACAAGGAGGGTCTCCAGTGAACATCCAGTCATACCTGTAAAATTAGAATAGTAGCAGGTTCACAAAAGAATCTGCAGCTCTTTAGTAACTAACTGGTAAGACAAACCAATTACTCTAAACATAAAACAATACTAATCTGATACACAGGGTAACTGTCCAGTCATGCTGTAGGGGGCAGTCCACCCAGCCATTGCGTGGTCTATGTCTGTCCTGTCAAATCTGTACAAATAAAGGTGGAAGGTGAATACTATGAGAATTAAAATACTAATCACCTTTGTCGGGTGTGAGGGTCTTGTAGAGGAGATTTGTTTCTTTTAAGTCAAGTCAAGTCTTTATTTATAATGCAGTTTTCAAATATCAAAGCATGTAACAACTTAAAAACATAAATAATCAATCACATAAAACATGTACAAATTTAAAAAAGGCAGCATATCAGGTCTCACTAAACAGTGTCCCCAAAAGCTAGACTAAATAAGTATGTCTTTAAAGAGGACTTAAAGATCTCAGTGGACAGGCATTCTCTAATCCGATGAGGTAGAGAGTTCCACAGGGTTGGGGCCACAAATGAAAAAGCCCTAGCACTCAAGGTCTTAAGACAGATCCTGGGAACTTCTAGCAATCCCTCATCAATGGAACGGAGTGGACAGAGGGGGAAATAGGGCCAAAGGAGGTCTTAAAAGTAGCCCAGTCCCTGTCCATGTAGGGCCTTATAGGTCAACAACGTGACCTTGAAGGTGATCCTCCATCACACAGGCAGCCAATGCAGTTTGCGAAGCACAGGTGTGATATGACTATATCTTAACAAACCAGTTAAAAACCTGGCTGCAGAAATCTGCACCAGCTGTAGGCAATGGACATCTACCCCCAGTAGCCCTAGGTATAGAGCATTGCGGTAGACAAGGTGGGAAGACACAAAGGCATGACCAACACAGGAAGGTCATCAGGTGGTACCGGGTGCTTTATCCAGGTGATGTTCCTCAGGTGGTAAAAAGAGGACTTGACAACTGCTGACACCTGAGGTTTTAGGATCAGCTCACCATCAAGCACAACACCCAGATTCCACACCCATTCAGAGGATCTCAACTGGTTGCCCCCTAGCACAAGGCCAGTTGGCTGACCAGGAGTCCACCCCTCTACCTGATGACCTGGGTACACCACCAACACCTCGGTCTTATCAGGATTAAATCTCAACCAGTTAGCACTCAACCAGCCCCTAATCTCAGCAAGGCAGTTGTTAAAGACCAAGACAGTGTCTTTTGTTCAGGTACAAAGGACATGTACAGCTGAGTATCATCTGCATAGCAGTGAAAACTCAGCCCATACTGCCTTATAATGTCTCCTAATGGCAGCATATTTTATTATTTATTTATTTCAGTTTGGGATTAATACCTCTGAGTCAAGGACTCATTTTCAAAGGTTCCACATCAGTGTTGAACAAACATTCCAAAATGAAAGGTTTACAGAGAAAAAAAGGAAGACATTGAAACATATACACAGGCAGTAATAGTAACATTTGAATTTATACACATCAAATTAGTACATATTAACAGACAGACTGATTAAATATGAGGGGTTGGAGGGTTCAGCTGGAGGTGGCATTGTATGATGTAGGAGATAGGTGGCATTTTCAACCAAGTGAGGCCATCATCAGGTAATTGGGGGTAGGGGAGCCGGTTAATGAAAAAGTGGTATATAGCAGAAAGATTTAAAGGGGGTAGGTAAATGGAAAACTGGGGGAGAGGTATAAGCACAGTAACGCAGGCAGGTACAATTCATTTTAGAGCCAAGGAGAGATTTGAGCCCAGCTTTGAAGGTGCTAATCTTGGTAGTATCAATGAGGTCAGCAGGTAGTTCATTGTACCATTTCGGTCCTTGATACAGGATAGAGTTCTGGGCAAGTTTTGTCTTTTTAAAGGGAATCACCATCTTGTCAGTGACCGCACTATGGATAGATTTTGTTTGGATGGCCAGCATAAAGTGTCCATCCAGTGTGGGGATGTCAGTCCAAGTAGTACTTTTTTAGAAGTAGGCAGGTATGCAGGGCCTCTAAGACAGAGTGGGAGCCACCCAGTTTCAGTGTACAGCAAGCAGGTATGGGTGTTGACAGTAGTCCACAAAATAAGATGACAGGCCTTATTGAGGAGTGTGTTGATCCTGTTAAGAGCAGTTTTTGTGCCTGCCCCATATATAGGCAACCCATAGTCAATGGTAGAAAGTATTGAGCTACTAGTGGCTAGTTTGAGTGCATCCAGAGTCATTGAATGTCTATGATGATAAAGTACACCAAGTTTTATATTTGCAGAATTGATAACAGAGTCAATGTGGTTTGAGAAGGTGAGCATGCCATCAAAGGTAATGCCAAGATATTTGAAGTTAGATACTTGGTCTAGGAGCTCACCCTTTTGGTTATGAATATGCAGGGGCAGGTATTGCTTTTTGCTTGTGGAGGTGGTGAAGAACATTCTTTTTGTTTTTTTGACATTTAATAGTAGCTTGTTTTCCATAAACTAAGATTCAAGTTTATGGAAGCTTCTTTGGAGTTCAGTTGTGATGGATTTTTGGTCTTTGTCAGTGACTGAGATCACTGCATCATCAGCATAGAGAACTGTGCTTGCTGAGCAAGCCATTGAGGTGGAGTTGATGAAAAGGCTAAAGAGTAAAGGACCGAGGATTGACCACTGTGGAACCCCAAGGTGTACCTCCTTAGCTGCAGATAGGGTATCACCAATTTTGACTCATTGTGATCTGTTAGAGAGGTAGCTGTCAAACCATAGTACCGTATCTGAGAATAGACCTGTAGACAGAAGGCAACTTCCGAGAAGATTGTGATTAACAGAGCTGAAAGCCTTTGTAAGTTCAATGAAGACTGATCCAACTGCCTGACCACTATCCAAGGCATTATATAGTTGGGATGAATAATCAACTAGAGTGAGTGTGGAGTGCTTTTTTACATATACACCACGAACAACATGGGGGACAGCACAGGACCCTGTGGCATCCCACAAGGCAGGGAGAATGGGGCCAAGAAAAAAATTTCTGACACCACGCTCTGCATTCTGCCTATGAGGAAAGAATGGAACCACCTGAGGACTGTCCCCGACAGTCCACAGAGTAGCCGGAGGCATTCCAGCCACACCCCATGGCCCATAGTGTCAAATGCTGCAGAGAGATCAAGGAGGACCAAGATCAAATGGCTCCTCCAATCCCTCACTATCAGGAGATCATTTAGTACCTGAACCAGAGCCATCTCAGTACTATGCCTCTTCCTAAAACTGAACTGGAGAGGATCATAGATTTCATGGGTGGTGAGAAAGTTCTTGAGCTGCAACATGACTTTTTCTCGATAACCTTTCCCAAAAAGGGCAGGTTAGGGACAGGTTTGTAGTACACAAGACAGTCTGTGGGTCACAGGAAGATTTCTTCAAAAGGGGTGTCACCACTGCCTCCATCAAGGGACTCGGAAACACAACCTTGTCTAATGAACACCAGACTATCTCAGCAAGAATCAGCCCAATGGCATCCACACACCCCACAAGGAGTCGGGTTGGACCAGGATCCAAACCACAGAAAGTGGGTTGCATACCCTGAACAATTCATGATCATTGGCTGGTCAAAATGTGTCCAGACAGACTGGGTAATTGAACACTTGCACCAACCTCCACTGTACTCATTTGAATGGGTCAAGCAGATCTCTGACCTGATAGAGAATACCTTATCTGCAAAGAATTGAGCAAACTCATCACACTTAAATTGTGAAAAGGTTCTCCAACCCTGGAGACAGGCTGGATTGCACAGCCTGTTGACAGTCTGGAAGAGATGAGCTGGTCAATTCCTTGCTGCAGCAATCTTCCTGGACAGGAACTCTGCCTTCTTATGGGAGATTGCTGATTGATAATCCAAGTAGTGGGTCATCAATCTAAGTCTGCCCTCCTCCAGGCCAGATTTCCACCAATGACATTCCAGTCTTTGCCCTACTCCCTCAAAGTCCCGTCAAACCAGTGGGACTGTGGGCGAAGATAGAGAGGGCGAACTCGGACAGCAGCTATAGAATCCTGGACCCTCAATAATGTACTATTATAGTGCAATACCAGGTCCCCTGGAACAAAGCATTCCAGACCAGTGGCCTGCTCGATAGGTCCAGCACTGCCATCAGACCCTTAGGGGTTACTCCCCTAAAAGGGTGATACCGGACCATATCCAAAGTGGCAGGTCTTAGAGGGGGGAGCTAAACCATGAAGCTGAACCTTTTAGATTGTTGCACAGACCATCCAGCTGGTTTCACCACTAGGTCACGATCTCCATCCTCAAGAGGAACGCCTGATCTAGGCAGTGACCCTAGATATGGGTTGGAGTGGTAAATGCCTGTGTGAAGCCCAACAAAATCATCAGTTGGTGGAAGGTCTGACCAAATGGCAAGAGTTCATCATCAACCCAAGCACTGAAATCCCCCAGGACCAACTACCTGGAGGATTCCAACACCATGTCAACCATGAATTCTGCAACTTTCTGCAGGAAAACATTCCCATCTCTGGGTGGATGGTAGATAAGAAGGATCTTGCAGCCCACACCTCCACCCATGATACACTCAAAGGACCTGGTGGCCTCCACTGGTACCTCTACAAGGCCCAATTCTGCTTTAAAACAAATGGCTACACACCCGCCCCCTATGATCCATTTTCGGGCAGTGTATCCCCAAGTACCCAGCTGGAACTGCTGACTCCAATACCTGACCAGCATTCTCATCTAGCCAGGTCTCGGTGATGCTGTGCAGATGCACTCTGGGTCACCCTAGAGACAGGAAATGGCACCACAATCCACATGGGGGTTGTATACAGACCCCATCTCAGGGGGAGGAAATGGACAAGAAAATGATAGAAGGCATCCTTAGAATGGCAGAAAACGGGAAGATATTGTTGATGGGGAACCTGACTATGCCAGATGTTAACTGGAGCACCTTTGCTGCAGGCATATCCAAGAGCAGGGTCAGTCTTGATGCTCTACAAGGGGTATGCCTCAGACAGCTAGTATTGGAACACATTCAGGAGGGAGCAATCTTAGACCTGGTACTCTCAAACTGGGATGGAGAAAGAATCTTGGATTTAGAAGTGGGTAGCCATCTGGGAACAAGCAATCCCCAAACAGTGTGGTTCACGATAAACACAGCCATAGAGTCAAGCCATACAAAAGCAAGAGTATTGGACTTTAGGAGGGCTGGCTTTGGGAAAATGAGAGAGTCCCTCAGAAAAGCACTAGCAAACAGGCAAGAAGGAGGGGTGGAGGAAAAATTGGGAGTAATCAAAACAGCCATCACAGAGGCAGCAAGCCTTTGTATGAAGCACATCAACAAAGCACAAAGAAGGAAAAAATGCTATGGTTCTCAAAAGAGGTGGCAGGGAAGGTTAAGGAGAAAATTATAGCATTCAGGAAATATAAGGAAACACAGAAGGAGCAGGATAGATAACTTTATCAATTAAAGCAGAAAGAGGCAGGGGAGGCAGTCAGAAATAGCAAAGGCCCAAATCGAGGAAAGGATAGCCAACTCTATTAAGAAGGGGGATAAGACCTTTTATAGGTACACTAGGGAGTGACGAAAGACCAAGGGAAGGATACTGAGGCTTAATAAAGGGAGGGAATGTGGAAAGAGGGTGACAGTGAAAAAGCAGGGATACTGAACAAATATTTCTGCTCAGTATTCACAAAGGATGAGGAGGGGGAGGTACCTAAACCAAACAAGAGAAAGACTCTGGATAGCGGGGTTGATACCATCCATTCACAGAAGAAAGGATTCTGAAAGAACTAGTAAAACCTAAGGTGGACAAAGCAATGGGGCCTGATGGGATTCACCCAAGAATTCTAAAAGAACTAAGGGTAGAACTAGTGACACCACAGACTACTCTCTTTAACAAATCATGGGAGGATGGGGTGGTACCTAAGGACTGGAGAGGGCAGATGTGATTCCTCTTCACAAAAGTGGGAGCAGAGCAGAGACAGGAAACTACAGACCAGTTAATTTGACCTCAGTGGTAGGGAAAAATGATGGAATCACTTCTGAAGGAAAGAATTGTTGAGTACCTAGAGGCCAGTGGGGCACAGGACCCAAGGCAGCATGGATTCACAGTGGGAAGGTCTTGTCAGATGAATCTAATAGATTTCTTTGACTGGGTGACCAAAGTAGTAAACTAGGGAGGGGCTGTAGACATGGCCTACCAAGATTCTAGCAAGGCATTTGATACAGTCCCATACAATAGATTAATATACAAGTTAGCCAGCCTTGGAGTGGGTCCCAAGGTGGTAGCCTGGATAAAAAAATTGTCTGGACAACAGGATGCAAAGGGTAGTCATAAATGGAGTCCACAGTGAAGAAAGGAGGGTTACTAGTGGGGTACTGCAGGGTTCAGTACTGGGACTAGGAGTTCATTTAATTTTTTTTTTTTTAGTGGAAGTCTAAAACTTCCATGAGTAGAAATCTAGAAGTCACTCCAGTTTTTTGGAAGTCAGCATACTTCCACAATCCCTCTTTTAGAAGCCAGCATTCTATGAAGGATCAATTTATGGATGTCAATATAATATATTAGTGATAAAATACAATTTCTTTCAGAACAATCCATCATTTCTGACTTCCATGCCTGCGGTTTTGGAAGTCATCTAATTTTTGGTTTTACGTCTGAAAGTCAATGACTTCCTTCCCCTTTATTTTGGAAGTTTTTGCCTTATTTTTGGAAGTCAAATACTCCAAAAATGGAATTAACTGAATCCCTGACTGGGACCGGTCCTTTTTAATGTCTTTATAAGGGAGATTGCAGAGGAACTGTAAGGAAAAGTATGTCTCTTTGCAGACGACACAAAGATGTGCAAAAGGGTTGATACACAAGATGGAGTGGAAAGGATAAGAAGGGACTTGGCAAGGTTGGAGGAATGGTCAAATGTATGGCAGCTTAGATTCAACACAAAGAAGTGGAAAGGTAATGTACCTGGGAAACAAAAACCCAGGGGAAGAGTACACAATGTGAAGTGAGATACTGACAACAACAAAAATGGAAAGGGACCTGGGGGTAATTATATCAGATGACCTAAAGGTGGGCAAGCAATGTGAGAAGGCAGTAAGGAGGGCTGGGGAGATACTGGGATGCTTAGGGAGAGGAATCAACAGGAGAAAAAAAGTTGTTATCCCTCTGTACAGACAGTTGGTGAGACCCCATCTGGAGTACTGTGTGCAGTTCTGGAGACTCCATCTCTGAAAAGACATAGACAGAGTGGAGGCTGTCCATAGGAGGGCAACCAAAATGATGCAGGGTCCAAAAGGGTAGTATCTTTCAGAAAAAGAGATGTGCAAGAACGAGGCAGCACAATTTGAAGATGGGGGGGGCAGCTCAGAGGTAATGTGAGGAAGTATTTTTTCATGGAGAGGGTTGTGGAGTCATGCAAAAGCCTTCCTGAGGAGGTCATGGAGTCAAGAACAGTGGGGGAATTCAAGAATGCATGGGCAGACATAAGGCAGTCCTAGTGGAGGGTAGAAGGAAGTAGGCTGTTGGTTAACGAGGATCTGCAGCTTATCCATCAGGTAGGAAAATAGGCAGACTAGATGGGCCAAGCGGTTCTTATCTGCTGTCAAATTCTATGTTTCTATGTTCTATGCAACCAGGTCAGATGTCTCAACAGGATCAGCAATAATTGATGTCTTGTTCTGTATTGACCTGGCATTGCATAATATGTCCTGGGTCAGATGATAGGCCAAGGAAGAGTGAGTCACTTGCCCACCATCAGTGGAGCCCTTGGGTATGGGCACCAGGCAGAAAGACCCCCTTTCTTGGACCCATTTCACCCCAGGACTCCTCCTTGACCTCACTACCCTAATCAACCCACCCTGCTCCTCCCCCATAGGTCTGGGACCCTGACCCCTCTGGCTCCTCCGCGCTATCCCCAAGGCACAACAATGCATATACACCTCGGGTTGCAGTGGGGGGCAATCAAAGGGGTGAAAATCCCTCAACCTGGAAGGGGAGTAGCCCCTGCCCACTGAAAAATAATTCCAACATTTGCTGCCTACAAGTACCCCACACAGCAGTGACTACTATTGAAACATAATATTCCCCCTAATTATTATCAATACCAGACTTACCCCACTTAATAAAACCAACCCGCCACCCCAAAACTAGACCCCAACACAGTATCAAAATAAATAACAATAAATCAAAAATAGTCCATAACTGAGCATAACATGTCCATAAAATAGTCTATTCAGTCTTTCCACGCCAAAAGTGTGAATGTACAGCCCTTCAAACTCTCACTTTGGGGGTCTAAAAAGAGTAAAGCATCCAAGAGGCAACCAGCTCTCACCTAGGCCTCAAGAAATCAGCAGAAATTACAAGCAAACAAAGTAGCTCTCACACTGCTTCAAATGACTGTTTATCAAGCTCAATTTGATGGAAGGAAAGATGTCACAGACCAGGTCCATAGAGATCAGGGGTCAATCTTAACATTGTTTTACTAGCCCAAACACTAGTGCAAATTGATCAGGGCTAGTGCAGCTACCTCTCTACTTGCCCGGCTTGACTAGTGCAGATTTTCATGGCTGTTAATGAAGTTAAAAAAAGTCTCTACTTTAGCATTCTCTAGTCCTCATGCTAATCTCTCTCAATATTCCAGATGGCCAGGTGTGATTAACAGCTCATTAAGAGCTGCAATTATCTGGCAGTTCAAGAGAGGGATCCCACAAATGGCTCAATGTGAGTCATTATCACTCCACTGTTAAGACTTTCAGTTAGTGACCAGGGTGTGATCAAGCGTAGAGTGCTGTTAAGTCACTAGGTTCCAGTTTTATGAATGTGTCTATGTCTAACAATTTGTCCAGTATTATTAAGACCAGTGCACCTCATTTCTCTGCATTTTGAGTGTTTGTATCTGACATTTCAGTGACAAAATACAAAGAGGTATACAGGATTGGCCCTGCAGGTGGTGGGTTTTATCCCAGCCTCACCATAACTTCCCTCTCCTAAATCTCTTAACTCTGTTCTTTCCCTGGATACCACTGCAGACCAGACTCTGAAGTGACCATCCATAGGTCCATAGCTGCCATTACTGACAAGTGTAGGGGGTCCTCAGCTCTTCTAAATGGACCATGCCAGCCATCACCATCCATACAGTTCCACCCTTATCCCACTCAACATGTCCTTTCAGCCTAAAAACAAAGCTTTGGATCATGTATGGTACAAAAATAAACCTTGATAAAATACATAATTTGAAACCTTGAAATAGGCATTCCTGGGGTGCATAGATCATCCTAAATGGAAATAGAAATAGTGTAGTGTTATGCCTGTGTACTGTTTCCCCAGGGCTGATGAAAGGTCAATGTTAAAGAAAAATCTGTTATTGTTTGGGCACAGCATATTAAAATCAATGCTTTTACAAAAAAAAAATCATAGCTTTCTATTTTCCAAGCCCCTTAGGTATGTCTAGCCCCCACCCCAAAGAAATCTTAGATGTGCTCCTGGCTCACTTGAGACTGTACAAAAACTTTCAAAACTGCAGGTCTCAAGTTGACTATAGGGTGGGGACCACAAGTGTCTTTCTCTCTCTCTCTGACTCTGTTCATTGCCCTGTGGGTGGTGGTGACAGTGTTGTGAGGTGCATGATGATGCAAGCTATTGTGTTCACAGAGCTAGGACTGCTTGATTGAACATTTGCTGTTGTGATATCCTTTCTCTGTTTGGTGTGTGTGTGGGGGGGCAGAAAGAGGAAGAGAGGAGGCCATGGTACAAAATAATGGGGGGGGGGGCTCACTGTCTGTGATGGATGGCATTGCAGTCTTTTTTTTTTTCTGCTGGGGAGCTGGAAGCAATGTGGGAGCAGGATAAATGTTCAATAATCAGAGTATTGCTAGGCTTTGTTTGCATTGTTTCCTGTATAAGTGATCACACTTTACCATTATAATTAAGGGCTAGTGCAACCATCTGTGGGCTAGTGTAATTTTGAATCAACTTGCCCTGCTGGCTAGTGCAAAAAAAAAAGGTTAAGGTTGACCCCTGATAGAGATCCACAAAAAGGTTAAATACAGAGACCGGCTGGGCAGAATTCCACCAAGGGCTCTTCACCTCTGCCTCCTTCCTAAACACCTTCTTCCAGACTCCAATCATTGGGGGACTCACTACTGTAGCTCCTCAGCCAGGCAGAGAACTGATGACCCTTGCAAGCCAGCACGGAGACAACAGAGATGTGGGGCAGGCTCCTGAGCACCACCACCCAGAAGGGGAACATCCCCAAATTATTCCAGGGACTACGGACCCGAGGGGGCCACTGGGTCAGCACCAGATGCTCATTGAGTACTTAGAAGGTCTCTGAGCCAAACCTAGCCCTTCAGCTGAATCTCTTCTCCCACCTCCCATCTGGGACTATGCCCTTCCCAGGTAAACGGCAGCATAGAGGACCGACCCCAACCCTAAGTAGGCTGTGCAGGAGGAGAGATACGGAACATGTAGGCAGTGAATAAGGCAGAAAAAGCACTCTGGTAAACCACTGAATTTTCACAAAAGCCAGCCCCGTGCTATGGTGCTAGCAATACAGCCCACAGCATCAGTGTCTCTACTTTGGGATCAATTGATCAAAAGACAGTGGGGAGGAGGTGAAAGGATTCAGGGTCCCTACAAACGCTCTCCCCTACTGTATAGTGGGGTTGGGGAGGGACTCTGGCTACTCTGATCGAGTGCTGTGACACCAGGTTGAGGCATGGTGGCAGTGCACCATGAAAGGCTAACAAGGGCTATCTGGCATGTGACATCATGTCTCCAGTTCATGCACACGTTACATGTATCTATGTCATGTGTAGCATAACACAGTGCTTTGGGACAAAATGTAGGAAAAACATGGTGCCAGGGCAGGATTAAGCTGCCAGCAATGAAAGGCACTGCACCACCAATAGTGTGACTTACAGACAAACTGTACACAACTATGGAGGGAGGAAGGTGCCCCAGCTCAACCTTCTGGTCCCACTACAAGGGAATTCTGTGGGGGTACCAAAGGTCCAAAGATAAATCCCTGATGGTGGGGTGATGGGCAGCTGGTGGCAGAGGTGGGCATGTTGGAGGTGTGGGATCTGCTGCAGCAAAGAGTGCTTCACTCTGACAGCTGCATGCATTGTGAATGAACATGATAATTACTTTATTACATTAATCCACAAATTATTCCACCTTCTACACATAAATTGGGCTATCTGTTCTACAGAACTTTTGTTACACAATTTAATTTACTGTACTTGCATCTCCCCTGCACCTTTCCACTCCCCTTATCTCATGGTCCCACTCATATCAAGCATTCATGCCCCCCCCGGCACCAGCTCCCTTGACCCATGCCCTTCTCTCCACTAGCATTGTCATGACCTCATTCTCCCTTCTAGGACCTTTGACTAAGCATGACCTCCTGGCTGCTACTCCTTTTTTCTGCACTGTGCTCCCTTAACGCTCCTCTCCTGATGGATGTCAGGAACTGTTTTTTTTTTTTTCTTCTACTTGCAGAATGTATTTTCACCTTTGCTTGATCTGATATTGTAATCACCAGGCATTGTTGAAATATTTATAGAAGTTATGTGATTTGTCTTTGTACTAATTGTATAGCATTTGATGTATTTTCTGTCTATTCCTGTAACTTGATTGTAAGTTGTTGTACAGATGTGGAACCTTTGTAAAAGAGCATTTGCTCGAAGGTGTTTTCTGAACTATTGAAACAAATAAATAAAAAAATTGCAGTGCATACAAAAATTCTGCAATTCTAAGTCAGAATTCTGTGAAGTAAGTAAGTAATAATTTATTTGTTCGGCATTTTATTTATTTAGCTTTTGTTGACCGGGTAAGTGCACTAGACAAATCCTGCCTATTTTCAGGCACGACCCGGGAGAGGGGGATACAGATGAATGCCAACTGACCTTGAACCAGATTAAGCTGTTGGTGGTATTTTTAGTGAATGAGGGAAATTTGGCCAGGACACCGGGGAAATTCCCCTACTCTTTTTGTTAAGTGCCATGGGATCTTTAACATCCACCTGAACTACCACCAATCCAGGCAGATGGGACCTCGGTTTAACATCTCATCCGAAAGATGGCACCTCAGAAGTGCAGCACCCCTCTCATGCTGCACTACAGTGTCAGTACTGGGATATTAACCCAAGTGCCAGATGTGGGAACTGAACCCACAGCCCTCTGATCTCCCGGCCTCAGAGGCGAGTGTGCTACCTACTGAGTCACTGACACTGCCATTACAATACAAATAAAACAATCAATAAGTTACATACACACATACAACACGTATTACAAACAATCATTATAAAAGCTTGTGCTACATATTCCACATATTTCCTACTTTCATCAACTGGGTCCAGTCTTAAAGTCACACTATTGTTTCTTATTGCACAATGAATCCTTGAATACGCTTACTCCGTAACTTTTTAACTTCGATGAGGAATATAGCCAGTTCATTTAGCATTTCAGAGTTTTCTGAGTTGAACAGAAGATTCAGTATAAATTTGTTAGGCATATATAAAGAACCAATATATTTTCCTAGCCTTTTGCTTCAAAGGTGTTCATACCAAGGGCATCTCCCAGTTCCTGTAACTGGCAATAACATTTACAGGAATTATTTTCCTCTTTGTTATACCTTGCCTCAATGACATTACTCAGAAAAACTTCAAACCTAAATTGAGCAATCACATTTCTAAATTCAGGATTCTTAACTATATCTAGATAAGTTTTTAAGGTGTGCTGTCTCATGTTATTAGTAAGCCAAATGGCCACTTTTGATTTTTGTATTGTTTCTAAATCCATTTTTCGTGATCTTTATTTTATGGTGCTTGTTACAGTATTTGAATAGGCCTTGTTAAGACATATTCCCTTTTCAACCCAGTTCATCATATATTCCAGATTTACATTCTGCAAGATAGTTTTAACATTCCCCAGCCATTTGCTTTTACCATGTGCCAGGTATTGCATTTTTTCTTTAAGACATTCTCCCAGTATAGAGTTCTTTCTTTCTTTTGTTAATTTAATCCAATAGTTTACTTGTCTTATATATATATCATATCGAAAGTTTTATTTGCCCTAGTTCTGCTCTGACGAGTGCACTAGGAGTACCATTGGGAATCTTTATTAGTTGTTTGTATGTTTTATTCAATATGGCTTCCATCTTGGTTATACTTTCGTTCCCCCAAATTTTTGCAGCATATAAAACCTGATTAATCATTTTTGCATGTATAGCCTTAATCATTGGGAGAACGGTGTTGCCTCCATAAAGATAATTAAATCTCTTTAGGGCATTCAGTGTACTCTGCAGTTTTTTTGCACACATTTCCCTTTGCTTATTCCATTTAAGGTTTTTTGATGGTATTACTCAAAGATAATTATATTCTTTTACAAATTCCAAGAGTTTGTTCATGAGCTTTAATGCTCTACATTTGTTCTTAGTTCCGAACACCATTACCTTATTTTTTTTTTTATGTTTGGCTTTAAATTATGCTCCATACAGAGCATTTCCATTTTATCAAAAGCCCTCTGTAGGCCTAAACAGCTTGCAGATAATACAACTAAGTCATCAGCATATGCCAAATGGGTATTCTAATTTTTCCCACTCTAGGAGGGTGAAAGTCTAGGTTATCTAGAGCTACAATGATTTTATTTATATATATATTAAAAAGGGTTGGTGCTAAAACACACCCTTGTCTGATGTCTATGTTAGTTTGCACTTTATTAGTTAACAATCCTGTTCCTCTGTATTTAATTTTTGCCCAAGTATTTCTATATATTCTTTGTACTAATATAATTAGATTATTATCTATTCCCATTTCCCTCATTTTTTCCCATAGCAATGTTCTCAATATTGTGTCAAAAGCTGACGTAAAATCTATAAATGTGACAAATAAAGTATGCCCTTTTATATTACAATATTTTTCTATAATATGATAGAATATGAAAATCTGGTTCACAGTTTCTGTTTGTTTCCAGAAACCAGCCTGCAAGTCAGATATATTTTTATCTCTTTCTAACTCTGTTGTTATTCTATTTAAAATTACTTCAGCATAAATTTTAGCAATGGTGTCAATGAGGGCACTAGGTCTATAATTTGCCGGATCAGCATACAAACCTTTTTTGTGTATAAGAACTATATGACTCCCTATCCAACTATCTGGTGTAAATGCATACATGACCATTAAATTATATAACCTGGTGAGTGTCCTCACCCACCAGTCATTATTTAATTTTATAAAGTCAATAGGAATTTTGTCAGGTCCTGGTGATTTGTTAGTCTTAAAACTCTTCAGAACTACCTTGACTTCAGCTTCTGTGATCCAGATAAAGCTGTCATCAATTTCATTTATAGTTATGTTGTGAGTGTCATCCCCTAATAAGAGTATATTTTGAAAATAACGGACCCATATTTCTGGCCCTAAGTAGTAATCAAATTGTTTTTTAAATACTGTATATTTGTTCCTTTAGCTACAAGGGTCCAATAGGTTTTGTCATCATTTTGATATATTACCTTCTGCATCCTATCCCACAATTCCATCTGATGTCTATTTTTTTGTACTTCCATCTCATCTTTATATTGTTTTCTATAATTATTCAACTCTTTCCTGTTTTCTTATGTTAGATTCTTCTTTACTTTCCTTATTATTTGTGACAATTTTCTTTTCCCTTCTCTGCAGTTTTTGTAAAACCAGTTTTCATAATTTTCCCCATGCTATTATCATTGCCTTTTTCAATAGTTTCTTCAAAATTTTCATAATATGCAATTATTGTGTCATAAATATTTTTTGGGTCTAATTCATGGATAATTTTAGGGTTTAAACTCTGTATTATTTCCGTACTCAGTGCCATTGCTTGATGTCCCATCATTCTTCCCATTTGATCTTTTTATTAATAATTTGTATTTCTGATTGTTGTTCCCTGTTAACGTCTTTCAAATTTTTCCTATACAATATTAGTGGATAATGACTGCTTTCAGTTCTGTTTATTATTTTTAGATCACAGTACTTATGATAACTGTATGGGGTGATTAACATATAGTCTATAGTGGTAGACCCTCTTGCAGTGACACAGGTAATATTTCCATCATAGTCTGAGGGCATACGCCCATTCAGAATAATAAGTTGCAAACTATCAATCACTTTCTCCATTTGTTTGTTTTTATCTATATGCTTTTTATTAATGGAAAGTCTCTGGGGTATATGAAGTGCACTTAATAATTCCTGTTGTTCACTGCAAGTTCCATACCGGGTGTTAAAATTCCCATACATAATAGATCTAAATATTAATTTATATCCATTTTTTTTATATCTTTTGCAATATGTTCCATTAGTTGACAATAATATGTTGCAGATTTTTCTGGGGGTTGTAAATGTTTACCAAGGTTACTCTTTCTCCCCATATTTTAAATACTATAATTATGTAATTAGTCTCTACTATGTATTTTTCAATTTTAATGAAATCCACTATTTTGATGTAAACAGCAAGGCCCCCCCATTCTTCACCCTGCTTTTTTCATTTTCTGTGCTGGTGCATGTATAAGAGTGTAGCCATTTCTATTTATATTATCCACTTGTTCCTCCCCATGCCAGGTTTCTTGCAAACCTATAATATCCATTTTGTCCAAGAAATTATCAATAAATTTTGAGACCAATCCAGCAATATTCCAAGTCATAATACCCAGATTTCCTTTGTGTTTATACAGATATGCGTTAATACTATTATTTAGGACATCCTGGTGTTCCCCAGTTCTGTTTCAAGTTGTTCTAAATGATAGTCTAAACCCTGTTTATTTTGAACGTTATGGGCCATATATTCAAAACTGTGACCCGGGGCAAAATTAGCACTGCCCGGTGGGCAAAAAGTGCCCAGAGCAAAACCAGAGCTATATTCAAAAGGAAAGGCCCGGTGCAAAACCAGCTGAATATAGCAAGCCAAGGAAGACGGGCAAAGAAGCCGAGAAGTGCAGGGCAAAAGTTGACTGGGAGCAAGACAGCACTGAACATAGCAGATTAGAAAGCACTGAAAATAGCAATCAGACGGAGGCAGTGCAAACCCCCACATAAACAAAGTGTCAGAGGTGTAAGCAGCTGTCCAGGAACACAGGCAAGCAAATCAGTGCTGCCAGACATAACTGCAGCACCAGTGAAAGGCATGGAATAACGCGGAACCCACAAAGCGAAACCAAGAATACCACAGAACACTGTCAAATCCGACTCCCCCAAAAGACACAGGACACAGGAATGTCAAGCATAACATATTATAATTCAAAAGTGAACAGGTAAGGCACAAAGGCAACAAGAAAACAGAAACAGAAAAACAAGTCAAAACACAGCAGAATACAGCATGCAAAAATGGGGTACAAGAAAAACACAATGAAAGGAAAGGGCAAGGCTAACAAAGGACTGCAAACAATGGGAAAAAGTGTAACACTATATAAACTGCTATTGTGAAAACTCATTACAGTGCAATGGGAAAAGAATGTGGAAGGAGAGGATGTGGACATAGGAAGGAATGGAGGAAAACAGGATGGCAGACAAAGGGCTAGGGACAGTGGGCCTGGGACAGGAAGCAGGAGAACAATAGAAGGTACGACTTAGGGGTGGGCAGGTGCTGGCAGACGGTCATCAAGAATGGCTGCCACCCGTCTCACTTCGGCTATTAGTACAGCCTGCTGCTCAATGAGTGTACATTGTTGTCGTACCATCCGCCTCAGCAGATCATCCCGGCTTTCATCCTCCTCCTCTGGGCGGGTGGCCCACAGTGATGCCTGATGTGGACCTATAGGAGACAGAGGGACCATATCAGGACATGACGATGACACAAAGGCTCCATGTACCACCACATGGTGGACAGCATGCCCCAATAATCATGCCCATGTGCCAGCACAGAACAAACCGCAATGCACACAAACATGTGCCTGCAGGACAAGGCAGTATGTAACAGGCAGCATGCAACACCCCAATGTACATGGATATGGATAGATGGATGCTGAGAAGCATCACACAGTGGAATCCAGCCAGCACAGTGGTGTGCAGACTGTAACAGTACAAACAGACAGCCACCTCCTGAGATGCGAACGACAAGTGGACACTGAATGATATGCACATGGGATGACACATGGTGGGACATGCTGCCCACAGGCACACAGCTATGATACCCAATGCAGATCACACCCCCTGGAGAAGGTGCAACAGCCAGACCCAGGTGTGTAACCATACAAGTCTGTCCCATACCCTCCAACAGTGGCCCACCCTCACTGGTGCCCCCCCAACTGTAGAGACCCAGCCAAACCGCCACCCACTATGCTAGAACACAGCAGCCGTACAAATGATGGCAGGAGGCCCTGAACAGGTGTGTGACTGACATAACTGTGGAACAGTGGCAAGTCACACAGATAGTGACTCGACATGGACCATGGACAGCAAATGACCACAGAGGATAACGACACTGGCAATAGTACAGTAGTCACTGCAGGATACGTAACCAAGCAGTACACAGACAGAGAAAGTGCCAATGCCCACCTACACCCATGGCCACAACAGAAGGATGATGAGCCCACACTGGGAAACAGCATGGCGGGTTGTGCCACTGCAAGGTGGTAGCACCATGAAGGTGCACATGTAAGAAGACACACAAGTGGAAACAGGGACACAGGCCATGGTTCACCAGTGGCAGTGGTAGGCCAATGATATGCACAGGACAGTGTCACCCTGGTGGCCAAGGCATGCCAAGGCACACACCCACACGTGTGGGAGCAGTGTCTGCCATAGGATCTGACACCCAGCACACCATGCCACCACAGAACAACCCCTGCGGCACACCTGCATAACCAATACACAAATACCATGCACTGCAGGGACTGAAGGACAGCACCCTGTAGGGGGCAATGGCTCCAACAACAGAGCTGGAGCCAACAGGCAGGGATGTAGCCAGGGTGGGCACAGCTGCACACCATGTGAACACACTGCTATTCCCCCCATCATCAGGGTGAGCTACCCCACCCTGGAGTGTAGCCAGATACTATACAAACATACATCAGGACTGTGTAGGTTGCCACCAGTGGCATAAGAAATACCACCCATGAAACACATGACAATGGGCAATGCCCTGCATGGGTAAATACAAAGCCATGCATAGCACCCCACAACACTCACAGACCAGCCCCCAGCCTGTACAGGTGTATGCTCCATGGGAGACAAAGACATTCATAGTGACCAGTTCCCCTAGTGTATACCCCAATGAATGACAACACAGAAAGGTACTACATTGTCTCTGTTAGGCTCCATGGACAAAGGAAGCAGTGCAGAGCCAATTTGCTCCCCCCCAGAAATAAAATATCACACCATGGAGTGCTTGGAGGATGCCTGCCTACACATATGCCGCAACAGGCACACATGAAATGCACAGCCACACAGGCCCATGTGGCACCATAGTCCCAGAGGCTCCCTCCCCGACAGCCCCATGCATGTCTGCCACGGAGGTCAGACAAGGCACACAATAACATACTTGTGTCCTCATCACCATGGCATTACACTGGCAGGGAGATACAGGCACCACATGACACGGTGGCCCCCTGTTTGCCATAGTGTGAATAGCCCTGGCAGACACTAACAACATGTCCTGCACAGATACTAACACATTATACATGGTACTATGAATGAGACATGACATGAGAAGTGGAGAACAGCGTTGCCATGGCAAACAGGATAACAGAAGCAGCAGTAACAGGCAGCACAACAGGCTGACCCCAGTAATCCCCACCCCAGGCATGATGACTGGCCTACGGCCATGCACAGACATGCAGCATCCTTCCACAATGGTGGACATAACAGCAACATGATGTACATGACAGTACAAGGCAGATATCAGTGCACATGGTGGTAATGGCAACAATAGATCAGACATACAGCAAGCCATGTCTCAGGCTTCGCAGCAGAAGGCAAGGCACTGGAGGCAAGGAAGACAACACAAATGCATGCAGCCAAATCACAGCAGGCCTGGATTACCTAGCCAACTGTGCCATGACACCAGACACAACACTCCAGTGCAGGGGTGTAGCCAGACATTATCATGTCGTACATACAATCCCCAACAGTCACACCCCCTTAAAAATAATGTACTCAACTCCAAATGGTACCCCCCTTCCAAAAGGGTAAGATGGTTGTCAGATGATTCCCCTGCCCTCTAAAGAGGTTATACATGTATCTGTCTCCTACACAACAGCAGTTCAAACAGAGACACACCCCAGTGGCCTACAGTGACCCAAGTAGTACGGATAAGTTAGTAAACGTTAACAGAAAGGCATATTGGTTGGGACATGCACTCCACAAAACTGTACACAAATGTGTACAGTGAGTATGCCTGCCAACACCCTTGCTCCAGTGCCTGCAGTGGAAAGTCAGACACATAGTAGAAAAGCACAATATCACACAGTACTCACGAAGCACACCCCTGCCACCGTCACTGCTCTCCACCGAGCGCTGTGCCATCGGAGGCACCCTGCGCCTGTCCGTGGATGGCCTCTGTTCATACTGCAGCTCGCCCCTCCTGTCTCCGGTGTGTCTTCTGTGCTCCGCAGTGGGAAGATGGTACAGCAGCATTGCTACAATATCAGCCACAACAGTATGCTAAAGACCACCCTGTACCCTGGTGGTGTAGCACAACACACACATCACTGGCACACAGGCACAGTGCACCACCAAAGCCATGCCAAGCATGACATGGGTCAGTGCACACTTTCTCCCCTTGGCCCACACAGTACACACAGAATGGATAGGAGGACCCCATGGCATAAGAGCAACATGTCTGAGTACTAATTAAAATGTACCTTTGAACAGGTAGCGAATGTTTAAATGGCAGTGGGATTTGAACCCATGTCCAACAGTGACCTGAGTCACATACATGTACACAAGGTGCACAACAGTATATGCATGGTATATCCTAGCTGGACCCCACCAGCACAGCAACACACACGCACACAAGCACACCACTGAACACACATCCCCACCACCCATGATAGCAGCGCCGTGAGAGTCATCACTTACCTGGCACAGTCCCCTCCCGAACCATCACCCTGCATCGTTCAAGCAGTGGGCGCTGCCTGCACCTGATATCCACGTATTGATTGCGGCACTTCTCACCATCACGAGGTATACCCGTGATAGCTGTGAGGCGATGGGCAATTGAAGCCCAGATCTGGCTATGGGGACAGTCATCCTCCCAGACCGATGGCGCCTTTCAGTTAATTTCGCCAGGTTGGCCGTCTCCACCTCATCCCAACGCCTGTCACGGCCCACCACTGCCCTTTGCCTACATCTTCTAGACATGGCTGTTGTGAGAGGGGGCAAATTAAATGCTTCAATGGTGTATGAATGACTGGCCACACACCCTGACACTCCCAAGCACTGCAGTCTAGCGCCAGGCAGACATATGCCATAGCGCCGCGCTAACAGGAAGTGTTCACAATGTGCATGCGTGACCCCTACCATGACCCTGAGCTCATGTACCACACATGCATATAGAGCCGTGCTATGCTGTGTAGCGCCGTGCTACATCACGCTAAGACAGGGTGATAGCGCGGACATGGGGGCCTCATGAGCATGCGTGTAGTCCACGCTAATGCACATAACACTGCGCTAGTTGGATAGCGCGGTGCTGACCCTCCATTAGCCCTGCGCTGGGCTTTGCACAGCACTGCTGTGCTAGCACGGGGCTAATCAGAGCCATATTCAACAGGTGTATGCAAATGGGGGTACTTGTGTATGCATGGGGCAAACCGTGTGATTAGCATATCATTATGCGCTCATTTACATGACTAACAGGCTTGATTGCCTGGGTGGGCTATAAAAGGGCAAGCAGTGCACCACCAGTGTTGTGTTGTGGTAATGCAGCGGAATTACAGAAGTGAGAATCAACAACACAACACTGGAGATATGCAACAGGGGGATGAGCAGCAAGAGGCAGGTATGTATGACCGCCATGGGACACATTTGCATGTACTATGCTGATGGCTGCATGGGACTACTACCATCCACTGCATTGTGCATGTTCCCCTGCAGGTAACTGTTCCATATGCCACTGCCTGCACAATGTGTCTACCAGCCAGGTGCACTAGTGCACTACCGTGCTGTGTCCTGCTACACTGGCCCACTAACTTGTCTCCCTGGATGTGTGGCGTGATGGTCTGTGGCCCCCTCTGCAGGACGTATACAGTGTACCAGCGATGTGCCGTCCCATGCAGCATGGTGTCCTGACATTGCTAGCGCACTTGTCCACGCAACCACTGTAGTGCTCAAAAGGGGCACATCACAGTGCAAGGTGGTTAGTGTAGGGGTGGGCCCAGTCATGGGAGTACATGGCAGACACAGGCCACAGCAGTGCACATGTGTGTACACTGCTCGCTGTCCATACACGGGACAGACAGTGACTATGTGGCCATGTGCACCGTGCCTGCACATGCATCAATATGATATGTCCATGTGGCCTGTGGCACTGTAGGGGGTGACATCGTGATGTCTAATGTGTGATGCAATGCAGCACTGACACAGCCAATGACACTTGTCCCCTTTCGATTATTCCATAGGTGTGGTAGCACGACAGGAGCGCATCCGTGCCCACAAATTCTCGCAGGATGAGTTAAACACCCTTGTACATGCGGTTAAGGAGAGGGAGCAGGTGCTACGCACACACAGGGCTACTGATGCTGTGGTGCAGCAAGCTTGGGTGGAGGTTACTGCAGCTGTGAATGCTGTCGGAGGCTGTGGAAGAACAACAGAGGCTGTGCAAAAAAGATGGAACAACCTTCTGTGATGTGCAAAGGAGGAGGAGGCACAGTGACTGAGGGACAGGAAGAGGACCGGTGGTGGACCACCTGAACACCAGCAGTGTGTGGAGGAGCTACACATGGTGGTGGTGGCATCAACACTAAGGATGGTGGCAGTAACAGGTGTGTCAGGTGGTGGATGTGAGACGACCCTCGCACTTCCAAGGCCAGGTCTGTATTCACATGTGTAACTCCTGTATGTTGTGCTGGCATGGGTGCATGGTCATGCTGTTGGTGTCCTGCACAGGGTGCACTGTATCCTGCTGAACTGATGCCTGGCATGGCCATGGTCACTGTGAGTTGGGTGGGTGCATGTTGTCACGAGCTTGTGTGAAGGGGGGTACCTGTCCTGAGGACTGCATGGTATAGTGGTGGTAGTGGTGGTGGTGTTTGGCCACAGTGTCCATGGACGGGTGACTGACCCTGTCCCAATTGTATCCACAGCGATGTCTGACAGGCCTGCACCACTACAGGATGTGCCACAGATGTACAGCCAGGTTCCTGATGTTGTGGAGGAGGTGGATGAGGAACGTCCATGAACATCCAGCCTCTGTCAAGCTCAGGGCCGCACGGACACCATGCATATGTGGCATTCCCGTGGACAGGGCGTGCAAGTGCCTGGGGAAGGGGGTCACATCTCACTAGGGGTATTGGGATACAGTGGCCACCTGGATGCTGCACAGACAGAGGATGATGGTGTAGGGGAGGTCCTACTGGTCACTGTCACCAGTGCAGATGACACTGATGTATCTGACTATTCACAACACCTGGCCATTCCTGTGCAAGGGGATGCAGGGGTAGGGCTACTTGCAGGCCATGGAACAGGTCCAAGTGGTTTCTTAAGTGTCACCAGTGTGGCTGTACCTGAGCACGTGGTGGTGGGCGGTGTGGGGGATATTGCAGAACTGCAGGGTGTGCAGTTACAAACACGTGCTGGGGTCAATGTCCATACGGTGTCACAGACCACCTCCAGTAGTAGCCAGCAGCAGGATGTACCAGTTGCTCCAGTGCCGCAGACACCTCTGCCAGCTGCAGCTGAGGGTTCTGAGCCTCTGGGGCATGATGGCCATGGTGCCCGGCCACTCCTGCAGGCTACTGTCACCTCCCAGCAGGAGGCCCGTCTGGACCTGCATGGCATGCAAAGGGAGCTGTGACATGAGCTGGGACGGATAAGAGAGAGGCCATCTCAGTGGGCTTTGCCCATGCTGAGCAGCAAGCAGAGGACAGGTTGGGCCGCCTGGTGGGTGCCATTGACCTTGGCTTTTCTGGCCTGACTGCTGCAGTGGTGGACATCGGGAATGTCCTGCATGGTGTGCCTATTGGTCGCCAGCACGGGATGGTTGGCCATGGTGCAGATGGCAGACGGGCACACAGGAATGCACACCGTGGCCGCGGGGCTGCCAGTGGTTCAAGCTCAACGGCATCACGCACTCCGTCTGCAACCCAGCGCTGCCATGGCCGTCCATCAACCCTGTCAGTCTCCACCATCCCCCAGGGGCACAGGAGGCAGACTCTGCCTGCCTCACCTTTCTCTTTGGCTTTTTCCTCTGCCCAGAGCACCCCCAGGGTCTGTGTTCCATGGTACAGATGCACAGCGCATGCGTGGGTGAAGGCGTCGGTGATGCCCACAATCGGTCTGCAATACTGTGCATTCATCACCCATATGCATGTGCAGACGTGCACACACACACACACACACACACACACACACACTTCCACCACCACAGTTGCCCCCCTTACCCTCACAGCACACATCACACTTCCCCACCGACACTACACCATTTGTGTGTGCCCCCCCACGTGTGTCCTGCACAATCCCGACCTCACATGACATACACGCATTGTCTGTTACACTGTGCTTGTTTACTGGTGTGATTGTTGGTGTCAGTGTTATGTTTGTTTGTGCATATTAAATTGATAATTACTTGCACTCTTTCAAGTTGTTGTGCAGTCTGTACTTACCCTCTGATCTGTTGCAGTGTCCTGATGATGTTGTCCTGGTGCTGTATGGCCCTGCGTGCCATGCGAGGGTCCCTCCTCTTGAGTTGCTCCACTATCCCCCTGACCGCTGTCTCTTGCTCACTGTCAGACTGTCCCTCAGGTTCAGGTGCCTGTATCCCACAGTTCATTGCCATGTTGTGCAGCATACAACAGGCTAAGAAGATAAGGCATACCTTCTGAGTTGTATACTGTAGGGTACCGCCTGATGTGTCTAGGCATCTGAATCGCATCTTCAGGATGCCAGACACCCTCTCTATGATGTTCCTTATTCTGGCATGTGCCTCGTTGTACAGCTCCTCGGCCACTGTGGCCGGTTGAAGTACTGGTGTCAGCAGCCAGGGTCGCAGGGGATAGGCACTGTCCCCTGTCAAGAGATGTATACCTGTTAGTGCCGTACTGCAGTCTGTCAGCTGCTGTCCTGCACCTCTATGTGGCCCTCCCACACCCCTTCCCTTGCCTGCAATGCCTGCCCCCATCCATGCTGTTGTGTGTATGCCTTGTATGCTACTACTCACCAACTAGTTGCCCACTGGGCATCCTGCCCTCCTCAAAAGCCTGGCACAGCTGGGACTGGTTCCAGATGAAGGCGTTGTGGGCACTTCTGGGGTACTGTGCATAGACATTGCTGATGCGCCTAGCCACATCGCACACCACCTGGCAGTTGATGGAGTGGTACCCCTTCCTGTTGATGTACACATCACTGCCATTGCCAGGTGGTGCATGGATGGGGACATGGGTGCAGTCAATGGCACAAAGTACGGATGATAGGTGCGCAACTCGATGGAACTGCTGCATTGTTTCTCTGCGCTCTGCTGCCGTGCTGGGGAATACTATGAATTCCCCAGCTTGTGGCAGAAGAGCCTCTAGGAACTGGGTCAGGAGGCATGAGGTGGCAGACTGCGTTAACCCAGTGGTGTCCCCCGTTGGTCATTGGAACGTCCCTGTGGCAAGAAAGCACATCGCTGCTGTCACCTTCTCCTCCACTGTCATGGCATGGCTGCATCTGTTTTTTGAGTGCAGCTGCTCATGCAGGAGTTCACAGAGCTGCCTCAACATTCCCCTGTTCATCCTGTACTGAAACATAGAAACATAGAAACATAGAATTTGACCGCAGATAAGGACTGCTTGGCCCACCCAGTCTGCCCATTTCCCTACCTACTGGATAAGCTGCAGATCCTAGTTAACCAGCAGCCTACTTCTTCCTACCCCCACCCCCCAGAATTGCCATATGACTATCCTATGCATGCTTGAATTCCACCACTGATTTTGACTCCACAACCTCCTCCGGAAGGCCGTTCCATGCATCCACAACCCTCTCTGTGAAAAAATACTTCCTTAAATTACCTCTGAGCCGCCCCCCCTCTATCTTCAAATTGTGCCCTCTTGTTCTTGCACACCTCTGGCCAATGATGTGGTCATCAGGCAGGGTCTCGAAGGAGACCCTGGGCCGGTACAACCTGTTTGCAGCATACCGTCTCCTTGGCCTGCGTTGTGGCCCATGTTGTGCCCACTCCCCCTCCTCCTCCTCCACTACAGCTGCCATCAATGGCAGCACCACTGCTACTGGTACTGCACACATTCCCACTTCCTGTGCTGGTCCCTCCTCCTCTGTGTTTTGCCCTGGGTTAAGACCAGCCTTTTATAGGTGGTAACTAGCGCCGCGCTACGTGCTGCGCTATGTATCCTAGCACAGCGCTGGGCCTTTGAATATCCCTTGCACGTTTCTCTTAGCCCCCCCTTCCTTTTGCCCCTGTATACATTAGTGGTTTGCCTGCCAATGCTGTTAGCACGCCAACATTGGTCCTTGAATATGACGGCTCCACGCTATTCCAACGCCTATTGTCAAGACTATTGGTTTGTGCGCCATGCTATGCTTTGAATATCTGGCCCTATGTTCTCTCTGTTGTTCTTTATGCATTATCATTTCAATGAATTTTGTGCTATTAGACGTATCCCCTACTTCAAGCTTTTGTTCAGTTTGTTTTTCTACTCCACATAAAAATTCTTGCTTTCTTCCCTTTCTGTTTCTTCTCTTATCATTTTTATTAGTTTTTTGGAGTTGTTCTTGTATATTCTTCTCACTTTTCTTAGATCTTCTTACCTTCCCCTTCCCCTTTTTTCCTTTTTTATTTTACCTTTTCTTTTCCTTATTTATTGTATCGGGGAAATCAATAGTTGTGAAGTCAAGTCTTTTATATTTTTCGTTTTTACTATCATACTTTTCATTTTTACTTTCACATAGGACTGAATCTTTTAATGTATTTGGAATATCACAATCTATTTTATTTCTCAGTAAGTCAATCTTTGCATGATTAATAGCAACATCATGCCTGAGGTTTCCTAGTTCATTTTTTATGACTATCAGCTGTTCCGTTAACATTAAGTTAGCTGTACTTTGATGTCCCAAATTAATTGCCAATTTTTCATCAATTAGATCAGGCAAAAAAAAAGGTTTATCCAAATCTCCTGTCGCAATGTGTTCTTTAGATTTTTTTATCATCTTAGGTGTTTGGGTAATATTATAGCTGGAAGCTAGATCTTTTATCCCTTTAATGGTCAGCTGCAATTTATCATTAACCTCTCTAAGTTCAGTACCAGATACTAGTATTAGATCCTCTTGTGTAAGCTGTGTATTTTTGCTCTTTTTTCCCCTTAAATGTTTCCCTATACTTTGCTGTTCCATATCTTCCATATCTAGTTCCATTTCAGAGTTCAAATAATTAATTTGCTCTGACATCTCTTGATCCAAATCCAGCACAAATTCCTGTCCTAAATTGTAGTTCACCATTTCCTTACTACCCCCAAGATAACTATTTTCAGTCTCCCTATCCTTTACGTTCTCCTGAAAAATTATATTTTCCAGACTTCCATAAATAAGTGATGGAAATTCTTTGAGTTTGGGGCTACTACTACGTAAAGAGCAGGTTATGAGAGTATTGGAGTAGATGCTTTGTCACCTTCTAGTTTCATGAATTTCATGTGTTCTGTAATTTTTGTTTGCGTAATATTTTTTTTTTACTAACATACTAACATACAAAAATGCCAGCAGAATAGGCCTAACGGTCTTTTGTGTCTGCTCGTTTGGTCAGCCCCCACCCTGGGTGCTGACCTTGCTGTCCCCCTCGCCTTCTCTGGCTTCTCCCTTCCCAGTTCCGGATATTCTTGCTGCATTGGATTTTGCTTCCAGAACCCTTCCCCTGTACCTGTCCCACCCCCTCTTGAACCCCTCCACTGTCTCTGCCTCCACCAGCCCCCTAGGCAGTGCATTCCATGGCTCCACCACCCTCTCAGAGAAGTAGCACCTCCTCCTTTCTCCCCTAAATCTTCCCCCCTCCAGCTTCCACCCATGCCCTCTAGTGGCCCCTTCCTCCTTCCTTCAAAGCACCCTGACTGTTCCTCCCCTATTTACCCTCTTCATGTACCCAAAGACCTCTATCATGTCCCCTCAGTCCGTTCTCTCTTCCAATGTGTACATATTTAGCTCTTCGAGCCTCTCCTCATAGGTCCTGTCCCCCAAGCCCCAAATCATTTTGGTTGCCCTCCGCTGGACCCTCTCCAGGAGGTTAATGTCCCTCTTTAAGTGTGGCCTCCAAAACTGTACGCAGTACTCAAGGTGCGGCCTCACCAAGCAGTTATACAGAGGGAGTATCACTTCCTCCTTCTGAGGTGATCCCCTAGCGATGCATCCCAGCATCCTGTTGGCCTTGGCTGCTGCCCTCCTACAAGTCTCAGAGTTGTTCATCTTGACATCCACCACCACCCCAGGTCCCTCTCAGCCATCGAGACTTGTAGCATCCCTCTAGGGTGTACACTTGGCCTGGGTTTCTGGCCCCAGGTGAGCACCTTGTACTGCATTGAACCTCAGCTTCCACTTTCTAGACCATCTTTCCAGAGCCTCCAGGTCCCCCTGTAGGGCCACCCTCCCCTCCTCCCCATCCACCACCCCCCCCAGTTTCGAGTCATCTGCAAAGAGACTCATCTCACTCCTGATTCCTGTCCTTATGTCAGATACATAGGCGTTGAACAGAAGGGGCCCAAGGACTGATCACTGTGGGACCCCACTAATGACCCTCCTTGGGGATGAGACTATCCCACCAACTACTACCCTCTGCGTCCGGCCCTGGAGCCAATTGCCTATCCATCTGATCATCTGGTTCCCCACCCCCATTTCTCCCAGCTTATCCAACAGGCCCACGTGAGGAACAGAGTCAAATGCCTTGCTGAAGTCTAGAAAGAGGACATCCACTGGTCACCCAGGTCCAAGGCACTTGTCACCCAGTCATAGAACTCCACCAGGTTTGTCTGACATGATTTCCCCGGGATGAATCCATGCTGTCTATCGTCCAGGCACCCTGACTTATCCAGGTCCCCCCCTAGCCTCTCCTTGACAATGCCCTCCAGCACCTTGCCCACCACCAATGTCAGGCTGACAGGCCTGTAGCTCCCTGCCACCTCCCTTGATCCCCCCTTGTGGATAGGCACTATATGCACCACCTTCCAGTCTTGGGGCACCCACCCTGTCCTCAGAGAGATGGTGAAAAGTTCTGCCAGGGGTTTCGCCAGGACATCTGCAAGTTCCTTCAGCACTCTGGGATGTAATTTATCCGGCCCTGTGCTTTCTCCTTCTTAAGGGAGCTGAGGGCTTCCCTCACTCTCTCTGCTGTGATTTCCACTTCCGGTACCTCTTCTCCCTGCTTAGCCCTCCCCCCACCTGCCAGTGATGCCTCCCCCTCTCCCCAGACCTGCCGATCGGTAAGGGTCCCCCCCTCCTCAGTATCTCTGTCTCCTCCCATGTATGATGCAGCACCCCCATTTTCCCTGGTGAAAACTGAGGTGAAGTACTCATTTAGTACCTCAGCCTGCTCCCCTGGGTCTTCTGCCCATCTCTCCCCTGATTTAATCCTGCTAATCTGCCCCTTCACCCTTTGTTTCTCCCCAATGTATCTAAAGAACCCCTTGTTCCCTCTCCTGATTTCCCTGGCCAGGTTCTGCTCCTTCCTTGCCTTAGCCGCCCTCACCACTCTAGTGGCCCTTCTAGCCATCAGCTCGTACTCCACTTGATCCCTTTCACTCCTCGAGCACTTGAATTGCTTATAGGCTGCTTTCTTTCCCCGCACCACCTCCTGGACCTCCCTGGTCCACCAACAGGGTTTTGGGCCCACCGCATTTTGCCTTACTCTTGCACAGGTGCTGGTAGCATCCTGCACCCTCTCCTGATGATTTCCCACCTACTATCAGCATCCATGTCTGACCCAATCCCATCCAAATGCTCCTTAAGGATCCTTCCCATTTCCTTAAAATCCGCCCTGAAGTCGGTTACCTGCCTTTGTGCAGCCTTCTACCCCTCCTAGGTCCAGGCAGAACCAGACCATGGCATGGTCACTCCCGCCACATGGGTCCCTTACCTCCAGGCCCCCAATCTGGTCACTGTCTGCCAGGACCACATCCAGTACCCATGCCTCCTGGTCGGTTCCCTCACCTCTAAGTTAGGAGCAGCGTCTTGAAAGACATCCAACAACCTCTGTTCCCTGGTCACAGAGGATGTCATAGTCTCCCAGTCTGTTCCTGGCATGTTTAAGTCCCCAACACCACCACCATTCCTCTGCCCAGTCTGCAGTGTCTCCTAACATCTGCCACCAGACTGTCCTCCAGCTCCTCCGCTAGGGCAGGGGTCTATACACTCCTATTTTTACTCTCTTCCTTTGTTATCAGGGTGACCCAAATTGCCTCCACAGGTTCCCTCCACCTCCTCTACTCCCCCTATGCCAATGCGTTTTTGACTAGCATTGCTACCTCCTCCCCTTCCCTCCCCTGTCCTTCCTGAACATAGTGTACCCTCCAGGTTCAGGTCCCAGTCATGTCTTGCAGTGGCCCGAGTCTCTGTGACCGCTGCCACATCCACTGCTCCTCAATTAGTATCGCCTGGAGCTCCAGGCATTTTTTGCCCAAGCTCCTGGCATTTAGCAGGACTACCTTCCACCCTTTCCTACAGTTCCATTTCCCTGCTCGTGTTCCCATGGGGATTCTGTTTTCCCTGGTCTGCACTTTGCCAGTCGGCCTTTTCCTGCAATCCTCCTGGTCCCCAGGGGGTGGAGACAGAGTCCTCCTTTATCGTGCACCCCTTGACAGCCTTTTTCTCCCATCCCACCCCCTTCACAAGTTTAAACCCCACTTTTCACCAATGAACCCTCTATTTTCAACTTAAGGATTCCTCCTCCAAATTGAGATGTAGTCTATCTCAGCATACAGCTCCTTATCCTCCCAGGTCTCCCCCAATCCCCATCAACCCATACCCTCTGGCCTCACACCACTCCTGAGCCACTGGTTTATCTCCCTAATTTTCCTTTTGTGTTCCCCACTAGCCCTTGGCACTGGCAGGATTTCTGAGAAGGAAACTGTGCATCCTATGTCATGACAGACCCTTGCGAACTCCCTGAATCTTGCCTGTATCTCTAGCTCGCTATTTCCCTCAATGTCATTTGTACCCAGGTGGACCAGTATGTCTGGGGAACCCCCACAATCCTTTGCCCACTGATATACCTCATGCTTAGCCCTGTGCACCGTTAGTCCAGGGAAGCATCTTGTTCTAACTGGCCAGGCTTCTCCCTCCCTATCCCATTTGATACCCCTGATCATAGAATCCCCCAGCAGGAGCACTCTGACCACTCCTTTTCCTCCATTCCCCCCTTCCATGTCCCTCATCCTTTCTACAGGCCCCTCCACCCAGCTGGCTCCCCTATCTGGGTGCCACATGCCACCCCCTCCTTATTTACCATGGCCACCCCTCCCCCCTCCAATCCTATGCCTCTCCTCCTCCTGAGTATCCTTCTGTACCTTGCTAATTCCCCCCTCACTGCTCACAACTGGTCCTTCTCCCCCATCTGCTAAACTAGCCTGGCTCATCCTCCCTTCCTTCCTGTCTCCATTTAGTTCCTCCTTGCTCGTAGTGCTCCCCTGGCCTAAACCCTCAGCTCCCTTTACTGAATCCTCCTTGTACTCCTGGTCCTTCTCCTTTACCTTTCCTCCCAACTGGTCCTTCTCCTTGCACTTTCCTCCCTCTTCCCCTGCCCCTCCTGCTTCGATTCACTGCTCCCCCATTCTCCTGCATTCCAGGTCCCCCCCTGTTCTTCCTGCTATCTGGCCCCTGCCTCCTGCCTCTCACTCCCACTCCTTTCCATCTCTAACCACCCCTGTCGTGGCTACATCACCCCTCATCCTTGAGCAGAAGAAAAGAATTGAAGCGGCATCTGAGTGTAAGGTCTGATCCACCTCCCGCCTTGCTTCCTTCTGTCCAGCCTCCCGCATCTGCCTACTTCTCTGAGAATGTTGTCCCTCCATCCCCCTTTGTGAGGGTCCCCACTTACCTGCCTGCTTCCTTGGTAGTGTCCTTTGACCCTCTGCCAGGGTCCCTATGTGACCCCTGAGTATTCTCCTGCACTCCTTTCCCTATGCCCCACCCCAGTGCTTGGTGCAACCCTGTGGAGATTCCCAGCCCCTTCCCCAACCATACCACCCCTTCCCAGCTTTCTCCTAACCCCGCAACCTCCTCCCTAAGCTGTGCTAGCTGGTAGCACACTGGGCAACCACCGAACTTCCAAGCCCAGTCCAGTATCATGGCTGCTCCACACCCTGTGCACCCCACCACCCTCCCAAAGATGCCAGCCCTAATGATGTGTGGTTCCATCCCCTTCCAAATAGGTTTCCTTGGGTGAGCCACCAGGTTCTCCCCTAGTCCAAGATACCCCCTACTGCCTAATCAGGTCACCCACTAATCTTAGAGACAGTCCCACTGTACACTAGTAACCCTGTTACTAGGTGCAGTACAACACATTAAACTTATAAGGGAAATGAACAACTCCCTAAGCTCCTCTCTCCCAACCTTTAAATCCAACCCCCAGTGGCTAGAACTACATGAGCTGCACCTGCAGCCTTTTCCTCCAATTGCAGGGCAGGTGTTACCCTATAAATTCGCAGACTTCTGGGAGGGAGGGTGGGGAGGGTGGGTTTGGGCAGACACCTGACTCGAGAGAGGTGTATCAGCCCTGTGTCTCCCCTCCAAGCCCAGCAGCCAAAGAACCAGGCCCAAGCAAATCCTACCAAATGGTTTTAAATCAGAAGAAATAGGCTCTACCAGCGCAGCCTGTTACACAGTGAAACATCCACAAATGAGCCCCACTTACAGCCACCAAGTCAGTTTACAAACATCCAGCAGCCCCCAAAACAATACCCTGCTAGCCCCTTAGAAGTAAGAAAGAAAAGAACTAACCTACCAAGTAAAATCCACAAGAACCCTGTGAAAACAACAGCAGCAGCTACTGTCCAGGAACACAACTGATCCTGTCCCCTTCCAGTTCTTTCTGAGAAGACAAAGCAGCTAACACCTCAACCTGATTCAGCCTCTGCCTCCAGTCAATTGGCTGAGTGAGACCTGGCCAGACCATTAACACCCCTCCCCCACTATGCACTAACCTTTACAGCTAATGGAGTCAGCACAAGGAATCAAAATTCAAGTCAAAGCCCCCAAAATATGTTTGCTGCCAAAGGAAACAGGTCTCCAATTTAATCAGCTTCACTAACAACACATCAAAATAGGCTTGAAATTAACAGATATAGGTCTCCAATTCAAATAACCATCTCCAAGCAAATCCCACCAAATAGGTTTTAAATCAGAAGAAATAGGCCTCTACCAGCGCAGCCTGTTACACAGTGAAACATCCACAACATGAGCCCCACTTACAGCCACCAAATCAGTTTACAAACATCCAGCAGTCCCCAAAACAATACCCTGCTAGCCCCTTGGAAGTAAGAAAGAAAAGAACTAACCTACCAAGTAAAATCCATAAGAACCCTGTGAAAACAACAGCAGCAGCTACTGTGCAGAAACTCAACTGATCCTGTCCCCTTCCAGTTCTTTCTGAGAAGACAAAGCAGCTAACACCTCAACCTGATTCAGCCTCTGCCTCCAGTCAATTGGCTGAGTGAGACCTGGCCAGACCATTAACACCCCTTCCCCACTATGCACTAACCTTTACAGCTAATGGAGTCAGCACAAAGAATCAAAATTCAAGTCAAAGCCCCCAAAATATGTTTGCTGCCAAAGGAAACAGGTCTCCAATTTAATCAGCTTCACTAACAACACATCAAAATAGGCTTGAAATTAACAGATATAGGTCTCAATTCAAATAACCATCTCAAGCAAATCCCACCAAATAGGTTTTAAATCAGAAGAAATAGGCCTCTACCAGCGCAGCCTGTTACACAGTGAAACATCCACAAAATGAGCCCCACTTACAGCCACCAAATCAGTTTACAAACATCCAGCAGTCCACAAAACAATACCCTGCTAGCCCCTTAGAAGTAAGAAAGAAAAGAACTAACCTACCAAGTAAAATCCACAAGAACCCTGTGAAAACAACAGCAGCAGCTACTGTCCAGGAACACAACTGATCCTGTCCCCTTCCAGTTCTTTTATTGAGATTTTACTTTTTCTCAATCTCCCAGTAGCTAAGACGGGACTAGCTAATAGGGGAGAGCAACATGCTTTCTTCCTCTGTAATCTTGTGTTTACCATTCTTGTTACTTAGCAGACCAACAGTGACTTTCCTTTCTGTAAATAGTATCTATGTAATACTATCCAGATACACAAACTCACAATTCACTATTCACACCACTTCACACCTCTTACGCTACTTGGTGTATTACAATAGGCTATGATGTTTCCTTAAAACAGAAAAAAAATGATATAAACAATATAAAAATCACCACGTCTACCCTCTCTAGGCTGAATTAGTTCACAGAATTAGTTTGCAGAATAGAAGATTCAGTATTTATAAGTATATTTCTGGGAAATGTTTTGGTTTCTAAATATTGTCAACAAATCACCAGTTAGTTCGCTTAAAGTTCTCTTAACAGGTTGCGTTCTTCACAGATTCCAATAAAGTTCCGATAATAACCCCAATATACTTGATTGTCTTCTCATCTCCACTTCTCTACTTCTCCCAAAAACTATGGTTCTTTGCAGTTGTTTCAAGGTTAATCCAAAATCCAAAAAGCTACAACTTCAACTTCAGTTAGTCTTTATCAAAGTTACCAACTTCAGTAAATCACCATTTCGTAGAGGAATTTCAACCGAGTCCTTGCGCTGGTCTCTCTTAATTTATCGGCTTTTATGAGAAACACTCCTTGACTGAGAATAAATTATAACTATCCCAACAAATGACACTGCCAGATAGAAAAAAGAAGGAAAAAAAAGTCAGTTATGTGGCCGTTTAGAAAACAGGAAATAACGAGTAAAAACTCCTATGACTGTTAAAGTCTTTCTAATTGATTTTCAGCTAACACATACATACTTTATATATATTAAAGATAATATTGTGTCAAACTTACTGTTGGAATCCTTCTTATTTAATAATTGAGATAGTGTTTTAAATATAGTGTGACAGGCTGCTCGCACTATGAAAAGCCGGTCAGATTGTAGTTTTTCGCAGCTCTCGTCTCGCAGTTCTCCACTCGCAAAGTTACTACATACTGCTTGCTCCTGTGTAACCCGTTTAAATAAGAATGCTAATCGGACGAGTAAGTTGCCACTACTTAAACTGGTCAGACTAGACAAACGTTACTCTCTCAATTCACCGCAGCTCCGTCAGCTCCTTGTTGCACCACCGTTCTTAACAAAGAGGAGCTTGCACAAGTGCTTTAAAGCCAGACAGAGAGAAACTATTAGCTTATTGGAGGATTTTGGTCATATGATCTTGCAACCTCGGGAAATTTTAAAACAAGTGTTTCAGACTTTATGAATAAAAACTTAATTTAACATAAAGTCATGCATATAAAATAGATATACACTGATAGATGTTGGATGCCTTATTCACAAAGGCAATAAAAGGCAATTAGAATGATATGATAATAATATAAAACAAGCAAACTTACTAAAACACATGAAACACACATAAAATATACAAAATATGAAAAAGCAATCTAAAAACTTTGCATTTAAAATAAAAATAGAAATACAGCCCTTAAAATAAAGCAATCTTCAGCCCTTTTTGGATCACAGTATTTTGACAGTGTTCTCCACAGAATATCTCCCCTTCTCGCCTCTCAAGTCCTCCGTGTAAACTCTTCCTCCACCGGTCCAAATGGTGTTGTCTTCAGCCATTTCCTCCTCAATGCAGCCACCCTAGCAATGAGGGAACCGAGCTCCTGAAACGGCAAACAAGAGAAAGAGGCACAGAGAGGACAGGACCAAGCCGCAATAAGATTTACTGGTAAGACCGTATAGCTCAATGGCATGGATGGCATACCTCTTGTAGAGTTAAAACAGGCAAAATGGTCCTGCTATCTGCAACTTCTCCACAATTGCAGATGCGTGTAGCTTCTGCTCAGTCACTCCCCAGCAAGTAGTAATAATATTGCAGTTTGTTCTAACCTGCCTTCTTTGCAGCAAGGACTGTTCTGTTTATCTCCACCAACTTGGCCCGGGACTGTCAGAATCTGTGAAAGTTGCTGAAATGACTTCCGAACTTTTTGTATACTCCACAGCTGTGAGATGATTGACATGTGTGTTGCTAGGTTAGTAATAGTAAAGCAGCAGATAAGGATAGTAACTGATACTGAAAAAAAGAATAAAACAGCAGGTTCTAGGCATGCTCAGTGTTACAGACAAGCTACATGCACTTGTATGTAATGAAATACACATGACCAAGGCTACTGATTTTTGTTTTTTACCAGAAAACCTAGTAAAATCCTAGCATTTGGACTGCCAGCACACTGATAAAAACAAAGAATTTCCAGGAATTTTACATTTTATACCTGATCAATAAATCTACAGAACTCGTTTTTCTTCTTATAATTGCTTCCTGTACTGTTTTCAGTTTGTTTCATTTAAATGCTTTGTATATTAAACCTTCTTTTATTCTGATTACATAGAAACATAGACTTTGATGGCAGATAAGGACCACTTGGCCCACCTACTCTGCCCATTTCTCTACCAACAGGATAAGCTACAGATCCTAGTTAACCAACAGCCTATTTCTTCCTACCCCCCACAAGAATTGCCTTATGTTTGTCCCATGCATTCTGGAATTCTCCCACAGTTTTAGACCCCACAACCTCCTCAGGAAGGCTGTTCCATGCGTTCACCTCTCTCTCTCTGTGAAAAAATTCTTCCTCACATTGCCTCTGAGCCGTCCCCCCTCTATCTTCAAATTGTGTCCCCTTGTTCTTGCACATTTCTTTTTCTGAAAGATGCTACCCTCTTGGACTTTGTTGATTCCCTTGAGGTACTTAAAAGTTTCTATCATATCCCCCCTCTCACTTCTTTTCTCAAGGGTATACATATTAAGCTCCTTTAGTCTCTCCTCATATGGGTTCTCTTGCAGACCATGATTATTTATACACATACTAAAAGAATGACTGTAGAATCCTGGTAAAATCCAGAATTTAGACTTACAATCACTGGCGCAGTTCTCGGAATTTCATGTCTTCAAATCAGAATTTAATTACTTTAATCATTGTAAATCAGTGGCTTTGCATGACTGTTGTGCAAAAAGCAGGTCAAAGACCTGAACCCCCCCATACTGCAACTGAGTGGAAAATCCTATAGTCATTTGTCTTAGCCCAAACTTATTTTTATTGTGGCATGCACCAGTTAGGAATTGGAGCAAGCAGAGCTATGAATCAAGTGATCTGCAGATCCATGATACTGTAGTTCAAATAAGAAGAAATCTACCTCATATTCCCTCCATGTCAGGTGTAGTCACAGGCTAAAAAGAGTGGACATGCAGTACATCACACACGTGCAGGTCCCTGTGGATACTGCAGCATGATATCCTCTGTCATAGGGTAATCGCTATTCAAGGAGTAGGACATTTCTATAAGCCCCCTTGTCGCTTCTATTTTTTGGTGTGTTATTCTTTCAGTAATCTTCACTTTTTCTATCAAAATCTATTACAACAGTACTTCTCTTCTCTTTTCTTATGTTACTGTACTATTTTTTTCTCCTGTTAGGCTGACCACCGACAGTGCTTTCTGATATCTTTTGCAACAATAAATTGGTCTTAAATGTTAAAATAGCAGGGAAGCATTCATTTCCATTATATGTGATGCCTGTCCCTTTAAACGTGCTCATTGTTTGTATTTCTTATAGAACTTGCAAAAGCTTTTTTCTCCAATATGTAAAAGAGAGATGTTAAAACTATTTAAATTATGTAGCAATGAAATAAATTGAAAGGCTTCTTGAAAGTGGGGCTCCATAGCCACTTAGCTTTTTGCCAAACTGCCTGTTTGTGAAACCAGGAGGCCTAAAACCCTGAGACCTAAAATGCATGAGAGGCCTACACACTTAAAAAAGATAACAAACTGGTCTGTAGTTGTATTTCTGAATCACCCTCCCCCGCCCCTCTTCCCCCTCAGCTTAGAAGCATATTTCATTGGAAACTGCAAATATTTAGCCAACCAGTGAAAGCAATTGTAGAGAGCAGGCTGTAAGCTGAGAGTAGGCCCTAATGAAAAGTTTTCTCCTGCAAAGTCATAGAAACTTTCCCTGTGTACAACTTGTAACAACATACTTTGCCTTAAAAGTCACATGCTAAGAGTGTGCTACAAAAGAAAGACATAAAGAGAACTCAGAGCTTTAAAATACATATTAATTCCTTACCTTGGAGTTGCAAGCTGTATGCATTGGTCAATATGTAATACCCCAATGTTAGGTGTCCCCCAGTGTTCCCAAGAGTCCCCGGTTTGCCCAGGTGCACCTTGTAAGTGAGGGTGGCAGGGTTGGAGCAAAACAGTGCAGGGTCCCCTGCAGTTTTAAAAGATTGTTTTTCTCATTGCTTTGTATTCCTGCAGCCTGCCCAGCTATGGCATGAGCCCATGCCATCTTGAGCCATCCTTGCACTGGACAGCTGCTTGACTCCCCGGTTGCTAGTGACTCAGTGTCCCGAACACCAGGGTGGGCTCCGTGTGGCCAGTAATGGGTATTTTTTAATTAAATTTTGGCTAGCTGACTGTTTGGTCAGGAGAACACTTCCAGGTGCCCCGACAAACAAACAGTGAAAGGGTTTGTGGCTAGAATGGAGAGAGGGGACAAAGGAAGTTAGCAGTAAAACGGTAAAGAGTACTTGCAGTCCTCCTCTCATCATCATAGTGTGGTGGCTCCCTAAGGTGTCCTTTGCGTGTCAGTATTTGTTCAGTGGTACTCTCTTACTTGATACAACAATTAGGACGCAGGTACATACTTATAGATCACTAGGTAAACAAGATTTATGAGCTGCCCACATCTCTTTCTCTCTTTCTTTCTCTGTCATCTCAGCTGTTTGTATCCCCATAGAGCTCCAACGAGAGAGGGCTCAATGAGGATTGGTTCTTTTATCAAAGAGAGTGTGCAGGGAGGTGGACTTCCACAGGGGGCGAGGACCCAGACCCCGGCAGCACCCAGTTTTCTGTATCTGTCAATAGAGAACTGCATGGGGGGGAAGGTGAGAGAAGGGAGAAAGCTCATTTAGGGGACAAAAGAACCATCCCTCAACATTCAGTATAATACAGGAGCCACACTGTCCACCTGGAGTTATACTTCTCTCTATCATTTAGGTTGTGGGTAATTATTCCATTTGGTGGATCTGTTTGGTCACTTGCCACCAATCCTGGATGGTTGGAATTCTCCTGGGTGAGTAAAGCCTTGGTTATTGCTTTCTTGGCCACTGTTATAAGAAGGCTTAGTAGGTATCTAGTTTTAGAGTCTCTGAATTCCTGAAGTAAGTGAAAAAGAAGATATAATTTCTCAGTGAGCTGCACCTGTCTCCCGAAGATTTCTTGGAGCTGTGTCTGGATTGACTGTAGGAAGTTAGCACATGACCACATGATGTTTGTGTGGTGTGCAGCTTTCTCGCCATACTGACACCAGCAGTCTACCATGCCATTGGGTGAGAAGTGTTTGGTGATAACTGATGTTCTAAAATACCGGATTAGATTTTTCCAGGCTTATTCTCGCCACTGGTGAGAGCTGGTAACCCTTGCAAAGTGAAGGCAGGAAAGCTGCCAGTCTGTGGGTGTAATAGGAATCCCCAGCTCCTCTTGCCATTGTAGGTGTGTGCTGTTCATGAGTTTTTCTTGAGGTGTGATAGGGTCTGATAAAAGGCAGAGAGGAGGTGGCCATGGTTCAAATTTGTGTTCAGAAGCAAGCAAGCAAACTTTATTTATATAGCGCCTTTCATAGTCAAAGTGCAGTACACAAGGGGCTGGATATTCAGACTGCGCCTGGCAGTGGCGCAAGCATTAGCGCAGTGCAACTGGGCTGCGCTGGGGCCAGAACCAGGTGATATTCAATGGTGATGCACCATGGCTCAGTACTGTTGAATAAGACACAGAGGATGCACATACTGCACATGGTGCAGTGGCACTGCACCAGCACAAGACAGAGAGGGAGCACGGGGATGCGCCAGCACAAGTGCAGTTGCATAAGGTGCATCACCCATGATATTAAGCCCGAGGCACACAAATAAGGCTATAAAACATACAAGGTGCAAATGGGGCCATTTGCATGTCATTATGGCTCCATTTGCATGCAATGCGCTGTGTCCCAGTGAATTGCACCTGGTGCCCTGCCAAGCTGCTGCCATCGGGGGTCAGAACCCTGGTGGGCTATTTCAGCCCTCCCAGCTCCTGTACACCCAATCACGGGCATCTGATTAAATAAATGTAACCCTGGTGATCTAGTGGTCCCCCCCCATGCCCGATCGCAGGCATCTGAATAAATACAAGTAACCCTGGTGGTCTAGTGGTCCCCCCATGTTCGTTTGTGGGCATCTGAATAAATAAAAGTAACCCTGGTGGTCTAGCGGTCCCCCTGCAGCCCGATCATGTGCAGTTGCTGCTTACATAGATGTACCTGGCAGTCCAGTAGTACCCCCCCACCCTTCCACAGAGGACACCCAGCACTCCCCTATCATCGGTGGGTGGCAGCACCCCACCCGTATACAGCCTGGCCGCCCACTGAATGACAGATACAGTATGCTCTGTAAGCCTGTTGGTCCACAGGTTGGACCAATGGGTTTGCAGACCAAACTATACTACACAGGGCCAGATATGTGAATGAACGCTTTCATTCACATATCTGGCCCTGCATAGTACAGGTTGGTCTGCAAGCCCATTAGTCCAACCTGAGGATCAATAGGTTTACAGAGCATACTGTACCTGTCATTTGGCAGGTGATCGGGCGGAGGTGGATGGGTGCTGCCGCCCGTTGATGGGGGGTGGTGCCAGGTCAGGGTCCTCTGTGGGAGGGTGGGGAGGGGTACCCAGTGTACCACCAGGTACATCTATGTAAGTGGCAACTGCCGTGATCAGGCTACAGGGGGACCACTAGACCACCAGGGTTATGTTTACAATTCATCTGCCCGTGATCAGGCTTTTGAGGTGGGTGGGGGTCACTGGACCACCAGGGGAATGTGTGTGGCAATGGTGTTCTGGGTGGGCGGGTGGGCACCTACGACTGGCTCCTGCTGTGTTGTGCCTTGCAATACAGCAGCCTGCCACTGGTGCCAGGTCCTGCTCCTGCTTTTCCCGGGCTCAACTTTGAGCCCCCTGTGTGAGCAATGCAGGGTTGCACTAGCATATGAACTGCACATCCCAGGCTGAATATCGGGATGTGCCGCATATGCATGGGCATGCCCCTTGCATCTGTGCTGCATAGGATTACATTGCACCTTGGCGCATCAGGAATTGTGCTGTGCCTGGCAGCCTTTTGAAAACCCCGCCAGGACGCAATGCGGGGTTGCACCAGTGCAACTCAGTTGCATCAGGCACAACCCCTTTGAATATCCCAGTCAATATAAATTACAATAAAAGTAGTAATATACTAACATTTTTAAATCAGTCAATTAAATAAACAATTAGGGAAGGCCAAAGAAAATAAATATGTTTTCAGCATTCATTTAAAGCTACTGTGGTGAGTTTAGCAATCAGTAACGGGTGTAATTCGGAGGTTCTCACTCCCCTGGGGAGAGTGTCATAGTAGTGCCTGAGCTGCAGATATTGATAAAAGTCTTTATGGGGTATCCCATACCTCCTCTGAACCTCTTCAAAGGACCAGAGTATACCCTGCATTGTTATTTGTGTTAGGCATTGTAAACCGAGTCATGGTCTATTCCGCCCAATGGAAGTTGCTGAGGCTTGCAATAGGGCAAATAAGGGTTAGGAATGGGATGAGGTGTAGAGCCTTTCTAATGTAGTTCCAAATGGCAATGTAGTGTCTGAGCCAAGGATTAGATAGTAATTGGGGCTGATGGTGTATTACCTGTTGGTAAAAGATTTGATATTATTCACCAGTTTTGTCTGCTTCTTGAGTTCTCTGGGATCCTGCTTCAGCCCAGAGGTCTTCAGCCAGTTTCATCTGCATCTTATTTTCCCTGGGATCCTGTTTCAGCCCAGAGGTCTTCAGCCAGTTTCATCTGTATCTCATTTCCCTTGAGTCTTTCATTGGCCAGGATGCTCTGCAGTTGCTTTACATCATGTGCTTCAGCTTCTCTGCATCTCATTTTCCCTTGAGTCCCACTTCAGCCAGGAGCCTTTACCATTGCTTGGGGCTCTTGTTCATTTTAGTTCTCTCCCCTTCATTTCTTCTGCTTCAGCTAAAGCCGGCCAACAAAGTGCACTGGTGGCCACTGCTCTCGATGATTGATGAACACTATGCTCTGACTTTTATTCTCTGCTAGGCATGCTGTATTAGTGTAATGGAATAATAGAATGATAGAGTGATAGCATTATTGAATGAAGTATAGAGAATAGTGTCGTAGAGTATAAGGTTATCATACAGTACAGAGAATAGAGTTATAGAGTATACAGCTGTGTAATTGTTCATCCTCTTTGGTGCTTTGCACCTCAGTAAGCCTTTTTTTATTTTCTGAGTTTGTCTCCTGCCTCTCCTTATCCAACCACCGCTACACCATCAGAACCATAAGAACCAATTGCTTTACATCTCTGTGGGCTGTCAGCCCACAGACTGAACTTTTTTATACTCTTTTAGAGAGTGATGTCACAGTAGCGGGTGGAGCTAGACCCCTTCATTATACCCCTTTTCATGTGCACATAGAAATAAAGTGTTTTTTCATGGGTATGTAGAGAAAGGACATTGTGTAAATAGTATCTGTATCATCTCTATTTAATTCATATTACTTGATTGAAAGCAATAATAACAAAGGAATTGTAAACATTTTTCTAAAAAGGGGTGGATCGCATGTCTGTGATGTCACTCCTTGCTGTGTATATAAACCCTCCACTAGGACCGAACAGATCAGATCAGTTTTGACTTCAGTTCGGTGATGTCAGTTACCTGCTTGCTGGTGAGATAAGTTTTTAGTTCATTGCAGCTTGCCTGAGAAATAAGTTACTGGGAGATTGTCTTTGCTTTCATGTCTCCCATTGATGCTGATGCCAAGTTTGTTTATCCTGACAAAGAAAACTGCTGGAATCAAATAAACTTGAACATCCTGCGTTTTTATCCACCTTATAAAATGGGTAAAGAAAATGGCCTCATTTGATTGGCTGGAAGGACTTCTGAGCCATGTCCTAATCAGCAGATATCTACACCAACTGGCACTTTTCTATCCTGGGCGATCTCACAAAATGGGAAAATCAATAACCTACTGGAGCTTCAAAGTGTTTTTGCAAGTAGGCACACAATGACAAGTACCAGCAAGAAATACTGCACCGCTGTAGGAGTTACTATCAAGGAACACATACCCTGTTTTTCTCTTTCCAAGCAGGAAATCTAAGAAAAATAAAATAAATTCATCCAGACCATTCTCTTTTTTGCATAAATACCTGAGTAACACCGCAACCGCTGAAACAGTATCAACTCGGCTCAGATGGCTTTTAGATTTTAAACATGCTCCTTCCTATCTCGTTCCCCATACCCTGCTGTCTTCAATCTGTATTTTCTACAACCCAAGGCCTCTGTACTCCTAGATATACTCGGCCATTAAAGCGAGATGACTCCACACACTAAAAGAAATACTTTAAAAAATGCAGACCAGAAAACGATTATTTAAAAAAAAAAAAAAGGAAATGACTCTATATGGCAGTCGGAACGGGACCCGCTCATTCCGAATCTACCAGCTCGCTACCAGCAATATAAAACCAAAGCCCAAATCAAATAAATAAAAAAAAATAAATAATAACAATGTCTTTGTGTGTTCAGGAAAAGACACACTTGGGAGAAGAAATACATCAAAACTAAGCCCGCTACTCACTCTTAACCAAAGCAGCTGCTGACAGAACTAGAGTAACAAAATCTGTAAAGCGGGAGCATGGTTGGAGATTAACACTATCTGATGTGTGGTGCAGGGGGGTGGGGAGGACATACTAATCTCAGCACTGTGTGTTTTGGATGGAGGGGAGCCCTCTACTGGCCAACTAGCCAGTCTGAAATACAGCACAATACAGTAATAGAGGACTACTTTCCTTATAACTAGTATTAAAAAAAGTATTTTCAAAACATTTTGGACATATTCTTTCTTCCTTTTTTTTTAAATGTTTAGTTACAGGACCCATTTTATAAGCGTAATAACACACTCTGAGGTGTGTGTTATCTCCTGATAAGAGCATGCCCAGGTGCATAAGGCACGCGGCGCAAGTGCCTCGTGCCTACCAACGCACCTGGGTATGCTCTTATTAGGAGATAACCCACACCTTGTCGTGTTATTGTTTGCTTATCTACTGTTTTTCCATCTGTATATTCCCACACCTTCACATCCTCATACTGTGATCAGAGTCTAGCCGGGTTGGTTAATTGTGTATGTGGTTCCAGCTACAATGGTACTTAACATTGCCTATGAAATAAGGTCTGTGGTACAGTAATGTCTGGGTACTGTCTTCTGGTGTTTGTTGAATGCACAGGGAGAATATTACAGAGATTTCTTTGTGTTTCTGATTATGCAGTGCAGATCGGCAGATGACGTGGTGGAAGTCCACTGGCTGTGGTCTCAGATTGGTGGATTTAAGAATGCCATTTGGGGTATGGTAATGGATTATGCAGTTCTGTGTCATCCTGTGCTGTAGATGCCAAGGATGTATCTTTTGTAATCTGCTTGCTATTCTGTGTGATTTGGGATGTGGGAAGCTGTATGTGGAACATGTATCTGCATAATAACAAATTCTGTGAAGCTGAACATTGCTTGGACATGGCTCTGTGACTGGTTGTACTCGAGATTGTGTTCCTGCACAAAAACCTTGTCAGTCAGCAGGAATCACATGTCTGTGTGTACCTTTCATTCATTTGTTCCTGATGCAGGTACATATACACCTGAAAAATCTTTTTTGACTACTACAGAGAGCACCAACCAGGGTGTCTTTTTTTTTTATCATGTAAGATTTTATTAAATTTTTCAAGCAACATACATTTGAATGACCTACTCCCAGTGATGACATACAAAAATAGATTAGTCGCCATACTGGTCCTTATAAGTACAGATCCAGAAGCAAATAGTTTGGTATCTTTTGTTGGACCAACATAGATATTACAAAAAGAAAACAATGTCTTAGAGATTATTTTCTTTTTGTAACATCTATATTGGTCCAATCAAAGGTATCAAACTATTTATTTCTGGATCTACTCCCAATTAATCACATTATACATGTATACAGTATAGTTGTGTGAGATTCACTTAAGCAATATTGCATGATAGGGTGTGGGTATATGGGAGGATTTACCATGGCTGATGTGGTTCGGTCACTAGGCCGCAGGCAGAGTGACTTAACCATACCAGCCATGGTAAATCCTCCCATATACCCACATTCTGTCATGGTATATTGCTATTATGCAATGGTTTTAAATAGATTTTTTTTTATTTTGCATTTTTTCTTTCTTTTATTAGGTAAAAATTGTTATTTAATGTGAGATATTCTTACACAAAATAAAATAGTCCCTAGTAGATTGGTTAAAGAAATAGGCAAACAAGGTTTAGAAGATGTTTGAAATTAGCTTTATTTTTTCATTGTAATATTTTGTGAAATAAACAGTTGTGCAGATAGTTTTTTATGAAGTGCTTTTGTAGGTTAACTGTGGAAAACCTTTTTTTTTTTGCCTTTTTTAGTAACGCTGATGAAAGAAATATGGTGCAATAATTGTGAATAGCTTAACTTATGATAAAGTTTTAAGTATTTCAAAGTAGGCTTGAATGTTTGAATTAAACTGTCAGGTATTTGAAGTCCTTTATTATGATTTTTGGTGCTTTGTCTTTACACTAGTGATGTGCAATGTTTGCTTTCCATTGGGGGTTGTCCTCCATGTCACATGGATAGATGTTCCTTTCTCTGTGTCTGTTACAGCGCTGTGCACAGTAAATGGAAATGACACCTTTTGACATGCATTTGGGCTGTCTTCTGGAGTTTGGATTGCTGAAGTATTAATTTCTGTGGTTTGTCATCGGAATTGCTGTTTTTTTCTGCTAAACAGGTCAAAGAAAGAAACAAATGAGTGGGTATTTTATTTGTTAAGGGGGTTGTCAGTTGTTGCGACATACCTTTGCATTTGTGGCTTCTTTTTCTTTTGCTTCTCGGTATAGGTAAAATTAAAGTTTATGGTGTCCTAGTTTACAAAGTTCAAGAGCTTTGGCATCTTCTGTGGTGCTGGCAGATTGCAGGAGGTGCTCTCTTGCTGCTTTTCAGTTGGTGGTTGTTGAAGAAAGTAGGTTTCTAGGGGTTCTGTAGCTTGCTGTAGATGGTCGAGTAGGTTTTGCTGGAAGAAATGGTGTGAAGTAGGTTGATGGTGTATGCATGAGTGGATATCTTGCCTGATAGTTAGTTGTGAGGCTGTTACTTGCTGAGTTTGGTGATTTCCCGTTGTGGTCAAGTATGCAGTGGTTTGGCTAGATAGAAAGGTTGATGGAGCAACAGTGTTTGCTTGCTTTTGGGAGTGGAGCTGAATATTGTTCTCGGTGGATTGTTATCTGTTTTTTTAGTACTGTGTAATATGCGATGCTAGTAGATGACTGATTTTCATATTCAGGAAAAAAAACTGTTTTGTTTCTTTGCTTTTGTCTCTTTCTTCAGTTTGGTTTTTAGGGAAGGGGAAAAGGAACATTGTTTAACCAGGAGTAGCACACTAAGCCAAAGCTTGTTTCCAGACGCAGCCTGGGAGCACCAGGAAGTTAAGTGACTTGCTCAAGATCACATGGTATGCACTTAGGCAGCTGTGGGATTCAAACCCAGGTCTTCGGATCTGCAGCTCAGAGCCTTAACTCACTGCTCTATAGTGCCTCACAGTTGAGGTCAGTGCCTGATATGATCAAGGCCCAGGTTTGATGATGAGTGACATTTGGTTTCCAATAACTTTTAAGGGATGTTTCATTCTTGTGTCCAGTTATTTGCATAATATGTCTGGATTCTAGGCTGGTTTCTGTCAGCCGAGTTACTGCCATTGCTCTGAGGCAGTGGTTGGTGTACGTTTTGTTAAGTCCAGCATCTTTGCATATTTGGGGCAGCATTTTTGAAAGATAATTGATACTAAGTGGTTCTCTAGTGTACCAGATGAGGGATTTGTTCACTTCTGCAGGTGGTAGTTTTTTAACATGGCAGAATGAGGATGGTGCATTGTCTGGTAACTTTTGTATATATTTGATGACACTGGTAAGTGGGCATAGTGGGTCCTCAGGTCTTTCAAACATAAAGCCTCTTTGTGTTTGATATGTGATGTCGAAGAAATCTTTGTGGTTTTTGGTTTCTTCATTATAAGATTTTGTAAGGTAATGAAGTCCATTTAGGGCAGTTTAGATGTAAAACGAGTTGGGTGTAAAAGCTCTGACACCTTAATTTCCCCTTTCAGGAAGCTGTAGTTGGATATCCAACCATACCTTGCTTTAGAGGCCTTTTGGTGTGAGTGGGGATAGAGCTTCAGAATTTCTGATTTGAAGTAACTCTTGATGTGATAAAGGCTTGTGGTGTGTAGCTTGGTCTTTTCCTGCTTTCCTGTACATTTTGACCATGCCTTTAAAGACATTATTTACTGTGTTAAAATCTGAGTCTGTCATTATGTTTAAGGGTCTGTTGTGTGGGGGGTCATTTATATCACTATTTAGTCCTGATCTAAGTCCAACAAAATTTGTTAGACACTATTCCTTTCCAGCTGAATTCCTCACCATGCTATAGAAGTGCCTCAAGTTATTGTTAAGTTGTTCAAGTGGTACCGTCTTAAGGTCAATGGCTATTTTTTTTTCTTTTAACCAGTCACTGAACACATTTACAGCCCACTTAGTGTGATTACTAGTACTTGCTTCATTCCTCGATAACTCTAAATTCTGTAGTCTTTGTTCTGTGGCATTGATGTGATGTTGTTTTACCTTTTTTTTGCAGGTGGCCTGGTTTGGTGAAGCTGTGGAGGCATTGGAGTGAGCTTGGAAGGTATCAGTGTGAAGGTGCACTACAGGCTAGCTGCTTGCACTTTGAGAACCAGTTGCTACTATGGGAGGGTTTGCAGTGATGTTCGTGCTGGGTAGTGATGAAAAATACTGCTGTGACTCTGTATCAAGTATGAAATTAGTATCTAGAGGCTCATTTTGTTAACTAAATATGACTTCTAGCTCTGTCTCGTCATACAACTCGAATGAGGTGTTCATTTTATTTTTATTTTGTGGGTACGTTTATGAAGTGGCGAATGGGAGAAAAAAATGGTGGCGGCTGTGCTTTGATGAGGAGGGCTCAAAGGGATATTATTTATTGGCACGAGTGGAGGGGGGATTAGTTGGCTAGCACTTTTTCCTGTGGGTACACTGGAGGAGTTATCATGATGAAAATGTGCCAGCCAACCAATCAGGATGCAGGGATTGGGCTCTTGGATTTAGCCCATTGTATAAGACATATGATAAAATGGAGAGAAGAAATCCCAGAAGCTGATTGGCTGAAGCAGACTTTCACCTGTGAATATATCTCACAATATCATCATGGTCCAAAACTGATTACCCAGATCAGCCATTTACAAACACTTTATGGCCATTTTATAATCGCAATAATACACTCCAGGTTGTGGTATATCATAGAACATCATCATTTCTCGGGTGCATGAGACACTTGGCCTATGGCCTCATGCCTCACAATGCACCCAAGGTGTGACGTTATCTCATGATATACCACTCCCTGTCATGTATTATTGCTTAAATATAAAATACATACACTTTATGGAGCTTCTGTATGCCAGATATCTAAAAACAAGAGATATGGACCTTTAAACCTTTAAACCTATCTTGAATTAAACTTTACACCGCAACTGCAGGTGTTGAGGCACTTGCATAATTAGTGCATTCTATTTAATCCACATTACTCTCTGCCTCTACTTAAAGACAAAGGAGAGTAGTTAGAGTCCTAATAAGTGCTATATGATGTACATTTAAAAGGATAGTTTTCCAGTGATTGTTAAACTACCCCCTCCTCTGGATATCCCAGGCATGAGATACTGTGGGGTTCCAAGTTGAGGAGCGGAAACTTTAAGTGGAGTAAAAATTGTGTCTGTTTCATAAAGGGGAGTTGCCAGGTGATGGTGTGGTAGTAGAGCAAAGATGTGACCTGGAATAGTGCCCCCATTTCCCATTGTATGCTTTTGTCTGGTTCGTATTGGTGAATGTCAGGCATTCAACTACTGCTAGCCTAGCTATGGCTGTATGCCATGTTAGAAGTGATGAAGGTGCTGCCTGGAACAATCTCATCAATATTGCCCACTTGGCTTCTAGTAGTACCACCAGTAACCATTTCTTCAACTGGGCAGAGTAGTTTAGCACCTGTGAGATATCCCCCAATATGATAAGGCCTGGGGCTCCCGGAGCTTGAGTGTGCAAAATCTTGGCGCAGTCTCACAGCACTCCTGCCAAAAAGGGACCCAGTGTGGGGCAATGCCAAAGTATGTGCATTAAATTGGCCTGGGAAGCCTGACACCCCAACATTTAGAGTGTGGGATAAGCCCCATCTTCTGTAGTGTGTCCAGGGTTCGATACCATCTTAACAGTACCTTGAGGTGAATAAGCAGTCTCCTGGAGTCTCTGTACCCTAGGTGTGCTCCCCTGAGGTAGACCATCCTTTTCATCTGGGGATATGTCAATTTGCAGGTCCTGTGCCCACTGTAGCCTACACTTGCCTGTAGTGTAAGACTTTGACTCCCTGAGCAGGCAGTAAACCTTCCCTGATGTTCCCCTTGCCTTGCCCTGCCTGTGCATGGTGGCCAGCAATTTCCATCTATCCCCTGGGTGAGCCTTACATCTAAGTAGCCGTGTTGTCTCTTGGATCTGGAGATATTTTCAGAAATCCAGTTTGGGTAGCTGATACCATACCTGCATTTGTTGGAAGGATATCATATCCTCCATGTCTGGTATGTATAGGTCAGCTACTGTGTGAATGCCTGCCTTCTGCCAGGAGTTTGATCTGATGGTTTGCCTCCCTACCAGGATATTGGGGTTGTCCCACATTGGACTGTACCTGATTGGTGGGGCTCATGAGGCATCTGGGCATTACGGAAGGCATTTACACTTCTGCCACACTTCTATCTTCTCCTGGATTATCGGTGGTACTGCCCCCTCTGGTGCCCTCTTACATAAAAGGTTCCATAGCCATGTAGCATCAGTTAGATTGGTTTCAAGCTCCACCCATAACTGGTTGCCATGGGTTTGGGGGAGAAACCACCTAAGAGCTTGTGCAACCCTATATGCCAGAAGGTACCCTTGTAGCCATGGGAGAACCAGACCCCCAGAACAGTGAGCCATTAACCTTACTCTGCCAAACTGTGGTGGCTTGCCCTCCAAGAGGAACCCTGCCATCACCTTGTCTAACTTCTGGAGATTTTTTTGGGGGGGGGTGGTATCGGAAGATTGCCGAATAGGGAGGACAATCTGGGGAGAACGAGCATGCACACAGCCTTCACTTTGCTGTTGAAAGAGAGGTGTAGCTTTAGCCACCTTTGTGTCTCCTCTTTTTGTTGATGCTATGATGGGCATGTAGTTTGCCTCTGCCATGTTCTTCTACTGAGTTGTGACACAGAACTTGTCCTCAAGTAAGTAAAACCTTGAGGCACCCACACCACTGATGCTCTTTGTAGATTGCCTTTTGTGCAGGCTAGGTTCAGTGATGAAAGAATGGTTTTCTTACAATTCATCCATATCCCTGATATTTTGTCGAACATCCGAAAGATGTTCAGCACATGGGGTAGGGAGTCAGCTGGGTGTGAAACTGTGAGTAAGAGGTCATCCATGTATGAATTGACTAGGTATTGCTTACCTTTGACCGCAATGCCCTGAACATCAGGGGTATCCAGCAGTTTCTTAGCTAGGGGTCTAGGGCTATCAGGAATAGTAGGGGGGGTGGGGGCAACCCTGTCTCATGCCACTTTGCAGGTTGAAAGGGGGTGATACGTTTCAGTTAGTTAGTACCACTGCTGTGGACTTGTACAGTATGGAAATCCAGGCCTAGAAGTAGGGGCCAAATCTGTAGGCCCCCAGAGTGGAATGTAAGTGTGCCCATTCCACCAAATCAAAGGCCTTGTGGAAGTCTGCCACCAAGGCCACCATGAGAGTGGCTGAATGCACAGCAAGCCATTTCAAGTCAAGGACTATGCAGATGTTGTTGGCCCGTGTCTTCCCTTTGCTGAACTCTGCCTGAGACTGATGGATCAGAGATGGTAAAACCACTTTCAGTCTGTTGGCTAAGGCCTTCACCAATATTTTGTTGTCTGCCAATATCAGAGATATTTTTACTAGTGGGGTACCGCAGGGTTCAGCACTGGGACCGGTCCTTTTTAATGTCTTCATAAGTGACATTGCAGAGGAACTGGAAGGAGAAAGTATGTCTCTTTGCAGATGACACAAAGATCTGCAACAGGGTTGATACACAAGATGGAGTGGAAAGGATGATAAGGGACTTGGCAAGGTTGGAGGAATGGTCAAATGTATGGCAGCTCAGATTCAATGCAAAGAAGTGCAAGATAATGCACATGGGAAACAAAAACTCAGGGAAGTGTACACAATGGGGGGTGAGATACTGACAACAGTAAAATAGAAAGGGATCTGGGGGTAATTATATCAGATGACCTAAAGGTGGGCAAGCAATGTGAGAAGGCAGTAAGGAAGGCAGGGGGGATACTGGGATGCACAGGAAGAGGCATCACTAGTAGAAAACAGGAAGTTGTTATTCCTCTGTACAGACAGTTGGTGAGACCCCATCTGGAGTACTGTGTGCAGTTCTGGAGACCCCATCTCCGCAAAGACATAGACAGAGTGGAAGCTGTCCAGAGGAGGGCAACTAAATGGTGCACGGTCTGCACCAGAAGACATATGAAGAAAGATTAAAGGAGCTAATATGTATACCCTAGAGGAAAGGAGGAGAGAGGACATGATAGAAACTTTCAAGTACCTCAAGGGAATTAACAAAGTCCAAGAGGGTAGCATTTTCCAGAAAAAGAGATGTGTAAGAACAAGGGGGCAAAATTTGAAGATAGAGGGGGGACGGCTCAAAGGTAATGTGAGGAAGTATTTTTTCACTGAGAGGGTTGTGGATGCATGGAACAGCCTCCCTGAGAAGGTTGTCGAGTCAAGAACAGTGGGGGACTTCAAGAACGCATGGGACAGGCATAAGCAGTCCTAGTGTGGGGTAGGAGGAAGTAAGCTGTTGGTTAACTAGGATTTGCAGCTTATCTGTTAGGTAGAAAAATAAGCAGACTAGGTGGGCCAAGTGGTCCTTCTCTGCCATCAAATTCTATGTTTCTATGTTTCTATATGGGCTGAATGTTGGAACATTCCAGGGGGTCCATCGACTGTTTGGGCAATGACATAATTATAGCCTTCTGCATGGTTGGGGTGAGAACCTCCTCTGCATTTGCCTGTTCCAGTGCAGTTAAAAGAGGTGGTAGGATCTCATAATCTAGGATTTGGTAGAGCTCTGTCGATATTTAATAGGCTGCAGGCCTTATGGGAGTGCATCTAAGTCCTGCACCTTTTCTGGTCTCAAATGTGGAAGCGGAATTGTATCCAGAAACAATTGGATAATCGGTTCAGACACAGGCACAGGTTTGGGCTTGTGACATGTACTGTTACAGTACTTCATGAAACTGATGCATTATTGCGTTAATTTCTGTGGGCTTGGTGACTGTAACCCCTTTTGATTACCGAAGAGCATGGATTTGGGAGTTGGATTTCTGCTTGAAGAGGTGGTAGACTAGCATTTTGCCTCCTTTATCTCCTGACTCCAAGAACCTGTGTTTAGCCCTGAGCAGCTGCCAATCTGCCTTCTGCTGTAACAGGATGTTGATCTTGCATTTCAGCCCTATGATTGAGGCATGGAGCTCTGTGGATATGAGGCAGCTACTTTTAAATTGGATTTCCAGAGCAGCCAGCTTCTGCTGCAGGTCCTCCATCTCTTTCCTCTCTTCCCTGTTTCGTCTAGCTGTATGGGAGATGATATATCCCCTTAGGAAGGCATTATAGGCCTTCCATACCATACCAGCCTCAACCTCCCCATTCTTGTTATTCTCAAAAAAGGTTTGAGTCTCTGATCTTATCCACCCCCCGAATTCCATGTCTCTCAGTAGTAATGGGTTACACATCCACGTTTTATTTTCTCAGAAGAAGCCAGAAGGGGAAGAAAAGAAACATATTCAGTTCAGTGCTTTAGAGTAACTGGTAATTGCTATTTTTCTTTTAAACTTAGATTGTGGGCTTTTAGTGACACTATACTTTCTTTGTTGTCTTTACTTATAATTGTTTTTGGGCTGTTGAAAATTTAAAACATAGTGGTGGTGTAATTCTGTGCTGTCTTTAATTGCTGCAATTTTTGCCCCCTCCTCCCCATCCCCAACTCTTAATTACATGCCCTGTTAAATCTGATTGACTGGAGCTAAACACAGGGTATAGTAAGGGTGTGAAGTAGGAGGGCATAGAGGAAGAAGCCCACCCTCAGCACGACAAGTGTTTTGACTCATTTATTTATTTATTGGTTTTTTCTTTAAAAAAAAATCTGAGGATCAGTGGCAGGATTTTAGTACAGTAAATTAATAAAAGGGAACTAGAGAGCTTCAGTAGCAGACAAGTAGTGGAATTGCAGTATAATGTGGGAGTGGTGCAATGCAGTGGTTGTGGGGCAGCATATTCAGGCAGACCTTCTGGACACTGAGGTGCTGCCCTATCTGAATGCATCTCTCTGGACTGCGGGATGAGGTAGCCAGACTCAGAGTGGAAGTAAACTGGGTCAGGAGTACCATTACCCCTATCCAGGGACCACCCAGTCCAATGCAACTGCCTCAAAGGATGCCGAGAACGAGGAGCACTTGGATGACAGTGGGCTCAGGGAGGGTTAGAGCAGTCAGGCAGAGGCACATACCAGATCCTATTCTACTCAAGAACTCATATGCCACACTGGCAAATGAGGACAACCAAATAGAGGCACCCAGAGAAGTGGAAGGAAAGGATGTGGAGGTTAGCCAAGGAGGTGACCTCAGTGGGGAAAGCAGTGGACCCCAGAGGAGGAGGAAGTGAATCCTGGTGGGGGACTCCATCATAGAGGATCCAGCTAGGAACACAGGAGGGGAGGACAGGGAGGTGAGGTGCCTACCAGGTGCCATGGCATGGAGGGATGGAAGGAAGATCCTGGGGATCACTGGGAAGGCAAGACGGGAGGGTGAGCTGGATGTCATTATCCACCTAGGTACTAATGACCTGGCAAATGGGGAGCCAAAGGAAGTTCAGGAAGAGTTTAGGAAATTGGGGAGGGGTCTCAAGCAAGTAGCTACTACTGTCACTTTCTCAGAAGTACTACCTGTGAGAGGCAAGGAGAGCATAGGAGTGCATGCACCAGGAACTTTAACTCATGGTTGAAGAACTGGTGCTGTGAGGAAGGGTTTGGATTCATTGGTGACTGGGGACCCACCTGGAGGAATGGAGGTTTGTTCAAGCCTGACGCCTGCATCCATCCTGGAGGGAATCAAACACTCAATGATAAGTTTAAATGCTACATTGACAAGCATTTAAACTAGCAAAGGGGGTGGCAGGCCAGCAAGGAGGGTACCTACTTACTCACCCCCCCACAGCTAGCAGTGGAACCAGTGGAACCAGGGAGGAGTGGCTATCTCTGCAAAGCAGTGTGCAAAGATGGAGATTAGTGCCAAGAGGTGGATAAGCAGAAAAGGGCAAATTCAGCAGAAGGGCAGACAGCAAGGAGAACCAGGGATAAATGACAACCAAGGAAGGGGCTGGAGTAGAACAGTGAAACAGTCTAGGGAGGTCAAATCATGGAAAGCCATGTGTGCAAATGCCAGGAGCCTTAGCAGCAAGATGGAAGATCTGGAGGTTGTCATGGTACAGTCAGACCTGGACATTGTGGCCATCACTGAAACCTGGTGTAATGATAACCATGACTGGGAAATGGCCATACCTGGCTACAACATATTCAGAAGAGACAGAGCAGGCAGGAAGGGAGGAGGAGTGGCACTGTATGTGAAAAATGACATAAGGGCCACAGAGATCCAGGAGGAACAAAATGGGGAGAGATACTGTGGGTTAAGCTGGAAAGGAAAATGGGACAGCCATCCGCACAGGTGTGGTCTATAGACCATCAGCCCAGGAGGAAGAAACAGATAGAGTTGATGCTAGCCATCCAAAGGATGGCACACAAGGGTGAGGGTACTGGTTGGAGACTTCAATATTCCAGACGTGGACTGGAGCATCCCAGCAGCAGCATCAACTAGAGCAGATTTATCCTGGACTCCTTCAGGGTGCCTTCCATGCCAACTAGTCATGGAACCAACCTCGGCAGAAGGCAATACAGGACCTTGTGCTCACAAACAGGGACAGTGTGATGGGGGTAACAGTGGGGGAGCACCTGGGAAACAGTGACCACCAGTCATTGTGGTTTGAAATCACAGAAAGAGCAGAACCAAACCACACAAAAACACGTATCCTGGCTTTTAGAGGGGCAGACTTTGGGAAGATGGGGAGATACTTGAAAGAGGCATTAAGGGGAATGGGACAGGAATCAGGGGTTGAGGAACAGTGGGCAGTATTTAAAATGGGGATTACAAGAACAACATAATTATGCATTAAGCAGGTTAGCAAGAGGAAAAGGAAGAGGAGACCATTATGGTTTTCCAAAGAGGTAGCAAGAAAGTGAAAGCCAAAAGATTGCATTCAGGCAATACAAAAGACACAGGCAGAAGGGATAGGGAGAAGTACCAGGAGAAGCAAAGAGAGGCAGGAGGTCAGTAAGGGAAGCCAAAGCTTAGACAGAAGAACACATTGCAAAAATCAGTGGGTAGAGGGGACAAACCTTTACAGGTACATGAGTGAAAAAGAAAGACAAAGGAGGGATAGTGAGACTGAAGAGGGAGGATGGGGCGCGTGCAGGATGACAACAGTAAAGCTGACATATTGAATAGGTATTTCTGCCAGTCTTTACTGAGGAAGAGGAGGGTAATGGGTCTGAAAGGAGTACAAGGGTGAGAATGGTGCAGAAATGGACACAAGTCCCTTTACACGAGAAAGGGTCCTGAAGGAACTGGAAGTAATAAGAGTTGATAAAGCAATGGGCCAGATGGGATGCACCCCAGGGTCCTTAAAGAACTAAGAGAGTGGTGGCTGAACCTCTGGCTATCCTGTTTAGCCGATCACTGGAAACAGGGAGGTACCCAAAGACTGGAGGACAGCAGATGTAGTCCCTTATACAAAAGTGGGAACAAAGAGGAAGCAGGGAACTACAGACCAGTCAGCCTCACTGCTGTAGTGGGGAAGATCATGGAAGCACTACTGATGGAGAGATTGGTGGAACATCTGGTTGCCAATGGACTACAGGACCCAAGGCAGCATGGTTTCACCAGGGGAGGTCATGGCAGACCAACCTCGTTGAATTTTGACTGGGTGACTAGGGAGGTGGATCAGGGAGGGCAGTGGACATGGCCTATCTGGACTTCAGCAAGGCCTTTGACACTGTGCCACATAGAAGACTATTACACAAACTGGGGAATATGGGTGTGGGCAGGACAGTAGTGTGGTGGGTAGGTAACTGGCTGGGTGGCAGGACACAGAGGGTGGTGGTAAATGGCTGTCACTCCACAGAAGGAAGAGTGACCAGTGGGGTACCACAGGGATCAGTGCTGGGAGCGGTCCTATTCAACATCTTCATCAGTGACATTGTGCAGGACCTAGAAGGCAGAATTTCACTGTTCGCTGATGCTCTGTAACAGAGTAGACACACCAGAGGGTGTAGACAGAATGAGAAGCGACCTGCAGAAACTTGAAGAATGGTCAGGGGTTTAGCAGTTGAAATTCAATGCAAAGAAGTGCAAGATAATGCATATGGGGCACAAAACCCTGCACAATATATCAGTTGGGGTGAGAGATATAGCATGCACCAAGCAGGAAAGGGATCTTGGGGTTGTCATCTCTGATGACCTCAAGGTAGAAACAGTGTGACAAGGCATCAGGTAAAGCAAATAGGATGCTGGGGATGTATAGGCAGGGCATCACCAGCAGGAAAAGGGAGGTCATAATTCCGCTATACAAGACACTAGTGAGGCCCCACCTGGAGTACAGTGTACAGTTCTGGGGACCATACCTACGTAAGGACATAGACAGGGTAGAGAAGGTTCAGAGGAGGGCAACAAAGATGGTGCATGGATTGCATCACAAGTCCTATGAAGACAGGTTGAAGGAACTGAACATGTACTCCCTGGAGGAGAGGAGGGAGAGAGTGGATATGATAGAGACATACAAGTATCTTACAGGGAGGAACAGGGTGCAGGAAAACACTATTTTTAAGCGAAAAAGATGTTCCAGGACTAGAGGGCATGGGATGAAGTTGGAGGGAGGACCATTCAGAGGAAACATGAGAAAGAATTTCTTCACAGAACGGGCCGTGGACAAGTGGAACACCCTGCCAGAGGAAGTGGTGGGGGCTGAAACAATCACGGGATTTAAGAATGCATGGGATAGACATAAAGGAATTCTAGAGGTCAGGGGTAAGGGGCAACAGACTTCTAGGAAAACAAACTGAACTTACAAGCTCAAATGGGCAGACTGGGTGGGCCATAGGCCCTTATCTGCCGACACTGTCTATGTATCTATGTATCTATGTACCTGTGTGAAGTGGACTGGATTCCAACTGGGAGAAATGATAGGCTTATTGGAGTGTGGTCAGATATTGCCATGCACTCTGTTCTGGTGTTGCATCTATCCTGGCCTTCCAGTTCTGTATGTCAACCAGAAATCTGTATGGCTATGGCTATGGGTGCCATGACCAGTGGAGCAGAATGCATAGTCCCTTCCTACTAGGTTATTAAGACACCATGGGTCGGGTCCCCCATTCTTCCATCATTCACCTAGGGTCTGTCTCTTGCATTGGGATGGGTATCTGGGGTAGGCCTAGATTTATCCAAGAAGATGGCCGATCCCAGGTTGAAGTCTCCCCCCCATGAGGACAGGCCATTTCTCATCATTCACCTTTGCTTCCACTATGCCTGACTTGGGTGTCTGTGAAGTGTTCCTGGTCATCCTGATTTGGGGCATATGTGTTGACTATTATTGCCTTGCCCCCAGGGCTGACAAATCATTCCACCACCCACCATCTCTGTTTGTTGGTTTTCATAAATTCTCCATCCATCCACATGCCTTGTGGACTATTAAGGCTACCCCTCTTGGTTTAGATGCAGCTGAAATGTATACCACCCTCCCCACCCAACTCTTCCTTAACAATTGCACTGACCTGGCTGTGAGATGCGTCTCTTGGATTAAGGCGATGCCTGCCTTTAGGGTCTTTAAATGGTGCAGAACCTTTGTTCATTTGACCAGGTGATTAAGCCCTTTCACATTCCAGGAGACACATCTTGCCCCTCCCTCATGTTGCTGGACATCTGCCCAACACACAACAACCCCTGTCCCACTTATCTCCTGGGTCCCTATGTAAGAGTTGTTTCCTGTGCAGTTTGTGCTGAAGACCTCCAGGGGATGGAGAAGAGGCTTAGGATCATGAATCCCTGGGTCCTGAGCTTATCGGTCTGGTACACTTACCACCTAGAAATAATGTACACAAAGAGACAGAAAAAGAAAGAAAACAAAGGATAAATCAGTACTATGGGTTATGAAATACCCACAATTCTCGGTATCCACTGATTACTCAAGGTTACTGTGGTTTTAATGCGTTCTCAAGTTTTCAGACCCCTTTGAGGGGCCCTCCCTAACAGGGGTGTCATCCTGTGCCCTTTACATGCACTCTTTACCCTATACTCCTTAACCATCCATCTGAACTGTACACTAATGTTAAATTCCTGTGTATCTACTTTGTAATTTGTGAATACACTAGGATACCAAAGGAGAATGTGGATACCTGAGGGGGGGTCCAGAGCTTCACAGCTATGCCTCCATGGTATCATATGGAAAAGTGGCTGCAACTAACTATCAGCCCATCCTGTTTAGCCCCTTTGAGCAGTGTTTTTCAGTGGGAGTTGCCATGACAGGCCAGCCTGTGAACGAAATGTGTCGATCTATGATGGTAATGCAGTGTTTTGGTTAGTGTTGTGGTAGTGCAGTGAGGTGTTGATTCTTCCTGATAGTGTCAAGATAATTTTCTAGTTTCCCTGGTGTGTCTGGGGGTTATCTGTGACCCCCTACGGGGTGTCCTCCCCCATATCATGCCCCACTTTTGCAGTTCCTGCCTCTGTTCCCCTGATAGATTGCAGGGTTTTGCCTCTAGTACCCTGTCTCTAAGTCCAAGTTCCAGCATCATGTATATTTTCCTCAGATTACTATAGGTCCTAGGCCTCTTCCAAACCTCTGGAGGCAATCTCAATGCCCAAATGCTGTGGTGACTCGGGGGGGGGGGGGATTTCGGAGTGTGAAATTGGGCCACATCACAGTAGCATGACTATGGTATCAGAACCCTGGATTTAGAGCTATTCAATTGCTTGCCCTATCTGTGTCTGCAAGGACAGCTTCTGTGCTACCCTACAAGGAGCTGGTGTTGGGGGGCTCATCTCCTCTCACCTACAAAACTTCCCTTGCCCCCTAGTTCTTACACAGTGGAGGCCTCCATGAGAATATGTGGCCTACCTTGTTGAGCCATACCCTCTCCATTGCCATGCGCGAGTAACTGAGACCCTAAAGTAGGTCTGGGGGCAGTGAGATGGGAAGGCTGCTTCTGAACTCCCTTGTGTCTTATCCTGTGTCATATATGTCCCGTCTCTTATTTTCCATCCTCCCCTGACTTTGGGCAATCCTGGAGTCAGATTACCTGACCCCGTCTGCTGCATTAGCCTGCTGCCATTCCCTATGCAGATCTGGGCATGAATTCCAGTACCCCCTGACTTCCCTTCACCTGGCTTCAAGGGGTGCTCCCCCTCTGGGATGCTGGTCCCGCATCTCCCCTATCTAGCCCCTTCTTCCCTGTGTCCCTCCCTGCATGCTTCAACTGTAAGAACTTTATCCATTCAGTCATTAAATATCAGCTTTTTAACCAGTAAAAAAGCCCCAGAGTCTTCGATGATGAGATTACTCACCACAACGTCAAGGCATACATACCTAGGCAGCGAGATTACTCACAAATTCCTGGGAGGGTCAGCCAGTGCCTGCCATTGTGACTTCAGCAAACAAGCAGAGGCCTGATCAAACTATAGCTTCTGGTGCCTCGGTGCTGTCCATGAATTCCTCATGTTTGATCATGTCAACTCAGTCAATTGTCTCGGTAGCGAACTCGTTACAGTCCTGTTGGTCAGCCAGCAGCTCCTGGATCTCTTCGCTGTTGGAGGACTCATCTCTGGGTATCATGACCAGCAGTGCAGTGATGTTGGAAGCAGAGCTGCTGTCCCTGCCAAGTCGGTGTCTCGATTGATGCATGGCTGTCTGGAGTTTAGGTTCTGCCTCCGGCTCTCGGTTCTTCTGAACCTCTGGTGTAGCTGTCACATTACCAGCCAGTTTCGCCTCCCTGTTGGTTGGCATGGGAGCCACCATTTTAGGTGTGGGGCCTGCCATCTTGTCAACTTCTGGTGCTCTTTGTTTATATCCCCCTTCCACCTGGTTGCAGGAATTCTCATTCTGTCTGTACTTAGGCTGACCATGAGCTTCCCAGAGCTTTCTGGGAGTTGTAATAGTGAGCCTGATCTGGGGACAGTGCTTAAAGAACCCATTCTGTATCACTTGCAGGGTGACTCCCATAAAATCAAGCCCATTTTTAGTGATTCACAGCTCAGTGAACCCTCGTAATCCATATTTCACCCAATTGTCTCTGAGTTTATCTTTGAGTGCAACAAATGCTTTTTGGCACATAGCCACTTCATGCAAAAAGTCTCTATAGACAGAGATCCGGGACCCCTTCCAGTTTAGAGCCCCCAGTTTCCTTGCCACTCTCAGAATCCGCTCTTTAACAGAGTACCTCAGGATATAGGCTATGATTAGCCTTGGTTTATTGTTTGCAGCATGACAGTGCCCCCTCATTCTGTGATCTCTCTCTATTTCCACAGGGCCTCTCCACCTTGACCCCAGTAACCATGGTATGAAATCATTAAGGAACCTCTCCATGCTCTCGCTCATGCCAAGTATACTAATATTGTTATGGCATCCCCCAGTTCTCCTGGTCCTCTACCTGGTCCCACAGTTTCTGTAAACAGAGTTCTTGGTCCTCTATTACGCATAAGATATTATGCTGATGCCTTTCCAACTCGTTGGTTCTCTGATCTGCCATGCTCACCTACTCCTGCAGCTTCCTAACCTCCTCCATGGTTCCTGCAAGGGCCGTTTTAATGTTGGCCATGTCTGATGAAAGTGTCTCTAACATCCTTGTGATGTACCCATGACATAGATACATTACTGTTAGACGATATATAAAACATGACAGCTAAAGGGGAGGTTCTGATAATGGGAGACTTCAACATGCCGGATACAGATTGGTCAATACCAGCAGGAACATCTGCCAGAACTAGACACATGGTGGATTCCCTGCAGGAGGAGGGCCTCAAACAACTGGTACAACGACCCACAAGAGACAGAGCTATCCTATATCTAGTACTGACTAAAAGGGAAAGGATCACAGATCTCCAGGTAGAAGGTCACCTGGGGGCCAGTGACCATCACATGGTATGATTCAATTTGTCCACTACATCTAAATCATCCCATTCCAAGGCAAAAATATGGGACTTCAGAGGAACTGACTTTGATAAGATGGCCAACAGAGTTAAGCTAGCCCTGGCAAAAAGAAACATAGGTGAGGGGGTACAGGCAAAGTGGGCAAGCATTAAGGATGCAGTACTTGAAGCAACATCCCATTGTGTTAGACAGAAAAGGAAGTGCAAAAGAAGAAGGAAACCCCTTTGGTTCTCAAATACAGTAGCAGAAAAGGTCAGAGCTAAAAGGCTGGCCTTCATGAAATATAAGGGAACACAGCAGGATGAAGATAGAGAGGCATACCAAACTGCCCTAAGGGAAGCAGGGAAGGCAGTAAGGCAGGCAAAGTCCCAAACTGAGGAAACACTAGCACAAACAGTAAAAGAAGGTGACAAGACTTTCTATAGATACATTAGTGAAAGGAGAAAGTCTAGAGGGGGTATCGCTAAGCTCAAAGGAGAAAAGGGGGCGTGTGAGGAGGAGGACCCTGTAAAAGCATCTATCCTAAATAGATACTTTTGCTCAGTATTTACTGAAGAGAAGGCAGGGCAGGGCCCACAGCTCAACACCATGGACACAGGGGGGAGGGAGGTGAGCACTACACCTTTCACAAAAGAAAGTGTCCTACAAGAGCTTGCTAAGCTCAGGGTGGACAAGGCAATGGGACCTATTGGCATGCATCCCAGGGTACTTAAGGAGCTAAGGGTGGAACTAGTAGAGCCATTAGCAGAATTGTTTAGTGAATCTCTGAACACAGGAGAGGTCCCAGAAGACTGTAGAAGGGCTCATGTGATCCCACTCCACAAGAGTGGTAGCAGGGAGGAGGCAGGGAACTACAGACCAGTCAGTCTGACCTCAGTAGTGGGCAAGATTATGGAGGCATTCCTTAAGGAAAGGATAGTGCAACACCTGGAATCCATAAGGGCACAGGATCCAAGACAGCATGGGTTTACAAATTGAAGGTCCTGTCAAACTAATCTCATAGATTTCTTTGACTGGGTAGCCAGAGTGGTGGACCAAGGGGGAGCAGTTGATGTCACCTACCTTGACTTCAGCAAAGCTTTCAACACTTTTCCACATAGAAGATTGATAAATAAGCTGGGTAGGCTCGGGGTGGGTCACAAGTTGGTCAACTGGGTGGCAAACTGGTTGACGGGCAGAAAACAGAGAGTGGTGGTAAATGGTATACAGTCAGAAGAGATGCAAGTCACAAGTGGGGTACCTCAGGGATCAGTCCTGGGGCCAGTCCTCTTCAATATCTTCATTAGTGACATTGCAGATGGACTAGAGGTTAAGGTTTGTCTGTTTGCAGATGACACCAAGATCTGCAACAGAGTAGATGATCCAGATGGGGAGGGCAGAATGAGAAGAGATCTGGATAAACTAGCAAAATGGTCAGAACAGTTGCAACTGGGATTTAATGCAAAGAAGTGCAAGATCATGCACATAGGGAGGAGAAACCCTGAAGCCACCTATAGGCTGGGAGGGGAGTTGCTGGCTGTCACAAAAGAAGAAAGAAACTTGGGCATCATCATCACCGATGACCTGAAATTGTCCAAGCAGACCTCTAAAGCAGTAGGTAAGGCTAGGATAATGTTAGGGTGTATTAGTAGGGGTATCACAAGTCAGATGAGGGAGGTAATAACCCCTCTTTACAAGACACTGGTTAGGCCCCATTTGGAGTACTGCGTGCAGTACTGGAGGCCACACCTTCACAAGGACATTAACCAAATTGAGGCAGTCCAGAGAAGGGCAACCAAAATGGTGCAGGGACTGCATCAGAAGACTTATGAGGACAGATTAACGGAGCTCAATATGTATACCCTCGAGCAAAGGAGGGAGAGAGGTGATATGATTGAAACATTCAAACACCTTAAGGGCATTAAAAAGGTGAAAGAGTCTAACATGTTTAAATATAAGAAAAATAGCTGGGCAAGATGACACAGCATGAGATTAGAGGGAGGCCGATTAAGGGGGGAATGAGAGGAAATTATTTTTCACAGAAAGGGTGGTGGATGCATGGAATGGTCTACTTCAGGAAGTGATGGCTATGAATACAGTGCAGGGCTTCAAACAGGCATGGGATAGGCATAAGAGAGCAATACAGATGAGTAAGAATAGTTAGGACACTGACAGAGCAAAGGTAGATGGCACATTTATAAGGTAGAAAAAGAAATGGGCAGACTGGATGGGCCTTGCGGTCCTTATCTGCCATCAACTTCTATGTTTCTATGTTACCCCAGGGAATCTTCCATTTGACTGTCCAGGACCATGGGTTTTACAGATGCCATGCTGATCATCTGGTCACTGTTTGCCAGGTCGCTGATCACTGAGGAGCAGTGGGCAGGTAAGGCTTTTAACTAGTGTCTGGTTTACTCATTCCAGCTGTGTGGTACAGCCTTCCGAGAAGGAGCAGATGTTTTAACACAGATCTGGGTGCCTTTGCTTTTCAGTCTGGTAGCCCATAATGATAAATTGCTCTTCTCCATTGTATTTCAACTGTGGGGGAAGGGATCCATGTCTCGTGGTGTACCTGTTGAACTTTCAACTAGTTTAAACCTCCATAGAGCTTTCTCCACCCATTTTTTTCAGTTGCCATGCCTCACAGCATTGTGCTTTGCCACTTTGTCAGTTGACCAGCCTTCCATTGGCCCAATCACTACTGAGTTTTACACTTTAAGGGCCACGATGGGATGGAGCTAACTAATTAAGCATCCATCTTGCTTCAGCATAAAACCACACCCCTGCACAGGTGTTTTAACTACACAAAAACACAAGCAGTATGTACAGTTTTGTTAATGTACATTATGACCCAAAGGAGTCCCTCCAAAAACATGGTTCTACATGCACTGAGACGCAAACACAGAGGTTCTGTATTTCAGTCTTACACATCACAGGGGACTTGCAGTGTCAACAGACAGACTTGCAGCCAGTTTGCCACTGGCAATGTTGATAGGTTGGCAGGGTGACACAGCAACCTGCTGTTCATGTCAACAACTGCCTATGGAATCTACGATTAGAACACTCAAGTGGTTTGCCACCATTTGTGGTCTGGAATATTGATTATGCATGGACATATTCCTTCCCACCAAAACACATACCAAACATACCATTGCAGCACACAAACCACACAGGCATGTTGCTGTCTGGATGTGGCATGGTGCTGATAGTGCTAATTGCATTCATAATCATCGGCTGCCATGAAGCATAATTATATTATCATTTGCAACATTCACCACAGTGCATCGTCTCTCCAATATGCACACTGCATCAAACACGCACATCCCTGCAGGTTGTTGCCTCTGTGCTGCAAGAGGTCCCTGAGAATCCAGAAGCTATTGCTGGTGTTGGCACACGGTGCTCTGGCTAGTCTAAGCACTGAAAGGACCTGCCAGATTCCAAAACCTGAATAAGGGGATATTACATCTGTTTTTTTTCACAAGCCTTCTTTCTGCCAAGGCACAGCCTGCTGTGTGGCACAAGCCTGGCACAAGCTGATCCGACACAGGTGGCCCCACTTTCAACACAGGCAGCATTCTAAAATCGTGACTGACACATAGTCTGGCACAATATGCCCCTTGTGTTATTTCTATTTGATGCAAGCACTGTGCATCATTCTCTGGCCTCTGAAAAAAATTGAGTTCAGTATGTTAAAATCTTTAGCAGCAAGCTTTTTGCTCTGTAGACAGTACCTTAAAACCCTTAGCAGCAGAACTCTTGCATTGTAGACAATATATTGACACTGTTAATAGCAGGTCTCCTTTTTTTGTAAACAGTACCTTAAAACCTTTAGTAGCTTGCTTCCTGCTCTGTAGGTAGTCCATATAGACCCTTACCTGAAGGTTTTCTGCTGTGTATACAGTAACTTAAAACCCTTATCATTATAGCCATGAGAGCAAAGCTGGTGAGGTCTCTGATGTAATCAGAACCATGAGATGGAAATATAGTCTTGTTAGTGCATGGTTTTCTATCTGTTATATTTTAATGTATGTGGTTAATAACAATAAATAGAAAAGATTCTGTGAGTGCATCCCCAAGATGCAATACATCCATCTCCAATTTGGCTCCTTCAGCTAGACATTTTTACTATAAAAAGCTTGTTCTTTGCAGTGGAGAGTTCAAGCAAACTACATACAAAATAAAATTATTTTACTAAGCAAGGTTTGAGACACCTGATGGGTAGTTATTGAGCATCTGGGTGTAATTTTATTTATGAATTATAGAAAAATGGGATAATTTGTGTTTGGGTGGAATAACCCTGTAGCTTCTGCAGAACTTTCAATGACTGGAGGTTTAAAAGTTGTGCCATAGAAGTGATATTACTGCTATGATATAACAACTTTTGGTGACCTTTGAACTGTGCTACAACAACTCTACTGAGTATATGGGTTTCCATAGACAATAACGCTGAACTGTATACTAGTTCCATTTTATTTACAGTGGATTTTGTGCTTTATTAACGCATACTGTTAATTTGGTTGTTTACTGTTCTTCAATTTTTGCATTGCTAATGGTCAAAAAATCTGATAGCTATACAGAAATACTAATGTTCACCTTATGACTTATTGCAGACAAAAAACATAAAACTGAGGTGAGTGACTGTGTTGGTCATGTGACACATGGTGGGCTGCAGTGACTGCTCATCAAACAGAAGATTCACTAAACAGGCATTCTATTGTCCATCTACACAGGAAGCAAGAGTGGATGTGTGAGATATATGAGAAAACCCACAGTTAAATGTGTATGATAAACATGCATCTGAGATATGCACCATGTATGCAGTTGCTTCGATTTACTACTGTATCTAGGTTCAACTCCATTGTCCAGAATCAACACCATACATAAACTGGAAGAAAACCTAGCCACAGAGCATAATTACATTGTCCCCAGAACCACTTCCAATAAAGACACAAACAACTTAAGTGTGGTTGCTCAGTTTGGCAATAAATTTACTAATTTGTCAAATCATTGATCGTAATTATTTTGGTTAGCTAGGATTTGCAACTTATCCATAAGGTAAGGAAATGGGCAGACTGGGTGGGCCAAGCGGTCCTTATCTGTCATCAAATTCTGTTTCTATGTAATGCATTGTCATCAACTGATACATTTTCCACATTTCCATTTTCTCATCTCTTCCCCATTATATTTTTATAGGGTATATACATCTATATTTCTTTTCAACTGGTACATTCTATCATGTTCTTCTTTTCTTATTCTGCCTCACAGACGTACATCCTGGGGGGGCTCTGCCTCTTCCTCTTATGCTGTCAAGGGGCACAAGCGTACACACTGTACCCCTGTCTCTTGGTTCTCAGTGCTGTGTCCTTTGATTGTTTTCCATTTTCTCTCATTTTCTTTCCTGTCCTCCTCCACCTTTTTTCCACTAGTCCACCTCCAGCTTGTGATGGAATGGTGGACTTCCAATTTTCTCCCCCTAGCTCCCTCCCCTTCACAGTCCTTCGCCTCTCCTAGACTCTTTCACCTCGCTGCTGCAGCCAACACTCAATGGCATTCCCTATCTCCATGTAAAAATACATAGAGGGAGGAGACAGTAAGCATACAAAGCAACAGAAGAGGGGACACAAAATAAGTCAAGATGATAGTGGTGCAGTGCAATGGCTGTGGGGCAGCAGTGTTCTGGGAGACATTCTGGAGGCTGCAATGCTGCCCTGTTTGCAGGCACCTCTCTGGTCTGAGGGAGGAGGTTGCCCGTCTCCAGGTTGACCTGGCTAGGAATCATGAAACCTCTTCCCCCACCCAGGGACCACCAGGGCCACCAGCGATACCTCAGAGGTTACCAAGAAAGAGGAGTAGTTGGACCAAGGTGGGCTCAGGGAGGGTGAGGGTGGTGAAACAGAGGTGCATCCCTTCAGTTTTACCTCTACATAGTTCATATGCTGTTCTGGCAAAGAGTGGTTCCTCTATGGAGGCACCTGCAGTGGAGACCAAGGAGGATGCTGGGAACCTCCACAAAGGAGACCCACAGGAGGGTGGCATGAGACCCCACAGGGGAAGGAAACAACTCCTGGTGGGAGACTCAATCATTGGGGGGTAGAAGTAGGGGAGGAAGTGGATACGGAGGTAAGGTGCATGCCTGGCACCATGGCTCAGAGGGACAGGAAGCAAATCCTCAGGATCACGGGAGCAGCTCCACAAGGGAGGGAGCTGGATGTCATTGTCCACCTAAGAACAAATGATCTGGCTGTGAATGGGATCAGAGTGGTGCAAGAGGAGTCTGTGGAGTTGGGGAGGGGCCTTAGACAAGTAGCATGTATGGCAATCTTCTCGGAGGTGCTGCCTGTCTATAGCAAGGACGATGCTAGGGTATTCTACACCATGGGATTCAATGAATGGTTGAAAAACTGGTGTGGAGCTCAGGGTTTTGCCTTCACTGGGGACTGGGGAGCCACCTGGAGGGATGCAGGCTTATACTGGCACGATGGACTGTATCTGTCCACAGGGGGAGCCAGGATCCTAGGTGACAGGTTTAAATGCTTCATTGGCAAGCATTTAAACTAGCCAAGGGGGGAGGCACTGAAAAGGTGCAGGGAAATCCCAGCCTCCCCCACAAAACACAGTAGTTAGAGAGGTAAACACCAAGGCAGAGAAGTCAGTAGGAAGCAGGACAGGGATAAATGCAGAAATGGGTGGTAAGGACAGGGATGGGGCTAAAAGGGGTAAGGCCATAAAAAATAAATGGAAGGTGATGAGTACCAATGCCCTCAGTCTGTGCAACAAGCTCCCAGAACTAGTGACCTTGATGGAAGAGGGATGCCTGGATATTGTGGAAGTAACTGAAACATGGTACACAGAGAACCATGACTGGAATATCAACATACTAGGATACACAGTCTACAGGAGGGACAGGGTGGGTAAAAGAGGGGGAGGAGTAGCTCTCTATATAAGGGAAGGGATTAAAGCAACAGAACTAAAGAGTAAACAGGAAGTTGATGAGTCACTATGGGTCACCCTGGAGACAGGAAATGGCACCACAATCCACATGAGGGCTATGTACAGACCCCCATCTCAGGGGGAGGAAATAGACAAGGAAATGATAGAAGACATCCTTAAAATGGCAGAAAAAGGGGATATATTGTTGATGGAGGACCTGAATATGCCAGATGTTAACTGGAGTACCTTTGCTGCAGGCACTTTCAAGACCAGGGTCATTCTTGATGCCCTACATGCCTCAGATAGCTAGTGTTGGAACCCACTTAGGAGGGAGCTATCTTAGACCTGGTACTCTCAAATGGGGAAGGAGAAAGGATCTCAGATTTAGAAGTGGGTAGCCAACTGTGAACAAGTGACCACCAAACAGTGTGGTTCACAATAAACACAGCCATAGAGTCAAGCCATACAAAAACAAGAGTATTGGACTTTAGGAAGGCTGAATTTGGGAAAATGAGAGAGTGCCTCTGAAAAGCACTAGCAAACGGGCAAGAAGGAGGGGTGGAGGAACAACGGGGAATAATCAAAACAGCCATCGCAGAGGCAACAAGCCTTTGTGTGAAGCAAATCAACAAAACAAAATGAAGGAAAAAACCACTATGGTTCTCAAAAGAGGTGGCAGGGATGGTTAAGGAAAAAATGATAGCATTCAGGAAATATAAGGAAACACAGAAGGAGCAGGACAGAGGACTTTATCAGTTAAAGCAGAAGGAGGCAGGGAAGGCAGTCAGAATAGCAAAGGCACACACTGAGGAAAAGATAGCCAACTCTGTTAAGAAGGGGGAAAAAACCTTTTATAGGTACATTAGGGATCGAAGAAAGACCAAGGGAGGTATACAGAGACCTAATAAAGGGGAGAGAAAGGGGGCAGAGGGTGACAGTGAAAAAGCAGGGATACTGAACAAATATTTCTGCTCATTATTCATAACGGAAGAGGAGGGGGAGGTACCTAACCAAACAAGGGAGAAACTCTGAATAGGGGGTCGATACTAGTCCATTCAAAGAAGAAAATGTTTTGAAAGAACTCTTGAAACTGAGGGTGGACAAAGCAATGGGGCCTGATGGAATTCACCCAAGAATTCTAAAAGAACTAAGGGTAGAACTAGTAACACCACTGACTACTCTCTTTAATAAATCATGGGAGGATGGGGTGGTACCTGAGAACTGGAAGAGGGCAAATGTGATTCCACTTCACAAAAGTGGGAGCAGGACAGAGGCAAGAAACTACAGACCAGTTAGTTAGACTTCAGTGGTAGGGAAAATGATGGAATCACTTCTGAAGGAAAGAATTGTTGAGTACCTAGAGGCCAGTGGGGCACAGGAACCAAGGCAGCATGGTTTCACAGCAGGAAGGTCATGCCAGATGAACCTAATAGATTTCTTTGACTGGGTGACCAAAGTTATAGACCAGGGAGGGGCTGTGGATATGGCCTACATAGATTTTAGCACGGCATTTGACACAGTCTCACACAAAATGTTAATATACAAGTTAGCCAGTCTTGGAGTGGGTCCCAAGGTGGTAGCCTAGATAAAAAACTGGCTGGACAACAAGACACAAAGGGTAATAGTAAACAGAGTTCACAGTGAAGAAAGGAGGGTAACTAATGGGGTACTGCAAGGTTCGGTACTGGGACCGGTCCTCTTTAATGTCTTTATAAGTGACATTGGAGAACACCTGGAAGGAAAGGTATGTCTCTTTGCAGATGACACAAAGATCTGCAACAGGGTTGATACACAAGGTAGGGTGAAAAGAATGAAAAGGGACTTGGCAAGTTTGGAGGAATGGTCAAATATGTGGCAGCTCAGATTCAATGCAAAGAAGTTCAAGGTAATGCATCTGGGAAACAAAAACCCAGGAGAAGAGTACACAATGGGTGGTAAGTTAATAACAACAACAAAAATTGAAAGAGACCTAGGAGTAATTATATCAGATGACCTAAAGGTGGGCAAGCAATGTGAGAAGGCAGTAAGGAGGGCTGGAGGGATACTGGGATGCCTAGGGAGAGGCATCAACAGCAGAAAACAGGAAGTTGTTATCAGTTTGTACAGACAGTGAGTGAGACCCCACCTGGAGTACTGCATGCAGTGCTGGAGACCCCATCTCTGCAAAGACATAGACAGAGTGGAGGCTGTTGAGAGGAGGGCAACCAAAATGGTGCAGGGTCTGCACCAAGGCATACGAGGAGAGACTAAAGCAGCTTAATATGTATACCCTTGAGGAAAGGATGGAGAGGGGGGACATGATAGAAACTTTCAAGTATCACAAGGGAAGTAACAAAGTACAAGAGGGCAGTGTCTTTCAGAAGAAGAGATGTGCAAGAACAAGGGGGCACAATTTGAAGACAGAGGAGGGATGGCTCAGAAGTAATGTTAGAAAGTATTTTTTCACAGAGAGGGTTGTGGATGCATGGAACAGCCTTCCTGATGAGGTTGTGGAGTCAGGAACAGTGGGAGAATTCAAGAATGCATGGGACAGGCATAAGGCAATACTAGTGGAGGGTAGAAGGAAGTAAGCTGTTGATTAACTAGAATCTGCAGCTTATCCATCAGGTAGGGAAATGGACAGACTAGGTGGGTCAAGTGGTCCTTATCTGCTGTCAGATTCTCTGTTTCTATTTTAAATAGTGCCAATCCTAAACCTGAGAGAGGTGTATCCCATCTCCCCTATAAAATTTGTCCACCCATTCTAAAATACCATGTCGAATGACTATTCCCCCCAATGCCCTAAATTAGTCTGCCTACATGCTCATTCATGCACCTCCTGGCCCTGTCCATTCCCTTGTGGCTCTCCACCTGCCACCACACCCTTTGAGGCATGATCTTTGGACCAGGCCAATGTGACCTCCGGCCACCACTCTTTTATTTTTTCAGCATCGTGTTTTATTTGGTAAAATATGTCCAGCCACAACAAGGCTCACAGCTTGAGCCAAGGGACACCCAGCCAGCAGGCGGGTGGCACTTCCATAGCCACCACCCAATACCATCAGAGCGGACAATTGGTGTCACAACGTATTGCTAAAGCTGCACCAATCAGAACACGAGCACCTTTTGGACTCCATTTTTGATTGGCCCCTGCTAGCTGAGCTTTGCTTAGAGCTGTTTCTTCATTTCTACTGAAACATAGAAACATAGAATTTGATGGCAGATAAGGACTGCTTGGCCCACCCAGTCTGCCCATTTCCCTACCTAATGGATAAGCTGCAGATCCTAATTAACCAGCAGCCTACTTCTTCCTACCCCCACTCCCTAGAATTGCTTTATGACTGTCCCATACATGCTTGGATTCCACCACTGTTTTTGACTCCACCACCTACTCCGGAAGGCCGTTCCATGCATCCACAACCCTCTCAGTGAAAAAATACTTCCTAACATTACCTCTGAGCTGCCCCCCCATCTTCAAATTGTGCCCCCTTGTTCTTGCACACCTCTTTTTCTGAAAGATGCTGCCCTCTTGGACTTTGTTGATTCCCTTGAGGTACTTGAAAGTTTCTATCACATCCCTCTCTCCTCCTTTCCTCGAGGCTATACATATTAAGCTCCTTTAGTCTCTCTTCATATGTCTTCCGGTGCAGACCCTGCACCATTTTAGTTGCCCTCCTCTGGACAGCTTCCATCCTGTCTATGTCTTTCGGAAATTGGGTCTCCAGAACTGCATGCAGTACTCCAGATGGGGTCTCACCAGCTGTCTGTACACGAGGATAACCACTTCCTGTTTTCTACTGGTGATGCCTCTCCCTATGCATCCCAGTATCCCCCCAGCCCTCCTTACTGCCCTCTCACATTGCTTGCCCTCCTTTAGGTCATCTGATATGACTACCCCCAGGTCCCTTTCCATTTTTGTTGTTGTTAGTATCTCACCCCCCATTGTGTACTCTTCCCCTGGGTTTTTGTTTCCCAGGTGCATTACCTTGCACTTCTTAGCACTGAATCCAAGCTGCCATACATTTGACCATTCCTCTAACCTTGCCAAGTCCCTTCTCATCCTTTCCACCCCACCTTGTGCATCAACTCTGTTGCAGATCTTTGTGTCATCTGCAAAGAGACATACATTTCCTTCCAGTCCCTCTACAATGTCGCTTATAAAGACATTGAAGAGGACCGGTCCCAATACTGAACCCTGCGGCACCCCACTAGTAACCCCCCTTTCTTCAGACTGGACTCCATTTACTATTACCCTCTGTGTCACATTCTCCAGCCAATTCTTTACCCAGGCTATCATCTTGGGACCCACTCCTAGGCTGGCTAACTTGTATATTAATATTTTGTGTGAGACTGTGTCAAATCATTTGCTAAAGTCTAGATAGGCCATGTCCACAGCCCCTCCCTGATCTACTACTTTGGTTACCCAGTCAAAGAAATCTATTAGATTTGTCTGGCATGATGACCTTCCTGCTGTGAATCCATGCTTCCTTGGGTCCTGTGCCCCTCTGGCCTCTAGGTACTCGACAATTCTTTCCTTCAGAAGTGATTCCATCATTTTCCCTATTACTGAGGTTAAACTAACAGGTCTGTAGTTTCCTGCTTCTGCCCTGCTCCCACTTTTGTGAAGTGGAATCACATCTGCCCTCCTCTAGTCCTCAGGTACCACCCCATCCTCCCATGATTTGTTAAAGAGGGTAGTCAGTGGTGTCACTTGTTCTACCCTTAATTCTTTTAGAATTCTGGGATGAATCCCATCAGGCCGCATTGCTTTGTCCACCTTCAGTTTTAAGAGTTCTTTCAGAACCCTTTCTTCTGTAAATGGGCTGGTATCAACTTCTGTATCCAGAGTGTTTCTATTGTTTGGTTTAGGTACCTCCCCACTCTTCATTTGTAAATACTGAACAAAAATATTTGTTTAGTATCTCTGTTTTTTCACAGTCACCCTCTGCCCACACCCCTTCCCTTTATTAAGCCTCACTATCCCTCCCTTGGTCTTCCATCCCTCCCTGATGTACCTATAAAATGTTTTATCCCCCTTCTTAACTGAGTTGGCTATCTTTTCCTCTGTTTGGGCCTTTGCTGTTCTGATTGATTTCCCAGCTTCCTTTTGCTTTAACTGATACAATTCTCTGTCCTGCTCCTTCTGTGATTCCTTGTACTTCCTGAATGCTTTCTTTTTCTCTTGAACCTTCACTGCCACCTCCTTTGAGAACCATAGTGGTTTCTTACATTATTTTGTTTTGTTTATTTGCTTCACACAAAAGCTTGTTACCTCTGTGATGGCAGTTTTTATTATTCCCCATTGTTCTTCCACCCCTCCTTGCTGCCCATTTGCTAGTGTATTCCTTAGGCACTCACCCGTTTTGGCAAAGTCAGCCTCCTAAAGTCCAGTACTTTTGCCTTTGTATAGCTTGACTCTATGGCTGTGTTTATTGTGAACCATACTGTTTGATGGTCACTAGTTCCCAGATGGCTACCCACTTCTACATCTGTGATCCTCTCTCCATCTCCATTTGAGAGAACCAGGTCTAAGATTGCTCCCTCTTGAGTGGGTTCCAATACTAGTTCTCTAAGGCATGCCCCTTGTAGGGCATCTAGAATAACCCCAATCTTAGAAGTGGTTGCTGCAACTGCACTCCAGTTAGCATCTGGCATGTTCAGATCACCCATCAGCAATATCTACCCTTTATCTGCCATTCTAAGTATACTTTCTATCATTTCCTTGTCCATTTCCTCCCCCTGAGAAGGGGGTCTGTATACAACCCCTGTGTGTATTGTGGTGCCATTGCCTGTCTTCAAACTGACCCACAGTGCTTCTTCTCCTCCCTGTTTACCCTTTTGTTCTGTTGCTTTGATTCCTTCCCTTATGTAGAGAGCTACTCCTCCTCCTCTTTTACCCTCCCTGTCCCTCCTATAGATAGTGTATCCTGGTATAGTTATGTCCCAGTCATGGTTCTGTGTGTACCATGTTTCTGTGACTGCCATGATATCCAGATGTTCCTCCTTCATCAAGGCCACTAATTCAGGAATCTTGTTACCCAGACTATGGGCATTGGTACTCATTGCTCTCCATTTTTTGATGGATTTACCTTTTGTAGCAGCATCCCCCACTGAACTTTCTACCTTGGTCTTTTTCTCATTTAGTACCCTGTTTTGTAGGGGGAGGCTGGGAATTTCCTGCTGCTTATCAGTGCCTCCCCCTTGACTAGTTTAAAAGCTTGCCAATGAAGCCTTTAAACCGATTGCCCAAAAGACTTGTTCCCTTCCTGGACAGATGCAAACCATCCTGCCAGTATAGGCTGGTGTCCCTCCAGGTGGAACCCCAGCCCCCAATGAAGCCAAAGCTTTTGTGCTCCACACCATTTTTACAACCATTCACTAAATTGCATGGTGCAAAGTACCCTCACCTCACCCATGCCATAGAAAGGCAGCAACTCTGAGAAGGATACTTTGTGTACTACTTGTCTTAGGCCCCTCCCCAACTCTACAAAGTCCTCCTGCACTGCTCTAATCTCATGATGAGCCAAGTCATTTGTCCCTAGGTGGACAATGATGTCCAGTTCAGACTCCTATGCTGCTGTTCTCGTGATCCTGTGGATGCATTTCCTGTCCCTCCAAGCCATGGCACCAGGCAGGCACCTTACTTCAGTTTTCCCTGCTCCCCCTGGTTCTATCCCCCTAATAACTGAATCCCCCACCAGGAGCCGCTTACTTTCCCTGTGGTGTCCTCTGCCTCCTTCCTGTGGGCCTCCCTTGTGACAGTTGTCCTCAACCTCCTTAGTCTCCTCTGCAGGTGCATCCATAGGGGAACTATGCTTCCCCAGAATGGTTTATGAATTGTGGAGTGGAACAACTGACTGGGTGTGCCTCTGTTCCACCACCCTCACCCTCCCTGAGCCCACAGTGGTCCAACTGCTGTGCTTTCTTCACAACCTCTGAGGTAGTGGTGGTGTCTCTTGTGCTCCCTGGATCGGGGAGGTTCTCTTACTACTGTCCAGTGTGGCCTGGTGGGAGGTTCCCTTACTACTGTCTAGTGTGGCCTGAAGATGGGCAACTTCCTCCATCAGGGCAGAGAGTTGTTGGCAAATAGGGCAGCATCTTAGCCTCCAGAAAGACTCCCAGAAGACTGCTGCCCCACAGCCATTACATTGCACTACTCCCCACAAGTCTGTCTACCTTCTTGTTTGTCCTGTTTAAGTATTTTTTTGTGTGTGTGATTCGTTTGTTATATATACTGTATATATTATACAGTGTGTATGAGTATATTGTCAGTGCAGTGTGCTAGAAAGGATATGACAGTGATATGCACCTTGCCCGCTTCACTGCGAGAAACAACTCCTTGTTTTTGAAACTCCCCTACTTGCCCACAGCCTTTTCTCCACTCCTCTAAAAAGCCCTGAGCTCTTGGCTTACTTTCACTGCTGCAGCTCACAGTCATGGGCAGATCACCACACATACTGCATATGCTTGGAACACCCTCTGCCTGGCTTTTCCCCCCATGGCTCAGCTACAATCCACAATACCCAGGCTGGAGCAACTAAACCCCCTCAGCACTCGCCTAGCAGTGCTAACCAAAATGCCATTCCTGCCGTTTTCTTCGCCCCACGGCTATGCTGTTCTACAAATCCCACTGGAGCCTCTGCAATAAATTAAACCCCCGCTTGTGGTGTCCTCAATTACTTATACTGCCTCATCTTCTGGCCCACAGACCAGACTGAAACAATACATGAGGTGGTTATTAGATAGCTGCTGCTTGCCTGCTCCCCTGTGTTGCATATCTTGCAAATAATTAAAATCAGAGACCTTACTTTGCTCCTGCGTTTTGCCTGTTTACTCACTTACAAAGGCCTCCAAATCCTCTCAGTCATCCTTTTGGGCACCCCACTTGATTCTACTGCACTATATTACTTTTAATGGTATCCTATATATACCCCTTCTTTTTATTTATTTATTTTATTTATTTTTTTTAACTCCAAATACCCTACTAATCCCAAATGCTCACAGGTTCAAAAGTTTTCACCAAACTGATGTGCTTCCAGAGGAAAAAACTCTCGGAGCAATTTTGTGAGCGCCCCTTGCTGTGCAGCCCCTTATAAGTGGCCCACTTTGTGCCTTGCCCTGGCTCCCTGGGCCACTGTCCTGCTGCCACCTCACTGATCCCACCACTCCCCTTTCTCCACCCATTTTGTGACCTCATCAGGTCCTCCCCTTCTGAGGCCTGATGGCTCTCCTGGGTCCCAGCCCTCCCTCTGCCCCCCCCACTTCCTGAGCTTCCCACACTTATTTGCAGAAGCCTTGGGACAATGGGGTCTACCCTTTTACATAGGCAACCCTCTTTATCATTTGCAACACTCACCACAGTACATCATCTGTCCATTACACACACTGCAACAAACACCCACATCCCTGCAGGTTGTTGCCCCAGTGTGCAACAGGTAGACATCCTGTGCTGCAAGGTCTCCCTGACAATCCAGAAGCTATGGCTGAAGTTGGAATACAGTGTTCTTGCTTGTCTAAGCACTGAAAGGACCTGCAAGATTCCAAAACCTGAATAAGGGGATATTACATCTGGTTTCGATCGCAAGCCACCTCTCTGCTCAGGCACAACCTGCTGTGTAGCATAAGCCTGGCACAAGCTAATCTAGCACAGGTGGCCCCACTTTCAACACAGGCAGCATTCTAAAATTGGGACTGACACATAGTCTGGCACATTACGCCCCTTGCAATGTTTCTATTTGACTCAAGCACTGTGTGTCATTCCCTGGCCTCTGAACATTGAGCTCAGTATGTTAAAATCCTTAGCACCAAGCTTTCTGCTCTGTAGACAGTACGTTAAAACCCTTAGTAGCAGGACTCTTGCTTGGTAGACAGCATATTACACTGTTAATAGCAGGTCTCCTTTTTATGTTGGCGCACTTGCGCAGTCAACATCTTGCTGTAGTGGAGATTTGGAGGTGCGGTCACTATTGGGTGAATGCAGGGCACGCACCAGTAGGTGTGTCCCTCATTCCCCAATCAGCCTGCATGCCGGCACCATACTAATGTGGCATTCAAATCAATACAAGCGTGCGTTGCGAAGTTGCTATGCACGCTCATAATGTTGCGAATTCACAATATTTTCACACCAGATTTTCAACATTGTCATTTTTCTATACCTCCTTGTGAACAGTAAACTGTCATTTTTCACATCCTGGCCGAAATGCGTTTTTGCACTTCCGGCGCGTAATAGCACGGTAGCTTTGGGAAATCAGTGTTCAGGACAGATTACAAAAATGACAGGGACACTGTTCATGAGCAGAAATCCTAAAATGTCTATGTTGAAAATTTGATGATGATACTCCATAAAATGACTGTGTTACGAGTGTGCGTTTCGCAGTTTGCATGCACGCTTATAACGTTGTGCATTTATAATATTTTCACTCTGGATTTTCACCATTGGCATTTTTCCACACCTCTTGATGAACAGTACAGCTGTCATTTTACATATCCTGCCCAAAATGTGTTTTCGCACGTCCGGCGCAGAATAGTGCAGTCGCTGTGCGAAATCATGTTTTGGGACAGTGTGAGGAAATGACAGTGAAACTGTACATGAGCAAAGGTGCTAAAATGCCTATGTTGAAAATTTGGTGCCAAAAGTCCATAATTATCATGTGTTACAAGCGTGCATTGTGCATTTCCCACGCACCCTTGTAACTTTCCAAATTTGCAATATTTACATGCCAGATTTTCAACACTGCCATTTTTTTACACCTCCTTATGAACAGAACAGCTGTCATTTTTCACATCCTGTCCAAAATGTGTTTCCGCACTGCATTACCAATGCCAATGCCAGCGTGACAACATTCGGCATTGACAAATGCTTGTTTATGGACTGTGCCTTAAAACCTTTAATAGCTGGCCTCCTGCTCTGTAGGTAGTCCATACAGACCCTTATTTATTTTTATTTTTATTTATTTATATAGCAATCAGTTTACAACCTTTGAGCCAGGGGCTCATTTCCAAAGGTACCTCGTCGAACAAAGATAGGTGGTACATATAATACAGGAAGTAGGGTACATACAAAAGAAGAGCATGTGTATAAACAGGCACACATAAATGGCAACATGGTTACAGTAAACACAGGTAGTGTAATACAGAGCACATTCTGGTATAATCGATAACAGGGGGATTACATGGTTTAGGAGCAATAGCAGTATGTCACTGTAGAATGATAACAGCCAAACAGGTCTACAATGTCAGGTTACAATGAACATAGGGCATGATACCGGGATAGTACAGGTAAAACGACAAGCAGTCTAAACAGGTCAAATGATAACAGATTACAGGTCCCACTCTGGGACTTCTGGTCAAAGGTGCCACCTGTAGCACCACCATGCTGTAAAGTGGCTCTCAAAACAGTAAGAGACAGCAGCAGGAGGCAGCACTGAGGCACCATACCGGGGGGAGGAGGAGATCTAGCAGCAAGACGCACCCAGAGCCAGAAGATACAGAATCATCCCCCACCCACAATGCACAATGGAGGACCCGGTGGCACCGCCCCCACCCTGAGCATCCTGCAGCCCCCCAAGTCAGTGGTGGTCACCAGGGCAGACCTGGAGGCTGTGTGCACCAAGGTCCAATGTGTCCATTAGGACACTGACCAGCTCTGCCAGGAGTTCGGGGGGACCTCTGAAAAATAATGGCAGACCACAAGAAGGTGTTGGACCTCCTGCTTGAGTTTCATGGTGGTGGAGGCACAGGTGGCAGTGCCCAGCAATGAATGGCCTATGGCTGTGGTGGTGGGCCACTATTGTTTTCTTTTTCTTCTCCTTTCTTTGTTATTGTCACTCTTCTTGTTCTTCACTCCCTCCCTTAAAAAAGAAAAAGAAAAAAACATTTTTAAATCACAGCAGAAAATATAGTTTTTGTCCTCTTTGTCTTCTGATCTATATCTGCTTGTTTATTTTATCTTTTCCTGTTGTTTATGCTCCCTCCCTTTCCCACCCCCTCTCATATATGAATATGAATAATGTTGTCCTCCTCCTGACCATGCATGTCCCCGGTTCCTGCCTTCCTATCCCATCCCCCTGTTGTAGACTGTACCATACCCATAAACTGTGTACCTTTCTACTTTTATCTTACTCCATTTTTCTTTATATGGTTCCTCTTTGCTCCTTCTAGCCTATCCACAAATGTCAAGTATAAGAACTTTGCTACGAACAAACATATTTTCTAAAGCTATGTGAGAGTGAATCTTGGCTCTGCACATGTAAAACAGGACCCTCAGGTAATGAAATGCTTCCCAAAAAAGGTTGCATTAAATTCAAACAGAAATCTGGTCTTAGCCATGATGTTTTATGTTGCCCCCCCCTCCCCAGCAACCAGACATAAAAATGCTGTTTTGGCCACTGTTTACAATTGTTTTTCGGCCACATTTTGTTTCTGCAAGTTTAGTTCAGGCAGTGAATGTCCAGAAATGTTACAGGAAAAATGGTATATTAAATTGAGACAGAAATCTGCTTTCAGCTATGGTGTTTTATAGTCCCCCACCACCACCCAGACTTTAAAATACTGATTTGGCCCCTGTTTACAATTGCTTTTAGACCATATCTTGCTTCTGCAAGTGCAGCACAGGCAGTACATGTCCAGAAATTTTTCCTAAAAAATGGTAGATTAAATTCCGACAGAAATCTGGTCTCAGCCATGATGTTTTATGGTGCCCCCCACCCACCACCCAGACATTAAATAGCTGTTTTAGGGCCTGTTTGCCAAATATCTCTGTCTGAAATACACTGCTGCTGGTGCCAAACACGGTCTACAAGTCCAGAAATGTTTACCAAAAAATGTTACATCAAATTGAGACTGAAATGCAGAATCAGTCCTGATGTTTTAGGATGCCCCCAAACACCCAGACATTAGAATGCTGTTTTGGCCACTGTTTAAAATTGTTTTTCGTCTACATCTTGTTTCTGCTAGTGCAGCACAGGCAGTAAATGTCCAGAAATGTTACAGAAAAAATGCTACATTAGATTGAGACAGAAATCTAGTCTCAGTCTTGATGTTTTATGGCATCCAAACCACCACCCAGACCTAACGATGGTCTTTGGTGCGTTGTTTACAATTGTTTTTGGCCCCATCTTGTTTCTGCCAGTGCAGTTCAGGCAATAAATGTCCATAAATGTTACAGGAAAAATGGTACATTAAATTGAGACAGAAATCTGGTGTCAGTACTGATGTTTTTCGGTGCCCCCAGCAACCAGACATAAAAAATGCTGTTTTGGCCACTGTTTACTATAGTTTTTTGGCCCCATCTTGTTTCTGCGAGTGCAGTTCAGGCAGTAAATGTCCAGAAATATTACAGGAAAAATGGTACATTAAATTCAGACAGAAATCTGGTGTCAGTCCTGATGTTTTACTGTGCCCCCCAGCAACCAGACATAAAAATGCTGCTTTGGCCACTGTTTACAAATATTTTTCAGCCTCATCTTGTTTCTGTGAGTGCAGTTCAGACAGTACAATGTCCAGAAAAGTTACAGGAAAAATGGTACATTAAACTGAGACAGAAATCTGGTCTCAGCCATGATGTTTTATGGTGCCCAAACCCCCACCCGGACCAAACAATGGTTTTTGGTTCAATGTTTACAATTGTCTTTAGACCACATCTTGTTTCTGCAACAGCAGCTCAAGCAGTAAATGTCCAGAAATGTTACAGGAAAAATGGCACATTAAATTCAGACAGAAATGTGGTGTCAGTCCTGATGTTTTATAGTGCCTCCCCCAACAGGCGGACATAAAAATGCTGTTTTGCTCACTGTTTACAATTGTTTTTCAGCCCCATCTTGTTTCTGTGAGTGCAGTTCAGGCAGTAAATGTCCAGAAATGTTACAGGAAAAATGTTACATCAAACTGAGATTGAAATGTGGCATCAGTCCTGATGTTTTAGGGTGTGTCACCATCTCAGGGACCTGAAAAGGGGTGAAAACCCATGCAGAGAAAATGAATTCCTCCTACAAAATACTGATGCTACTTGCAATTTTTTCCTCCTGCTGCTGTTGCTTCAATTGATTAAGATAGAAATGTACAATTATCATTTCCCTATCCCTGTCCTGCTATACTGATTGTCTAGCTGTGTTGATTGACTGATTCTGTGGTAGTAGCTTGCCTGGTGGTGGGGTGTGAATGACATTTTGGGGCAGTGGGGCACTGTATCTTGCTGCCTGCTGCTGTCTCTGACTACTACTTTCCAAGTTTTCACAAGAACTACTGTTCTTGGATGGTTGATGCCTGGTGGATTATCTTCACACAGTTCATGCTGCTGCTGCTGAACACATGTCTGTCTTCATTGTTTTTCCTGTGCAAGGTAAGGGTGTTGATGGGTTGGTATTATAGCATCTTGAGTTCTAATATGCTTGTACTGCTCTTATAATATTTTTCAGTGCTGTGGATGACATCATCATGCCAGGCTGGGAGGGAGGGAGATCTATGGATCTCTGAATGCACTGCATTTCCCAATTTCCTAACACAGATGGTAAGTATTGAAACTTTCATACTAGGGTGGTATGTCTGTTACTGCTAGCTGGTGGTCTGAGCTTGATAGTAATTATGTTATTTTTTGCTTTTGTCAACATCAGGAATTCTGATGAAGTTAAGTCTCATTCCGTCAGTGTCAGTGACTCAGTAGGTAGCACACTCGCCTCTGAGGCCGGGAGATCAGAGGGCTGTGGGTTCAGTTCCCACATCTGGCACTTGGGTTAATATCCTAGTACTGACACTGTAGTGCAACATGAGAGGGGTGCTGCACTTCTGAGGTGCCGTCTTTTGGATGAGATGTTAAACCGAGGTCCCATCTGCCTGGATTGGTAGTAGTTCAGGTGGATGTTAAAGATCCCATGGCACTTATCGAAAAGAGTAGGGGAATTTCCCCGGTGTCCTGGCCAAATTTCCCTCATTCACTAAAAATACCACCAACAGCTTAATCTGGTTCAAGGTCAGTTGGCATTCATCTGTATCCCCTTCCCCGGGTTGTGCCTGAAAATAGGCAGGATTTGTCTAGTGCACTTACCCGGTCAACAAAAACTAAATAAATAAATTCCATCCTGCTGTTGCTGCTGCTGCTGGCTGCTCAACCAGATCTGGGGGATTTATTTAATTGTGCAATGGTTCCACTTTCACGGTCCTTGAGGTAAGTATTTCTTCATTTTTTATGGTCTTCTGTGGTGGGAGGTGGACAGTCATGAGTGGTGTGGGGTTGAGGTGGTTGATGGTGACGGGTGGTTGGGGAGGACTTTTTAATAATCCTGAAAATGTGTTCTTATTTTTTTCTTATTTCAAGGTACACAGTGCTGATGAGGGAAGGGGAATGCCTGCTAGTGCTACTGTGCTTCATCATGGACCTTGGTCTTGAATCATGTGCACCACACAGCATGTTCCTATGGGGAATGTCTGCAGTTTAATGACATCACAGGGTATGGTAAGTATGCATTTTTTTCTCTGCCTCTTCTTCCAACTTGTTAAGTAAAAGCAGGTATGCAGATTGATGAGTATCCAACATTTTCTCTTATTTTTGGTCTTGCTTAGGTCATTTTCCTTTGTTGAGGTTTCATCATATGTCAAATCTTGATGACTACATGATCAATCCAGGCCCTGCAGGAGCTGTGTTGTGTCTGTGGAAGACAGGGGTGTTGCTTGAACTGAGATGCTGGCCACTGGACTGGTGTCCATACCATTATTATTAATGAGTAATCACCACTGCCACCCACCTACAGGGAGGAACTATATGCGAAAACAGATGTTTGAGATGGTGTTTAGTAAATAATTAGGTGGGGGGGGTAAATGTATTGTCTATTCAATGGAGATTGCATAGCTTCAGTAATCATGAACATTTTGATCCATTACAAAGTGAGGACAGCAGGACCCTACCCCTGCCCCCCTGCCCCACCCCCAGGAACCATTGTGGTTTCGGTGTACCTTAACTTGGTACTATAACATAAGTAACGTTTTTGGGGGTATTTGATGTTGTAAAGTTGTTAAGCCTCTTTATGATTACTTTTGTAATTAATGACTCACATCATTAAAGATGTCCACCATTCACCATTTCTCAAATGTGTACAACTTGTGGTGTTAACTGTTGAATTAGCATGTTACATTCATATGCTACTTGGACTAGTCTAGAAGCCAGGGTTCTTGTATATGTCACCGATACTAAGTGGCAGAAACATTTTTTTCAGTTGAATGGCATGCATGGCTGTGTCAGGTCAGATCAGGTGATAAGAGGGGGCAGTGGGGCAGAGTGGAATTTGCCATCATGGGCACTTTTAAGGACATCCAGACAACATATTTTGCTGTAAGATGGGGTTGATATAGTGAATCAGCATGAAAAGTCAGATATTTTTGGAAGAAAAACATTATAACTATACACACTGCAGAACATAACAACACATTACCATAACCAACCCAATGGTACATAGCAAAAAATAAGGTATAAAATACACCCCCAGCCACCATACTGAGTTAAAAGTTATTGGGGGGGAGCTTTTTCAACTTCCAATTTCACATCATCCAAGAAGCACCCCTAACAGTCTTAAAGACTGGAGTTCTCATCAGGTGGAAATTCTCTCAACATTGCTGCCTCATCCATCTCACTGCTGATGGATGCCTTAGTTGAGGGATTGTCATCATCCTCATCACTGAGACAGTTCTTGTGGCAACACCACTGACATCACTGTGTTGTGTGGAATTTGCCTTTCATTCATTTTGATGAATGTTAGCATGGACACATTCTTGGGTGACAAATTGGTCCTATGGTCACTCACAATTGCCCCAGCCACACTAAACACTCATTCCACAGTGACACTGGATGGTGGGCAGCTCAGATATTTCACAGCAACTGATGTTAGATGCAGACAAGTCAGTCATTTTACTGCTCCAGTGCTACAGTGGCTCATCAGTATTGGCAAGGTGCTTTTGGGTCTCCCTTGTAGGGCTCCACCATTTGTTCTGCTTCCCAGAGTCCAGCTGCCTCATCTGTCTCCTCCTCCTTTTTTCTCCATATCTTCCACTCCCACCTGAAAGAAAACATCCCAAATGGGATTTCTTGCTGTTTTCTGCTCTGCCTTGCCCATTTTCTCTGATTGGGTTGCCTGTGAGCCACTGGTGGTGGTAGCAACACCTGTATATGATGCAGTGCATGCATTTTTCATTTGTGCAGCATGTACCAATCTAATGAGGTTCTCTGTCAACTGTTGTACTCACTGATGACCTCCTTCAATTATAGAGGGCAGGCCACATTTGTAACGTGGATCCAGCATGGTGGCAATTGAAAAGTCAGCTGATTGTAAAATGCCAGATACATGGGTATAGGTGTCCAGCACATGGAGTATGTGATTCATTAGATCACAAGTGTCATGATCCCCACTTGCCTCATTCTAGTGTCGCACATTCACTAGTGTCTGCCTCAGCACATGTATGGTGGGTATGTAGTGACTTATACAAGCAGTGCCCCCACTCACTGCCTGTGTAGCATGCTCAAATGGACAGAGAATGTGTATTAGTCCATCAATTTGTGCCACTGCTCTGTTGTTAGAGCGATGGATACTCCAGTACTGTCATGAGTGGTGTGCAGCAGCAGGTATTCTGACACAGCCTTATACTGTTCATGCAGCTGGTCAAGCATGTACAGTGTGGAGTTCCACCTGGTGACAACATCAAGCTTCATCTGATGCTGAGTCAGATGGTAATTGTGCTGCAGCTCACGTCGATGGTCATGGGCCTTTGCAGAATGGGCAAAGTGGATAGAGATGTGACGGGCAACAGTAACCATTTCCTCAATGTCCACATGGTTGAGAAACTGCTGAACAGCAAGATTAAGGCAGTGTGCGAGGCAGGGCACTGTAAAAAAAACACTATCTCTAATGCACTTCACTACATTGGTGCCATTATCACTTGCGATGAGTCCTGCTAAGTTTGACTGTGTGTGTGTAACTACCCATCAATCTCGTCCAGCAGAACAGGAAGCAATTTCGTAGCTGCGTGAGAACCTGTGACACTTGTCATACTCAGGGTTGCATGCTGCTGAATACCAGGTGTGTTGCTGCCAGCACAATTTTGATTCATGCATGTTTTGCCAGGCCGAAAATCAAGTACTACCCCAGGCAACTGTGCCCAGTGTGCTGTTATGCACAGATAAAAGCCTGCTGCTGTTTGTCCACTGGTCCACATATCCATGCTAAGATGGATATAGTGTGATGCACTATGCTTCAATACATGTCTAATGTAATCAGCAACTCCACTGTTTAGCTCTGGCATGGCACACATTGTAACATAGGTTCACGATGGAACTTGCCATTTGGGACAGGCACGGGCCATCAACCTGTGGAAACCAGAATTCTCTATGAATCAGAATGGCAACAGATCGATGGCCAGCATTTCAGCAGTGGCAGCATTTAAAACTCTCATGCAGCAGCATGATTGGGGGAGGGTACTTTGTCTGATGCTCAAAGATGGTCTTCAGAGTGGGCTGCATCTTTGGGGCTGTCTGACCAGAATGCTGTACTTGTGGCAGCAATGATTTTCTTTTAGGGGTAACACTTGACCCTTAGGGCTGTGTAGGCCACATGAAGCCAGCTATTTTGGTTGCTTGTGGGTGTGGTGGTGTACTTTTCTGACTCATGGGACTGGGACTCGCACCACCACTGCTATGCCCACTACTCAAGAGATCAAAGGATTGCTCACCATCCTCCTACACCACCAACCCACTCTGCCCCACCTCCTCCTGCTCTTGTTCTACTACATGTAACTTGCTACCAAGAGCTCCAGCATCCTTCTGGTGTTGCAGCCATCTCAGCTGGTGCTTGTTTTTCAGGTGGGCATGTTGGTCACTGGTGCCTATGTGGCATCCCTCCCCCCTCCCAACTAACATGGGCTTGACAAAGTTGGCATATTGCTATGGTCTCATCAGCAGGCTCTAGCACATAAAAGTCCCAAACTAGGGACTTTTGACCGCTGGACTTCAGATGCTTCTGGGACTGGGATAGTTCAGAAACAGGTGTGGAAGTGTGTGTTTTTCGGGCTACTCTTATCACTTCAGTAAAACTACATTTGGGAGGGGGGGTTACTTGACTGCTTGGAGGTTTGCTCATAGGCTTGGTGACAGACTGACCCATGGGCTATACATGTAACTGGCCTACATCACCCCTGACCTTTTCTAACTCAGGCTCCCATGTGGGATCATCCCAGTCATCATCATCACCACCAATAGCAATGATGTCCTTGTCTTCCTCCTCCTCCTCCCCCAATCACTGTCTTCTTGGAGGACAGCACCTTTTTCTTTCTCTACAACCATCTCAGGGGGCTGACTATCCTCTTCTCTAGGCTTATCAGGCTCTTGTTGAATACTATCATCACCAACTCCTGCATGAACATGGACAGTCACACTGACATACTTATTATCACCCTCCTCTAAATCCTGGACCACTGTTTCTGTGCTGGTGTCAGTGCCTCCCTTCTTCTCACTGTCAGCATCCCCCACTAGCATGGTTGCAATAGTCTGAGCTTTAGAAAAGTAAGACACAGGTATGCCTGACCCAGTTCAGCCACCAACTGCTTTGCTGGTTCCTGCTGCACCACCAGGGCCCACATCAGAAGACACTGATGCAGACATACATGTGTTTTCACTGCTATGGGTAACTGGAAATTAAATTGTACTTTTCTCAGCATACTTCTTAGCTCCCTCATTCCCCCTGCCACATTTCCCCCTTTACTTGGCTGCCTGTTAGCAGGCATTTTTACTGACTGCTGCTTCAAAGCTTTGCCTTTCTCTGGAAGTATTTGAAGAAAGGATGTATTACTACTAACTGTGTGAATAACACCTCACATATGAATGATGATGTCACACACCTACAGTACTGGCTTCCTTACAAGTCTTTTACATGAGGTCCCTGTACCCTTATTGGTACCCACAGAGGTACACCATAGACAGCTAGCATTTAGGTACATGTTATACTAACATATAGGGCTAAGGGCATCTACCGTACAACAGCAGATGTCAGGATATGTATGCATATTATTGTTATACACTTTGCTTTCTAATACACATACGTATTTCTTGCTTACAAGATGTTAGGACACCTGTGTCCATGTAATGATTATGATATATAAGTCAGCATTGCCATCTTTTGGTGATTTGTACTACTACGATGATTTATGTAAGAACTGTACTCTTTCGTTTCACAAAGTGATGACTACTATAAAATTGTATAATGTTATCTTGGACCATGGTTCCATCTCTAATTTAGCCAATAGGGCTCATCTCTGTAACTAGAAATGTTTCTATCTTACAGTAACCATAGTAATTATCATAGGTATATAATGTGAGACATTACGCCTTCTGCCTCGGAGACCCCAAGAGACACGGAGAATCCTCGAGGTATAGGGAACGCTTAGCATTGGCTCCTGGTTCTTATTGGTAAGAACTGCTTAGGGCAACTGTAATTATTCTTTTGTCAGTAATAAACAAGTTTGTTACTCTCATGCAATGTGTCTGTGATTCCTTGCATTCCCAATATTGCCAAGAACCTGAGAGTGAGGTTTAGACCTCCTGACAATTGACGACTGTGTGTAGGCAATATTTGGTGTTTGCAAAGTTTCGCTTGTTGCTTTTCAACTTTTTCCTTCCCAACCAGGACTCTAGGTGTGCAGTCCCCATCATCTATCCCATTTCAAGACCACTTTATAAACACTTGCAAAGTCTGCTTTCTGGGTGTGGTCGATGCCAACTCGACCCACTCCACGGCAGTTTTGAATTGCAAGCTTACAAGTCTACAGTAGTCCTACTGTATATAAAGTGCTCCTGCTGTGGATCGATACATAGCACAACACCTTTTTCACAGTTTGATTTTTCGTTCCCTCCTACACAATGGCCACCATATCAAATATCTGTGCAGAACTGAGACTCAATGTCTCAAACTTCCTTACCTCCCATGGAGGCTGGGCTGGCTTTGCGTGGGATGCAAGTCAATCCGACAACCCTATATTGGGGATTTCAACCCAGTACACTGAGACGAGACAAACGGCCAATAAGCACCAAGCTAAAGGGCTGTTGGTCATGGCTCTCTATGCTGGTTTGGAAGCCTCTGAAGTGAGGTTTCAAACTCTTGAACTGCAAATCTCATCTCTTAAGCGAGAGATGGGTTTGCAGGAATGGAATGTGTCAGACTGCAGCAGAATTTGGAGTCTGAACTTCAAACTCTGTGAAATGAAAATGATTCACTTTTGCATCATTCAGCACAGGCAGGAGAGCAGGAAATTTGTATGTTGAAGCAGGAGTGTGAAAATTTGAGACAGAATAAGGGACAGGCTTTGAATATGAATGATTTGTTAAGCAAAACAAATGAACAGTTGAGTGGGGAGTTGGGAGAGCTACAGGATGAGATAAACCAGGTACGTAATGACTTAGAAGTGGCTACTAGGGACAATCGCAAATTGAGCACCACGTACAGGGTGTTGCAGAAACAAATGCAAGAGGAAGTTGATGTGAATGTTGCAAATGTGAGTCATGCAGAATGTGAATCTAAGATGGCGAAACTACGCCATCAGCGAGTGGTTCTGGCTGGACATGTTAAGGCGATGGGAGACATAGCCCCTGCCTTAACTATATCATCTGAATGGGAGGTCTCAGATGATGACATCTCTCAATACAGCCCCCGGTCACACCCCTACTAAGGTCCGGAATCCCCGCCCCACCAACCACAACTTGGCGGATCCCCGTTACACCCACACTGTGTCATATGTCATTGAAGTCAAGACGCACATCATGGGCAACTCCAACATGGTGACCCCCATAATAGGGGGAGCAGGCCCAGGTCTAATCCCAACAACACCACCAGTAGCCATTATTAATGTGGAAGACAGGCAGGAGATAGAGAGAATGATTGATAATGCGGTAAATAGTGTACCCATTCCAGAGAGGAATAAGCGAGTTTTAAAAGGTCAAATTCAACAGCTTATTCATGAAAGTGGCACTCAGGAGGGCACAGTCCACTCTGTAGTGGAGGCTACAGCTCAGGCAGGCTTGGATGTCACCCGAGGTAATGTACCTCCACCTGATCATCCTACTAATCCCCTACAAATGGCCTACTCTGTTCAGCAAATAGCTGACAGCATCAGTCGGATGAGACCATCCGACAACTTCAGCTGTCACTTGGAAAAGGTGCATGCCAAATGTGCAATGCTTTGTCTCATTGCAGACTACCAGTTCCAGAGCCTACGCCAGACCATCGATCCTGGACTATGGGCCAAACTCCCCAATGCTATCCGCCAGGCCAGCAATGCCACCTTTGATGAAGTTGCAGCTGAACTCATTTCAGCACCCAGCCCAGGTGTAGTAGAAGTGATGCTTGCATACCCTGGAAAACAGAATGCAAAGGAAAGTCCAGCGACTTACCACCAGAGACTCTGGATGGCCTACTGAGCAGAAGAACAACATGCACAAGAAGCTGCGGATGTAGATCTTATTGAGTATAAGACCTTGTTCCTGAGGAACATGATCCCTGCAGTGAGAGAGAAGGTAAAGCCAACCACTTATCCCACCATGGAATGGTTTGCCGACGTCCTTCAGAAAACTGAAAGAGTTTATCAACTCTACATCTATGATCTGGGCTCCGGTTCCAAGAAAGTAGCTGCCGTGGAGCCTACCCCTGAGGCCATGATGCAATACATGGTGGAAGAGCAGGCCCAACATAAACAGCCCCTCTCCGTGGACAACCAACACCCCCAGCAGGCCCAACAACAGCAACAACAATAATGGGGTGGGAACCAGAATTATCATAAGAATAATAAACAGCATGAGAATCACAAGGGTAAACAACAACAAAGAGCAGGCCCTTCGTATAGTGAGATAGCCGAAGAGAATTGGAAGTTCAGGGAACTCCTGGGACAAGTGCGCTCTGTAGTGGATGCTGTTCTTGCTCAGGCCCTTGCAGCCATACAACCCGGAATCCAGGTCCCAATGGGCCATGGTGATACCGGAAGTATAGGCTCTCAGGCCAACACAGGCCTGAACCCAGAAGCACCTCCCTATATAGCACCAGTGCAGCATGGTGAAGTGGTTCACAGGAGCCAGGCCCAACCTCTCCATGCTTCCTCTAGTACAAACTGACAATTACAGGCCCCAGTCCGGATTGTAAACAAGCTGATCTTGGATACAAATGGAAGGCCCTGCACTGAGGCCGAGGTCAGGGGCTGTCTACTTACAGTATTACTGGATACAGGTGCAGCTGTGTCTGTATTACATGATGATCACCCAGATGCATCTCCTTTGTCCACCGGACAGAGGACCAACATGTCAGGAGTAGATGGTACTAGGTTGCCTGCATACCATTCTCTACCTTTGCTTGTAGAGTTAGGACACCTGAAGACCTCACACACCTTCCAACTAATGGTATTGCACGATCATCCTAGTATCATTGGAATTGACTTCCTAGCACCACACTGCTGTGTGGTGGATCTAGCCAACATGCTACTGATCCAGATTCAGGGCCAGTATCATACCATCTTGATCCTTGATTCAGAAGTGGTGGCAGCAATATCAGCCAACAATAAAGAGTATGATGTCATAGATTTGTTCAAGAACCATGAGCTTTTCCTGAAGCTCCTCCCCAATCTACAAAGACATTTGGAAGCATTTGCTACCAACAAGCATGACTGTGGCAGAATGCACACTGTCATCAAGTGCCAGGCCCAGGACATGAGAGGGAAAGGCAATATCCTTTCCCACCTGAGGCCTTGCTTTCTCTTAGAGAAACAATAAAATCTCTCCTCAACTAAGGTGTAATCAGAACATGTGTCTCTACTGCCAACTCCCTAGTGTGGCCTGTGAAAAAACCCACAGGTGCCTTGAAACTTACTATTGACTATAGGAGACTGAACCAGGTCACCCCCAGTTGCGCTCCAGCTGTGGCCTCTGCACCTGATATGCTGCGACTCTTGACTCCTGACCTAAAATGGTTCAGTGCTCTGGTCATTTCCAGTCATTTCTGGTCACTGCCATTGGCCCCCAAAAGTCAATATAAGTTTGCCTTCACTTTTGAAGGTAGACAGTACATGTGGACCTGCTTTCCACAGGGATTCCATAACAGCCCTTCCCTGCTTCATCTGCACATGATGGATGCCCTTGAGGGTTTCTCTACCCCCCAATGTCTCTTGCAGTATGTGGACAATCTGCTGTTGACAACTGCCACACAGGAACAACACTTGTATCTCTTGGATGAATTACTGACTCTCATCCAGAGAGCAGGCCTCAAATGTAATCCAGCAAAAGCACAACTATGTCAGAAAGAGATACTCTTTCTGGGACTGAGAATTACTGATCAAGGCCGAAGTCCTACCTGGAAGAAGATACAAGGATTGCAAGACCTGACATTGCCCACCAGTGCGGCCACTCTTAGGAGGTTTCTAGGTATGGTAAACTATTCCAGAGATTTTATTTGTGATTTTACTCAGAAGGCTGCTCCTCTGTATGAGTTACTGAAAAAGGACATTCTCTGAACTTGGGGTCCCATTCACACCCAGGCTTTGATGTCACTGAAACAGGCCCTGGCCTCGGCTCCAGTTCTGGTCAGCCCCAACCCAGTATTGCCATTCCATCTGGAGTGTGCCACCTCTGACATAGCTATGTCAGCAGTGTTGGCCCAGTAGGTTCATGGCACTTTGAGGACCATTGCATATGCATCACAGCTCTTGACCCCAGTGGAACAGAAGTACAGCCTCTGTGAAAGGAACCTTCTGGACACCTACTGGGCTGTCAAGCACTTTTTGTATATCATTGGGTACTCTTCACTGATTATTAACACCAACTGCACACCAACTACCTTTCTGCTATCAGACGGAGTGAAGGATGGGTCAGTCTCTAACACTAGGCTGACACACTGGTCACTCCTTCTCCAGGATAGAGACATACTGGTACACCCAACCAAAATTCCATCCATGCTGGCAAATGGGCTCCTTTTCCAAGGAGAACCCCATGACTACACACTGCAACCACCTGATCTGGGCAACCACCTGATCTTCCAGAACCAGGCCCTTTCCTCCCTGCCATGCCACAAATACATGAGAACACCTCATTGTGTTGTATTTTCACAGATGGTTCAGCTTCCTACTATCAGGGAGAACAAATTGCAGGGATGGGTATCTTGGTGATTTACCCTTATGGTAACACTGTTAAAATCTAAGCATTGCAGTGTGGCATCATCACAGTATGCCAAGATGGCAGCAGTGGCCTGTGTCCTCAAGTTCATCCAGCAAGGGACCGAGGGTACCATCATTTTCATAGACTCTAACTGGGTTTGTTGTTCTCTTACAGAGTTTCTCCCTTTCTGGCAGAAGAACTCCTTCATCTCATCTGATGGCAGCTCAGTGAAACACAAAGAACTGGTAATCTATATACACTTACTGGCCCAAAGGTTTGTACACTCACTCTAAGTATACAAAGTTAAAGCTCACTCCATGCATGACCCTTATCATGCCTTCAATGAGACAGCAGACACCCTTGCCAAGGAAGGGGCCCAAGGGTGGACACCTGGATGATGGACCATCTAGAAGCCAGAGTGGCTGTACACATAGCAGTAATCAGAAAGAAACCTGAGCCGTTTTCCCCCTTGGACCTCTCAGCAGCTCAGCATGCTGACTCTGAACTCAAAGAAGTCTTCAGATTCCTTGAAAAGAGCACAGAAGAAAACCTACCTACCCATAACCCCAATCTGAGGCACGAAGGTAAGTTACGCTTGTCTCCAGATGACAAGCTCATCTGGTACCAACCAGATGACACCACCACCAAGTTGTGGATCGTCCCTAGACACCTCAGGTCCAAATTCTTGCACCAAGTGCACAACACTCCTACTGATGGACACCAGGGAGTTGAAAATACCCTCCAGAGGCTTAAGACCACCGCCTGGTGGCCTGGTGTCACCAAAGATGTTAAACAGTACATATACAACTGCCTTGTTTGTGCTCAAAACAATCCCACCCCCACCAAAGGAAATGCCAAATTCCTACCACAAAGACATTCTGGCCCCTTGCATGCCATTCAGATTGATTTTATTTAGCCATTGACTAATACCAGCAGAAACAACCAGTATGCTCTTGTGGTAACAGACCTTTTCTCGAAGTGGGTCAAAGCTTTCCCCACTAAAACATGCACTGCTAAAACCACTGCCAAAATCCTGGTAGAACAGATTTTCTTCAGGTGGGGCCTACCTCTTAAGGTAGACTCTGACAAAGGAACCAGTTTTACAGGAGAGTTGATGAAAGAATCACTTGAACTCCTGGGAGTTCAACAGAAGTTCCACATACCTTACCACCCACAATCTTCAGGTCAAGCGTGATTGTACTAATGAAACTGATGCAACCACATAGGCTCAATTGGGGGGCTTATATACTAACATACTAACATACTATTTGCCAGCAGATTAGGTCTTATGGTCTATCGAGTCTGCTCGAACCTCAGATCCCTAGTTGGGTGCTGAGGCCCTCCCCCCCACTTGTGTTCCAGAAACCCCTATCATCCATCCCCACTCCCCCCGGGACAGGCCATCATCTGATACATCCACTTTCTGGATCTGTCCCACCCTCTCTTGAAGCACTCCACTGTGGATCTCTGAACCAGCTCGCCAGGCAGTGCATTCCAAGGGTCCACTACCCTCTCAGTGAAAAAACTCCTCCTCTTTTCCCCCCTCACCTTCCACCTTCCAACTTCAAACCATGCCCTCTGGTGATACCTCCCTGCTTTAGTCTAAGATCCCCTCCATGTTTATATGTTGACTCTGTGTACATCTTTTTAAATATATCTTGTGTACTGTTGCCTAGTGAGCCCTGGTTGCTATCCTGTATCCAGAAAGAGAGACACTCAGTCTTTGAACCGTAGCGTTCAGTCAATTTTGTTTATTTTATTATTTTAACTGTAATGCACATCTTAGCTAGCGCACATCCATGGACATATACTTGTGCTATTGGGACGTGTGTTTGGGGCATTTTTTGCTCTTTTTATCGCTAAAGCTGTCTCAGATTGCTTGCGACCCTTGCAGTTCACTTCCGGGACACCTGCCGCTATTTTAGCAAGCCCACTGCGAGCGGAGCAAACTTCACAAGTGTGATTGTACTAGTGAAACTGCAGCAAGCCACATAGGCTCAATTGGGGGCTTATATATGTTGAATCTGCGTATATCTTTTTAAATATACCTTGTGTACTGGTGCCTAGTGAGCCCTGGTTGCTATCTTGTATCCAGGAAGAGAGACACTCAGTCTATGAACCGTAGCATTTAGTCAATTTAGTTTATTTAATTATTTTAACTGTAATGCACATCTTAGCTAGTGCACATCTATGAACATATACTTGTGCTATTGAGACATGTGTTTCAGGCATTTTTTGCTCTTTTTATCACTAGAGCTGTCTCAGATTGCTTGCGACCCTTCCAGTTCACTTCTGGGGCACCCGCCACTATTTTAGCAAACCCGCTGTGAGCGGGGCAAGCTTCACAAGTGTGATTGTACTAGTGAAACTGCTGCAAGCCACGTAGACTCAATTGGGGGGCTTATATATGTTAAATCGGTGTATATCTTTTTAATAATACCTTGTGTACTGCTGCCTAGTGAGCCCTGGTGCTATCCTGTATCCAGGAAGAGAGACACTCAGTCTATGAACTGTAGCATTCAGTCAATTATTTAGTTTATTTTATTATTTTAACTGTAACACACATCTTAGCTAAAGCAAATCTGTGGATATATACTTGTGCTATTGGGATGTGTGTTTGGGGCACTTTTTGCTCTTTTTATCGCTAAAGCTGTCTCAAATTGCTTGTGACCCTTGCAGTTCACTTCCGGGACAGAGCGACAGACAGAAGAGCTTTTTGGGACAACATCCAAAATATAATGGGTAAACAACCAAAATCGTCACCCACCATTATGAAAGTTGCTGATCCACCACTCTTGACCCAAAGACTATTGCTGATGCCCTAAATAAGACTTTCAAAGACCTCAGTGGGGTCCTGCCCTCAGATTTCTTCTCGGACTTACCTGTGCCTAAACTAGGATCACGCAACACCCCTCAAGACGAACCACAATTTTATTTCAAGAAAATCAAAGTGCACGAAGCCTATAAATACATAGAAAAGGCCTGCTCCAAATCTAGAACAAGTAGTGACACCCTAGATCTAAAAATCCTGTCTCTCACCCTGGACGAAGTGATCCACCCACTTACCAAAATTCTTAATCTGTCCCTTTGCCAAAGTCAATTTCCCAACAAATGGAAGTCTGCCATAGTCACGCCAGTGCACAAAGGGGGGAACAAAACCTCAACAGGTAACTATCGACTGATCTCAATACTCCCACCCCTCTCAAAAGCACTTGAACGTATAGTGGCAGATCAACTCTCTGACTACCTGGACAAGTACAATCTACTCTGTAATCAACAGCATGGCTTTAGGAAAGGACATAGTACTACAACAGCCTTACTTGACTTCTTAGGAGAAGTCCACTCTGCCCTGGACAAAGGGTGCCAAACCGGTACGGTCTTTGTTGACCTCACTAAAGCTTTTGACACAGTCCATCATGGCCTACTTACATCCCTACTGACCAGCCAAGGCCTGGCTGAAGGTCCAAGTGCCTGGATAAAAAGTTATCTGTCAAATTGATCACAGGCTGTAAAAATCTCTAATAAACTCTCCGCCTTCAAACCAGTCCTCTCGGGTGTACCACAGGGATCTATTCTTGGCCCGCTCCTCTTCAGCCTGTTCCTAAACTCCTCCCAGATTTCTGCCTGGAAAAATAATCTTATCGCTGATGATGCTGTAATCCTATCCTCTCACAAAGACCCAGACTCCCTAGGAAAAAGCCTGCAAATTGCCTTCTCTAATGTTGAAAAGTGGTTCGTGGATAGTAAACTTGTGTTTAACCACAAAAAAACAAAAGCCATACTTTTTACCAATCACCAAAACAAAAATAGAAATACTCCACTCGTCATACTAACTTCCGCTGGTAATACACTGGACCAAGTTAATACTTTCAAATACCTTGGCATCACCTTTGATCAAAGGCTCACCTTTGCAACCCACATTGGCAACACAGCAAAAACAGTGAACCAACATCTTGGAATCCTATTTCAAAACCGTCAATTTCTAAACCAAGCGGCACTGAGGATTGCTATACAGAGTTCCATAATCTCTATCATTGACTATGGCCTTATTATATATGGCTCAGTTACCACCACGGTACTAAGGCGTGTCGCAATCACTCTAAATAAGGCTTGCTGGCTCCTCACGGGGGCTCAAAGACTGACGCACACATGCGAGCTCTACCAAGAAACAGGCTGGCTGCAACTATCAAATCGCCTTATCTATCTCACCTGCATAATGGCAAAAAAATCTATCTTGGGACTGACCCCATTCTGTATCCAGAACCTACTCCATCCGAATCCTGGCTTACGACCCTCCACCAGATCTGCACACCAACCTTTCCTGGTTCCCAGATGTCGGACCACACAGGGACAAAGATCATTTGCATTCAGAGCCCCGACATGGTTCAATGCTGTAAGTCCACATACTCTATCCTCAACCTCGCTCAGAGCCTTATAAACCATGCTCTATGCCCACCTCATCAACACTAGCAAATGTGATTGCTTTTCGATAAAGACTACTCCGCCTCGTTGACCATCCTCACATCCAAGGCCTACTCTCCTTGTCAAATGACCCCTCACATACCACCACTATCACTGTCTGCCACCCAACTCACTCTTCTTCCCCCCTTTTTTCTGTCCCCTCTCACTCACTCTACTGCTCACCACTTTTCCCTCTTGTTCCTGACTCCCTTTGGATCCTAATGCTCTCCTTCTCCCAGTAAGTTTCTTTATTTTTCAAATTATCCACTCCCATATAGCTGTTAAAAGCATGTTTATTATGGAACTCTACAACTTTCTGCCTTAAACTGTAAATAACAAACCTAGTATGTAACTTTTACATTTTGTATTACCTGTAATGTCTATTGTTATTGTTTTGATGTTCTCTGTGACGTGGAACCTTTGTAAAAGAGCCCTGGCTCAAAGGTATTAAATCCTAGACCAATAAACTAAACTAAACTAAACCCGCCATTATTTTAGCAAGCCCACTGCGAGTGGGGCGAGCAGAGCAGGGCACGCGGCACAGCGTGTGGAGAACCGCGCAGAGACACGCCCATCTGAGTGTGTCTGCTGTGTCCGCTGGGGACACTGGGGTACTGAGGTCCCCCTAGTATTGCATCCATAGTAGTTAAAGCCTTACTGTTGTCTGAATATTATTGAAAAAATGGCAGGCCCTAATAAACAATGTATCAGTTGCCTAATGTTCTGCGCATGGAACTCCAGACACTGACTTCTCCTGTGATAAATGCGTATTAATAACTATTTTGCAGGAACAGATAGCTAGTCTCTTGAATAGGGACGCAATTAGTACAGATATTGTACAATTAGAAAATTTTATTGATGATGCTGTTGAACACTACATTTCTCCTGCTTCCCCATCCCCCTCTCAAAATGAACTTATTACTTCCCCCTTGGATTTCAAGGTTAATTTGTCTCCTTCCCCTATAGAAGATTGGACCTTGATCCCAAACATTAAAACAAAGCGTAGGGGGAATAAAGATCATTACCCCTTTCAGATTCCCCTTCATAACAGGTTCGAGTCCCTAGCTAATTCTGTACCTCAAGCTGGTAACTGTGATACATTAAATCCTATCAGTTTACAGGACTCTGCTAAACCAATAAAATCTACCCCTAAGGTGGACATGAGACCCAAATTATCTTCTGCGACCAACATATTACTTAATTCTAGATCTCCTGACACACCTAGTCCTGTACACTCCTGTACATCAAGTACTGAACCTACTTCTTCACCCTTAAATCAAAATCAACATTAGGAACAGATATTTGTTTTGGGTGATTCAATAATAAAACACATAGACAGGGCAATTTGCAATCCGGATAAGGCCAACCACACCTGTTCTAGCTTTAGGGGGGCCAAAGTCTCAGACATTATTGCTATGATTCCTAACATCATACACAATCCAGGATCAAATTCATTAGTTGTTGTCCATGCCGGTACAAATGACATACAAAGTACCAGCTTTTACAATCTGAAATATGATTATATTGCTCTTAACAACTTGCTTACTGAAAAAGAGTGTACAGTTTGATTCTCAGAAATATTGCCAGTTCCTAGAGCTTCCTAGTTTGTAACCTCAAAAATTAAAAAAGTTAATGAATGGCTGAGAAAATGGTATATTTCGCAAAGTATTCCTTGTTCTGCCCACTGGGAGAATTTTGTTGACAAATCCACTTGGTATAGCTGGGATGGATTGCACCTCAGCAGAAAAGGTAGTACTATGCTTGGGAAATCTACTCTAAACATCATTAAAAACCATCCAAACTAAATACAATGGGGGAGAATGGGACTACACCCATGTCTCTTACTAAGCACAGACATTTATCTCTAAGATCTTGTAATATTTCGTCTTTGAATGCTCATTCACTAAATCAATCTAAATTAATGGAATTATAAGCAAAAAGTAAACTTCTTAACATAGGCATTATAAGTATAATAGAAACCTTGTGGGACTCAAGCTCAGTATGGAATCAACACATTCTGGGTTATAAACTCTATCATAAAAACATAGTTGATAAAAAAGGGGGAGGGGTTTGTATCTATGTAAGAGAAGATATCCCCTCCTATGAGATTCCTGTCTCAAAGTAATACTGAAAGTATTTGGGTGGCTGTACAATTCAAAGGTCTCTCATAAATTATTGTTGGTAATTGTTATAACCCCCATCAGCTGACTCTTCTTATAGAGATGCACTGCTCAAATATATTATTTACTTTTTTGAGCATAAAGATGTTATTATCCTGGGTGACTTTAATATGCCGTATATAGACTGGTCTACAAATTCGAGCAGTAGCAAATCTGATCTTCATTTCCTGGCTATGTTATCTGAACAGGGGCTGTCACAACTTATTACTTCTCCTACTAGAGGAAACAATATCCTCAATCTCCTTATTTCTAATCTGAACAATAAATTAACTAATATTCAGATTTGAGATCCCTTGGGTAATAGTGACCATTATGCAATTATGTTCAAATTACTAGTGGAACATCATAGTCTTAATAAAAAAACAACATACAGGAATTACGGATCCATGTCTTTTCATTGCAAAACTTTTGTCGCAGTCATTTACCACACATCAATTTACCTCGCAGTACTGTTCAGCGCAGTTACTCTTCCACACATGACAGTTTATGTGCATATAAAGCCTGTGTTTAGTGCGCATCCACCTACTGTGTTACTGTGCTACAGACATGCCGCTGGACTATGTGAGGAAAATCCGAGGCAAACCAATTTTGCTGCAAAACGCATATCTGTATAGACTGGAGTGAACATATGGAGAAAAGCAGTATTGGAAGTGTCGGCAGTATGATACCTATAAGTGCCCAGCAAGAGTTCACACGAGTGCAGATGACATTATTAAATACATACAGGAACATAATCATGTTCCTGATGCAGGCGAAACTCTTGCACTACAGTCAGTGAATGAGATGAAAGACAAAGCCAGCTGCTCTCAGGACAGTACCCAGCAGCTCATAGCAAGCGCTACTGGTGGACTCAGCCAAGCAGTCTGTGCAAAATTGCCATTTGTTGGTAGCCTTAAGCGCACTGCTCAGAGAGCATGACAAGCAGCAGCGGTCATACCATCGCAACCTGCATCCCTGTCTGAGTTATATACTCCAGCTGAGTACTGGAATACTGAGAGAGGGGAGCTATTTCTACAGTATGATTTGGGGAATGATGACAACCATAGATTCTTAATTTTTGCAACCACACGTAACGTGCTGTACATGTGTTCAACCCCTCACTGGTATGCAGACGGCACCTTCAAATGCACACCAACAATATTCACTCAACTGTACACAATACATGGTGTTAGGCATTCAGCAGTAATCTCATCTGTTTACATACTAATGTCCAACCGAACCACTGAAAGCTATGCAAGGGTATTGCAACAAATAAAAAGGCTATGTCCTGAACTAGCACCCCAGTTTATCATGACAGATTATGAACTGGCAGCAGTAGAAGTGTTTCAGACTGAGTTTCCAACAGCTTGCACTAGAGGTTGTTTTTTTCACCTGTGCCAAGCCATATGGAGGAAAGTACAGGAAAGCACAGTAATACACAAAAATTACACTGTTGATGCTGACTATGCAGTGCAAATCTGAATGCTTTCAGCACTTTTATATATTCCACCAGCTGATGTTATTGAAGCATTTGAACAACTCAGGCTAATCACATTTTCTACGACTAATGACGACCAACTAGCCCCCTTGGTAGATTATTTCGAAGACACCTGGATAGGGAGGCCAGTTGGTCGTCGTGGTCGTAGACGACCACATTTTGCTATCGAATTTTGGAACTGCAACTCAGCTGTGACTGTGGGACTACCTCGCACTATAAACTCAGTTGAAGGATGGCACAGAAGCTTTAATAGTCTTCTCGGTGCCTGCCACCCAACAATTTGGAAATTTGTTAACGCACTGAAGGTTGAACAGAACCTAAATGAACTGCGTGTGGAGCAATACCTTGCTGGCATCGAACCTCCTGCACCCAGAAAAAAATACAGGGACACCGCTCAAAGGATTGTGAAGGTAATTGAATCATACTGTGAAACAGAACAGATGGACTATTTATGGGCAATTGCTGATAACTTCCAATTGCAAGTATAAGATATAAGAATTAACCTGAAATGCTTATAAATGAGAACACAATAAAGATTTACCTTTTAAATTTTGAACTTTGGAATACGGAGAATAAATGAGCTGACTTGCTTGCTTGCAGACAGAATTAACTGATTTCATTGGTGTACAGCAACATGAATTGATTGGTGGGCACTGTACTGACGAATCAATAAGCATGCAGCACACAGACATGCAGACACGGAGATTCAGGAAATCAAAATCAAATCTCTACATGAGGAAAAAAGGCAGGACAAACTGTCTTAATTTTGTCACAGTATATGTTGATCTGACTAGCAATCTGTGTGTGTGTGTCACTCCCCACAAAATAAACACTTAGAGAGAGAGAGAGAGAAATGGAGACAGGCAGACAGACATAGGTGATTGCACTGACTTCCACAGCACAGGGGTTCACTTGATCACTCTCTGTCCACTTGTCCCACTCATTTTCTCTCTCTGCCTGTCACACTGACATGGGTGCTGCTTTTTCAAATGTCAATTGCTCTGAGCATCATTGAGGGATGGGGGCCACAATATGGGTGAAGGGGGGGAATACAGTGCTGAAAGACAGTCCTATAAGAGAAACAACAATGCAGCTCTTAGAAACAACAGTGCAGCAATGTGTCAGAGGTTGTATGCAATGGCAACTGTGCTGTAGCTGAGCTGTCTCTCATATCCAGAGCACCTGCACTGTACCCTTTCTGTCTCTCCCTCTCAGCCATGGAGGGGGGAACCAGCACACAATCTGTCACTCGATCCTGTACAGCACTTTCTCTCTGACTCGCTCTCCACTGTCGGTTTTCCACTCCTGCTGGCACACACAGAGAGACAGAAAATGACCACATGGAGGAGAAGCAGGAACAGAGATTCTCTCTTTCTTGGGGGGGTGTGTGTACACAGGAGATGGGCTGACAAGTCACAGCCGCTCGGGGTTTAGCTTGAAGCACTGACTAGTAGCATATGAACATGAGCTACTGGGTGAGTGAGTGGGCAGATGGGTGGTATGCAGGAACATTTTTTTATTAAGTCTGCGATGAAGTGTCGAAAGCGATTATATGTAGCATACGATGATATAAATTGCGATGTACTGTTTACACCAAATTGTTTGTGATAAAATGTTTACGACGAAATGACGTGATACCAGGAATTACAATGGTGCAGATTTCAAAAGTATTATAAAGAAGTTAAACAGTATTCAGTGGAAGAAATCCTTTCATAAGCTTACAGCTAATGAGGCATGGATTAAATTAAAACACATAATTCACAACTTGGAAGTAATTTATGTACCCTTAAGAAAAAAATGCAATAAAAAGGGTAGAATTCCTTTATGGTTAAACAAAACAATCAGATTGCAAATTAAAAAAAAAGAAAAGTTGTTTAAAAAACTCAAAAATAGCTCTCCAACTGACAAAAGTATAATCAATATCAAATATAGAAATACTTTAAAGAATTTAAAAAACTTGATTAAAAAAGCCAAAATTAAATTAGAATTTAAGCTGGCACACACTAAAGATGGCTATAAATCACTCTTTTCCTATCTAAATAGTAAAAATGGAAACTCTAGGAAAATAGGTCCTCTTACAAACAATGGCATTACTATATTATCTGATTCTGATATAACCAATCTTTTTAATGATTGCTTCCGCTCATTTTTTTTTTTTACCAAAGTACCTCCTCTACCTAAGGTGAATTCTAGGACATATTCTGTCTCTAGTTTACCCCATCAAATTATTGTGTCTGATAGTATTCCGCCCCTGAAGTCTCTAAATAAAAACCCAAGTCCAGGAAATGATGGAATCACTGCTAGATTTCTCATTGAATCAGCAGAAGCATTATCCATTCCTTTAAATACAATATTTGATAAATCCTTGAAATCAGCTGAAATTCCAGCTGACTGGCTTATGGCATTTGTAACTCATATTCATAAAAAGGAAAATAGATCACTTGTCCAAAACAATTGCCCTATTAGTCTTACCCCTATTATTTGAAAAATTATGGAAAAGTTAATAAAATCCTTTCTAACAAAAGAAATGAAGTATTTAAACATAATTGATGGTTCCCAACATGGGTATACAACTGGACATTCTTGTACTACAAACCTGTTAGCATTTTATAATAACATTAGTCAGGGCCTTGATAATAAACATCAGATGGACGTTATCTTACTCGACTTCAGCAAGTCCTTTGACAAGGTCCCCCATGAAAATTTGATTATAAAAATGGAATCCCTTGGATTTTCCTCCTGTCTAATTAACTGGGTAAGTGCATGGTTAACAAACAGAACCCAGAGAGTCACTATAAACGGCAGTATTTCAAATCTAGGTTCAGTTACCAGTGGGGTTCCTCAGGGCTCAGTGCTTAGCCCCTTATTGTTTAATATTTATATAAGTGATATGCAAATAGGATCCAAAAATTGGTCATCAAAATTTGCTGACGATACAAAACTAGGTGGCATTGTGGATACCCCCCTGGATTCTGACTGTCTTAAATTAGATCTTCAACATATCGAGAAATGGGCATTAGACAGTAAAATGGACTTCAACATTGAAAAGTGTGTCGTTTTGCATTTTGGGTTACATAACCCTCATATTAAATACTACTTTAATAATATTTTAATCAAATCATCAACTAAAGAAAGGGATCCGGGCATTCTGGTTAATTCTAAATCATCATCTTTTTGATCATTGTCTAAAAATAGCTAATATATTGAATAGTTTATTCAGACAAATTAAACGTTCTTTTGTTTCTAAAACAGAACAACGCTTAATACCCCTGTATAGAACATGCATCAGACCACTCATCGACTATGGTTCTCCCCTTTGGTCCCCCCATTTAAAAGGTGATATAAATATGCTTGAAAGGATTCAGAAATGGGCAACTAAAATGGTCCCAAGACTACAATATTCCCCTTATCAGATTAGACTTCAGAAAACTGAGCTAAATTCCTTAAAAAGCAGAAGAATCAGAGGGGATCTACTTTTGGTTTACAAACTGATGAAAGACCCTGAACTTATGAATAAGTGTGGACTAAATTTAACTGCTAGGAGAACTGTCCCAAGATGTCATAATAGACAACTTATCATTCCCAAAGCCAAAACCAACCAACGTTTACATTTCTTTGCAGTTAGAGCACCAAGATACTGGAACAAACTTCCACAGGAACTAATCGATGTCATTAGTGTAGAAACTTTTAAAAAGCGTCTTGATAATTGGTTAAATCATTGCATGCCTTAATCTACCCACATTGTGTGGTGGAAGATCTAGATGGGCCTCTGCCTTATTTTTTCCTATACAACCTAGTAAAACCTAGCAAGTAGGATAAGTCAATAGATGGATTCAGCAAATGCTTTCCAAATTCATTGAGGACAATACCAAGACCTGGGATTCCTTGTTGCCATTACTCCTTATGGCAATTAGGGGTACACCCTCAGCCACTACCCAGTTGACGCCCTTCGAGATTATGACTGGAAGACAGATGAGATTATCTGAACACCTGTTGTTTGACCTGCACACTCCCACAGCAGACCATGTGTCTGTAGAGCAATATGTGGAAAAACTCAGACAAGACCTCATACACACACTTGTATGCAGCCAATTGTATGGGCAAGGCCCAGTAACAGTCCAAGATACAGTTTGACAAACACGCACAAGAAGTGGATTGGCAAGTTAGAGATCAGGTAATGGTCCTCAGATTTGCACATCCCATCCACTCCTCCAATAGGTGGGAAGGCCCCTACCCCATTTTCAACAAGCTCAGTCCAGCAGTCTACCAGGTTAGACTCTTGCACAACTATAAACTGACTGACAAATGGTTACATGCAAACCAGTTGAAACTGTATAAAGGAGTATAATTACTTTTTCTCACACCATTGGGTGAAATAGTACTAACTTACTAATGTTTGATCTTCCTTTTGAGATACACTGACAAGATGGCTATCTTGTTCCACTTTCTTCTCATCTCAGGAGTCATCCCCTGCATCGAAGGTATGGTAAAGCACCTCCTTCCTCACCTTGATCCTCCAACGTCTGCCCCAGAGAGAGTTTCTATCAATAAACCTGACAATTTGATTACTGTCCAGAAAGGTTCTGATGCCTACCTCACTGCCTTGGTTGTTGCTCCTGACAAATCTACCCTACAAATTGAGTGGCAAACCACATCACAAGGACAAATTCTCCCTGTGGCCAAGTTCTCCAGGAGAACTTTCCATGGATGGCTCAATGCTAAATTATCCCTTAATGGTTCTCTGTCCTTGCTCCAAACTGCTCTTAGACATTCTGGTTTATACAATATCACTGCCTTAATTAATCCCTCATATTGTAATTCTTTGTCTAAGGACTCCACCAGGAAATTTTGTGCTGTATACAACATGGCCTCTGCTGCCATGTATCTCTCTGTGTTACCCCCCCTACTGAGAAACAGCTTTTGGAATGTCCAAAGCGCACCCCTGGTCCTCGTAGTAGTCTCACATCCACTGCACTACCTGGTACACTTATTAATAACTTACAATTTATGCATATACCTGTCCTGTTTAATTTGACTTACTGGAATATGAAAGAATTTGGTATGTGTCATATTACTAACACTTCAGCATTTTACAGTACTTTACTGCTTGATGGTTTAGCAGCTTTTCAAATTTGTACTCAAGAACCTATTGCTGGGGTACACACCACCGAGCATAGAGGCAACTTCAGGAGAAAACCCAATCCTGGTAATCAAAGTCACAAACGTAATCCACATGAAGTTGACAGTTCTGATGTCACCAAATCCACAGGAACTGTCACAGGTCTTTTTGGTACAGCTATGCCTATTTGGAATAAGGCAGACATTGCTGCTATCAAATCTCATTCAGCTAAATTCCAAACTGGTTTGGTAAATTATATTTTGCCCCCATTATTGCATGGTGTGGATGGCCTTAGGAAGAAAAATACACTGTCTACAACATGCACAACATTGCTAAGGCATTTACAGACTCTAAAGATAAGATTAACGCACTCATTGCACAGAACAACAAAGAAGCAGATAAACAATACATTACTAGAGAAATCCTATGTTCAGCCTATGGCTCATATATTATCACTACCATCAACAATCTCTTCCATGATCTAGAATCTGGAAGGATCCCTGATATAATACATGGCAGATGTATTTCTAAATGGTATTGTCCATGATGTAAAACTCCTGGCTGTATTGTTATGTGTATGCAACAATCTTTAACTATTCCTCTTTCTACAGCTAGGAATTTGGGTTTCATGACCAGACACCCTAATACTGGTCCATGTTTCACTTCTAAGAAATGTTCTATCAAAGATACAATGTTTGTTTCTTTTACTGTCTCTTTACCACATTTTGATCCCTATACAGCTTTGTTCGACAAGCTAGCTTCTGTACACTCGATCGGGCACCTTGATGATGACATCTACAGAGAACTCTTGGACTTGCCTCCTCTACTGGTCTTCCATCCTTTCCTGGATACCTGGATTGCCCTGCACATGGACTGCTGCACTAAGAAGGGGTACATTTATCTGTGTCGATGCAATGTATTTGATGTTATTAAACCTGTATGTGGTTATTCTCCTGACAGTATTGATTGGTCCTTTTCTATGGATGATGACATAAGCATGAATGGCACAGACCCTTTGGACTCAGCATTGGCTCCAGACAAACTTTTTCAGTCATATCGAGAGGAGGTTCATCACCTGTCAACACAGATTTCCAAGACCAGCTACACCTGCCCAGTACAGTTGCAAAACTGGAGATTACCTACTGTTAAAATGAAATATAATTCTGATGGTGAGTACTGTATAGTGATGAACTATAAAAGTTACAATTACGGAACCCAAACATGTGTTATTGATGCCCCGAAATTCTGTTTCATCCCTCATCAAAAGAGTCTGTCATTGGACATACCGTTATTACCCCGTCCCCTCATGGATGCTGATATCATTGATGGTAACCATGATTATCTGCTCACCCTTTCTGACTATTTACCATATTTTAATGTACACATTGATCCACTCACACTTACATTAAAATAACTTTTAGAGAGGAAAGACACCCACCTCATCCACAATAGCAATAATATCACTAAAGCTAATGAAGCTATTCTTGGACTTATTAATGATGGTGATATGAACGATGCATTGGCTAACACTTGGTTAGAGAGTACCTTTAAAGGTTTTGTTATTATACAGGCATTTTTGATATTTTTCTTGATTATTATTCTTTGCTGCCTATGGCGCACACTGCATCAACACCGTGAGCAGCTGGAGTTCCTTTTCAAGGCTTGTGCATTGGGTCTGTAAACAATACCTGCTTTCTTTCCATTTTCCTGTTTGGATGTGTTGCCTTGAGAGGCAACAAGGAGGAGAATGTTACATGAGGTCCCTGCACCCTTATTGGTATCCCCAGAGGCACACCGTAGACAGCTAACATTTATGTATATGTTATACTAACATATAGGGCTAAGGGCATCTATTGTACAAGGGTAGACATCAGGATATGTATGCATATTATTGTTATACACTTTGCTTTCTAATACATATATGTATTTCTTACTTACAAGATGTTAGGACACCTGTGTCCTTGTAATGATTATGATATATAAGTTGGCATTGCCACCTTTTGGTGATTTGTACTACTACACTGATTTATGTAAGAACTGTACTCTTTTGTTTCACAAAGTGATGACTACTACAAAATTGTATAATGTTATATTGGACCATGAAGCCACCTCTAATTTAGCCAATAGGGCTCATATCTGTAACTAGAAATGCTTATATCTTACAGTAACCATAGTAATTATCATAGGTATATAATGTGAGGCATTATGTCTTCTACCTCAGAGACCCCAAGAGACATGGAGAATCCTTGAGGTATAGGGGATGCTTAGCATTGGCTCCCAGTTCATATTGGTGAGAACTGCTTAGGGTAACTGTAATTATCCTTTTGGCAATAATAAACAAGTTTATTACTCTTATGCAATGTGTCTTTGATTCCTTGCATTCCCAGTATTGCCAAGAACCTAAGACTGAGGTTTAGACCTCCTGACAAGTCCAAACACAATCAGGATAGGTACCAGCACTTAGAGTAAAACTAATACCATATATGGTAGGCAGCCTATTCTAGTAAAAAACAAAAAGGTAACATTTATTTCCCAAAACAGGATAGGAACTAAAGAAACGCACACAAGGAAAAAGGGCACAATTGGCTGACTTTAAATACAGATCACCTGAGTCTCTGGATAAATAAAGTACTGTAATGTGTTATTACTTAGTACCACAATTTTTTTTTATATAAGGGCAGAGACAACCATAAAACCACAACAAAAGCAAGTAGTACCACACAATATGGTAGTGGTCTGGATGGGAGGGATCACCAAGAAATCTCTTGAGAGTGACTATTTTAATATATACTGTTTTATAATGCGCTCGTCAGGTGTTACGCAAACGATGCTATAACAGAGAAAGGGTAACATAAGTTAACTAAAACAGAAACACCACACAGTGTGCAGAATCAAGCTCCAGCAATAACATACAGGGGAAAAATTCAACAATGCAGTACGACTGTAAATGGACATGTTCAAGTGATCAAGTAGAAGTACTTAAGTAAAGATACAAAAAATATAGAAACTGTTGATTTTCACAGTTTTTGGTAACACAAGTTAACACTCCAGCAAACAGAACTAACCACAAAACAAATAAAACAATGGATCAGCTCTGTGTGTTTAAAACTTTAGAATTCACAATCAATTTACAACTAAAAGCAGAAGAATTGTATACAACATAGCTAACAGCAGCAGGATCTCTCTCAAACAGGACAGAGAAACTTTTCATAGAAAAATAAATGGCAAGATATAACAAAATTAATAAGAAATAACAGTAAATAAATAACTCACAATTGTGAGTAAATACCAACCAGCTTGGCTAGAAATAGCCTGTACTGCCTTACACTCCGACCCTACCCCACACAACTCTTTCAAAGACATAGAGGAAAGTAAAACCTAATTTAAATAAGTTTTATACAAAAATCCACAAAATTAGAAAATATTCCCTAGCAAAACAGTAGCACTAGGAAAAACTTTATATTTTGCAGCAATTAGCTTTCAAAAACAAGTTTTAGCTATGTTTTCAAAGGCTTTATTGGCTCTGATGCACTACAACAGACTGTGTTCCAACTCAACATGCAGCAGAATGAGCTGTAAACAAGCTACACGTGAGTTTTGACCTGTTTACCCACAATGTATTGCAAATTTCACCTTTCAACCAAAATTTCACTACCAAAATCAAAAGTGATGCTGGCAAAATTATGCTATAAGGTGAAATTTGGAGCATCAATGGGTGAAATTGGCAGGCCACCGCATTTAGATGAAATTTATCCATTTACGTGAAATCATGAAACCAAGCGAAATTTCACTTTGCATAGGTGACAAATTTCAACAAGACATGTTAAGCAAAATGTTGCCATTATACAACAAGAAAACAAGAGAAATTTAGTTTTGCATAGGTGAAAAATTCTACGTAATTGCGATATTAAGCAAAATATTTCGCCAGGTGAAATATTTCAGTTTCACACAACACTAGCCCCAGTAGGCCACATGTGGACATTCTGTGTTGCAGGTCTCTTTGACAGTCCAGGAGTTATGACTTGTGTTGGCACACAGCACTCTGGCTGGCCTAAGGTTCCAGGTTCCAAAACCTGGTTCCAAAACCTGAATAAGGGGATGTTGCATCTGGTTTCTGTCACAAGCCCCTTCTCTGCCAAGGCACAGCCTGCTGTGTGGCACAAGCCTGGCACAAGCTGATCTGACACAGGCGGGTCCGCTTTCAGTACAGGCAGCATTCTAAAATCGGACCGACACATAGTCTGGCACATTACGCCACTTTTGTCATTTCTATTTGACACAAGCATTGTGCATTATTCTCTGGCCTCTGGAAATTAAGCCCAGTATGATAAATATCTTAGCAGTAAGCTTCCTGCTCTGTAGACAGTACCTTAAAACTTGAAGTGGGTGACGTGCATAAAATTTGCTACATGTAGTATTTCATGTAGAACCCGAATTTTCCATAATATTCCGCAAGTAAAATGAATAACTTTGCATCTCGAAGTAACACAAAGTTCCTATAGTTTTCTATTGACTTTGCATTAAATCACCTTCATTTTTTGCTCTTTGAGGTGAATTTTGGAGTGATTCACTGGATGTAAGGTCACATGGGCTTTATATTTTCTTGCACAGCCTTAATTCAGCATAGTGTGTGTAGTGGAAATCTGGAGACAGTTAACTTTTCAAAAATGCATTTTCCATTTTTGACACAAACTTTTGTGTCAAAATTTAGTACATTGATTGTAGTAAACCCTTGTGTGTTTATATCATAGAACATTTATTGATTTTGTGTGAATATAGAATGTTAATTTAGTACATTCATATTCTTTCTGTACTGACATACACTATCGAAGTGTGCTTCGGGGGAGGGGCAGATCTGTGGTGTAGAAGGGAGATTAGTGAGAAAGGCAATTTTTCCAACTGTTGTTGGCTAGTTTTTTATCTGTGCATTCAGGTACACACAGTACAACTTCACTCAATTTTGTATATGTTGTTTCTGTCTCCTGGGCATTTTTGTAGGTGTTTTAAAAGACTGTCTGTGTTCTAGTTTACTGAACAGTTAAAGTTTCTGTGCCTGACATTAATCTGTGTGTGTGGTGTCAATTGATACCATTTTATTGTGGCACAGCAATAACAGTACTCTGAATTTCTTATCCTGTCTGCAATATTTTTCCTTGCTTCTGTGTAACTACTAGCTACTGCTGTACTCCCCCTCCCCCCTCAAAACAAGGTATTGTTTTTGGACTTTTAGATTTTTGAAGACTGGTTAAGGTCTTGTGTTGTACCTGTATGGCTGCATCTCTTTTGGTTTTTGCTTCCCATCCCTCAGAAACTGCAGAAATATTAAGTTGCTGGTAATTTTCTGTGTAGGCTTAAAAAATGTCTGCAAAGAGACAGTATGGAAAAGCTGTTTCTTTCTGTCACACTGCTGCCAAGAAGACTATTATTAGTGGATGTTGTCATGATGATGAGGTAGCTTCATCAGGGGGTTGCAAGTCTAGCAGTGTTAAGAGTGGTCATGGCCATGGTAGTACACAGCTGAAGGGAAGGGTAGTAGTTGGTGCAAGTAAAGGGATTTGTCCGACTCTGATTTTCACAGCAAAATCAGCCACTTTAATGTTGGCTGGAGATGCTGTTGTTCCTGCTGGTAGTAAAGTTAGTGACAGCATGGTTGATAACAGCATGGGTATTGCTATAAGTTCAACCCAGGCAAACTTATCAGGTGGGAAAATGTTGTTGAATCTGCAGACTTGAGTGTAGCTGATGTCCCACTCCTCACAGTAGTTGAACATGATTCTGATCATGCTAATGACTTGCAGTCTCATGTTTCCACTGATCTTGAGGTTAGGCCATCCAAACATTCAGAAGTTGATGAAAAAAGTGTGGATGTTAATACTGAGGTCGTTGTTGGAATATTTCCACAGGAGGACAGCATCCAAAGTGGATTTGTGGATGATGATTATGGTGATGATGCTAGCAACTCCATTTTGGAACTAAACAAAAAAGAAAGTGAAGGTGGCTGTTGGTAAACAATCTGTTAGTCAAGCCCTGCCTCATCAAAGTTCTGATGTAGCCGTGTCTGTTGATGACCCTGAAGCAGTAGTCATAGATTGTGATATTCAGTCAAAGTCCAAGTGTGCACAACACCAGAAATCATGCAGTACACACCCTTATTTCATCGCCTCCCAAACAGACATTCCATATGCAGAATCAGCAGTGACATATGAAGAGTAGGGCATCAAAATCCCTAGTTTGGGATTTTTTTCATACAATATGGTAGCAATGAAACAGTGACAATCTGTCAGCTTTGCCAAGCACATGTGAAGCGTAGTAAAAATGCTCAAGAAGTGGTCAGAGTAGCAGTGGTGGTCCATGTAGTTGTTAGTCTATAACTCTGTTTTCTGTAAATTCATTGTTGCTGTATGCTACCTTTATGTAACTCTAACTTCCTCTTCCCAAGGACGCACTGTGAGATAAGCAACTTGTAATTCAATGTGCCCTTCCTGGTGAAACTCTTAAATAAATAAATGTAGTAATTTTACTACATCAGTCCCTGTGCTTAAAACAGGGACAATAATCATATTTATTGTGTTGTCACCTGTGCACCCACCATCACATGTCAAAGGTACCCTATCCATGTCTGTTTGCAGAAGAGAGTCATTTGGCACGCCACGTGCAAAACGCCAAACAATGCAGCCCACGTAGCACAGCCTTTTTGTGTGGAACAGTAAATACCCACCAAATCACGCATTTGCATATTAAATCAATGCTGCCATAGTGGAAATGTCAGCAATTGACCTTTTGCCATTCTCCTTTGTTGAGAATGTGGGATTCCAGTACTTTGCAGCAAGCTCATGTCCTAAAGGGAAGATCCCATCCAGGACATACTTTTCCACCCGTGCTGCCCCTGAGTTATATTGGATGGTGACAGAGACTGTAAGACATGCCCTTCAACATTCTGCATCACCTTACATTAACTTTAGCATGGATATGTGGACAATTGGCAAAATGGCGGGTAGTTCCTATCTGTGTACTACTGTATATTGGATACAGCTACCTGGGGTTGTCTGTGATGGTGGGATGGGAAAGCAGGGTAATAAGGCAGACTGTGGTAGTAGCAACTTTCATGGCAATAGACAGCATACCACGCTTGCAATGCGTAGTGCAGCAAGGTAGCATACAGGCAAAAACAGCTCCTTCTACAAGAGAAAGTGAAACTAGTCTACTGACTTCCTGCCTAATTAACTGCTTGGCTGCATCATGTGACCTGCAGACAGTCAGACATGTGATTTGTTGGCTGTTTCTTGCCAACTTTGCCTTCTCAAAATGTAACACAAAGTGAATGTGAAGTGAACAACACAAAGTCAATTAAAGGTGAATTTCAACCTTTTGATGAAAATTTTGTGTAGTGCTACTCAAATTCGAAAGTTGCCCACTTTGAGTTAACTTCACATGCGAATATAAACTTTGTTGCATCTCTGCTTAAAACCTTTAGTAGCAGGACTCTTGCATTGTAGACAATACATAAACTATACGAAAACCTAGTGAATAAATTTGCCTGGAGATTCTCCAGTGGAATGAATACTAGCGTCGTTAATATGAAAATATTGATATTGGCTGTTATTCACTGTTGCTAATGTTTATTGGCTGTTAATGAATTTAACTTTCTGTTATTGATTGTTATTATTTCTGACTGCCACTAGTGGTAATATAACCTATACAAACTATTTCTGACTGTTAATGACTTTTATTAACTGATATTGTTACTCATTGTTACTGTGTCCTTAAAAAGGTTAGCTCTAGAGGTACATGAGGTATTGAAAACATTCCTCTGTTGAAAATATTCAAGGTTTATATACATTACTTTGCAGTGTGATTTGCTGAGTTAGGCACACATCAGAAAAGGAATTCTTTATCTCAGACATACTGTAGCTGACTCCTCCAAATCCATTTGGATTGCTAGATATACATGTTTCACTAACCTGTAGTTTACTTTCTGCAGGCTAGATGCCATTATGTTTTTATCCACAAAAGACAATATCAGCACAAGCTCAGCTGGCAGTAAAAAACAAGGCTTTATTTCAAAAAGTTTAAAACAGCATACTATTTAAACAATTTCCAATGAATCAGGTCATAGCAGTGAAGAGACCCCAACCAGTGCCACACCTAGTGTGTCATCCCCTTGATGCCAGGAAGGCTGTCCCACTGATGCCAAGAAGTGTTTACAGTACTGTCAAGACAACAGGTGGTCTGCTGCTAGGGGTTTGAGAGTACTGTCTAGATAGCAGGAATAGGAATGCTGTTACTCATTTTATAGTACTGGCTATGCAGCAGGGGGCCTGCTATTAAGGGATTTAGAGTACTGGCTATACATCTGAGGCCTGCTACTAAACTTTTAAGGGCATTGTTATGATAGCAGGAGGCCTGCAACTAAGGCTTTAAAGGGGAACATCCACACACAAGTACTGGTCCCTGTGAAGTGGAAAGGGGACCAGAACCATATATTCTTTTGATTAATTTATTCTTTTCTGCATATGCATCTGCTTCAGGTACAAGATGACTACCAGATCACATGATCAAGTAGTATATGACAGCTTTTGTCAGCCTGAGTGGAGGGCCTGAAGTTCTTGTGGGAATGCTAACAGGAAGGCTAGAGAGGAGGCAATAAAGCAATAACCCCAGACGAGAGTCCTTTCTGGAGATGTTCCCATGTTGGACAAAGGACCCAGGTGCATGTCATAATGTTAGTAAGAAGGTGCTCAAGGGTGGACACACACACACACACACACAGGGCTGGGACAACATGGAACTGTCACTCAAAGGGACTAAGACTCCTCCCTACAGGAGTAAGAAATGTATTGTGCTGTAAGAAAGCTTGTCCTCTTGGACTTGGAACATCTGAAACACCAGAGCCCTGCAGCTAGAGGTCTGGTAAAAAAGACAGCTTAGGGAATAGTGTTTTCTTCAGACAGCAGCAGGTAAATGAATAGGTTTTTAAAGTGAGAATAGCTCAGATTCATCTGTCTGCAACCTGTCTTGTATAACTTCCATTTACTTTGATTTCAAGTAAACTGTAATCCTTTTGTCTCACTGTACATAATTCCTGTTGTAAATACTTGTAGTCTTTTAGTAAAACATATTTTTATATAATCAGTGACTGCTTGTTTTAGTTAAAAGGTCCAGAAGCAAATGGTTTGATACCTATTACTAGACCAACACAGACGTTACAAAAAGAACAAAGTGCCTAAGCTTTCAGACTAACCAAGTCCTTCTTCAGAAGCTTATGACAGTTATTTAGAAAATTACATACTATTAACACTCATATGATCTGGGTGTTAATAGTATCTAATTTTCTAAATAACTGTCATAAGCTTCTGAAGAAGGACTCGGTTGGTCCGAAAATGTAGGCACTTTGTTCTTTCTGTAACATCTATGTTGGCCCAATAAAATGTATCAAACCATTTGCTTCTGGACCTGTTCTTACAAGGACCAATATGACAACTAAACTAAATCTTTACTTAAAAGGATAATTCTACTATTACTACTGGATTCTTTTTCCAGTCGTCTCTGAAGGGGCACTCTACCCACAGTTATTGTGTTGACCTTCTTGACCTTATGCAAAGAAAGAGGTAAGAAACAGGTTTTTCTTGGTTCCTGTTAAAAACCACGGTGGTGGCAGACAGTGAACGTGAAGTCCCTGTTGAGAGATTTTCCTTCACATTGGTGGTAGTGGTGGGATCAGTGTGGTAACTGGTACCAGTGCAGCACAGTGCAGAGCAGCGTACAGTGTGCTTTCCTGTGAGTCAGGAACTCTGAGGCAGAGACAGCACACTGGTGACAGAGTGCCAGCAGAAATATACTTTAACAGTCATGAAACAGGATTTCAAAAGGTTGCATTGCTTACTACTGTTTTTCATTTTTTATTTCTATACAGCTTAGTGCAGTGTAGCTAGAGAATATGAGTGCCTCAGGCTATGTCAGATTTCATGTACAGCAGCTACGTTAGCTGTGTGCAGAGAGGGGGATTGTCTATGAATGCACAACAGAGAGTGCACTCATGGAAGCCCTGATGGCCCATGACTGACTGCAGGAGGGACAGACAGTCTCAGATAGACATGGCCCAATACCTAGTTAACAGGCGGCTGCTGAGAACAGTGACACCAGTAGTGAGACTGAGTTCACAGCAGCTGAGCAAGGGGGCACCTTGTGGAACAAGCTGGGGGACCTGTGCAACCCAATCAACCTTGTCTGGAGATCCTGAAAGCAGATCTTGTGCTGAGGGATGCCTAACTGGAGATGGTAGGGCTGGAGGATGAGGACAGAGAGAGGGCTCGGCAACATGAAATCCAGATGCAGGAGGAGAGAGCAAGGCTGGAGGCAGAGGAAAGGGAAAGATTCACCAGCAGAAGATCCTGATGGGAGAGGAAAGGGAAAAGATTCATCAGTACAAGATCCTGTTGCAAGAAGAGTGAAAGAAAGAATGACAGCATGAGATTGAGATGGAAAAGCTGTGCCAGCAAACACCACAGCAAACTGTAAGTACAGTAATGGCAAAGGGGGTTCAATCCACGAAGCACAATTAATTCTAAAATGTTCCTACAATACCAGGAAGAAGATTATCTGATTTGTTTTTAAATTATTTAAAAGGGTTTGCGGGCAATTTAAATTAAACAAGGCTTGGGGATGACCCACCTGACCCCATCACTTACTGGCCTTGCTTTGCATGCATTTACCCGAATGGATGATAATGATTTCCTATATTATGATAAAATTAAAAGAATGTTATTAAAAAGTTTTGAACTGACTCCTGAGGCTTACAGATGAAAATTTACAGAGTTAGGAAAAGGCCCAGGAGACATCTGTGTAGAACATTATGTACAAATACAGTATGTGCTTATTTAGACTATTGGGTAGATGGGGTTAAGGCAAGGACTGTAGAGAAAATTAAAAGATTTAATTGTAAGGGAACAGTTTCTAAAAATTGTACCTGATGACCTGCACATTTAGCTACTGGACCGGGCATGCAACTCCGCAAAGGAGGCAGCAGAAAGTGATGATTTGTACAGTATGTGGCCAGCAGACCACATTTGCAGCATAAGAACTATGGGTATGGGGCAGCACATGGTTTTAAGGGGATCCAGGGAGGGCAGCCTAAAGGAAACGAGCTTACGACCAAGCCTAAAACAGAACCCACCATTTCTAAGGGGAACAAGGAGCCAGGGGCAAAGGAATACTGGATTTGCCAGAAAGTGAAGCATCTATCCAAAGACTGCCATAAAAACAGGAGTAAAGGGCAAACATGTGGGGGAGGGAGTGACCAAGATAGTACACCACAGTTGGTAAACTGCATACACACTGTAGTACCACCAAACTCCAGCAAGCATATGCACCTTATTCTAGTCAATAGTACAGTAACACAGGGGTTGAGGGACACTGGTGCCTCCATCTCCATGTTAAGGCAGGATCTGATCTGGGAAGATTCTGCCTGGGCAATTCTCGAAGATTCCGGGAGTCACGGGTCCAGTGTCCAATTGCCAATGGCTTGGGTCTTCCTGAGCTGGGAGGGCAGCCATGGGGTACAGGACGTGGGAGTTATACCTGATCTCCTTGCGGATGTGATCATGGGGAATGATTCTGACCTCAGGGAAAACCTAGTATGCATTACTACCTATAGCCAGGTAAAAGGACAAGCTTCTGAGGTTGTGGAGGGGGTGACACAACCTGTGCAGACCCATCCCTCAGCAGCTGATGAAGTGGCTAGTGTGGGTGAAGGGCTAGCTAGGAGTAGCAGCCATAAGCCCCAGCTTCAAGCAGAGGAAATCTCAGCCACAGGCAGCTTTCCTCCGGAAGGGGAACGAGGGAGGGTCAGATGGGAAGAACTGGCAGGGCACAGTGAGCTGATTCTACCCTTCAAAAACTGAGAGAGACAGCAGATAGTGCTGAGGCCTCTCAAGGGAGTAAAAAGTCAGTTTAATAGGAAAATGAACTGCTGTACAGGAAGTGTACACCACAGAGAGCACTAGAGGGAGAGGTACTCCAGAAGCTGGTAGTCCCCTGGGACTACCAAAAGCAGCTTCTGGCCCTGGCCCATGATATTCCCTTTTCAAGTCACCTGGGTATTAACCGCACAAAAAAGTGGCTTGCCAACAATTTCTTTTGGCCAAGCATGTACGCAGACATGGCAAAGTACTGTCAGACTTGTCCACAGTGCCAGTGGGTGGGAAAGGTCAAAGACAAGGCTAATGCAGCTTTGGTGTCCCTGCCTGTTATGAATGAACTCTTTAAGAGGGTAGCCACAGACATAGTGGGGCCCCTAAGTATCCCAAGTTGCACTGGCAAATGATACATACTGGTTGTGGTGGATTATGCAACCAGACACCCCGAGGCAGTGGCAATGTCTTCCATGGAGGCAGAAAAGGTGGCTGATGAGCTTCTGGGAATCTTTGGATGAGTGGGATTTCCCCAGGATATATTGTCAGACCAGGGGGCACATTGTGTGTTGCCCTTAATGACCAGTTTGTGGGAGAAGTGCAGGGTGAAACAGCTCTGTGCTTCACTCTATCACCCCGAGACAGATGGCATGGTCAAGCAGTTCAATGGAAACCTTAAAACTATACTCAGAGCATTTGCTGACCAACACAAAAGGGAGTGGGACAAATATTTGCCCCTATTCCTGTTTGCACACAGGGAAGTCCCACAGGAGTCCACAGAGTTCTCACCCTTCAAACTCCTGGTTGGTCACAGAGTGAGGGGGCCCCAAGATTTAGTCAGGGATTAATGAGAAGGTAACCATGCCCCACAAGGAGAGTCTGTTGTAGAGTATGCCCTAAATTTCAGGGTCAGGCTTAAGGAGCTCAAGGGGCTTGCCCAGGAGCACTTAGCCACTGCACAACAGCAACAGAAAGTCTAGTATGACTGTGGGGCCAGAGCCTGGCAGCATGAAGTCTAACAGCAAGTGATGTACTTGTCCCAGTCCAACACAATGAACTGCAGACAGCATGGGAGGGCCCATTCTCTATAATCAGGAAGCTGAGTGATGTTAACTATGTAATAGGGCTGTCTGGCAGAAGGGGCAGGTAGAGGTCATGTGATCATGATGAAACCCTACTATGATAGGGAGGAAATGATCCTTGCTGTTTGAGGCATGCCAAAGGAGGGGAACGAGGCTGATTCCCTAGTGGACCTCTTTGGGGAAGCCTGTGAGGGATCCTTGGTGAATAACCTCACCCTATGAGGGCAGCTGACATTGGCCCAGGCTGAGGAGATGAGGGGGTGCTGTGAGAATTTGTGGACATGTTCATGGGGAATCCAGGGTCCACCACAATGGCTGAACACCATGTGGACACTGGGGCCCTAGTTCTGCTGAGGTAGTTCCCCTACAGGGTACCCGAGAGGAATAAGAAGACCATGCTGGAGAAACTCAGGGAGATGCTAACTCTTGGAGTGATCCAGGAGTCCGGTAGCCCATGTGCTTTGCCGGTGGTCCTGATCTCCAAGAAGGATGGTGCCACATGATTCTGTGTTGACTACCAGAGGCTCAATAGTTCTACAGCGTCTGATGCCTACCCTATGCCCAGAACAGATGAGACCTTGGAATGGCTGAGGGATCCCAGTTCCTGACCATGACAGACCTGATGAAGCGCTACTGGCAGGTGCCATTAACCCCCACAGCCAGGGAGAGGTCTGCTTTCATTACACCATATGGCTTATTCAATTCAGAGTAGTGTCATTAGGAATTGTGAAATGGGATCTACCTGCCACAAAAGTGAACCACCTCTACTCTCTTTTAAACTCTGTTGCAACAGTCCTTCTCCCTTTTCTTTTATGCTGTCCCTGTTTTTCTAGTCTGGAAGGTTGGCCACCTTTGGCACCCCTTAGCTATGCCCCACTTTTATTTTCTAAAGATCCATATTTGGGAGGTTAAAATAGTGATCTTCATGCCAATAATATGAAACACACCCCATGTGTGGGTTATAAGAAATAACTGGTACCAGAATTTAAGTGATCTATTTAAGTGGTCCTGGGCAAGGAAGCTCAGGATAATATTGAAATAATATATTGTCTGTTACAGTTAGTGTGAGCAGCTAACTATGAGTTAGGTAGCTTGCAAACCCTTTTTCTTTTTGTACCCCTTGAGCTCCCTGTCACTTCTTAGTAGAAAGGAAAACATAACATTGAGTTGTTTTATTCTGTTAATTTAGTTAAGTAGTCAATGTGTACAGCTACATCACAGCAAAGTAATAAAGGAGGACTGGAAAACAATGAAGTGGCAGCTCATTAGTGTTTTATGTAACCTTTGGTATTATGCCACTCCATAGTAAGGATATATGGAATTTTCTGTGCCCCTTAAGTTTGGGCCAGGTTCTTTATTTATAAGAAAGAGCGGAGTAAAATAGACATATAGGAGACTGCTTTTTAGTCTCTTTTTGCAGTTGGCTTTTCTTCATCTTTACCCGCCACACTGAGCAAGGCTTTGCCGGAATGCAGAGAAGTGGAGCCCCTGTTCAGCAGCTGCAGTAATAAAGTAAATAGACTGCACTGCCACCGAACCTCCACTCCACAAAGTAACCCTAGAATTGAGCATCTGAGTGGAGTGAACTGTACTGCTCCTCTGCAAAGCTGCCTCACAATATTGTTTTCTATTCAGGCTACACTTGTTAAAGGATACAGATGACTCCTCTGTCGCATGACCTATCCTCTTTTGAGCTCATATTTGTTACTGTGGGGTGTGCACCTTTGTAAGCACTCACACAACTAGAAAGAAAGCACCCAACATACCTGGTATGCCTGGCTTTCGCTCTGCGAAATACCCCGGCAGCTGTGCATTTAGTGTCCTGTTATATTATCTAGGATAATTATATCCTTCTAAATAAAAGCTGCTTGATTATAAGGAAAGGAAATATGTAACTATATACACAGTCTAATATGTGAAAGACATACTTTCCCATGTCCCATGGTTAGTACACCAATAACCTCCAAAGTATAGCAAGGGCCTCAGTATTAGTAGTACAGCAAAAAGGAGCTCCACAATGAAACATTTTCCAAAGGCCTTGTTACACTAATAAGTGTGAACTCAGTGCTTCCAAGGGGAGCCTCCATCTGTACTGAGCCCTACAGGGCAGCAGCAGCCCCTAGATAATATTATGGCTGTGTGTGGAACCTACAGCCATCTTGCCATCCGTAGCTGGAAATGGAGTATCGTGGAACACGTTTTGGACTTTTCAATCTATTCTTCCATTGAAACATAGAAGTTGATGGCAGATAAGGACCGTAAGGCCCATCCAGTCTGCCCATTTGTTTGTCTACCTTATGAATGTGTCATTGGCCTTTGCTCTATCAATGGCCTATCTATTCATACTCATCTGTATTGCTCCCTTATGTCTATCCCATGCCTGTTTGAAGCCCTGCACTGTATTCATAGCCACCACTTCCTGAGGTAGGCCGTTCCATGCATCCACCACCCTTTCTGTGAAAAAATGTCCTCACATTACCCCTTTATCGGCCTCCCTCTAATCTCATGCTATGTCCTCTTGTCCTGCTATTTTTCTTATATTGAAACATGTTAGACTCAATCACCTTGTTAATGCCCTTAAGGTGTTGGAATGTTTCGATCATATCACCTCTCTCCCTCCTTTGCTCTAGGGTATTCATATTGAGCTCCGTTAATCTGTCCTCATATGTTTTCTGATGCAGTACCTACACCACTTTGGTTGCCCTTCTCTGAACTGCCTCAATTTGGTTAATGTCCTTGTGAAGGTGCGGCCTCCAGTACTGCACACAGTTCTCCAGATGGGGCCTAACCAGTGTCTTGTAAAGAGGGATTATTACAGTACCTCCCTCTTCTGACTTGTGATACCCCTACTAATACACCCCAACATCCCCCTAGCCTTACCTACTGCTTTAGTGGTCTGCTTGGATGATTTCAGGTCATCTGTGATGATGATGATGCCCAAGTCTCTTTCTTCCCTTGTGACTGCCAGCAACTCCCCTCCCAGCCTACAGGTGGCTTCAGGGTTTCTTTTCCCTATGTGCATGATCTTGCACTTCTTTGCGTTAAATCCCAGTTGCCAGTCTTCCAACCATTTTGCTAGTTTATCCAGATCTCTTCTCATTCTGCCCACCCCATCTGGATCACCTACTCTCTGTTGCAGATCTTGGTGCCATCTGCAAACAGACAAACCTTACACTCCAGTCCATCTGCAATGTCACTGATGAAGATATTAAAGAGGAATGGCCCCAGGATTGTTCCCTGAAGTACCCCACTTGTGACTTACATCTCTTCTGACTGAATACCATTTACCACCACTCTCTGTTTTCTGCCTGTCAACCAGTTTGCCACCCAGTGGATCAACTTCTGACCCACTCCAAGTCTACCCAGCTTATTAATCAATCTTCTATGTGGAACAGTATTGAAAGCTTTGCTGAAGTCAAGGTAGGCAACATCAACTGCTCCCCCTTGGTCCACCAATCTTGTTACCCAGTCAAAGAAATCTATGAGATTAGTTTGACAGGACCTTCCTTTTGTAAACCCATGCTGTGTTGAATCCTGTGCTCCTATGGATTCCAGGTCTTGCACTACCCTTTCCTTAAGGAGTGCCTCCATAATCTTGCCCACTACTGAGGTCAGACTGACTGGTCTGTAGTTCCCTTCCTCCTCCCTGCTACCAGTCATGTGGAGTGGGATCACATGAGCCCTTCTCCAGTCTTCGTTGACCTCTCTTGTGCTCAGATACTCACTAAACAGTTCTGATAATTGCTCTGCTAGTTCCACCCTTAGCTCCTTTAGTACCCTGGGATGTATGCCATCAGGGCCCATTGCCTTGTCCAACCTGAGGTTATCGAGCTCTTGTAGGACCCTTTCTTTTTTGAAGGGACTAGTGCACACCTTCCTCACCCCTGTGTCCATGGTGCTGAGCTGTGGCCCTGCCTTTCCTTCTCTTCAGTAAATACTGAGCAGTAGTATCTATTTAGGATAGATGCTTTTACATGGTCCTCCTCCTCACATGCCCCCTTATCCCCTTTGATCTCAGCAATACCCCCTCTGGACTTTCTCCTTTCACTAATGTATCTATAGAAAGTCTTGTCACCTTCTTTTACTGTTCATGCTAGTGTTTCCTCGGTTTGGGCCTTTGTCTGCCTTACTGCCTTCCCTGCTTCCCTTAGGGAAATTTGATAAGCCTCCTTATCTTCATCCTTCTATGTTCCCTTATATTTCCTGAAGGTCAGCCTTTTGGCTCTGACCTTTTCTGCTACTATTTTTGAAAACCAAAGAGGTTTCCTTCTTCTTTTGCACTTCCTTTTCTCTCTAATACAGTGGGATGTTGCTTCAAGTATTGCATCCTTAACGCCTGCCCACTTTGCCTGTACCCCCTCACCTGTATTTCTTTTTGCCAGGGATAGCTTAACTCTGTTGGCCATCTTATCAAAGTCAGCACCTCTGAAGTTCCATATTTTTGCCTTGGAATGGGATGATTTAGTTCTAGTGGCCAAATTGAACCATACCATGGCATGGCCACTGGCCCCCAGGTGACCTTCTACCTGGAGATCTGTGATCCTTTCGCTGTTAGTCAGTACTAGATCTAGGATATCCCTGTCTCTTGTGGGTTGTTGTACCAGTTGTTTGAGGCCATCCCCCTGCAGGGAATCCACCATGTGTCTAGTTCTGGCAGATGTTCTTGCTGGTATTGACCAATCTGTATCTCGCATGTTGAAGTCTCCCATTGTCAGAACTTCCCCTTTAGCTGTCATGTTTTGTATATCTTCTAACAGTAATGTGTCTATGTCCTCCCCCTGGTCTGGAGGCCTGTACACAACCCCAGTTCGTATGGCTGTCCCATTTCCTGTTTCCACAGTGATCCACAGTTCTTCTGGACCCTTATGTGTATTCTGAATTTCTGTAGCTTTAACATTTTCAATGACTTAAAGGGCCACTCCACCGCCCCTTTTTGCACTGCAGTCTCTTCTGAACAGTACATAACCAGGTACTGAAGTCTCCCAAGTGTGGTTACTGATAAACCATGTCTCACTAAAGGCTACTATGTACAGTTTAGCCTCTGTCATTATTGTCTGCAGGTGTGGGATCTTGTTTCCCAGACTGCGAGCATTTGTGTACATGATTTGCCATTGGCCAGATTTCGGTGTGATAGTTGTTGGGCGAGGTCTGGCATTTCCCCTGTGCATCATATGGGGAGCTGGATCTTTTTCCTTACCTGGTGATGCAAATGAACTACAAACATGCTGAACTCCTGTTTGACCACTAGCTGAGGGGGAAGGGGTGTTCTTCCCATTCGACATATGGGGTGCTGCACCCCCTCCCCATTTGCTAGATTAAATATTCTTCAAAAACATCAAACTTCTGCCCCAATGCAATGACTCCCTCCTTATTCAGATGCAGTCCATCAAATTTAAAGAACTTTCACTCCCAAAACTGTTGCCAGTTCCCTACAAATTTGTGTCCTTTTTCCTGGCACCAGCTCTTGAGCCACATGTTTAGCTTTCCTATCTCCCCTTCTCTGACCTTCTGTCTATTTGCTCTCCTATCCCAGAATGGCAGAATCTCAAAGAAGGAGATGCCGGATGAAATGGATGATAGTTTATCACCCAGCCTGGTCATGTGTTCCTGGGTCTCCACAACTGACCGTCTGGTGAGAACATTAGTCCCTATGTGCACCAGGATGTCAATGTTTTCTTATGCTTCCTGAGCAATTTTAGCAATGCAGTCAGTGTCACTCCATGCTGATGTACCTAGGAGACATCCGACCATTACCCTGGCTGGAGATAGGTATCAACTCCCTGAATCATGGAGTCTCCTATGATCAGAAGTTTTTGGGATTCTTTTTTTTTTTTTTGTTTTGGTTCCTGTTTTGAGTGAATTTTATTGTGCTAGCTCTTGTGCTGCAGTGTCCTGCTCTGCAGTGTCCTCTGCCCCTTTATTTCATTTTGGAGATAGAGGCAGATACCTGTTTGTAGTTTTTAAATGGTTTGTGGAGGTGATATGTTGGAGAGCACCAAGTGATGGGGCACCTGATTTGCCCCTTCTAACCACCTGCCAACCTCCCGGACCAACTACCCTCTGTGGTTGAGGTGCTTCTGTTGGATGTTGGGGAAATGGCAGGCAGGTCTTATAATATATTTCCTCTTGATTATGCAATTTGAGGTGCGCAATCTCTGCCCATGCTGCCTGGAGCGGAACCCTTAAATCTACAATAGCCCAGCAAGTAGGACAGTGTCCGAAATCCTGTAAAACTGCCCTTCTGAAAAGTGTTCTGCAGTACATGCAGTTAATGATATCCATTCCAGATAAGTTGCTCAGTTTATAACCTGTTCAGAGTAATTAGAATGAAGAAACTGAAAGCAAAAGTTTGATTCTGTGTTTTGTTTGTTTGTTTTTGTATAACTTGTTATAACAAGTTAAATTACTAGTACCCCTGTGAATGAGCTCACTGTGCACATACCCCTCTGATCCGCCCCTTCCTGCTTTGCTATAGGAAATGTCATGACTGTGCTACCCTATAAAAGGAGTTTAGTGTGGGGTGGTAGGGGATGGGGGTATTTGTACGGTGGGCCCTTCCCCTGCCAAAAAAAAAGAACCACGGATAAAAGAAACAAGGAGGTAGGAGCAGAAACAATCAGCCAGAAACAAATGCAGTAGCCCTGAAAGCTTATCCTAATGATAGATAACACTGTAAAACCTGTAAAGCACCACATGTAATAATTTCACAGAAGATATACCCTGTAATAAACACTTTGCTACAGGGAAAAATAAAGCAGTAACAGAAGATATACTTTGCAAAAGACAATTTGAATCAGAAGATTACAGCAGTAATCTGTAAGCACATACCTGTAGGCACATCCTGTAATAATGCAGCAGAAGGTATACCCAGCGACAACAATTTGAATCAGAGAAAAATTAAGCAATAAAATGTTATCAACAAACAGTAACAATCCCTGTGAGTGCAAAATAAAAATAACAACACACAGTAAATCTGCCAAGGTAAAATAAGCCTTAATCCTTTTCCTTGCTCTGGTAAGATTATTTGCTCTGTCCTTTCAAGGAACCTAGAAGAAAAGAGTTCAGGTGAAGTTAGGTGCCTTGACCAGCAAACCTAGTCTTCCACATGCCAACTGAAATAAAATACTCTCTTCTGTCTGTTAAGAATATTGGAGACAGAACTCCAAGCTGCTTATCAGATTCCATTAGGAAACTGAAACAGCTTGTTAAATATTCATTAAATATGGGTTGCCTGTTAAACTGGAGATCTGTTTACCCCTTCAGAATGCAACAACTTGCACATTTAAATACTTACCATTTAAACAGCTTTTTTCTATTAGATTCACTTGGGAATGCATTGTGTTTCATGAAAGATTCATACCTCATAAATGTCATCCCTTTCCCAGCAAATCTATAATATACACTGCTTTTTTTTAACCTCTAAAGACATTATCAGATAAGCACTGTCTCAGACATATGCCAGGTCTTCAGTGAACTACCCATACTAAATATGTAGCAATCAGCAGGCATTTTCTGCTATGCTTTTTGAGAAAAAAATATATTGAGCTACAGCAAATACACACACACACACACACGCACTGTACACACCATCCTTATGGTCGCAACATTCAAAATAAATACTGCATTCTAATATGTTATAAAACAAGAACCTGTTTGTTTATGTCAGTGAACACAGTGAAGTTCAGTTTAGAGTAGATTTCTTTAAATATTTTTTATCCTATATTTTGTATCCCAGATAGCGCAGGGGAGATGCTACATCTCACTGTCATGAGATCTTTGTTTCCACATTTTTGCACTGTATTTATTCAGGCCATCCCAGATTAGATGCAATATCTTGTTTTCAGTGGGGTCATGATTTTACCATTTTGATAAAGTTTTTCTTTAGGGTAGCCTAGTCCAGGGCCCCCATATTCAAAGGACATGTGTGGCACATGCCAGCAGAAAAGGGAGATGTGCCGCACAACTCCAACAATCCACTGCAGTGTGATATTCAAATGTGCGGGATACACCGGCCACAATGGAATGGGCTCGGGTGCACATAAATAGTATGCCGTGCAAGTCGAGGGTGCATTCCTATGCATATGCTGAACTGTAGCATACTCAGTGGGAATGCACCCCTTGCAGTCAAGAGCAGCACGGCCCAAAGTTAGACCATGAATAGCTGGCCTAACCTGGCAAGCCACCCACTGGAGGGCTGCAGAAGTGCACCCAGGTACACAGCAGCCTGGTAGCCCTGGTGGACTAGAGGTAGCCTGTCCCATTCCTGATCAATCCAAATCCATCCCCAAAGAGCTCCATAGTGTAGGGCCCCCCCCAGACCCAATCGCATCAGAGGAAACCACTGTCCATATCCATAGCATAGAGGACCCCCACCCACCACCGTGTTATATAGACACCCCTGCTCCCCCCATACCTGACCTGTTGTTGAGACTGGCATTGCCCTCCACACCCTGTTAGGGCCAGTCACCAACTGCACTGGATCCAGACCAGGGACCTGCACTCTGGAATGATCCAAGTGGCTGTACTGTGCATTGGGACACTATGCAAGCTGTGGACCCACCAGTGTATGCAGCCATGTGTATGTCCCTTGCAAACTGTAAGAGGGAATTGACATACATCCAATGTATGCCTTGCTGATGCTGTAACTTCCTGCCGTCATACACCGCTGCAGGCCCACACTCTCCCCTGTTCCTCTATGTAACATGCCACCCTCCAGACTGCTGAGATATCATGGATGCCATGGGGTGCGGTATCCTGCAATGACATTTGCAGTGTATGCTCCAGGCTATGGATAGTGCATCCATGGTTCCCTGATTGTACAAAGAAATGGGTGGTCAGCTGTAACATGCCTGTTCCATAACCTGTGTGAGTGGGTACAGCATTGGCTATCACCCACACTGAGCAGTGCAATGGCACTGGGACAATAGATCTGGATGTAAGCACCTGAGGTGTATGGCCACTGAGTGTTATCATCTGAACACAACTCGTGTCTATGTACAACATTATTCCAGCATTCTTCTGCCAGTGCTCCACCACCCAAAAATAAGATGCCATTTCTTCTGTGAACTATCCAGGCTGAATATATAGCAATCAGCAGGCATAATCTAGGAAAATACATTGAAAAATGTGTAAAAGGAAGACCACATTGAAACTGCCTCTCAGCAGATCTGCATTGTGCAAATTCATTAGTAATAATGGGCTCAATATTCAGAATTGCACCTGGCAATGGTGCAAGTCATGGTGCAGTGCAACCCAGTTGTGCTAGAGCAATCAAGGGATACATACAAAAGAGTTGTGCCATGGTGCATCTCTTCTAAATATAGCACACAATACACACGGCACAAATACAACGAACCAGAGCATTCCCCAGGCAGGTCTGAATATCGAGAATTGGAATGATCCAGCACAACTGTAGCTGCACTAGGCGTACTTCCCAGATATTTAGACCTGGATATGCAAATGGTGCCATTATGCATGCGGGGTGCAAATGGGGCCATTTGCATGTTATTATGGCCCCATTTGCATGTGTTGTGCAGGGCTGTTGTGCAGGGCTGGCCAGCAAAATGTGCACGGAGCCCTCACAGCATGTGGTCCCTGTACCAGGGACTGCAGTAGTACCCCCATCTCATACCATTGAGCACCATCATATAGGTATACAATTCACCCTGTTAGTCTAGTGGTACCCCTCTCCCCTCTCATAAACCCAATCATCTGAAATATATTATTATAATTCCCTGGTAGTCTAGTGCCTCCCCCCTCCCCGCTTGACCCTCTGATCACTGGTGATTTAGTAAGATCCATGTCCCTGATGGTCCAGTGGTAACCCCCAACCAATCCCATTAGGGCAGTCACCATATAAATATTGCAAGATGTTCTCTGGTAGTCCAGTGTAACCTCCCTCCCCACCAGTAACCCCGATCATCCTATTACAATGTCTATAGTCTCCCTGGTAGTCTAGTGGAACCCCCCCTCTCTGTTCGTAACCCCGATTGCCATATACACAGCAATGACCAGTCCCTGGTGGTCCAGTGACACTCTGCAGCCCCCACCCATTCAGTTTCACCCAGTTCTCCATCATCATGGTGGCAGACCACTGCATAGCCTCCATGGTTGCCAGCTGAATGAAGTTGAGAGCTGCAGTCCTTGGTCCACACTGTGACCAATGAATTTAATACATACTGTAATAGTCATTCACAATGTTGTGAATGAAGTCATTCATTCACAGTGTTGTGATTGACTATTAGAGGTACTGTAAGCCCATTGGTCCACAGTGTGAACCAAAGGGCTTGCAGCTGATACTGGAAGCTGTCATTCATCGGGCAGCCATGGAGGTATGTAGGTGGGTCTGCTGCCAGCCGATGACAGGGGAGGAGCTGGGTGGGCTGGGGATGTTGCTGTGTATACTGCAATTGGAGTTACTAGTGGGGAAAGGGTTCCACTGGACTACCAGGGAATATCTTACAATAGTTATATGGCGATGGCCCTAATGGGATGGGGTGGGGTTACAACTGGACCACCTGGGACATGGATTTTAATAAATTGCCAGTGATCAGAGGGTTGGGCGGAGAGGGGGGTTCCACTTGACTACCAGGGAATTACATTACTATATTTTGGGCGATCGTGGTTCCGGGAAGGGAAGGAGATACCACTAGACTACCAGGGAATTAAACGAATATATTCCAGGCAATCAGGGTTATGGGCAGGGAGGGGGGACCACTGGACCACCAGGGACATTTGTGGGCTCACCCACGGCTGGTGGCTGCTGTGATGTGCCTTGCATTATGGCAACTCACCTGTGGGTTGCTACTATTTGAGCCATGTTTTGGGCTCAACTTTGTGCCCTGAAGGCGGCACATTAGTTGTGCAGCAAAGGCGAGCCGCACATCCCGCTCTGAATATCGGATGTGCCGCATATGCATGGCATGCCCCCTGAAGATGTGCTGCATACATTATCTTTGCGCCATGGCACATCGGGAATTGCACTGTGCAATTCTCCCTTTTGAATATTGCCCTGTGTTGCATTTCTGGGGTTGCATCCTTTGAATATCTCAGCCAGTGGGTAAAAGCATCCCAAAAGCTCTCCACAGCCATATCGGCTCTGACCAGAGATTATTATATTTTGCTGCTTCTGTCAAGCATGCTGAAATGGAAACTTTTCCAACTATTTGAAACCTTATTTAGCCCATATTGGGTCTTTTTTGTATTGCATGCTTTACCACAGCTTATGATACTGCTTAAGAGGCTCTCTAGCATTATATAAATTAAAAAGAGAGCCTAAGTTTAATGTTTTAAAAAGTATGATGCTAAAAGCACATGACCTCAATGAGTGCAGGTAGAAAAGAATTACTTGTGCTCTCTATAAGGAGATAGGGTCAGTTACTTCTGACTGGTGTAGGCAAAGGACTGAGGGGAGTCTGTTACTACATAAACAGTGAAAACTGAAGGGAAGTTTGCCACATTTAGAAACATTTATTTTCTGTTATCATTTTATGTTAAAGTATTTCTTTTGCATTTCCATTTAACTTGTTTATGAAAAAATAAACATCACACAAGACAAAGTGTGTTAACCTTAAATCAATGAGTTGTGTCCATCTGTTATCCCACACTCCTACATGGATGAAGAATGCACTCGTAACCTTCAAGAGGCTTGTGGATCACATCCTGGCTGGGGCAGGAGAATATGCACTGGCTTACATGGATGACATTGCCCTTTACAGCTAGATATGGGAGGATCACGTCAGGCATGTGAGGGAGGTGTTCAGCAGACTAAAGGCCACAGGGCTGACAGTTAAGGTGGAAAAATACTAAGTAAGCATGGAAGAAGTGTCCTACCTTGGGCACTGGGTAGGCAGTGGATGCATCTGTCAAGAGCTAGTGAAGGTTGATGCCATCCAGGCCTGGCATACCCTGCCACAAAGAAGCAGGTAAGGGCATTTCTGGGAACAGCAGAGTACTACAGGAGGTTTGTCACCCATTGCAATGAAGTGGCCAAGCCCCTGACAGACCTGACAAAAAAGACAATGCCAGAAAAAGTTCTCTGGACAGAGGACTCTGAGTCTGCCATCTGACTGTTGAAGGAGACATTATATGGGTCGCCCATGCTTGCTAGCCCCAATTATGACTTAAAATTCATAGTACATATGGATGCCTTGGACCATGGGCTGGGTGCCATCCTGAGCTAGGTTACACTGTGGGGGGAGGATCCCATAGTGTATCTGAGCTGGCAGCTTCTGTCCAGGGAAGAGTCATATGCCACAGTGGAGAGTGAATATCTGTGGATAGTGTGGGCCCTTCAGAGGCTGCAGCCATATCTGTACTGGAGGGAGTTCACTGTGGTCATAGAGAAAAATCCCTTGACATGGCTTCACAGGACTAGTGGGCAAAACACAAAGTTATTGCGCTGGAGTGTGGTACTACAGTCATATAATATGATCATTCAGCACCAAAGTGGGGAGCAGAATTCCAATGCAAATGAACTGTTGAGGCAGGGCTAAGTGCGTGACATATTCCTTTAGGCACTCCCCAGGCCCTACATGAATGGCAGTGTCTGTTGAGGGTTGCCCAAAAGAAACACGCATTCATTTTTTCATATATTTTTTTTTTTTTCTGTACCATCTTCTCCGGGAACTTTCTCTGGCATCCTCCGTTAGCCAGTCTCTACCTCCCACCTGAGGCCCTCTCTTCCTCTCCCCTCACACTACCTGACATATCCCCTGGATCTGAATCCCCCGGGGAGGGGCCGCTCTACCTGTCCAGGGTGTTCCATCTACAGTATTGAGTGTCAGGCATGAACAGGGTGGGCAGCAGAGAGGAGAGCACCCAGTGTTAGGAGTGTGGTCCATGGCGGAGGTGCCTTCACCTATCCTCAAGGATGGGGATTTTTCTTGTTTTTGTCCCCAGAGTGCAGTGACGCTTGTGCACAATGAACCTGATGGCATCTGCCTCACTCCACCCCTTACATTGCTGAGTGATCCTGCAGTACCCCTGATCTCCATTGGGGGCTGCCAGGACACTGGACATCCATGAATCCCTCTCCAGGGAGAGGAGAGGAGAGCAGTCCTCCAGATGCTCAGTCCTCTCCCTCCCCTGCCGACCCCTGGCCACCCGAGTCCATCACCGAATCCAGGTTGCTGGCATGGTGTGAGGTGTGATGCCCAGCTCCTCAACCCTCAGCACCACTGGGCCAGCACCACACCTTTAGGGGGGAGATGTGATGGGAATTGGACCAGAACTATGTATTCTTTTGATTCATTTATTGTTTTTTGAATATGCATCTGCTTCAGGTACAAGATGGCTACCAGATCACATGATCATAGTATATGACGCTTATATCAGCCTGGGTGGAAGGACTGATGTTCTCATGGGAAAGCTAACAAGAAGGCTAGGGAGGAGGCAATAAAGTAATAATTTCCTGGAGATATTCCCATGTTGTACAAATAACCCAGGCTCATGTCATAATGTTAGAAAGAAGGTGCTGAAGGGTGGACACACACACACACACACACACACACACACATACACACACTCAAAGGGAGCTGGGACAGCATGGAACTGTCACTCAAAGGGAATGAGACCCATCCCCACAGGAGAAAGAAATATATTGTACTGTAAGAAAGCTCTTCCTCTTGAACTTGGAACATCTGAAACACCAGAGTCCTGCAGCTAGTGGTCTGGTAAGAAAGACAGCTTAGGGAATAGTGTTTTCTTCAGACAGCAGCAAGTAAATGAATAACTTTTTAAAGTGAGAATAGCTCAGATTTTTCTGTCTGCAACCTGTCTTGTACAACTTCCATTTATTTTGATTTCTAATGAACTATAATCCTTTTATCTAACTGTACATACATCCTGTTGTAAATAATTTTAGTCTTTTAATAAAGCTTCTATTTTTATAGAATCTGTGACTGCTTGTTTTATTTAAAGGTTAACTCTACTATTTCTGCTGGACTCTGTTTGCAGTCCATCTCTGAAGGGGCACTCTTCCCACAGTTATTGTGTTCACCCTCTTGACCTTGTGCAAAGGAGGCAGTAAGAAACAATTTTTCCCTGGTTCCTATTGGTGCAAACCATGATGTTGGTGGTGGTGAACTTGAAGTCACTGGTGAGAGATTTGTGTCTCAGTCCCAAAGTGTTGTTTGTGGGCAAAAAATGTTTGGTTTACTTACTGTTTACTGTAGTATAGTAGTCTAGATCAGGCTAGTTTTGCTTAGTTTTAGGCAAACACCTTCTTTTACCACAAATCCCAGAATCCACTGCAGCAGACATCAGAGCAGTAGGCAACAGTGGGAGATTTATTAGCCTGCATTGCATGTTGGAGCTTTTATAAACTCTGATGAGATGTATTCCAGGACTGCTTTTCTCCAAAGGCTAAGTACAGTTCTCTGAAACTGTACATAGCTTTGGAGGACAGCTGGACAAAACAAAACATCAGAGCTTATATAAACTCTATCATATACTACAGGTTATTGAATCTCCCACTGCTGCCTACTGCTCTGATGTCATTTGTAAGGGATTCTGGGATTTGCAGTAACAGAAGATGCAGCCTAAAGTGAAGCAAAATGAGTCCGATAAATGTACTACACTACAATAAACAATAAGTATAACAAAATGTTTTTGCACATAAAGTGCACATTGGGACCAGCCCCACACTTCAATATAGGGGCCTTGGTGATGGGAAAGGAGCAACACCCTATCTATGGTAGGAGTATAAAGGGATTTTAACAAGGTAGGCAGAACACCAATAGCAGCCTATCTAGGGTCAAGTAGCAAAGGGTTAGGAGAAGGTGAAAGTGCTGCTACCACAATCGGAAAAAGCAGAGGAAGTTAAGGGGGTACAGTAAGGAGGAAAAGTCTTTAGACAAGAGGGAATTACTTGCTGAGAGGGATAAAAGAGGAAAAGCCCTATCTATGATAAAGTTACCAAAAAGCATAACAAACAAGATGGGAAAAATAGACACACTTTATTGGGTTAATGGTACAAAAGCATTTCTGGGTAACATAACACTGGGAAAGTAGAAATCAGGAAAGCTTGAAGTACAGCAGTGCAGTGGCTGTGGGGAGGCAGTTTTCAGAAAGACCTACTGCATACAATGGTTCTGCCTTATCTGCATGCACCTATCTGTGCCGAGTAAAGAGGTTACTAAACTTCTGTTTGAGTTGGCTAGGATTTGGGGGACCTCCTCCCCCACACAACAGCCACCAAGTCTGTCACTGTTACCTGAGAGGATACCAAAGAGGAGGAAAGTGTGAACTTTGGTGGGCTCCGGAAGGATGAGGGTAGTGGGTCGGAGGCATATTTTATTACTGATACCACTACATAATTCTTAAGTCACTCTGGTGGGGTGGGACTGCTGGGGTGAGGAGGCACCCATGGTAGTTGCCAAAAAGCATGTGATGTCCTTCCTAGTCAAAACCCCAAGGATGGTGGAAGAGGACCACAGAGAAGGAGGAAACAAATTCTGCTGGGAGACTCAACTGTGAGGGGATCAATTTTGGAATAGGAAGGGGGATGGGGAGGGAGTTCAGGTACCTATGTGGTGCCACAGCTTAGACGGATGGGAAACCGATCCTGGAGATTTTTAGGGTGGCAGGATGGAATGGAAAGCTAGATGTCACTATCTACCTGGTGACTAATGACCTGGATAGGGACAGGGATGGGATAGTGCAGGGAGAGTTTAGGGAGCTGGGGATGGGGTCTTAGGTAGCACACTCAGTGGTTTTCAGTGAGGTGCTACCTATCTAGAACAAAGGGGAGGAGAGGGATCTCCACTACAGCACCTTCAACTCATGGTTGAAGGAATGGTGCAAAGAGGAGGGATTTAGCTACAGTGGGGACTGGGGAACGATCTGGAGGAATAAGTGCCTATATAGGGGTGATGGTCTGCATCTATCCAGGAAGGAAACCACAGTCCTAGGTGGATGGTTTAAATGTTATTTTGATGAACATATAACCTAGCCAAGTGCAGTGGCAGAAGGAGTCAGGAAAGCAGAAACTCTCCTCCACTGACTGAAGTAGACAGTAGGGAGAACCTGAGGGGAGAGGAACCACCCAGGTTGCAAATTATCAAAGGAAGCAGGGTGATAGAAATGAAGGGAGGAGAGAACAGGAGCTTTAATAAAAGAGGGGGGAAGGGGGGAGATAGAGGGCAAAAAGGAAAAAAGGGAAGTAACAAGCAGAGTGCTAACAAAATCTGGAAGGCTTTGTGTGTGAATACTAGAAGTAAAGGAAATAAAATTCCAGACCTAGAGGCCAACCTGGATATCATGGCCAGTACTGAGTCATGGTGCACTGAAAACCATGACTGGGACATGGCTATACTAGGCTATACTCTGTTCAGGAAGGACAGACTGAGAAGGAATGGAGGAGCTGTGATGGTTTATGTGAGGGAAAGCATAAAAACAACAGAGATACAGGGAATATGGGGGGGGGCAGAGGTACTGTGGGTCACCCTGTAGATGGGGGAATGGAGACACTATTCACACTGGTGTGATCTACAGACCTCCAGCACAGGGGTAGGAGTTAGATAAGGTAGGGGTTCAAGCCTTTGGCAAAATGGCAGAAAAGGGGGAGCTGCTGCTGGTGTGTGACTTCAGTCTACTAGATATGGATTGGAGTCTCCCGTCTCCAGCTTCAGCTTGACACAGGTACATTATGGACTCCACGTATTGGCATTCCTCAGCAATTAGTCAGTGAACCCAAATGTGATGCGGCAATACTGTACCTGCTACCAGAGATGTGTGACAAAAAAACTTCCACTAGTGGAATTTCCGTGAAAGTCAGAGTTTTGCTTCCACGAAAGTGCAGAAATCAAATTAGAAACTTACACAGAAATTCCAACTTAGAATGGTGGAATAAATGTATAAATTGTGGATTATTCTGTTAAACTGTGGAGAAAAAAGTCCACATAACTGATCATTGAACTACGGAATAATTATATTTATTGCAGAATAATTCATCAAACTGCAGAAAGAAAATTCCTCAGAACTGTTATTCTGCAGTTCATGTGTATTTTTCTGCAGTTCAGTAAAAAAATTCCAACAGAACACGGCAAAAATCCGCCAAACACACTCAGAAGATTCAGTCTCGCCAATGGCAGAAATTTGGAAAATTCTGCAAAATTACAGAATTTTTGCAAAAGTTACATGAAAGAGGAATTAGCAACTTTTTTCCACCTTTACCTGCTACTCACTAACAGGAACAGTGTTGCAGACGACAAGGTGGGAGGCCACCTGGAGACCAGTGATCACCATACAGTGTATTTCATAAAAGGATGGCTGCAGAATCAAACGCAAGGGTAAGAGTCCCAGACAACAAGATGGCTAATATTATAAAGATGAGTTCATTCCTTAACGATGACCAGGCAGGGGGGATTACATGCGAAGGGTGGAGGAACAATGAGCAGAGTTAAAAGGGGGCACAGTGAAGGGTCCTGGGTCAATACTGCACTTAAAGAATAGCACTGCAAGAACTGCACAGTGGAAAGTGCGAAAGCATTTACAGTGACAAGGGTATAACAGCGGTAGAGAATTACTGCTACCCCTGTCGCTGTGTCGCTTAAAGTTAAATGGGATCAAGTTGCCGTGTGTGTGATGCCTGGTTGAACTCTCCAGTGGTGGAGTGGCTAAGGCACCAGCACATGGCTGGTTTGGAGACTTGGGACCATGGTTTGGTTCCCCCCAGGTCTCCCGGTGATGATCCTTTTTTTTTTGTAGAATTCAATTTTTCCCCCTCCTCGAGGTTGTCTCCATCCCTGAAGTCCACACCTCTGGGAGTTTGTTATGTAAAGTCCAGGCGTGTGGAAGGAAGCCCTCATGTAGGGGTGTGGGGGAAGCCCCTCACCACCCAGTTGGGGGTGAAAGTCCCACAACAAAAAAAAGAAAGTCCCTTTGTTTTCAATGGGTGTACTGTGTGTGTTGTGGTTGGTGTTTTTTCTGACCTTATTTGGGTGAACGCTGTGTTGCTTGCTTCATTTTTAGTCACTCTGTTGTCCGTGACTGTATGACCCCATGCCACAGTGATGGCAACACATATCTGCATCAAGCAAGTGAGCAAATACAAGAGGAAAATATGACTGCCATGTTCTCAAAAGAGGTGGCTAAAAAGTAAAAGCTTAAAGGGTGGCAATCAGAAAGAATAAGGAGACACAGAGGGTGGAGGATTGGGAAATTTATCTGGGGAAACAGATAGAATCAAGGTAAGCAGCACGGAGTGCAAAGTCACAAACTGAAGATAGAATAGCTAAGGTGGTAATGAAAGGAACAAGACATTTTTTAAATATGTAAGCAAAAAGAGGAAGAGATTGGGGAGGGATTGTTCAGTTAAAAAGGGAAGAGGGACACAGTGTTGAGGGGCCAGAACAAGGCAGACATCCTGAATAAATGATTTTGTTTAGTGTTCACAGAGGAAGGAGAAGAGGATGACCCACAAAAAAGTAACAGGAGCATTGGAGGTATAGATGTTGATGCTAGCCATTTTTTGGATGAGACATTCCTTAAGGGATTCATGATCTGGAAGTAGACAAAGAAATGGGGCCAGATGGAGTTCATCAAAGAGTACTGAGGGAGCTCTGGGAGTACTGGCTGCCCCTCTGATACTCCTGTTAAACAGGTCACTTGAAACAGGAGTGGTTCTAGAGGACTGGAGGAGGACAGATGTAATCCCACTTCACAAAAGTGGTAGCAGGGAGGAGGCTGGCAATTATAGTCCAGTCAGTCTGTCATCATTGGTGGGAAAGGAGCAGGGGATAGGTGAAAGTGTCTACAGGTAAACGCTAGGAGTTTGGGGAATAAAATGGGGGACCTGGAGGCAGTGATGGGGGTGGAAGACCTGGACCTGATAGTGGTAAATGAGACATGGTGGACTGATAACCACAGCTGGGAAGTGGAAATGCCAGGGTATAGTTTATATAGGTGGGTCAGGAGAGGGAAAAAGGGGGGTGGGGTCACCCTATACATAAGGAATGGGATAAGAGCAACAGTGAGTGGGGAAGGACAGGGATCAGCTGAGATCCTCTGGGTCACAATAACGAAGAGAACTGGGGGGATATTAAGGATAGGGGTGGCATACAGTCCTCCAAACTAGGGAGAGGAGAATGATCGGGAGCTAGCTAAGGAAATAGAGAGGATGGCCAGAAAAGGAGAAATTCTACTGATAAGACATCTAAATCTTTCTGATGTGAACTGGGGGATCCCAACAGCATCTTCTGATAGGAGCAGGGAGCTGTTGGAGTCAGCACAGGAGGCTTTTATTCATCAGCTGGTCAGGGAACCAACTAGAGGAGAGGCCATACTCGACTTGGTAATAACCAATGGGGACAGTGTTGAGGAGGTGGAGGTTGGAGAAAATCAGGGAGATAGTGACCATAGGATGGTCAGATTTTGGCTTCTGACTGGGTTGGATAAGTATAGGTCCACCACTATGGTTCTGGACTTCAGAAAAGTGGATTTTAGAAAAATGAAAGAAATTTTCAAAAAGGAACTAGTAGGGTAAGAGAACCTAGAGGGAGTTGAGGAACTCTGGGGAGCAATAAAGAGGGGAATTCTGATGGCAACAGAGCAATGCATAGAGAGAGTGAGCAAACAGAAAAGGGAGAGGAAACCACTATGGTTTACTTCAGATGTGAAGACAGTAGTCAGGGAAAAAAGAATGCATTCAGGATCTACAAAGCTTCACAGAGGATGGTGGATAGGAAAGTTTACAAAGAGAAGTTAAAGGAAGTGGGGAAAATAGTCAAGAGAGCTAAATTGAACACATGAGGAGAAAATAGCAAGAGAGGCCAAAAGGTGAGATAAGAAAGTTTTCCAGTATGTAAGCGAACAAAGGAAAAGCAAGCAGGGGATTATGAGGCTAAAAGGAGATGGAGGAGCTCTGATAGAGGGAGATAAGAAGAAAGCAAATCTGCTGAACAGGTACTTTACTTCAGTCTTCAAGACTAAGAAAGTAAGAAAGAGGCCAGAACTAAGCAAGAGGGGAAGGGTGGGTAGTGAGATGGACAAAAGGCCCCTTTTCAGAGGGTAGCATGTTGGAGGAGTTAGGAAAACTTTGTATAGATAGGGCAATGAGTCCCGGCAAAATCCACCCCAGGGTGCTCAAGGAGTTGAGGTAGGAGCTAGCTCTTACAAAGTTATTTAATCTGACTGTAGACATAGGGAGGGTCCTGGAGGATTGGAAAGGACTGATGTAGTGCCCTTGCACAAAGGGAGAGGAAAGGAAGAACCAGGAAATTATCACCCAGTCAGCCTTACCTCTGTGGTGGGTAAGCTGGTGGAGGCACTTATAAAGGAAAGGCTAGCCCAATATCTGGGGGAGGAGGGACTTGTAGACCAAAACCAGCATGAGTTCACAAGGGGTAAGTCATGGCAGACCAACCTAACTGAATTCTTTGATGGAGTAACCCAGATATGTGATCAGGCAGGGGCGGAGGACGTGGCATATCTGGACTTCAGAAAGGCCTTCAACACCGTCCCACACAGGATGCTAATAAACAAATTGGGTAGCTTAGGGCTGGGGAACAAACTAGTAAACTGGGTGGAAAATTGGCTGGAGGGTAGAACACAAAGAGTGGTGGTAAATTAGGTGTCCTCCATAGAAGGAAGGAAGGAAGGGTGAAGAGTGGGTTATCTCAGGGGTCAGTATTGGGATCCATACTAGTCAACATACACATTGGGAACATCTCGGGAGGCCTAAATGGGAAGGTGTGTCTGTTTGCAGATGACACAAAGATCTGGAACATGGTGGACACAATGGGAGGGGTGGAAAAGATGAGGGAGGATCTAGAGAGACTGGAGCAGTGGTCGGGGAAGTGGCAATTGCAATTCAATGCAAAAAAATGCAAAATTATGCACATAAGGAGTAGGAACCCAAGGGCAAAATACTGTTTGGGGGAGGAACTAGAAGTAACAGAGCAGGAGAGGGACCTGGGGTTCATCATTTCAGATAACCTGAAGATGGGGAATCAATGCAATAAGGCAATAGGGAAGACAAACAAAATGTTGGGATGTATAGGGAAGGGCTTTACAAGCCAGAGGAAGGAGGTAATCGTGTCTTTATATAAAACTGTGGTATGACCTCATCTGGAATATGGGGTCCAGTTCTGGAGGCCACACTTGCAAGGGGACAGAGACCAGTTGGAAAGGGTTCAGAGAAAGGCAACCAGATGGTGCAAGGGCTGCACAGGAGGACATATGAGGAGAGGTTAGAGGAACTAAACTTATACATACTGGAGATGAGGAGGGAAAGTAGGGATATGGTTGAAACCTTCAAATATCTGAAGGGAATAAACAAGATGAGGGAGGGAAGCTTATTCAGGATGAGTGAAAACAAATCAATGAGGGGATATGCATTCAAGCTGGAGGGGGGCAGGTTTTAAGGAAATACGAAGGGGAAGCTCTTCACTGAGAGAGTGGTGGGTCCTTGGAAAAGGCTACAAGAAGGGGTGGTGGGGGTAGACTCGGTAAGCAAATTCAGGAGGGCTTGGGATGACTACATGGAGCTAAATAAAGGCAAAAAATGGCATGTAAGGGAGGCAGCAAGATAAAAGGACAGAGTGGGGTTTGAGCAGACTGGATGGGCCATTGGGTCCTTTTCTTCTGTCATGTTTCTATGTAAACTTAATGTACAGTAATCACTGCTTATGGAAAGGATTGTGGAATATCTTGACTCGAATAGATTGCAAGACATGAGGCAGAATGGATTCATGGGGAGGGGGGGTTCAGGTCAAACTAATCTGATAGATTTCTTTGACTGAGTGACCAGATAATTAAATCAGTGTGAAGCACTGGATGTGTACTACCTATCTAGATTTCAGTAAGACATTAAACACCATTCCACACAGAAGACTAGTAAGCAAGCTGGGCAGCTTAGGAGTGGCTCCAAAGGTGGTAAACTGGGTAAGAAATTGGTTAGGAGCTAGGCAACAGAGTGTGATGCTAAATGGAGTTCAATCTGAGGAAGGGAGGGTAACAGGTGGGATGCCTCAGGGATCAAAGCTAGGACCAGTCCTCTTTAATGTCTTTATAAATAACATTGCAGAGCAGCCAGAACTGAAGGTCTGCCTATTTGCAGATGACACCAAAGTCTGCAATAGTGCTGACATTCCTGAGGGGTGCAAAGCTTGAGTGGAAACTTAAGAAAATGTTAGGAGTGTTCAAGGGTATGGCAGCTGGGTTTCAATGTGAAAAAGTACAAAATACTGTGCTTCGGTCACAGAAACCCAGGGTAGAGTACAAAATGGGTGGAGTGGTATTGATGACTACCAAGTGGGAAAGAGACCTGGGGGTGATCATATCTGATGACCTAAAGGTGGCCAGAGAGTGTGACAAGGCAGTAGGAAGGGCTAGTGGGATGCTGAGGTGCATAGACAGGGATATCACCAGCAGGAAGATGGAGGTGGCATTGCCCCTGTATGGATCACTACAAAGACTGCAAATAAAGTGCTGTGTCCAGTTCTGGAGATCACATCTCCAGAAGGACATAGACAGAGTGGAGGCAGTCCAGAGGGGGGCAACTAAAATGGTACAGGCACTGCATCAAAATCCCTATCAGGAGAGACTAAATGACCACAGAACGTGCACCCTGGAAGAGAGAAAAGAGAGGGGGGATATGATAGGGACCTTTAAATACCTAACGGGGCGTATAAGGTATAGAAGGGAAGTATTTTTCAGAAAACAGGTGCTCAAGAACAAGGAGACATGCTATGAAGCTGGAGGGGTTAGATTCAGGAGAAATGTGAGGAAGTACTTCTTCACAGAAAGAGTGGTGGATTCTTTGAACATCCTTCCTGAGGAGATGGCGGGGGTGAAAACACTGGTTGAGTTCAACAATGCTTGGGATAAGCATAATGAATTCTTTGTGGATAGAAATGGGGCACAGAGAGATAAAGAAGGGCCTGCAATTATTCTGTAGGTAGGGAAAAATGGGCAGAGTGGGTGGGCCAAGGGATCCTTATCTGCTGTTAAATTCTATGTTTTTATGACTGTTATCCTTTAAAGTACTGTCTAGGCAGCATTCGTCCAGTCCAAGGCTTTCAGGGAATTGCCTGAACAGTAGGATAACAGATTCTAAGGGTTTTAGAAACCTGTCTAAACAGCATCAGTTCAGATAATAATGTTTTTAGGGCACTATCTACACAGCAGATGCCAGATACTAAAGGTTTTAGGGTACTGTCTAGAAAACAGGAGGCCATAAACTAAAAGCTTTAGGTTATTGACTATGCAGCAGGTGACCTGCTACTCTGGATTTTAAAGTACTGTCTAGACAGTAAGGGACCGGCTACTAAGTGTTCTGTGTACTGTTTAGACAGCAGAATGCCTGCTAAGTATTTTATATAATTGTCTAGATGACAGGATGCCCAATTCCAAGTGGTTTAGGGTAAAGTCTAGACAGCAGGAGGCTTGATATTAATGGTTTCAGGGTACTATCTATGTAATGGAAGACCAGCTATTAAGGGTTTTAAGATTCTGTGTAGATGGCAGGAGGTCAGTGTTTAAAAGTTTAGGGTACTACCTCCACAACAGATCGCTAGCTACTACAGGTTTTGGGTTACTGTGTAGACCACAGGATGCTTGCTACTAAGGATTTTCATGTACATATTCATACAGAGCAGGATGTCAGCTACTGTGCCTAGAGAATACAGGATGGGCAATTATGCACAATCAGTGTGCTCTGCAACAGAGGGGTCTGATTCCCTCTGACCTTGACAGGGAAGCTCTCGAGGTCTATGGTAATCAGAATCCTGAGATGGCAGAATACACTGATTGTGCATAAATTTGCACATCCAGTAATTTTTATAGTATATGATGCCCCTAAAAATAAAACAAAAACAGTTTGATCTTTTTAATTTTTTTTTAATTTTGCTGCTGCATCTTATTGCAGGATTTAAGGCTGGTTGCTAGGGTCATTTGTGTTGTTGCTAGGGACCAGACATCCCTACATCTACAGCACTGGCTTCCTTTGGTTGTCACTTGTGTTTGGGAGGGATTTTCAACAAAAATGTCAGCCGTATTTCTCGCTAAGCAATAGGACTGTTACTGTGAGGAATCGTGTTTCATTTTGTGAGTAATTTTAAATATCTGGTTGACCCTGCATTGTATTTTTTTTCTATAAGTGAAAATATCTGGTTGATCCTGCATTTAAGGGATTTTTTTGAGTCACAAGTTCAAGTGATCATGCTGCCGAGAATTTCTATCTGGTTGATCCCTTCGGTTTCTGTTTCCTCAGTTGAATTGTTGCTCATGCACTTTGCAAATCAGCTGGAGTGTTGTTGTACCCCAGAAGGATACAATTACATTCCATGACCTCTGAATTGTGGTACAACAATATTTCAGCTGAGATGGAAAGCAGGTTGGGGCAACGTTCCACCATACACCATAATGGGATTTAGAGAACTCACTAGGCAGCAGAAGTCCTTGATAACAAGGGGGCAGAGAGAGTAAAAATAGGAGTGGTGTATAGACCCCCTGCCCTGGCGTAGGAGCTGGAGGACAGTCTGGTGGCAGATGTTAGGAGACACTGCAGACTGGGAAGAGGAACGGTGGTGGTGTTGGGGACTTAAACATGCCAGGAACAGACTGGGAGACTATGTCATCCTCTGTGACCAGGGAACAGAGGTTGTTGGATGTCTTTCAAGAGCTGCTCCTAACTCAGCAGGTGAGGGAACCGACCAGGGAGGCACGGGTACTGGATGTGGTCCTGGCAGACAGTGACCAGATTGGGGGCCTGGAGGTAAGGGACCCATTGGCGGGGAGTGACCATGCCACGGTCTGATTCTGCCTGGAACTAGGAGGGGTAGAAGGCTGCACAAAGACGGAAGTAACCGACTTCAGGGGGGTGGATTTTAAGGAAATGGGAAGGATCCTTAAGGAGCATTTGGATGGGATTGGGTCAGACATGGGTGCTGATAGTAGGTGGGAAATCATCAGGAGAGGGGTGCAGGATGCTACCAGCACCTGTGCAAGAGTAAGACAAAAATGCGGTAGGGCCCAAAAACCCTGTTGGTGGACCAGGGAGGTCCAGGAGGTGAGTGTGGGGAAAGAAAGCAGCCTATAAGCAATTCAAGTGCTCAAGGGATGAAAGGATCGAGGGAGTATGAGCTGATGGCTGAAGGGCCACTAGAGTGGTGAGGGCAGCTAAGGCAAGGAAGGAGCAGAACCTGGCGGGAAATTAGGAGAGGGAACAAGGGTTCTTAGATACATTGGGGAAAGACTAAGAGTGAAGGGGCAGATTAGCAGGATTAAATCAGGGGAGATGGGCACAAGACCGGGAGCAGGCTGAGGTACTAAATGAGTACTTCACCTCAGTTTTCACCAGGGAAATGCGGGTGCTGCATCATACATGGGAGGAGACAGAGATACTGAGGAGGGGGGGACCCTTACCGATCGACAGGTCTGGGGAGAGAGTGAGGCATCACTGGCAGGTGGGGGGAGGGCTAAGCAGGGAGAAGAGGTACTGGAAGTGGAAACCACAGCAGAGAGAGTGAGGGAAGCCCTCAGCTCTCTTAAGATGGAGAAAGCACCGGGGCCGGATAAATTACATCCCAGAGTGCTGAAGGAACTTGCAGATGTCCTGGCGAAACCCCTGGCAGAGCTTTTCACCATCTCTCTGAGGACAGGGTCGGTGCCCCAAGACTGGAAGGTGGCGCATAGTGCCTATCCACAAGGGGGATCAAGGGAGGTGGCAGGGAACTACAGGCCTGTCAGCCTGACATCGTGGTGGTGGGCAAGGTGATGGAGGCATTGTCAAGGAGAGGCTAGGGGGACCTGATAAGTCAGGGTGCCTGGACGATAGACAGCATGGATTCATCCCGGGAAATCGTGTCAGACAAACCTGGTGGAGTTCTATGACTGGGTGACAAGTGCCTTGGACCTGGGAGACAGTGGATGTCCTCTTTCTAGACTTCAGCAAGGCATTTGACTCTGTTCCTCACGTGGGCCTGTTGGATAAGCTGGGAGAAATGGGGGTGGGGAACCAGATGATCAGATGGATAGGCAATTGGCTCCAGGACTGGACCCAGAGGGTCATAGTTGGTGGGATAGTCTCATCCCCAAGGAGGGTCATTAGTGGGGTCCCACAGGGATCAGTCCTTGGGGCCCCTTCTGTTCAACGCCTACATATCTGACATAAGGACAGAATCAGGAGGAGATGAGTCTCTTTGCAGATGACTCGAAACTGGGGCGGTGGTGGATGGGGAGGAGGGAGGGTGGCCCTACAGGGGACCTGGAGGCTCTGGAAAGATGGTCTAGAAAGTGGAAGCTGAGGTTCAATGCAGGAAATGCAAGGTACTCAACCTGGGGCCAGAACCCAGGCCAAGTGTACACCCTGGGAAATGCTACAAGTCTCGATGGCTGAGAGGGACCTGGGGTGGTGGTGGATGTCCGAGATGAACAACTCTGAGACTTGTAGGAGGGCAGCAGCCAAGGCGGGGATGCTGGGATGCATCGCTAGGGGATCACTCAGAAGGAGGGAAGTGATACTCCCTCTGTATAACTGCTTGGTGAGGCCGCACTTGAGTACTGCGTGCAGTTTTGAGGCCACACTTAAAGAGGGACATTAACCTCCTGGAGAGGGTCCAGAGGAGGGCAACCAAAATGATTTGGGGCTTGGGGACAGGACCTATAGAGAGGCTCAAGAGCTAAATATGTACACATTGGAAGAGAGAAGGGACCGGGGAACATCATAGAGGTCTTCAGGTACATGAAGAGGGTAAATAGGGAGGAACAGTCCAGGGTGCTTCAAGGAAGGAGGAAGGGCCACTAGAGGGCATGGGTGGAAGCTGAGGGGGAAGATTCAGGGGAGAAAGGAGGAGGTGCTACTTCACTGAGATGGTGGTGGAGCCATGGAATGCACTGCCTAGGGGCTGGTGGAGGCAGAGACAGTGGAGGGGTTCAAGAGGGGGTGGGACAGGTACAGGGGAAGGGTTCTGGAAGCAAAATCCAATGCAGCAAGAATATCCGGAACTGGGAAGGGAGAAGCCAGAGAAGGCAAGGGGGACAGCAAGGTCAGCACCCAGGGTGGGGGCTGACCAAACGAGCAGACACGAAAGACCATTAGGCCTATTCTGCTGGCATTTTAGTATGTTAGTAAGTCTGCTTCTAAGTGGGTTATCATACTGTCAAGACAACAAGAGGCCAGCTACTAAGAGTTTTAGCTACTGTCTACAGACCAAGAGGCCAGCTCCTAAGGGTTTCAGAGTACTCTATGCATAGCAGAGGACTGTTGCTAAAATGTTTTCTGTACTGTCACCAACTGGAGGCCTGCCACTCAGGGAATTAGAGCAGTGTCATATAGCAAGAGGTTGGGTTGCAAATTTGGTTTAGCCTAACAGTGAAGATGGTTTAGCCTGTGCTGTCTGAGTTGGACTGCCATCTGTGGACCTTTAGTGACAATTTGTGACCTTCGGTTCACCTGGTTTGCCTCTCTATGTTCAACTGGGTCAAGCCCTGCATGCATGCATGTCAGACAGACAGGCAGTGTGCCAGAGCTAGCAGTCTTGTGCAGTGATTGGATGAGGGAAGTGACTTTTCTTACAGAATCCCTGATTGGCTGGCACATGCATGCACTGAGTTACAAAAATAATTACTGGAGGAGCTCTCTTTGAGATTATTTTGTTTGGACAGTATCTCTCTTTCCTGTAGTGCAGTACTGAGTAGGATTTCATTTCAGCAGGTGGCCGAGTGCTCTGTGTGCAAAATGCTCTCTTTCCTACACAAAGTTCACTGTAACCTGCTGCCGATCAGCATTAACTCACTTTTCCCCTTATTGAGTTCCCAAGTGCAGTACAAGAGGGGCCACCTGTCATATCTTGACACCCTTGTTTAAGGCACCAAGCATTTGCTGAATTCTATTACATACAAAGGCCTTAAGTTTTACAATAAACTGCCTCTGAACTTCAGGCCTGTAGTTCAACTGGCTCATTCACCTCCTCCCTCAAGGACCACCTCCTCCAATTCACCACTTGTGCCTGCCCCGGTAGGCAACACCCCTGAATGTCCACCAACCCTTGAATTACCTTAGAGTTTATACGTATCTATATTTTGCCTCTGTTGTTGTGTGTTCTGTATTTTTTTCTAATCTAGATGATACTGTCATATACACTGTTCCTATTGTAAATACCATAAACATTTGCTAATATTGTTTTTACATTTTCCTCTGTGTCATTGAATTTCTGTACCACTGGACATTTGTGAAAACAGGCATTTTTCCTCACATACTTTCCAGTATAAAAATAAAATTGAAATTCAAAGAGGAAGACTGGGGAGAGTTTTATAATTTTTACAATTAAAAAAGAATTTCTTTCTAAGAAAAAAAAAGTATTTCCAACTGTTACTGTTAGCTGATGAGATCTTGGGTTTGGGAGGATGCCAGATTTGGCAGCTGTCACTTGCTACTGAGAGAGGAGGGGAGTGATGGGGAAGGAAGTGGCAAGAGAGGATACTCACAAAGAGAGAAAGAGGAGAGAAGCCAGATGGGACTAGAGTGGAGATGTTTGTGTTATCTGTGGTCGGCTGCTGGGTCTGACTCACTGTGTGCAGTCAGTGTATTCAGCAGAAGACTGCAGAGCTGAACGGATACAGACGAACACTGTAACATCCAATTTTCAAATTTTCTGTACTGGATAAAAAAAATAAAGATCAAGTTAGTGGGTTAGGATACATTACAACAGTACACAGCCAACAGATTGTCAGCCAACCTGTACTCTGTGGCTAGCCATTTTACCATGCCTCACCGCAACCAGATATGTCAATATTTACTGAAATTGTAACTGATGTTACTGCATACTATGTACTTTGTCTCCAGTGTTTGACTTGCTGTATTGTATTTCATAACGTGTACTTTGTTTCCAGTGTTTGTCATGCTGTACTGTATTTCACACTATGTACTTTGTTGCCAGTGGGTGGCTTGTTATTTTGTATTTTCACTATTTAATTGGTTGTAGTCTCCCAGGTCACATCTGAAAATAGGCTTTCAATTTGTCTAGCGTGCCTCCCTGGTAAACAAAAGCTAAATAAATAAACCAACTTTTATAAAAGAAAAAGAAAGATCCAGAAAAGCAGTTATCACTGAGCATTCAGGATGAGATAGATAAAGAGCCAGTCGTTCCTCACTTGGGCTGTGTCCTTGTCAGACTTGCAGCTCAGGGTAACTAAATAAAGAGTAAAAAACAAGGTGGGTGGTGATTGCTTGCTTTGGCTACTTTGTTTTAAAGGGCAACTTTTTGGTGCCATCTTAACAAAAGGGTAAGCTCCCTTACCTGCCAGTAAGCTCTTCTAGTATATTTTTTTTATTTAATGTTCTTTATAAAGGGAGTAAATCATAATGTGCTACCTAGGGGTCAGCCAAATGATCTCTTCCATTTCCTATATAGCTGACAGTGCCCCAACTTTCAGACATTTCATGACACGTGTACTGTGTATGAAGAGCACAGAGGCAAGCTCCACTGAAGTCTGTGGGACATATTTTTAAATGTTTTGTGTAGAGATTTAAACAGTGTTGTAAAAACAAGTGACAGTGTTCAACTAACAAGTCACTTGCTGGCATTGATTTTTGCAACAAGACAGTTAAAAGTTAATAAGGAAAACATTTAAATAAATGCCACATAGGCTTCTCTGGAGCATGCCCCCACCTTCTCCATATACGTGTACCCACGTCATGAAAAGTCAGATAATGAGGGCATGGCCAGAATTTTAGGAAGTTGAAGGAATTGTTTGTCTGGCGTCAGTTGGGCAAATTTGGATCCCTTCACTTCCTGAAGGACATTACATTAAAATTAACTTAAGCTAGGAGAACTCCCAGGCAGGCTAGGCAACTTATCTTTACGTTTAGACAGCATAGACAGAAGGTGAAAAATGTACACCTTAGGCGAACATCCAGAGCGAGGCACACAGCTGTGTTTTGCTGCAGAGGTGGGAGAGGAGGACTGGAATCTGTCACCCAGGATAAAAACAAGCATTTGTCAATGCTGAATGTTGCTTGCTTCTATGTGCTGTTTAGGTATTTGGAAGTAATTGGAGTGTAAATATTGAAAATTTGCGAACTTACAAGCGTGCGTAGGAACTGCACAACGCACGCTTGTAAAACAGTCATTTTTAGGATTTTTTTCACCAAATTTTCAACATAGCCATTTTAAGACCTCTGGTCATGAACAGTGTCACTGTGATTTTGTTAATGTGTCCCATACATTGAGTTTGCACACCGACTGCGCCATTGTGCGCTACATGGGCGGAAACACGTTTTGGGCAGGATGTGAAAAATGACAGCTGTACTGCTCATAAGGAGGTGTGGTAAAATGGCAATGTTGAAAATCTGGAGTGGAAATATTGAAAATTATAAACCCACGAAGCGCAGTATAGGAACCGCGCATGCACGCCAGAATACAGTCATTTTTAGGAATTTTTCACCAAATTTCAACATTGCCATTTTAAGATCTCTGCTCATGAACAGTGACACTGTGATTTTCTTAATTGTCCCATACACTGAGTTCAACTGCATGACTGCGCCATTGTGCACTACATGGCGAAACATGTTTTGGGTGAGATGTGAAAATGACAGCTGTACTACTCATAAGAAGGTGTGGAAAAATGGCAATGTTGAAAATCTGGAGTGTAAATATTGAAAATTCGCAAACCTACGGCGTGCGTGGGAACTGCGCAATGCACGCTAAATAATACAGTCATTTTAGAATTTTTCACCAAATTTTCAACATAGCCATTTTAAGACCTCTGCTCATGAACAGTGTCACTGTGATTTTCTTAATTTGTCCCGTACATTGATTTCGCACACCGACTGCGCCATTCTGCGCTACATGGGCGGAAACACATTTTAGGTGAGATGTGAAAAATGACAGCTATACTGCTCATAAGAAGGTGTGGTAAAATGGCAATGTTGAAAATCTGGAGTGAAAATATTGAAATTTCGCGAACTTACGAGCCTGCGTAGGAACTGCACAGCATGCGCTCGTAAAACAGTCATTTTGGAATTTTGGCACCAAATTTTCAACATGGGGTTTGGGCCCTTCTCATGAATGATGTCACTGTCATGGTGGTTCGGCCCGAAGGGTGATTTCGAGTCACCGCGCAGTCACTGTGCAAAATCACCTTCGGACCCGAAACGCCATGACAGTGACATCATTCATGAGAAGGTCCCAAAACCCCATGTTGAAAATTTGGTGCAAAAATTCCCAAAATGGCTGAGATTGCAAGTTGAAACCCCCCTATCTAGCCCATTATACAGCTTACCGGCATTTCCTCAGTTCGCGGTCGGCTTTGAAGAGTGCAGATGTGTTCCCGGTCCACCGAAGATCGTCGTGCCGGAGTCCGGAGGTAAGTATGGGGTGAGGGGGGTGTGGGAAGGCTTCGCGGTGGGTGGAGTGCGGGTTGTGGGAGGGGGTGGGAGGCGCGCTGGACCGTTTTGTCTTACAGGTAAAAAAAAAAAAGACGTCGTGGAACGCTTTCCACGCTGGGTGGGCCTCAGCGCAGGCTGGGGACACACTGGGGGTGTTCAGCTGATGGGGACTGGGCACCCCGTCGGCAAAGGACTGATTGCCATGCTGGGGTGGGCTCCCAGCGTGGCACCAACTACTGGGGAGGAGAAGACGCAGCTCAGCCGACGGGATTGGGCACCCGGCCGGGTATATACAGCGCGTCAGGGGCACCACACCTGCGGGTGGGGAGCTGCGCGGCGGGCTCACTCAAGCGTAGCTCCCCTTTCAACTGCAGCCACTGCGATTTTGGAGCGTGTCATAGACAGCTCCAAAATGCATTGGCTTACAGGGCCGCGCCTGCCAACACACTGCCTGAATTGGAGGAGGAGGTGACACACCTCCGAAATCTCCGATGATGGCACTATGTTTCTTGCACATGCGTGCAAGCAACATAATGATGCCTTTTGCAATTTGCTGTTTCAATAAAAATTAAATGTTTAACAAATATAGCCCATATGCCTGATATAGTATATGCCTCTGTGTTTCCACTCATTGTGGTAATACCCCTGAGAGTTTTTTTCTCACTTAGGGTGTGTACTTTAAAACTCTTTTAAAAAGATATAGCACACTCACATAGCCTGCCTGCTTGTTACTGGGAACAGTGTGTTGTGATTTACACTAATAACATCCCCTTACAACTTTGTTGCCTCCACCAAGGATTTGCCCCTATTTTTCACTTGTAGTTGCTGTACCTCCTTAGAGCTATTTTGTCCCATTTAGGAGTTTCTGCTAAAAGTACAGTAATTCTTCAAAACAATTCTCACAAGTTAACCATCCTGCCAGTTTAATGGGCATACACAACCACAGTATGGACTGTAGCCTGCTGATCAGTGGCGTACATTGGGGGGGGGGGGCTAAGGTACTGAAGCTCCCACTTTGAAATTGCCATTAGTTTAGTAGGGTTGGGCAGCAGCAGTTTTCTTTCTTTCAGTTTAATCAATTGCTGCTGCTTTGCTGACTTAGCTGACAGTCCATTCTGGTGTTTTGCTGGAGCCCACAGGAACTCGGTTTCACCACCTCTTAAACAAATTCTGGTCAGAGCCAACACAGCTGCTGTGCATTAACAGGAAACACAGTTTTAGTTCATTTTTTTTTCCTTTGTTACAGAAGTCTTTCAACAAATGTAATGCTTTAATTAATATAGTCTACGCTGGCTGATTTTGTTGGTCAGATGTGATGTGTTACATTTTAGGGCTGCAATTGCAAACTATTTTGTCCATTATGCATAAGTTTAGGTACAACACTACCTGGTTATCGATGTTTTGCAGGGCTTGACCTCTGACGGTAAATCATGCATGCATTGACGTGTGACTACTATTACATATTGTATATGGGGATATCCACAACTTTACATCATCAGCAACAAACTCCTACTCCCTCAGACACATTTGGAAATCTGCATCCTTCAATTTGGTATACCCCCCGACAGTGACACCAACACAGCGACCTATATCGCTGTCGAAAAAATCAACAGTTCATCAACAGGTCACTGTGTTGGTGTGCCTGAAACAGGGGCACACTGTCTTCCAGACCTGCACCCCCTCCCTGAATCAACTGTGACTCAGAGTTGATTATAATTAGAAGTGGGTGCATGGGGCATAGCCCCCCTCACTGGGGGGTTCAAGGGGAAAAGCCTCCCAATAGAAAATTGGACTGGGAGGCCATCAGGATTTATGTCGACCGCAACTTGCGGGCGACATAAATTCCGACGCTCTGATGCCAGTCGATGAAACTGTTGTCGAACCGGCATCATAAAGCCCTTCAATTCCCCATATACAATATTACAATAGTTATACAGCAATGTATGTACAATTTACCATCAGAGGTCAAGCCCTGCTAAACATCGATAACCAGGTGGTGTTGCACCTAAGCCTATACATACTGGAACAATAGCTCTGGGGTTGGATATCTAAAATGTATCACATCACACTATCCAGAGATGTTCCTGATATCCCCACTAGCTCCTCTGTTCTCAATCACTGCTTCAGAGACACCCCTATCACCTGCCTGTAACAGTTCTATAAGCAGGGGTGTCACAAATGTCTGTGCCCAGGTTTCCAGGGGATACCCTGCTTTGTGCATGCATTGGCAATTTGACCTCCTTGCCCTTCACCACATGGTCTTAGGGTCTGTGTCTCTTTGAAGTTGTAAGTGCTCTGGTTGCAGTTGATAAACCAAACACAACACTCCAGTGTTTCAAGCATGCAGCATTTTGCACATTAAGATTCTAGGCTGACTGTCTCTTCCTGACCTCCCTTGTGCCATGTCTTTGATGGGAGATCAACTGAATCAGATCACCCACCTAAATTATAGTGAGCTGTCTATGGTGGACCCTGCAAAGCTGCCCACAGGGGACACCACTGGCATCAAGAAGGATAAGTTGTGTGTCAGGGTCACCTATGTCTTCTCAGCTGAGGAGGAGAAGATGATTAATGACAGGGTAACAACCCAGCCGAGTGTGAAATTCCACTAGAAGACAGATGCATGGGAAAAATACACAACTGCATCTCCAACACAGGGTGCTAGAATACCTCAAAAACAGCAAAAGTTTAACTTTATGGAGACTTCCAATTCTCTAATAACATGCTAGGCACACACTGGGTGCACACATGACCAAAAATGTCCTAAGTTTGTATAGATTATATTTTCCCTAAGCTTCTGTAAATACCCTAATGAAGTGGCCTTTGTTTAATACTGCCGAGGAAATGAGGAACTGCCCCAAGGAATCTGCTGAGTCCATTAAGCAGACAGGTCAGTGGAATGTGAATTGCTGATGAAATTACTCATTGAAATGCTTAGCTGGGTGCCCTGCTGAGAATAACTGTGAAGGTTGATCAGATGACTGAGCTTAGACACGGACACGTCTCCTGAGGTCAATTCTCCTACCTGTTAACAAGTCCAGTCTCAGTTTTAGGCTAGTGTGCAGCTATGGGGTTTAGACATCTGTGCTTTTATGTAGGGGTTAATGTGTAGTCAGACACAGAAGTAATTGAAACTAGAATGGGAATTTCTTCTATGTTTGGGTGCACATAAACATCGGCAAAAGCAATCAGCTGTTCTGCATAGGTGGCTCTGTCACTGGAGCGTGAAAAAGTGTTTTCTCTGTAGGACAAATGGAACACTCATAATAGGCTGAGTGACAACATCTGCAGTTTTTTTAAAAAAAAAAAATTGCACATTGATTTATGGATTTACTGCCTAACAGAAAGTGGCATCCGCATGTTAGATCGTTCTGCGCAGTTGTACATATCACTGTCAAGTAAACACGAGTAAAATTGGCCAAGAAGATTAGTTGAGATTTCCTGGAGATGAACCCCTCTACACCTCTTTGGATTATCCAACATTTCTCAGGTAACTTTTTACAATTCTTAGATCTGCTGCCATTTTTTGAATGATCCTGGCATTTTCCTGATCTGGTAGAAACTGCTGCCTTTCAGACTGCCATTGCAAGTTAGCTATCACTGCCGGTTGTGTGATTTTACTCCTTAGATGCTGTACTGTTTTGAAGTGGTTCTGTCACACTAACAAGTCATTAGAAAAGCGCTTAAAAAATATGGTGACAGCACGCGCTTGTTCAAAGGATCAGAAAAGCTGTTCTACTGTCAATGTGAAGTCAGATAGATACTACAATAACTTTTTTGACCTTTGTACTGTACTACAACAAGAAATTGAAAGCCACTGAATTCTATCTAAAATTGAGGGCTGTCATATACTATAATAAAATTATGAGTAACAATTCACAACTTTAAAATGTTTTTTTGAATCTTTGTTGATTTTTTATATTTTGACCCTAAACTTTCAACATAGCTTTTTGTCAAACCACCCGTGATAAAGCCTGGAAAACGCATAAATACTCACGCCTCCCACAACATCTCTCCACATACTGCATGCTCCAAAACAAGTGTACCAGAGCCACTCGCCTAGCTAAAGCAGAGTACTTCAGCAGCTCCCTACAGTCCAACCTAAATAACCCCTCAAACTTCTGGAAGGTCATTCACTCCCTCTTCACCCCACCAGCTGTCAATCCCACTCCAATTCTAAATACTAAAAACTCCATTCTCGCTGAGCCAACAGCAGTTGCCACTGAGTTCAACATATATTTCTCCACTTGTGCTGCCACTGTCCTCTCTGCCCTGCCAAACCCTGCACCTATCGCACCCTGTACAGATGTAACAAACCTGACTAGGCCTCGCTCCTTTTCCTTCAATGGCATTTCTGCAGCGGATGCCCTAGATGCACTACTTTCTCTCAACCCTTCAAAAGGCAAATCCCCAGATGGTTTGGACCCTAAACTCCTCTACCTCTCGGCCACTGCCATAGCAACTCTGCTTGCCAAACTCTTCAACCAATCCTTTGCCACCACTGCTGTCCCCAAAGCATGGAAGTACGCCACTGTCATTCCCCTCCCAAAAGGAGGTACCCCCACCTCCCCCTCCAACTACCACCCTATTTCCCTCCTCCCAGTACTAGCAAAACTACAAGAGCACCTTGTGCTCACCCAACTTACTTCCTTCCTCACCGACTAATTTCTTCACATCCTACCAGTCAGGTTTCAGAAAGGGCACTCCACTGCATCCTCTCTGATAAGGCTTACTGACTCCATCCTGACTGGTATGGACAGTGGGCTGATCACCTCAGCCATCTTCGTCGACCTTGCGAAAGCCTTCAACACTGTCTCCCACCCCATATTGCTGTCTTGTCTCGCTGAATCAGGCCTCTCTGTTGCTGCCACCAGCTGGTTCAGATCTTACCTCTCTGGCAGAACCCAGTCCGTTAGAGTCTCAAATGCTATCTCCTCCCCCTTCCCTTAACTACCGGTGACACCCAGGGGTCGGTTCTGGGACCCATACTGTTCTCTATATTCCTAAATGACTCACTGCTCATCTGCTCTACTACCTCAATCTACATGTATGCAGATGACACTGTACTCTTCTCCTCAGGCTCCGATCCTGAAGTGGTACAAACTAACCTCCAAGCCAGCTTCAACAAAGTACAGCAATGGTTCAGCTCTCACCAGCTCTCCCTAAATGTAGAAAATCTGTCACGATGACTTTTGGCACACGACAACCCCTGTCCAGACTCCCATCCCTTCCCCATTTCCATATCCTGAATGGTCAAAAACTCGAAGATGTCTCCTCATTCTTCTACTTGGGGGTATGGCTCGACTGCCATCATTCCTTCTCAGACCACATCGATGCTATTTCAAAAAAACTACACCCCATGCTCAGTACACTTTATAGGACCCGCAGTAGCCTCTCTCCCCCGTCTGACATGAACTGGTTCAGAAGATGATACTTCCCTCCTTTGATTACTGTGACATTATTTATGGTGCAGCCTCTAAGTCCACCCTATCTAAGCTGGACACACTTTTTAATGCCTTCTGCCGCTTTGCTCTCAATGCCTCTCCCCTTACCCACCACTGTGACCTCTACTGCTCTGGCACTACCATCCCTCAGAAACCACCGCATTTCACACTGTGCTAAATAAGCATCTAACCTATGGCTAGGCACCATCCCTTCCTACCACTCCTCCATGCTCTCAGCTGCCCCCTTCCCTGCCCATTATCTTAGATCCTGCGACTACCGCTAACTATCAGTCCCTAGGTGGAAGACTACTGCCAGGCAAGCTGCCTTCTCACACCGGTTACCCAAGCTATGGAATGATCTCCCACCTCAAATTTGGCATTCCTCCTCTGCCCACTCTCTTTCTACCACCCTAGCTAACTTCTCACCACTAATTGCTCCTGTACCTGATTTGGCTATACACCAATTGCTCCCCTCCCCACTGCCTGACCAGTGGCCTTAGCTTTGCTACAAATGCTGGCATATAGCCCCAACCTATGTACTTTTGTCCTGTGCCTTTTTGTCCTGCACCATCATGTGTTCTATGTCTCCTGTGTTTATACATGCATATTACTGTGTGCTAAATTTTCCCTTGTATTGCTGCTATATGTCAGGTAATTGTTATATACTCCATACAATATCCAATGTACTCCATGTGTTGTTGCTTGTAGTTTAATGCAATTGAACCCATTTGCTGCTATTTGTCTCTGTTATTTGCTCAGTTGATAACCTGCGTGTTATCCAACCCCCTTGTACCCCCTTCCCCCAGGTCGCACTGGGAGACGAGCATCTTGTTGCTCAGTGTGCCTTTCCTGGTGTAACTATTTCAATCAATCAATCAATAAATAAATAAATAAACAAATAAGTATGGCCCCACCTTAAGAGAAAGACAGGTTGAATTGTTTATATTTTGTCCAAAAGGTAGTATTGGAGATGATTATGAAAACATGTTTCAGAGTGGATTTCAAAAATGCAACCTGTCTTGTTCTGAAGGTGGGGTAGAAAAAAGGTTATGTTAAAAATCTGGGGCAGAAATGTTAAACAAACATTTGTTAATACTGAAGTGTGTGTGTGTGTGTGTGTGTGTGTGTGTGTGTGTGTGTGTGTGTGTGTGCACATTGTAATCATTTGTTATTGTTTTTGGAAGGAGTGGTTCTGAATGCATTTACCCATGGTAGGCCTGCTGAGATGCAATGCTATACATCACTTTCAGTTGGGTCCTAGTTTACATATTGTTTTCCCCAGTTTTTTTATCTTCCTGAACTGCCCAGCCACCCCATTCTGACTGACCCACCAGCCTCATCATCCGGCTTCTCTGGGTCTTACTTTCCGGGCCACTGTATTCTGCCATAGACTTGGGGGGGTACCCAGTCACCAGAGTGGGGCTCACGAGGGGTCAGTCATCATCCTATTGTCAGCATGTTTTTTACTGAGTTTTCACCATGGGCCTATGGAGGAGATATGGATGCAATGTGTGAGCTCTGCGTCTGTGGAGACGCCCCGGCACCCTGTCCATGTCTACACATTTTTATAGTGTATATATCCTAGGATTACCTGGCTGAAATGCAACATCTCATTTTCAGTGAGCTCCTCCTCTCTCTCTCCTGGGCCCCCACCACCACAACTATCCCATCAGCATAGGTTGCGTGGCCAATTCTTTGATATACACTCCTAAGTCAGATCATTTTTTTTTTTTCATTAAAGTCTGTCTGACTTGGTGCACCAGTCTTGACTGTATCATAATGAGAAGTGCTGGCAGCAGCACCTTCATTCACTTCTATGTGGGGCAGTCAGACAGTGGTGGAAGGGAGCATTAAAACCAACACTGCACACACACACACACACACACATGTCCTGTACAGCACAGCACATCAACCACCTAACTTCAAAAAGTATTTCAAACATACTTAAAAACATATAGGTATGAGGGAGAGCCAAAAGGGGTGAGAAATTTAGCCCAGAGGTTTAGGGGACATAGGACAGCCACAATCGTATCACATTTAGTGGATCCAGAGAGAAAAACAAGAGCGCTTAACTCACAGCAGATACTGCAACTGTTCCAGAAATATTATAGGCAGCTATATGAGAAACCACATGGTCCAAAATTTAACAAAATTGAGAAATTGTTTTCCCCCCTTACATTAAGAAAGTTAATTAAGGAAATGGAAATCAGATTAAAAGCCCCTATCAGTTCAGAGGAAGTCAGATGTGCCATAAAAGAAAGTAAATCATAAAAAATCCATGGCCCAGATGGATTTCCATCCGATTGGTACAAGACTTTTAGTAAGCAAATGACTCCTTTACTACTAAATGCCTTTTTAGAAATTCAACAGGAGAGTCCCCCTCCTCCATTATGGGATTACACTAATATTTCACCTATCTTAAAAGTAGGCAAACCAACAGAATTAACTACTTAATATAGGCCAATATCCATATTAAACATGGACTACAAGTTATTTATGTCCATATGGGCACATAGACCAGAGGAACTGTTACCCTATCTGATTAATTCAGATCAATCTGGGTTCATTCGAGCCAGAGAAACCACAGATAATACACGTAGAATGATCCATTTGTTGGACCACTTAAATCAGATACAGATACAGGCAGCATTGTTCAGCCTTGACGCAGACAAAGCTTTTGATCGCATCAGTTGGCATTTTTTATGGGAAACTTTGTGCAAGTTTGGATTTCCTTGGGAATTCTCTAGCATGATACAGAGAATTTATACCTTTCCAAAGGCATATGTTAAAGTGAATGGACAATTATCTTCAATGATACAGATGGGAAGGGGAACTAGGCAGGGTTGCCCACTTTCCCCCTTACTGTTTGCCATATACATTGAGCCATTGGCTGAAGCCATAAGGCAACATCCTAATATTCAGGGAGTCCCTTTAGGAAGGAGGGATTTTACTATATCATTATATGCAGGTGACGTATTATTAACATTCCTAGAACCTGAAAAGTCCATTCCTGCTACATTACAAGTGATAGATAAGTTTTCAGAAATAGCAGGATACAAAATAAATATACAAAAGACAGAGTTATTATCTTTAAATTTCACCCCCTCTCAGTCTCTGAAGAACCAGATCCCTCTGAAATGGAGAAATAATAAGATTAAATATTTGAGTGTAAATATTTCCCAGAAACTGGAACATTTGGAACTGTTTAATTCAGAGCCTCTATCGATAGAGATAGAGAATTTAGTCGGGAACTGGACACATCAGGTATTATCTTTTTCAGCTCAAATACAAGCTATTCGGATGACCTTATTTCCTCAGATATTACATTATTTCCAGACTTTACCAATTATTCCATCGCAATTCTACTTTGCATCCTGGGCTAGAATTGTTTCGAGGTTTGTATGGGCTGAGCAACAGCCAAGGGTCAGATGGTCTCTATTACAGTTACCAGTGGCAAAGGGGGGTTGTAATCTTCCAAACCTTAGAGATTACCATAAGGCAGTAACATGTAAAATAGTGATGACATGACTGAATCCTCAGGTGCAGAAACCATGGAAATTTATTGAATTTATACTAAATGATCTAGTAAACATTATCCCCATTATATTTTCCCCCCAACATTCTTATCCACAGTTACAAAACTTTACATTTGAAACCCGGTATACGTTAAAGGCTTGGTATGAGATAAGGTTGTCTACTACATTAACTGAAGTTTTTGGTTTTTTTAAACTAATAGGTACAGAAAGTGTATCTTTGGAGATGGGTGCTGTTCAGGTCAATCAAGAATGGCAGAAAAAGGTCTGCTTTTGTTATATCAATACCTGAATGTGAATGGAGTACCGCCTTTTGCCACACTACAGGCAAAATATAAATTCCCCCATATACATCATTATAGATATTTGCAGATTCGGACATTTATACAAAAAGAATTAACATTAAATACTCTGCCCTCTCTCATACCTATGTTGATGTCCGTTTTTAGGGACGCTATAGAAGGCAAGGAACAAATTCATTTAATTGGACAAATATATAAAGCAATAAGAGATTTTTGGAAGGAATCCACTGAGGATAACTGAGGGAGATGGAATAGAGAATTAGGGACTCAGATAACTTGTGAGAAATGGTTGAAGCAGTAGGTAAGGCTGGGGGGGGTGTTAGGGTGTATTAGTAGGGGTATCACAAGTCATAAGAGGGAGGTAATAATCCCTCTTTACAAGACATTGGTTAGGCCCCATCTGGAGTACTGCATGCAGTATTAGAGGTCACACCTTCACAAGAACATTAACCAAATTGAGGCAGTCCAGAGAAGGGCAACCAAAATGGTGCAGGGACTGCATCAGTAGACATATGAGGACAGATTAACAGAGCTCAATATGTATACCCTTGAGCAAAGGAGGGAGAGAGGTGATATGATCGAGGCATTCAAACGCTTTAAGGGCATTAACAAGGTGAAAGAGTCTAACATGTTTAAATATAAGAAAAATAGCAGGACAGGAGGACACAGCATGAGATTAGAGGGGGGTCGATTAAGGGGGAATGTGACGAAATTCTTTTTCACAGAAAGAGTGGTGGATGCATGGAATGACTTACCACAAGAAGTGGTGGCTATGAATACAGTGCAGGGCTTCAAACAGGCATGGGATAGGCATAAGTGAGCAATACAAATGACTATGAATAGATAGGCCACTGACAGAGCAAAGGCTGATGGCACATTTATAAGGTAGAAAAACAAATGGGCAGACTGGATGGGCCTTGCAGTCCTTATCTGCCGTCAGCTTCTATGTTTCTATGTTTCTATGTTTCTATGGAACCTATTCCTCACTCGATCAGAATATCACAGTCATCATACTGGTTATAATATATATGGAAATGTTGTAGTAGATATTTTTATAACCCTGACAAAATTACTAAATTTGTATCTATGAGGCATGGCCTTTGTTGGAGAGAATGTGGAAAAAAAATGGCAAATATAACACATACTTTTTGTGCTTGTTTGAAAGTTACCCATTACTGGTTAAATATAGAAAAGAGCATACAAAATATTGTGGGACCAGATATTAAATTATCCAATCAGATGATTCTGCTTTATATTGGGGAAGACGGAAAAGTTCCACCAAGTAGAAATAAGTTATACCTGTACCTGGCAGCAGCTAAAAAGGTTATAACTTGCCTATGGCGAATGGCTAAAGTACCCATCCTCTCTGATTGGCATTCATTGATGACTGAGATATACTATCTAGAGAGAATAGTAGCTTCTAGAGCTGGAAGGAGGTCACAATTTGAGCTCAAGTGGAGGCCATGGGTTTTCTATATCTCGCCTCTGGATGAAACATTTGTTCCCTGATAGAGCTATTTGAAAGTGACCAATTTTTGTAGGACATGATTTTTGATCTAGTGTCATTTGATATATAACAGAATGATGTTGTAGAAACATGAATTGCCAACCTGAAGAACATTCTATGTATTGTAAGACAAAAGAGCAATACTGTATAGATGTACTCCTGCTGTCATATATATACATAACTATTGAAAAACAATAAAAAATAAAGAATATAAAAAAAAGTATTTCAAACAGAACAAAATTAAATTGGTAGAAAGCAAGATTGAAAAATTAAATTGCCTTCTCCAACATCGCGAAATGCCAATCCAGACCATCTCTAACTGTGAACTCTGACATCTGCTGCTAAGCTAATTATTTTATTATTTGACCATACTCTTATTTTATGTTACATGCTAGCTAAGTAGAAGCTAAAACAAACTCAAGCCTATTCACTTCCTTTTTGTTTATTAACTCTATGCACACACAGTTTTGGAGCTGGGTAATAAATAAATATAGGCTCTCACTACCCTCTCTCATGAGTCTGTCTCCCAGTCCCCTGCACTTAGAGCCACACCACTGATCACACATACAGTAGTCCACTCCCTGCTGTCCTCAGCTGCAAGACAGAGTGCTCAGTTCTGACCTCCATCCTTATGTGCACTGAATAGCACAACTGTGTTATGGACCAGTTTCTACAGTACATGGCTTTTCTGATAACTCTTTATAAGCAAACCAGAGTGTAATTTTATATGGAGTGTACCAACTAAAGAAAGAATGGCTCTTGGAATTTAAATTAGGTGCTATAAATTCCAGTCTTGGCTCCTCAAATGGTATGAAATACAAGCTCTTCACCCAGCTCAGGCAATACACTACACAGACTAGGCAGGCCCCACTTTAGTCAAGGCCAAATTAATACCCCACTCAGACCAAACCCCTTAACCCCCCAGTGCCAGGGTAATGCAAGACTCAGATGAGTTTTCCATGTACCCCACTACTAGGTTAATGTCTCACTCAAATAGTCACTCATTCCCCATTACCCTGTCCCTGGTGGTGTATCTTGTATAGCGCAGTGGTCTAAGGCTCTGAGCTGCAAATTTGGTGACATCCAGCAGACCAGACCTGGGTTTGAATCCCACAACTTCCACTTGCATACTGTGTGACCCTGAGCAAGTCACTTAACCTCCTTGTGCTCCCAGGTCGCTCCTGTAAAAAAGCTTTCAGCTTAGTGTGCTATACCTGGTTAAACAACTAAAAATAAAATAAAAAGTTACATCAATTAATGCCCCCATACTGCTCTACTTTCTGTCTCTTCACAAATCAGGACAATGCTTATAACTTGTGGACAAATAACCTAAATCTGATGCACACCTGCAAAAACTAGTGATATCAACATCACACCAGCATTTTGCTTTCCATAGTTTCTTCCATGATTTGAAGTGTCACGCATTTTAATTTGGAGTAGACTGTGTTAGAGTGTTCTTGTGACAAAATGAGAGTAATGTATGATAAAATCATTTTATTCCACATTTCTCTCATTCTGTCATAAGGTCACTGTAGCACAGTCTGCTCCAGCTGTTGTGCTTGCCTCCCTTGACCCACCAACCTGTGCCTCAGCTCAAACACACAGTAGCCCCCTGCCCCTCTTCATCAATTTGACAAAGGCTGGCTGACAGTTAATACACCCATCCTCCACAAACAGAACCCACAAAGAGTAGACAGACCTGAATGCTGCTGCTAACACATGTCAGTGTTGTGTCTGGCCTGGAACTAAGACCCGTCATGGTGGTGGCATTGGCTTTACTTTATGCTCCATCTCCCTGAGTGCTGAATTATTGGAGGGTTGAGGGTTGCACCTCTTCTACTCCTACAAGCATTACTTTGGTTGGTCTGTTCCCTCCTATGTGTAATCAACCAGTGTCTTCTGGCAAACTGAGCATTAATTTGCTTTGTCTGAATGCTTCCATTTCTGGACCCTTGCTCACTCACAGCGATCCTGACTCTTGACTCCCAGCCATTATGTCCATCACTAGGGTCTCAGCAGATTGGCTCCAATAAAATAAGCATTTGTCAATGCAAAATGTTTGCTCACATGATTTGTCAGGTAGGTTTTGGTTGTGTTGTAGAGAATGAAGACCTGCAAGACGGCAAGTGTGATCTCAGCAGCAACAGAAACTTAGAAACATAGTACTGGTTGATAGAAAAGGACCATTTGGCCCAATAGGTCTTACCAGATTGTCCCTGCCTAGTCTGTGTCTGTTTTGAATTTGTGTTTTCCCTCAGAGAGAAAAAAAACTTATTGACATGCTGCATCAACATATTTTGAGACATCTTTATTCAGTTTGGTGCCCTGCCACAAGCCTGTCTAGGTCACCAGTTAAAGCAATATAGTTCTGGTTGTAATAGTTTATTTTAATAGAGTGGCCCTCAATTAAAAAAACAACCAACTAGACTAGTATACTGAAATATTTTTTGTAGAGGGTTTTGTTTTTAACTCTCAGAACATAGAACATAAGAATTTGCTGGCAGAAGGGAACCTCTTTATCCATCTAGTCTGCCCAAATCTGTAAATTGTTTGTGCTGAATCACTTATGATCATTTCATTCCACTGAAATTATGAAACCTTAAATATTGTTTCCATTTTCCAGTAACATAATTCACAGCTTGCATCAGTAGCATTTGTTTACACAAAATGCTCTCATGTGAATTTCTGGACCTTACTTTCTTTAATACTGAAGAAATTTTCTTGAAAACAAGATTTTTTTTCCCTTTATTCAATGTCAGTTCTTGTTGCTTTTGCCTGTTGTGAAATCATAATTTTCTGTTTATTTATTTTTATTTTTTTAATTTTGCCCCACTACCAGCCACCAATCATCTGCTTGGTCACAGTGCCTCCTGACTCCCACCTCCATTCCCTGGCTCTTCCCCAGAAACCCTGGCTTCAGGTGGGTTTGTGGCACTGGCCAGGTGCCGCAAGACCAGTAACTGACCAAGGGAGCCGGCCGGGAGACTAATTGGAGCTGGAGGTTGGCTTCATGGAGGTGGCCAACTGCAGGATTGTTTTCCCTATATACAGGGGCGGGGATGTGCAATTATGACCAGCGTCCACCCTGCCCCTCAACATTCTGGCGTTGGTGCTGTGGTGCACCCGGCCTCCACCAGGTGTCCCTAGTGCACCAAGCGCACTCCTCACCCTCCTTCCTGGAGAAGGAGAGCAGTCACAGAATGCTCAATCCTTCTCCCCAGGCCGGCCCTCCGCAACCTGGGTCCATTATCAGTTCCAATACTGGCACTGCAGGTTGGCACCTTCCTCAGGCCAGTGGGCCAGCCTAATAATTTTCTGCTTATGACATCACAACATATTGCCACAGAAATTGTTCTTATATCACAAGCAGATGATTAGCTTTTTAGGGCAGGCAAGGTAATAGGGGCATGTGAAGTGTAAGGGACACAGAGCCTGTTTTCATGTAGATTTCTTAAATAATAAATAATGACTATAATAAACATTATTTATCTAGTACCCCATTCTGGAGGCTCTGGGTACTATAGGGGCAGGCAGTAGTTCAGTTTCCTAACATATAAATGCAAACCATATGTCAACAATAAAACAAGCGATCACTGACATAAAATACAGTCATATGTTCCAATCAAACCGATTCAGCAGTCCACTCCTTCAGGAATGCAGAGGCAATTCACATTCTTAGCTCTTCCTCTTGTTCCTGGCCATTACTCACCATTCCTGTTCAGCCATGGTATAAGACTCTGACCCAGGATTCAGCTACTCCTAGTTGCTCTCCTGAATCAGACTCAGTAGGTCTAGTATGAGCAAGATAATGGCTGCTTCCACAGACAAGGAGATTATGAACCAGGTCAGGGTAGGGTACTTGGAGTGCTGCCAACTGTGGCAGCTGTCATACCTGAAGGGCTGCCTTTTCTTAAGTTTCCATAGAGGCAACAGGCAGGTAGCAAGAAAAGATGCCACAATAAATTTAACTCCCATCTGGCTAGCCACCGTAGGTGGGCACAAGGGGATTCTGTTTACCCTCTCATACAAAGGACAACATTGAAACAATGAAAGACGCACCCCAGCCTGGCACACAGAGCTGTGACAGCAGGCTTCCAGTTGCATCTCAAGGGTGGGTTACACAGGCCTGTTTTAGTAGCATGGGGGATGTTAGCTTGGGGGCTAGTGATACTCCCTCACTCTTTATATTTATTTATTTATTTATTTTTTTGTTAACTGGATAGGTACACTAGACAGCATAGCTGCCTATTTTCAGGTACGACCCGGGAGATTACAACAAAGGGTATGTAGACAATAGTAGATACAATAAAACATCATGAGAATAAGTAGAAGTCAGACATAGTACTCTTATACAAAATTTTCAGCAATGGCAGTACATTTGCAGGAATCTATATGTAGTAACAAAATAGAAATATAAGTGCAAATAACTAACAGTCATAAGTCATACAACTAGTGAGTAAGTGCTAGAAGAGAGGAAATAACAAGATTGCCAGATAGGTTTGAAAGTAGTAGAAGTTGGAGCCGGTAGGCAACTAGGAGGGACCAGTACAGGAGTGGGTGGATAGAGGACAGGAGCAGGGTTCAGAGCTTAGAAGAGCCATATGAAGCTCCTGTTTGAAGCTGTGTGGAGAAGGGGAGATTCATAGACTTAGTGGAAGGGAGTTCCATAGTGTAGGGGCCCAGCTAAAGAAAGCATTCTCCCCCAATTTGGTTTTACATCTCGGTTGGACAAGAAGGGATTTGTCAGCTGATCTCAGTGGGTAGGTAGAGGTCACAGGTTCGAGCAGTACAGCCAGTTTGTCAGGTATCTGGGAGGAGATTATATTTTTTATAAAACGGTGGGAAGTAAACTGTTGGAAGGCTGAGAGAGTAAACCATCCCAGACTGGAGTATAGTGTGCATTGGTGAGTAAGTCTGGGTAAAGACAAAGCAAAATGGCAAATGCTGTTGTAACAGACATCCCACTTTCAGAGGAGCCCTCCAGTAGTTGCTGGAAAGCTATTAACCCATACTCCAATTTGGGTATCAGGATCCCCTGTGCAATGGCCATCCTTGCCATGGATGTTAGGCTATGTCTCACCT